>VDFB02026320.1:49396347-49428009 GCA_007258455.2 Sequoia sempervirens | reverse complement strand
ATACACATTTCATAAAAGACCATGATAACAAAAGTCAACCTCAAAATTTTCTATCTGGCTTAATTATTGAATCTGGAATGAAGACGTCTAGAAGAGAACCTTCAAGATCAAACAGGGACTTTTAAACCTAGTCACCAATTCGTCAACAGTATTTACAAAAGCTCATAGATGGCGTTTTCTTATCATTTCCTCATAATTTATGGTTCTCTATGGCAATGAAATTATTATCTACAGATGCACTTGGGAAGAGTACCTACAAGATATCATCGAGTCCCATAGGCCTCCAAGTCCAACAAGTTTTAAACCAGCAGTGCCAAGTTCCCTTTTGACTTGGTTAAAATTCAGTATCTTTGATTTGCTTATAGCGGTTAGTGCTCTTTCCATGCCAATCACACCAAAATCTTGGTCATTAAAGATGGGCCTCCATTGAAGAACCTCACTAAGATCTCTAGCGTTTTAGACCTAACAAAATTATATTGGAGTTGTGTGATGGACTTTCAAAGATTGCATATGATAGTAAAACACTCTCAACAATAACAATCAAGTAATGTTGTGATGGAAAATGGATCAAAGATTAGTTCATGTTGAAGTCATGTGTTGACTTGCTTTGTTAGTTTGACTTTCCATACCAATCACAAGTCTTTGAGTATATAAGGGTAAGGGACCAGTGGTGGGTAGGGCGATGTTGAGTGAGGGGTCCACATCATAGCAATCATGTCGGCAATTTTTTTTTGACACGTCTCTTTACAGTCCACCTGGCATTCCATAAAAGTTTATTAGGGCAAAATTTGAGCACGTTTCCCAACTTTTTCAAACCGTTTTCCAAAAACAACTAATTCGAGCCCAAATTTGGCATCCACCGATGGTGGACACATGTTATTCACTTCATGGTTTCCTACCATGCTAGTACTGGTTCACTTAACTCCCAGTAAATGCGCATTTAATTCTCAACATTCCTCCGTTGTCAGCCTTTTCCCTACCACCTCAGCATGTGTTTCATTCACTATCTCTTGCGTTAGCTTCACAACTACACCATTCATGGTAATGTTCAACACTTTACGTGGATACTTGCAAGACTAGTGCTAGTTAGGCTCAGGGCCAATGGTGGTGAGCGTATGGACGAGTGGTGGTGATACACACATCGCAGTTTCTGTGTTTTTGAACACCACCATTGAGAAAAGGAAAAACTTGTAACTTCTATTAAGGTAGGTGAGGTTGTGTTCCAACCTCACAATGGAAAAATCTATCCTTTGTATTTTTTTTTTCAAATTTACTTGCAATTTTTTTTTGTAAATAGCTTTTGATACAAGTTATGATATGCTCAAATCTTGAAGCTTTCTTGCAACTATATCATGGCCACCTATGCATGTATATATTTACGCGCACACACGTGTGTGTGTATACATATATATACACACAGAGACGATGAAAAATGTCATTTGCATCAATATTGTGCCTATAATATGACTATGTGTATATGTGTGTATACACAAATATATATGCATATAGCATATATATACATATACATGCATATAGCATATATATACATATATATGCATATATATTTGTGTATACACACATACACACAGTCAACCATAATTTAGTCTTCTCTTTTCATTTCTTTACCTTTGCAATTTACATATGTATATTGATAGTATTTTAAGAATTAAGTTATTATATGCTTCACTATTAAACAATGTATGCAACTCTCCCTATTAAGGGTATCTGCACCTATCTTTTGGCCAACTGTTTGTATATATATACATACCATTATGGGTTTCATTAGGTGGATTGTTAAGGGTTTCATGCACCTATAGTTTGGCCAACTATGTCCGTTGTCGTGAACCCCTTGCCCAACAATACCCGCTCCCTCATCATCTTCTCAGCCTTGTCCATAGTAAAAGAATATATAAAAAAAGAGAAAAAGAGAGTTGTGGATCAACAAGAGTAATCACCTCCTCAACTCAAACTACCTCTTAAGACAAAACTTACAACCAAGATATATAGGAATAGATATCGACAAAAAATTATTGTCAAATCATTCATATGAGTCATTGTTGATATCCATGCCTCAAATTAGATTGATCAAGCACAACTTCTAACCTAATAACCTCAAGATTAATCCATTTAGAATTTTAAGATTGTTTATACTTTGTCACATTCACCAAACTATGAACATTATTTTTTTTTGTCATAACACATATAAACTCTATATAAGATCAACATAGATTCATCATTACCCTTGAAACTAGTTACCTTGCCTTTTACACTTAATTCCTAAAATCAAACCATAACTTTATTTAAATTGATCTATACTTATTAATTATATATGTTTAATTAGATTAATTAATCATGTAACCTTACTTTTAGAAAATTCATTTTATTAATATTAATTTTATGTGATGAAACAAAACACTTTATGATTTAGAAATGTCAAAAAAATCTAAATAAAATGAATGTTAAGAGATGTCTTTTTCTTTTTAATTTTTATAAAATAAATTTAAGAGATATTTTTGTAAGGGATGTTAAAAAAATGGTTAAAAAATAAAATGAAAATATTGGAAGTTAAGTGTGACTATAATTATTGTAATTGGTTAAGACTTTTGTTGATGATTTCACACGCTTTCTTATTTTCATTTACAAATTATCACATGTTTTGATATTTTTCTATTGGATTTTCTCTATTATAAATAATTCTAGTGCAATTCAAAAGTTGTCGTTTAATTGGTTGAGCACAATTGATGGGGGTGATGGTGTGTTTCTTGATCATGTCATCTGCCAAAGGATGTGTGATATAAGGGATGACATCATATCCTACATTGATTAATCTAATTTAAAAAATTATAAAAGAAAAAATACAAATTTTTAAATTTCTTAGGTCAAATAAAAATGTAATTATTGGCAATAAATATACATTTGATCTAGATATTTTTTCTATATGAAAGATTTTGTATCATTCATATGAGAGCACAAGTCTATGTTAATATCTATTTGACATAACAAAATTAGATTAATCAATGCAAAAAAAATTACTCATACAAAAAATAACAATGTTAGATTGTGTTTGTACCAAACAAAAATCACAAATCTTTAGAAATAATTTATGAAACATCTTTATGAAGAAATTTAAAAAATTAAGACCTTATCAATTATATTAAATTAAAATCATCAAATCTTGCATTATATAATATTGATACAAAATAAACTTGACACAATAAAATCTAAAATCTAAATTATACTCAATTATATTAAATGATATATTTAATTATTAAGTTATATTTAATAATTGACTATTGATTCATGTGGTTGCATCTTGCCCAACACTCTAGAATTAATATCTTAACAATTATATTAAATTGTATCTACTATGCCCTCTCTATTAGTTTCAAGCATATGCATGCCAATTTTTAAATAGATTCCAAGGTGTATTGGTCAAGAGTATTATAGAATGTTTATTAATTTCCTTTTTATCTTAGTTTATTCTATCGAAAATCAAAGGAATACATGCATTTTTATACAATGAAAAAGGAAGGAGTAAATAAATAATAGATTTTACTCATCAATATTATTTACTATTAGCCAATTCTCAAATTCAAAATATTCGCCTTCTATCTAGTTTCTAAAATTTATTTTATATTTTATATTTTTCATCATATGAAAATTTATAAGGTTTGTTGACAATCTATTTTATAAAAAAAATTATAAATATTTATTTATTTTTGAGGTGTGTTTGATTTTATCTTGATAATTTTCCTTAAAATTTGATTAATTATTTAGAATGATTAAGTGGAAAAGATGGGTTGTGACACATTTTTAATTCATTGATCTAAAATTGAAACAAATTACACTTTTATATTCTAAACTATCTCATACACATTCAAACAATAAAATAAAAATTTTAATTTTTTTTTCAAAAAAGTTGGGGAGAACATGCTCAACCTTTCATTTTTAAGATATGTCCACTTTGAAAATTAATGAAAAATTTAATATTAATTAAAAAATAACAAAAAAATCAACCATAAACTAAAAGATGTTATAATTTTTCACTAAAACAATTGTTAGAATACTTGAAAAAATCAACATTTTAGGGGGATTACACTATATGCTATGTTATATTTTATTTTTTAGAAAGGAGCATTTTGTGTGTTTCTCTTATTTGAACCTCTTAATTATTTTTAAAAAGAAGCATTTTATGTGCTTCTCTTATTTGAACCTCTTAATTATTTAAAAAAAAAACTTTGTAGTTTAGAAAGTAAATTTAGAGCAATACAACTCTTTTTCAGATTGCATTTTCAAAATTTGTGTGACTACCTTCAATTTCTCATTTAAAACCGATTTTTACTAATTTTAGAAAATATCATCATTTTTTACCTCATATTTCATGCACATACTCAAATCTACTAGGAAAAATTAATCTATTATTTTTTTGGTGGATGCCCATTTTTGAATTTACTCCCAAGATTCATTAGAACCTTCAAGAATAACTCCATTTGATTCTTATGGTTAATAGGTCCCACCTCTTTATATTCATTCCACCACATAAGGGTAAACTTATGATCCAAGATCAAATCCTAGCCATTCATGCATCTCATCAAAAATCTATATGTAGACACTGAAAAATGCCCTAAGTCTTGCGAGCATCATTTTTCTTGGTCACTGTCCTTCGATGATTAAATAATTTTAATTATTTAATTAATTCACTTTCTAATTATCCTATCTTGATCAATTAAATAAATTAATTGTATCACTAATATCCCCCTTTCTTCAATAATTAAATAAATTAATATTTATTTAATTATTTATTTAATTAATATTAATTATTAATTATTTAACTATCCTCTCCCTCTCTTAATTCTTCCATTTATTAAATAATTGTCAGAATTATTTAATTGTCCATGTGTCTCTTGTATTAAATAATTAAATTGATTTAATTATTTAATATCTCTTTTCACACCTCCTCTCATTTAATTAAAATAATTATGCAAATTATTTTAATTGAGTCTCCACTTGTCCATTTCCTTTTTTTCTTGCAAATAAATAATTTGAATGAATTATTTATTCTCCACTTGGTCAAATATTCTTGTCTCATGAATTATATATTTTCTAATTTTTAATTCATCCATTTTCCTCTACTTGTTCATTAATCTCATTAATCACTATCATAGATGTCAACATCACAACCATCAATAGCCCACCTCTTTTCAGTCCATCAATCCTCCACCATTGATCTTGGCATCTTTCTAGAAACTCAATCTTGATCATCTGTTTCATAACCTCCCTCTCATGGATTCTCATCTGTCGATCTTGGAAACCTTCTAGAAGGTCGATCGCATCCATCCATTCAAATGGTTGTCTATGAAAGCAGCCTTCCTCCTTTTTTTTCTTAATAGCCATATTATCTCCAACTTTCTACTTACTATTTGCATGTTATTGCAAAACTTCAACAAATTTGAGGGAAAATTTTGCAAAAGGAGAAATAGGAGAGACAAGAGAAGGAATCAACTACAATGGGGAGTGCTTTATTTTGAATGCTTTCATTTTTATTCCCCTTTGTTCGTGTTCGCTTGTTTTGGATGAGGTTTTCATCTTAAAAGTGTTGTGATTGTCACTTTATCTAGGTGAGAGTGTTTTCCCCCATCTTACATTGGTGAACCCGATGTGAACACAAAGTTTGCAAGATTTTGTACGATCTTTTTTTGTTTTGTAGATTTCTAGGTACGAAACGACGCATTTGATCAAAACAATGACACATTTGATAGGAAATGACACATTTGTTGAAAATAAGGACACATCTATGGAAGGATCGGTGGGAAAGAAAATTTAAATTAAAAATTGTGATGCAATCATTCTGGTGTGACACGACACAATGACAAATTTGCTAAAAAGAATGACACAATTGTCTGTCTAGTATAAACTTTCAGTTTTCAGTTTGTTTTTTATTTCTCTTTTGGATTTTTGAGTAGAGTAGGATTTTTGTGTGCTAACTTCCTATTTTTAGCGTGTGGCTTTGGTGTGGAGCTCCCAAAAAATTATTTCTTTTGAAACAACAAAAAAATCAAGCTTTACTTTAGTTTAGTTTTAAGAAATTTTCCATTTTATTTGTTTTCTACAACTTGCATCAGAATCATAAGGATAAAAAGAATCTGTATTTTTCACTCATAAGGGTTTAAAAAGAACAACAATCTGCATTTTCTCACTCATGGGCATTAAAATGAACTTTCATATAATGTCATTGGCCTAAAATTTACAAAGTGTCTTCAAATAATAAGCAACTTGGGTAAAATCAACAAGTGTCTTTCATGTTTGGTGATTTGCAACTATCTTAGAAAGTACGTATGCTCTCCTCTCATGATGTTAGGCAATCTTGAGTGACCAAAAGCACCTCTTTTGCATTTGTATAATCACATCAAATATTTAGATTTGGTGCTTAAAATTAACCCCATGCGAGTGTGAGGAAAAGGCACAAAGTATGCTCTCTCCTTGCGCTTCAAGTGATCTTGGATGATTAGAAATATGTGTACTTCCTCGCTTTTGTTTACCTTTTTTTAGAGGGCCTACCACCCTACTTCGAAAGGTGGGAACAACCCAAGTGGTAACAAAGCTAAGGCCAAGCTCTTCCAAGCCACTATAAATAAATGTGCTTCTTGATGAAAGTCAATTAGCAATGGGTGTAGATGTGTCACACCTACAAGTGCCACCCTTAGTAGCCTCATGAGCTATGTTAAAATCCTTCCTTAGGGAAAGGACTATGAGGCCTCTTGATTCACCATAGTCTTGAGCTAATCTTGTTGCATTTGTGGCACTTTGAATGAATGCCCTTACTAAAAGCCAATTTGTGTTAGTTTCCAAAAAACCATTTATATTCTTGTTGATCGTAGGAGGTTGGACCTCTAAAGGTGACCCACGTCTTCATTGAGATTGTGTAGAGAAAATAATTCCTCCTTGTGGGGAATGAGACTTGGTGAGTCCAAGAAGTGAGTGTCATGTAGGGGAGCCAATGCCACTAAGTCTCTAGTTGTCCGCCTTGTTCAAGTGGCTAGAGAAATCCAAGTGGGGATATCAACTAGTGGTTTCCTTGCCAACCATAGGGCTTGTGCATTGTTGTCTATGTGTGTTTTATTTTGAAATAAAAGAGGGGTTAAAATTTATTCAAATAAGAAATACAAAGCAAGGGCCTCAAACAGTCCTGCCAAGTTCCACTAAGTGATCTAACTGATGAGACAAACCCATAAGTAATTGAACCTTATCCACAATATTCTAGTTTTGCATTGGATCAAAAGCCCATTTTTCCAAAAAATTCGCTACACCATTCCACTCCATAGGGATATGAGTGAAAGTAACAAACTCCAAAGAATCACACAAATGAAAAATCTGGTTAACCACCAAGACTAACTTCCAACTAACAACCTCAGAATGTTGTCGAGTCAACAAATGCACCACCACCTACAAATCTAATTCACAAATGAGCCAACTCCATCTAAGATCACAAGCCTGCTCCAAAACATATAAAAAAACCAAACATTTTCACATCCAAAACAAGACCAAAAACGAGTGCTTGATACTGTTTTATGTGTTTTCCAACCAGATTTCATAAAAAAAATCAAGATCCACTTAAAAACTAGCTCAAAATCACAAAACTGTCAAAAACATCAATTCTGTGAACATTAATTATCAAAAATAGAGTCGCAACCGATACATTACACTGCATTTGATAACTGAAAAACTGTAACTATCTGCCTGAGCCGCATTTGTAGAAAATAGACCTGCATTTGATATTCTGAGGCGCATTTGTAGAAAACAGACCCGCATATGATATTTTGAGTGGCATATGATAACTGGAAAACCACAACTATCTTCTTGAGCTGCATTTGCAAAAAACAAAGCCGTAATTGTCTAATAAACGAAAACTCTCAAATTTTTTCCCAAAATCTAATCAAATTTTTTTCACAACGAGCTTTGATTGTCAAATCAGAGACTTGCAAGCTTTACCAGTCATTTCCAACATTTCTAGATCAACATCAAACCTTAGGTTGCATCTCCCTTTTAAAATTTCAAACTTTGGAAGACCATTAAGCTTTTGGAAAATCCTTGGTTGCACATTCTATTTGTCATTGACCTTAATCCTTCACATTATCAATCTTTTTCATTGTCACCTTTATCAAATTTGAGTCTTAGGCTTGTGTCGTAGCCTTGACTCCACCTTATCAAAATTATCCTCTTGATTCCTATGAAGGTCAATGACACTTGGAATTGTTACCTTGATCTCACACTAGCTTGATTGCCATCCATTGTTTGAAACTTTAGGATTACCTTGCATTAGTTTGACCTCCATTTAGACTCATATTACATCCTTTGGGCATAGCTTTTATCATCATCTTTCCAACCTTTGATCTTTAACCTAGATTGAATTTTGCATCCTTATCCAAAAAATACAAAAAAATAGTTCATTTTCACTTTAGCCTTGGCATCATACCATATTTCCTTAATTAATCAATTAGTAAACCTTTCATATCCTTTTCATCCATTAGTCTCATTTTCCTTGCATTCTTATACCCCAAAAATACAAAAACATAGCTTGATTTCATCTTAACCTTAGTTGCACTATTACCTTGATCATTAATTTAGCATCATCCTTGATCATTAATCAACCTTTAGCATCTTTTAGCATTCATTAGCTTCATCCTTTGTTCATTATCACCTTGCATCCTCATATTCAAAAATCCAAAAAATCCAAAAAAACATAGTTTAGTTTCACCACCATCTTGTATTGTCCCTCAACTTGCAAAAGTATCACATGGTTGAAACATAGTCACAAACCAAAAGAAAGGACATGGATAATTTTTCAAGTGACCCTTTTCATGACACTACCCTTGGAATTAATTCAAATCACTCCATACCTCAAACGGAGACACTACAAAGAGACCAAACCAACACATGAGAAGACCTAAGGCTAGAAGAATTCAATGAACAATTAACCTAAGAAGAAATTAAAAAAGCATATCAAGACCCAAGAATTTTAAGCATGGTTGATTAAATTGTTAGTGCCAACCCTAAAAAATTCTTCTATGCACTAGCTAAAAAGGGTGCCAAATTACCTCAAGGCTTTGATGTATCAGCTAGTGTAGAAGAAGAAACCGAAAATCCATTTTCATTTAGCATGCCCTCATCACGACACATGAAAAACATACCCCTTGGGACAAATACACACATGAATACCACTACCACACACATCCCAAACATCCCAATCATTGGAAACAAGGCAACCCATACTACTACCACACAAGGACAAAATTTCACACTTGGAAGTTCCTCAAATGCCATGGGAAGACCTTTACAAAGCCCCTTTTCCAAAGTAAAAATCAAGGTTCTATGTCAGAAGGTCCCACACCTTTGATCCAAAATACAAACCAAGGTCCTATACCCACACCCCAAAACACAAATCAATGTTCTATGTCACAAGGTCCTACACCTTTGCTCCAAAATACAAATCAAGGTCCTATACCCCCACTTCAAAACACAAATCAAGGATCCTTATTCCATTTTCAAAGCGCACCTTCATCAAGTCAACCCCCACCAAATAAACCTAGAAATTTTCACATTATCTCATGAGGGGTCCCAAATCAAAACAATAATCAAGGGTCTATTCCATCACTTCAAAATAATAATCAAGGGTCCCTTCCATAATTCCAAAACTCTACTCAAGGACCTAGACCCTCATTTCAAAATGTCAACCAAAGACCTATGCCTTCATTTCAAAATACAAATAAAGGGCCTACACCTTCATGTCGAAATTCCAATCAAGGACCTACACCCTCATTTCAAAACACCAATCACGAAACCTTTCCTTCATGTCAAGACATCAATCAAGGGCCTATACCTTCATGTCAAAACATCAACCAAGGACCTATACCCTCATTTCAAAATGCTAATCAAGGACCAAATTTTCAAAACCAAAGCAAAAACCAAGGGTCTACACCTCAACTCCAAAACACCATACCGCATGCAAATATGACCTTTGGAACAAACCTAAATTCCAATTTCATCCCAAATCAAAACAACACACATCAACATGGCTACCAAGATCCTGCATCACAAAGCATCAATCCCAATTCAAATACAACATATGACCTTAATACCAACATCATGACACCAAAATGAAACAATGCAACATCATCTCTTTCAGAATTTTTGATACAACAAGTATAGACCCTCCAACAACAAATGACAAACATGCAAATGGGGACCAACAAGAAGACCTATTCTTTGGAGGAACTGTTCCCCTTTCCCTTTGATCAAAATCTATAAATGCCACCCTTTCCCCCTCATTTCACAACACCACCTTTACCTAAGTATAAGGGGACAAGGGATCCAATAGAGCACATTTGAGAATTCAACACATCATGTATGGAAGTCTCATATGATCCTACCTATTTAATGAGACTATTCCCACAAATCCTTATGGGGCTAGCTCTAGATTGGTTTGCACACCTTCCTCCAGGAATTAGAAAATGGGGTGAACTAGCTTACAAATTCATCAATCATTTTTCCTTCAACATTAAAAATGATGTCACCCTTGCAAAATTGAGCACAACCAAACAAGAAGGGGAATCACTCACCTCATTTTACTAGAGATGGTGAGGTTTGGTTAGCAAATTCCCTTATCACATTCCTAAAAAACAATTGGTCACCATGTTTGTGGAAAACCTTAATGGAGAATTGATGAATTGAATCCAAATCCAATGTTGCACCACCTTTGAAGAGATCCTTGAGAAAGGTGTCCTTATTGAGAAAGGTCTTATTGCAAACGGACTAGTCAAGGAAAATAAAGAAAATTTGAAACCCAATAATGACAAAAGTAAATAGTGGTCCCAAAACACAAATGTCACAAATGATGGATTTGTTGATGCCAAATTGATAACCAAAGGTCCAACCATTCAACTTAAAGGTACTTCCTCATCAAATACCTCCAATGCACCAAACATTAAATGTTGTCCAAAATAATCAACTCAGAGGTCCTCTTTGTGCCAAGAGAACATATACCCCCTAGGGTGAACCTATCGAATCGGTCCTTAAACAAATTTTGCAATCTAATGTCATCACATTACCAAACACCAAGAATTATGAACCCTCACTGATTAAACCTGATTGGTGGAAAGAAGACTAATATTGTGAATACCACCGTGGAAAAGGACACAAAATAGCTAGATGTTGGATGCTCAAGAACATTATTCAAGACCTCATTAAAAATGGAACCATCTCAGTAGGAGATTCACAAGGAAAAACCAATGCTAATCATACCATATTCAAAAATCCCTTGCAAGACCATGATAAAGGAAAAGCCTCTAGTTCAGGGAGCAACAACAATAATACCAATTATGTCGTTGTTAAACACAATTACAACACTATCATCCTTAATGTGAGACCCTTTGATGATCACATTGCCACTATTACCATTAACAAGCCAAGTTCAAAATATGATGTTACCACCTTTTGAACTAATATAACTATTACAGGACCTCCTTCAAATTCATAGCTAAAAAGTCAATACAATCTACTAGATTAGTTGGGAAAAACCCCTACACATATTTCTATCTTGGAGCT
Source organism: Sequoia sempervirens (assembly GCA_007258455.2). Taxonomy (NCBI): domain Eukaryota; kingdom Viridiplantae; phylum Streptophyta; class Pinopsida; order Cupressales; family Cupressaceae; genus Sequoia; species Sequoia sempervirens. The sequence continues at coordinate 49,416,408 of VDFB02026320.1, read as the reverse complement.
CCTTCACATATCACCACAACATAGGGCTATCATTGATAAAGCATTACAAGAAGCATCTGTGCCCACTAACCTAGATGTCAATGAATTTTAGGCCATGGTTGGATACCTAGCTATGCCGCACCATGTCACTTTCTAGATAAGCAAGACTTTTCCACACCAAAATATGATTAGAACAACCCCCTACACCTTGAAGTATGCGTTAATAAGCACAAGATTAGACGAGTCCTAATAGATGGTGGAGTAGTTCTCAATATTTTCTCACTAAAATTGGTGAAAGCATTGGGATACTATGAGAATTGTATAGACCAAACCAAGAAAATTGTGATCACAACTTATGATGATGTTGAGCATTCATCCAAAGGCATAATTTCACTTCCTATGAGAGTTGGCCCAACAATACAAGACACAATATTTCATGTCTTAGATCTGGATTTGCATTAAAATCTCCTCCTTGGCCACACATGGATTCATTCCATGAGGGCTATTCCATCCACCTACCATCAATGCCACAAATTCCCCCACAATGGCATTGAAATCACTATTCCAGGTGACCCTGATCCTTTTCAATGTTGCACAGACCTAAAGGGAACTATTGAACATCAAGTTCCCATCAATCGAGAGGCCTCACCTTCCACTTCATCCACCACTCCATCTCACTACATTGATCCATCCATCCTTGTCAAATCATCCACTCCATTCATCACACCTTCCATGCCCAAGATCTAGATCTAGGACAAAGGATGTGGAGAATATAACATGAAGAGTCTCTTTTTCATTGGAAAATTACCTAAATCACTGAAGTCTAATGGACAACTGCATCCCATGCAACCTAAGGTCATCATTCATAATCACCCTACCACCTTCACTAAATGGGGGGAACTAGCCAAAGAGTCCCTAGATGATCACATTCTCATGTGGTTGTACAAAGTAGAGGACATTGAAACAAAGGAATTTCCAATTGAACAATATCCAAAAGGGTTCCAAATAATGAAGCGACAAGGATATGATGGAAAAAATGCTCTTGGACTAAATAAACAAGGAATGTTGGAACCCTTACAACCCCCTAAACTATTAAAGAATCAAGGGTTAAGGTTTGTACCAGTAACAATGACTATCTGGGGTATCGAGTTACCTTTGGGTGAGGTTGTTGATGCTACAAATGAGGTCGAGACATACAAAGACTCTTGGGATTATGATGCAAATTCCAATGAATATGAATGGGACTCCCTATCCCCCACTACTTTCATGGACCATGATAAACTGTTTGGAATATTCGATGAACCTCCCCTTGAAAAACAATTCATTCAAATGCTTACAGTTAATTCCCCGCCAAGATTTCCAAGTCCCTGTCCAAGAATCCCTTTGAAAAGAGAAGAATGGATCAAACACTTTTGGGAAACCATTGATTCAGCCTCCTAGGAACCTGATGACCTACTTTTGTATTTACCCTAGCTTCCTACATAATGACCCTTGACAATATTGATGATGGCTTACCCCTTGTTTACCCTCAACTCATGGATTGGGATCAACAAGAACCACCAAGTTTGGACACTTTCAAGAATAATGAAGCCCTTGATGAGTTCTTGGGACTTTGTGAAGGAATATCGAGTAGGGATCATAAGGTTGGATTTTATATAGAACACAATTATGCAACATACTTTGGTGAGGTTGTTCTATCCTCTAGTCATAAAAGTGAAAATGATAAAAAGTAAAAATAAAGGACGTATATAAAGGTGAAAACCTCTTTGAGACACTTGAGGATGGAGGACTGGACTGTCTCACTATAGAACGAGAAATATTTTCATTGCTTATAGAAGCAACAAAAGAAGTAAACATTGACACACAAGACAATTCTGGAATCATACAATTAGCAACATCTTTAACCATCAAGGAAAAGTATGAGTTTATAGAATTCTTTTCAAAAGGACAAGTCAATTTCACTTGGTCATACGTTGATATGCCTGGATTGGATCCCAAACTTGTTGTGCATCATTTTCCACTGCTACCAAATTCTAATCCATATAAATAGAAGTTGAGAAAAATGTACCCCCAGATTGCACTCCTTGTCAAGGTGGAATTGAAGAAGCTTCTAGATGTTGGATTCATACGCTCAATTGATTATGTAGATTAGATATCAAACCTTGTTCCTATCATCAAACCAAATGGTCAAATCAGAGTATGTACAGATTTTAGAGACCTCAACAAAGCTTGCCCCAAAGATGACTTTCCTTTACCAAACATTGACATTATAGTGGACCTTACTGCTAGGTATTGTTGATGGTCAAAATAGCACAACATTAAATAAAATATCTCTATTCTATTTCTCCTTAAAAAGAAAGATAACATAAAGTAACTTGTCCTCCAAGGTCCTGGTACTTGGCTCTCAACTATGCTGATGTTACTTAATGGCCAGTGCATGTTACGTCTCAAACTTTGACACTGCTTGATTTTACTTTATATAGAACTAAATTATGAATGTGTGGTAGAATAAGTGTGTGATATTTAAATGAAAGAATAAATGAATGCTATTTTATTTTAAAAAAATGAAATGTGATGATTATTATTTAAATTCAAATGACGTAACAAAGAGAATGATATATTAGAATGATGAATTGTATTTTTTTTATTTATATTTTTTGGACACTAATTTATTAATGGGTGCTTGAGTTTACATGGGGTGGAGGTTGTCGAGGACCAAGAGGGTGTTTAAGATACATGAGGTTATTCATCTAATAGGGTTAAGATGGAATAGATACTCCCGCACACACACACATAGTAACACGTAGTTGCATTTAGGAATTAATATCTAGTTAACTGCGTATTTTTTCCTTTATTTTATAATTGTTAATTAAATTAATTAATGGTAAATTAAAAGTGCAAAGAAATAAAATATTTTTTTATTTTACTTTTAATGATCTCTTTGAAAATTAAATATTATTTATTTATTTAGTTATTTGAAGATAATTGTGAGCATAGCAATAAATCTTGCTTTCTTTTAAAATTAGATTTATTGGAAAACTTAGAATAAAATGGAAAATAAGAAGATTTTCAAAAACAAACTGATAGATAGAAAACAATAAAAAGTTGGAAAAAATATGAGAAAAGATGATTAAAATTAGGAAACAAAACAAAAAAATAAAGCAAAATAAAGTTGGAAAAGAGTGGAAGAAAGTAATAAAAAGTTTATAAAAACTCTTATTTTCTCAACAAGAGGATTCACTCTCAGAATGATTATTTTTTTATTATCTTTCTTCTTGCTCTTTGAAAACAAAATGGATGCAAAACAAGAATAGTATAATTCGATAGAAATTGGGAAAAGAAGAGGAATTGAACGAAAAAAAATAATAGAACTAGAGAAAAATCATCAAGGGTAGCATTGGATTCTAGGTTTTTAAATCACTATTTTAATTTTTCTTCAGTTTGTGAGTGTAAATGAATTATCTCTGATTTCTGGTGTAAAAGATTTAATTTCATTCAGTTGAATATTACTATTGTAAATACGTATTGTTTTTCTATATGAGAAATTAGGAATCTAGCCAGTATATTTATTTTTGTTATATATTTATACATGTGTGAATATATATATATATCCTTACGTATATAATTTTATATATATATATATATATATAATTAATTCAATCTATACAGATGCAACTGTGTATTTGCAACCTAGTATATTTGAAAACAAATGATAAATTTTTTGAATCATCGAATTTATGCTTGGCTCTGGAGATGTTTTTTGAAATTAAAAAAAAATCAAAGTTTTATTTAATTGCAGCCTCAGCTGCAAAAGAAGAGCATTGTGGAGAGGGCGTTGTCCTCCCACAGTGACCGCACCCAAGAGGAGGTTGTCGCCTTCCTCCTCCCCAAGTCGTGGGCACTCATTGTATGCTATTTTTTTTAACTATGTTAAACTTGTAAACTTGCATTTGATTCACAACGCACTCAAAGACTTGATTCACAAAGAAATGCTTTCCACCACTTCTCTAAATTATGCAAAGTTTAAAACAAAAACTGCAAAGTATAAACAATGTATGGTAGAAATTCCAAATAGTGTGGATAAGGAAAAACACTGCTTATGGTTATTTTTGCAAGTTAAAAATCATATATATTAAATTGCTGCTCATATATATTAAATTGTTGCATGCATTTTGTGAAGGAACATATATGAATATACACCTAAATACATATATATATACATATACATTATATATATATATGTTTAAATTTACATGTTAAGGATTCTATTTTGCTGTATATAATTTTTTTATTATAAATGATATGCATATATTCTGAGATTTATTTTTGTCTTATTTCTGTTTTAAAATGGAGACTTTCCTGAATACATACATATATATATATATATATATATATATATTGAATTTTATTGAAAAGAATATTTTAATATTTTAATTTTAATATTTCAGTTAGAAATTGGAAAATAAATAGAAATCCATTATACAAAAGAATAGGAATATAAGCACATGTGATTGTTTGCTTTTTCTATTGTGGAACATAAGTAAACTTATTAGAAATAAGTTGTTGAATTAAATATAAAAATTACATATTTCTTAGAGTATTTTATTAATGATGAAATTTAAATATAATTGTATATGTGAATTCATACTACAAAGTTGAAGATAGATTGTGTTTCCATAGGAACCAATGAGTAGTAAATGCTTGAGTTTTTTAAACAACTATGAGATCCCATGCATGGTTTACCTTTTTTATGAAACCACTTCTGGGACAAGATGCTGAATGTGGGCTTCTAGAGATGATAGTTTTCCTTTTCAAAACTATTCTTTTATTCTTTTATTTGCTTGGCCAAGCTAGATGCACCATTGAAACAAATGGATTAAAACGATTAGAATATATATATATATATATATATATATGCCACATCCCGATAGTGAGTAATATGTCATTCTAGTGTTAGGAATGCATATAGGCTACAGGCTTGCATCGAGAGTTCCCTCCTGCTTACACCATTCCGGGTTGCTAGGCTCCTCGTGCAGGGTCGGAGTTTTCTTCAAGTTAGGAAGAAATCTGGGAAGTGTTAGTGCTTCGTGGTTGGGCGGAAAAGGCGCCTTACCCTCACTCTTGGCCTAATCTTGCGGAAGACCGACGAGGTCATGGCAGTTGAAGATCAGGATTTATTCTTCACATGGATATATATTTCTTATACTTCTTTGTATGGCTAGCATGACCACTTGTAAATGTAAACTTTCTATCATGAATGTAATTAATGATGTAAATTTATTTCTATAATATTGAAATAGATGTTTTGTAATATCACATTGGAAGTTAACTTTGTATTCAACATTGTAATTGCCTTGAAGCAATCTTATATATATATATATATATATATATATATATATATATATATATATATATATATATATATATACTATTTCATTATTCTTATGTGAAAATGAATCTCATATATATCCTTAATTGGAAATGTGAATATTCTTTGAGTTTCCATGTTTAGTAAGTAAGGTTGATGTTCTTTACATTTGATATCAGAGCGTCTAGGTTAAACTCTAGGACCTATGCCTAATTACGTTTAATGCTATGTGTTCTACAGTAATTCTGATGGATTTTAGAACTTATCAACATGGAGGTGGATCCCATGGTGATCTGAATGACAGTTTGGATCAGATCATAGCCTTGCTGACTCAACAAGGGACCAGGATTGACATTCTAGAGAAAGCAAGAAAAACAGGCTCATCAGGGCTGAACTCTAGTGGAAATGGAATTGAATCAAATGGAGAACAACCTGAGTCTGAAAGGAAACTAAGTAAGGTGATTGAAGAGTTGGGAAAGGACCTCAAGAAGGTCATGTTATGCCTTGCATAACCACCCCATTTTAAACTTGTTTAAACTAGTTCCCCCTTTTTTCTGTTTTGTTTCCTTTGGCCTTTTGTCTTCTGCCTTAGGTGTTTTTTGTTTTGTTCTAGTGGATACAGAATCGAGACCGAAACCAAAATTTAGAATTTCTTCAAAGTTCTGGTTTATTGTTCCGTTTCGGTTCCGGTTCCGCTGGTTTCCTTTGTTTTTTTTGTTTGTCGTCTTTTTTTCTGGCGGATGCGAAACGTGGAACAAAACTGAACTTCAAAACTTTTTAAGTTCCAGTTCTGTTTTGCCTTCTAGTTTCGGTTCTGCTAGTTTTCTATGTTTGTTTCTGTCATTCTAGCAGATGTGGAACCGAGACTGAAATTGAACTTTGGAATTTCTTCCAAGTTCTGGTTTCTGTTCTGTTACCAGTTCCTTTTCGCCAGTTCTTTGTTTGTTTTGGCGGAAGTGGGACGTGGACCAAAACCGAACTCTGGAAATTTTTTGAAGTTCTAGGTTCTTGTTCTGTTCTAGTCCCAGTTCTACCAAACTCGTTTGTTTTTCCTTTTTTTCCAATCGTTTGGTCATGGGATGTTTTCTTCCCTTCCTTTTTCCTTTTTTTCCTTTTTTCGTCGTTTCTTTGTGTGTTGTCGGAGGTGGAGCCGGGATGGAAATCGAACCTAGAATTTGGATAAAGTTTAGGGTCAGGTTTTTGTTCCTCTTCCACCCCCGTTGTGGTTTGCCTGGGATTGGTTTTTGGTCCGATCCTGCTTGCATTTGTTTCATGTTTGTTCCTTGTGTTTGGTCTCTTTTGCGAGGCTGGGTTTGGGAAGGATTTGGGATATGGAATTGTTTCCAACTTCAATTTCCTCATCTAGTTCCGACTCCACCCCCACCCTGCTCCGATCTCGGTTTCATTTTCATTCTGGTTCCCACCTCGACGGTATTAAAGGTAAGTATGTTTCTGGTTCAGATTTGGTCTTGCCTCCGCCAAAGTTGGGTTTCTTTTTGATAAATATGAGAATGAAAGAATTATGAAGGGTAGGGTGAATGATGATGTTTCTATGCTTTAGAGGACTAATGAAGGCATTCTTTTGCAGGGTTAAAGCATGTCGAGAGCATCTGATGCTATTTCTCAAGGAATTCAACCCACGAAGGTTCCTGGCAAAGAGAAATGCGTAAAAAGGAGAAGGTGTGAGTCTTAATGATGGGCGGGACGTTTGTAAGCAAAGCTTAGGAATGGCCACAACAGTCTAACTACCAATGATTCACCTTCAGCTTCCTTTGATTGGTCAAACACATACCACATAGGATCTTTAGACGGTCATAAGTTCCTCAAGCAAAATTGCATGTCAGTGAGACACTAGCCGTGTCTCCCCAATGCTACAATGCTCCACTGATGCTATCGGCATGACTTACAACTATTGAAAAGAGGTCATAACGAGTTGCAAGAATCATACTGATATCCAAGACCATCGCCCAAACAATCACTATCGACAAGATCGGCGAGACCTCTCACCGAAGTCCACATCAGATTCATCAGCGAGACTTCAACAATCACTATGACTTCCAATGAGCCTTCAGGTCACACCAAAGTGTTAAACCATCGGCAAGAGATCCTCAGTCACTAAAAGTCTCCAAAGTTCACACCTCTCCCTGATGCTACTTGTTGCCAAGAGTCTCACTGAGGACATCCTTATGAATAACCATCAGTGAGACATACACTATCGAGATGAGTCATTGTGAAAGTTCACATTTCTCCCCAACTCCAGTCATTGCCAAGAGATCTCCCCGGGTGAAGAGAGGTAGGAAAACTCACAGTGATAGAAAGGTCTATATGATAACTCCAGTCAGTAAGACAGCAACAAGGTCTCGGTGACCTGAGCATTCCACAAGGTTACATAGCTGCTAGTCGGCCAGATAGAAAGAATGTCACACCGACTTTTCTTTTTCAGAGGTTTCACGTTAGTAAGTTTGAGACACATTTTCAAACAACATTCACTGGCAAGAGTAGGTGGGCATGAATGGAGATAACCTTGGAACATTCAAAGCCACTCTGCGGAGCAATTTTCGAGGTCGAGGATGAACGCGTGGAGTCTTAATGGCGGACTTGAAGGCTGCGAGTTAAGGCTAATGGTTGTAAAAGATCTGCAAACCATGCCTGAGAGCGATCTTTGGTTGACATGAACATAGTATATGCATTTAATGCATCCTTGACTTTGTTCAAACCCTTCTAGAACCAACTCATTTTTGTAAACCCTAAAATGGGGTCGGTGCCTTTTTGGCATGTTTTGTATAAATATGGTGTTTTTGCCTCTTTGTAAGATATAGAGACATACATATAGAGATACAAAGACATAGATAGATCTTTTTCTTTTTGATCTTCTTCTCTTTGGGTTAAGAATTAGCAAGTTAGGGTTAGAAGATAGAGAAACTTGAAAGCAAAAGTAGAGTAGGAGTCAAGTTCAACAAGAGGAGGTGATGTATCTTCCAAATTTTCTTAGTATAGATGGAGATAACTCGAAGACATGGGTTTTTTGTACACTGGTGATCTTGCCAGATTTGTAAATGTTGTTTATTTGTTTCACCAATAGTAGAAGCAACTAGATTTAAATCTGCTTCATATTGTGCTCCAAAATGGTATTTATCTTGGGTTAATTATTTGATTTGGAAAGCTTTCAAGGAATGGAATTTTATCTTATGTTTTGTTTAAAATATGATTTGCAATCTATTGTTGAATTTTTCACTGTGAATGAATGAAACTTTGTATTAATTACAAGTTAACTTTATTCTGCAGTTTCAGTTTAGGAATTCCTTGGAAGGTAACAAGTCTGATTAGTTGGATGAATCAACATTCTCTTTAGTTTAAAAGCTTTAATCTAACTTTTTTTGTTTCTTTAAAACTACTGGTTAAAGTAGGTTTAAATATATGTTTGATCTTATAACAATCCAGAAGCTCAAAACCAACAGGCCCCTTGAACATTACAGCCATATTGACCACTTCGTGAAACAACAGCATCAGCCATATTGACCTTGGGAGGTGATCAGTTTGATTGCTGATTTTCTTTTTCAAGAGAGGTGAGATATTTCACTTTTATCTTACCTACATGTTGTGGGTCAACTTGGCACCATCAACAGATCTAGCACTAGAAGGAGGGCCTAGAAGAGCACACTGTATAATATTGGGTTTTTCTCACCAGAAAGGTCACATAGAGTTCTTCGATCAACTGACAACCCACCACCTTTGATAGAACTCATGACCCCAACAAGACACAAGATTCACAAGACTGGGGCAACCATTATACCACCCTTGTTAGCTCCACTCACTCCATTAGGCTTTTCACCAATACCCTGGTGGATACCTATCAATCCACCACCAAATCCATCTCAAGTGCCATTACAGCTAGTTCATCCCATCTAACAGCTAACTCAACCCCGACCACCACCACCAATGGAATTTTTTATGAATAATCCCTCTCCATTAGGGACTATTCCTGGAGGCTTTCATCATATGCCTAAGAATCCTGAGAGATTTTGTCCCAAATACATTCATGGCAAATCAAGGAGTGTTGAAGAGCACATACAAGCTTTTAAGGACACTTGTACCAGAGCCCAAATAGCTCACCATGATGTGGTTTGTAGGTTGTTCCCTTATTCCTTAGGGGATATGGCATACAACTGGTACCTAAAACTTCCACAAGGTTCTATTCTGAGCTAGACAGACCTAGAGAATGCTTTCATCAATCAGTTTAGAGTTTATGTGGATCTAGCCCTTTTGTTCCACCAATTTGCTACCATTAGGAAGGAGCCATATGAATCCCTTCCCTTGTTTAATACTAGGTTTCAACGAATGTATAGGATACTGTAGGACCCCTAGCTAGTTGCTAAGAATAGTGCCATTCAAGCATACTTTAGAGTGATAGACCCTTTGCTTGGCATGTTCCTACAAAGGACTTATCAGCCGGAAGATATTGATTCCCTATCTAAAGTTTATCATCTAGCCATCAAGCTGCAACAACAAACTAGCTCTCAACAAGGAAACTTGGGAGGAGGTTTACCTTCAATGGGGTATCAGATGCCTAACCCATCCCATTTATTCAATAATGTCCCAGGGATGTCTCCTTCCCATTATGGACCTATATTTGAGTTGCAAACTCAATCTCCTATTCCATTCTTTGCTAATGGAGCTCCTGACTTCCTTCAACAATCACAGGCTCATTACGGTCCACATGGTCATCATAACCAAGCTAGAATATCAAATCCCATTAGTCAGCCACCTGTTGCTAAGAATATTGAGAATGAAAAGATAGTTCAACTCACAAACGAGGTGGAGACCTTAAAGAAAACTCTGTCTCAAGTCACAAATGATATGGCTCAGCTTAAACTAAACCCCTCTCAGAACCAAGGTAATTACCCTAATCAGAGTAATAACAATCAAGGTAATTATCCAAATAACTACAATCACAGCCAGAGGAATTATCAAGGCCAAAACTCCCCTAACCAAGGCTATCAAAATAAAAATAGAGGATATAACCAGAGGCCAAATAACGGTGGGGTTCCTCGCAATTATCAAGCTAATGAGGAAAGGCCACATGTTGCGAATGTGGCTGACCTCAATTTTATGACTAACTAGTGCAGGTTGCATGATACTGCAACTCATTCTGAGGTAAACTACCCTGAAATGGAGAAGGTCATGAAGATGGCATAGGAAGATGCCCAAACATTCCAAGGAAATTCAAACAAAGGAGGTGGCTCAGTGGATACAGCTATGACTTATGACCTCTTTGAAGAAGAACCTTCATTCACAATGCAGAATGAGAATGAACTAGAGGAAGATGTGTATGATGCCCAAGCCTTTCAGACAAAGGGAGGACACTTTTCAAGAAATCAGAATAAGGGTACGTTCACTACATCAGCACCCCCTACCATATGGTGCCTGTGAGTCAGGGTGTTGATAACAACCCTCCTCCATCGAAGGGTCCACCTGAGTCCCACAACAAAGGTAATTCACCTGGTGTTTTCAAATGTAATGCAAGCTATAACATATAATTTTATATTGTTTATGAGATGTAGAAATAGAAAACCTCTTTATCATACTTTGACATCCTAAAGTGGTGCCCTGCCCAATGAGAGATAGTGCTGAAAGCCTTGGAAGAAGTTGATAAATCAAAAGGGAAAACCAAGGTGGCACCCGCTGTAGACATGAACACAGCTTTGTATAGAAGCAAGGTAGGTACCCCACCATTTCTTTTAAGTTTGAGAATTTGTGGGAAGAATCTACATAATTATCTGCTAGATTCAAGGGCTTCTGGAAATGTTATGCCATTTTCTATATGCAAGAAATTGGGATTGAACCATGTCCAAACAAACAAAAAGGTTATCCAACTCGATAAAATAGAGGTTAATGTAGTTGGAGAATTGAGAAATATACATGTGCAAATAGGGTATGACCCTAGGATTTTAACCAATATGGATATTCAAGTAGCAGACATTCCCGAGACTTATGGTATTCTGTTGAGCAGAGATTTAATGAAGAGTATAGGGCGATATCTCTCCCTCAACTTTTCACACATGTGGCTACCATGGAGGGGAATGCCTACCCAGATTAGGATTGAAAGTGAACCTCGCCTCAAACATATCATCATTGAGTATGACTATCCCAACAAGGTAGCTTATTTTGAAACTGAGATAGGGGTTTATAGAAGAGAGGAAATCCTGACTTTTTTGGTTCTTGATTCTAAAGATTTGTCAATACAAAAATTCCCTGATCCCATGATTAATGTAAACCAATAGGTATTGATTAGGAAGCTGCAACAGGATCAGCTGGTCTTAGGGGAAGATATCGATTTGCGGAGTCTTCTACTCCCTAATTGGTGCAGGGTACACTACCAAAATCATTCAAAACTGACCTACCAACCCTACATTAGTGTTTTAAATCATGTTTCCCAAACCAAAGAGACCCACCCAAGTCACCTTGAGGCTGCTTTAGGCCACTTCTCATTCAAATCCAAAAATGCAATAGTGTTAACCAGGGATAACATACCTTCAAAGGAAGTCCCTCCTCAAATTGAACCTACCCCGGTCTCAATACCGGACCAACGTAGTTATGATGAACAACCCCAAGGTTTGTTTGATACCCCTGCACTCACAAGTATACCAAAACCCAAGGGATTAATCAAAGATACAAGTGACTGTTAGAAAGATATCCTAGGATTACATGATGTATTTGACTAGGAATCAGAAATTGCACCTGGTGAGCCTATTAAACACCTATTCCCAATATTTGATGCAAAAGATCAAGTGCCCCCACCTATGGTTCATTTTATCCAAACACCCACAACAACCTCAAAGGGATCAACCCCAGCTCATGATCAACTATGGACCCTCATGTTTGATGGATCCAAATCCAAAACAAGGTGTGATGCTAGAATAGAATGGAGTAATGAGGCAAAGGTTGCTTTTTCTCAAGTTAAGCAATCCATTTCAGAAGCGCCAATCCTCACTAGTCCTGACTACTTGAAGCCATTTTATATCTATTTTTTTCCTCTGAACACTCATGTGTCGATGTCCTGACACAACAAAGAGATGAAGGGGATGAAAGGCCAATTGCTTTCATGAGTTCTCCATTTAAGAATGCTGAAGTCAAGTACCCACCTCTTGAGAAACAAGCTTTTGCATTAGTTAGAGTTGTCAAGAAGTTCAGGCATTATATCCTTCGAAGTTAGATTATTGTTGTGGTTCCTGATGCTACTGTGAAGTCTCTACTTATGCAGAGCAAGTTGGGAGAATGAAGGGGGAAATGGATGGCTATTCTGCAGGAGTTCGATCTAGAGATTCGCCCTATGAAACTTGTCTGAGGTCAAGGCCTATCTAAATCAATGGTGGATGCTGGTGAGAACATTACTTGTTAGTAATACTCAACAAAATCCTTTTCTAATGACCCTTGGTATGCTGATATTATTTATTTCATGCTCAATAATCAGTGCCCAAAGGAAATGAATACAACTCAGAGGAGAGCACTGAGAATGAAAAGCTCCCATTATATGCTCAAAGGAGGATTTTTATACAAAAAGAACTTTGAGGGAGTTTACCTACAATGCCTTGATCAGCAAGAGGCTAAGCATGCAATTGCTGAATTTCATGGGAAACATGGCACAAGTCATGGTTGTGCAAATTCGTTAGCACATTAAATCCTTAGATCTAGTTATTATTGGTCATGTGTGTTCAAGGATTCCCACCAACATGTAATAACATGTAACATATGTCAAATTTTTGCATCAAGAGAGCGCCATTCAGCCATGCCATTGCAGCCTGTTTATGAGGTAAGGCCATTTTCCCAATGGGCACTTGATTTTATTGGGGTAATTAATCTTGATTCTTCTACAGGACACAAGTTCATTTTGACTGCCACAAATTACTACACGAGATGGACAAAAGCTATACCTCGCAAGAATAGCACAACAGAGGTAGTAATCAAGTTCCTCACCGAATGCATCACAACTAGGTTTGGAGTACCCTTTGCACTGGTATGTGACAATGGCCCTATCTTTTCTTCTGCCAAGTTTATATCATGAGCTTATGATCATAAAATTGTTTTAAAGTATTCTTCAAACTATTACCCACAAGGAAATGGAGTTGCAGAATCAACTAATAAGAATCTCCTAGGAGTAATAAAAAAACTGTTAGAGAACAATCATAGGGATTGGCATACCCAGTTAAGATTTGTTTTATGGGAAGATAGGACTAGGATCAAGGCTACTTTGAAGACTTCACCATTTAAGCTAGTATATGGCCAAGAGCCCATGTTCCCTATTCACTTGCAAATACCTGTCCTTAAGTTTATGCAGGTATTTTACTCTAGTGATGATAAGATTGAAGGTTAGCTGGCTTGTTGAAATTAGAAGAGTAGAGAGATGCTGCCTTGCAACAATTCTTTAAGCACCAAGCTATTGTCAAACATTGGTTTGACAAAAGAGCCAAAATCGAGGCATTTAGAAAATCAAACCTTGTGCTACTATGGGGTAAGGCTAATGAAAAGAAAGGTGACCACCAGAAGTTTGATAAGCTTTGGTTGGGTCCCTATCAAATTGCTGAAATCCTAGGAGAAAATGATTTCCGACTAAGCAGTTTAACGAGAGAACCTGTTCCATTGCCTGTCAATGGACAGTTTCTTAAACATTATTTTTTGTCGTAAAGTTTGATATTTTTGGGTTGTGTATATGTAAATAATTTGTTGTTTTCCTTGCTTCCCCTTTCCTTTTTGTGTGGGGACCTTCATTTTATGCAGTTGTAAGGGGGTTGTTATCTGAAATATACTTTGGTTATTAGGAGAGAAGTTCGTTTAGATATTTTTTTAGGTTTTCTGATTGGATGATTTTTTCCTAAATTCATTGTTTTATGCCCATTACTAATAAGAGTTATGGAAAGTTTTGAAAATGAGGTGCAAAGTAAACAATCTTCATTAACTACAATTGAATCTATCGCAAATCAATAAAAACATCTCCTTTTGTAATGGTATATTTTTCTTAGGGCGATGGTGTTGTAAGATTTGAGTGAAAAATATGATTCCCCGGATGCTGTTATGAGGTCCATGGTAGTTTTCAACCCAAAACAGATGTTGGACATTTGACATATTGAGAAAGAATTGAATGAAATATCTAAAACTCCAAAAGAAAAGAAAAAGAAGAAAAAGAAAAGAGAACTATCTAAAAAAATAAAACTCAATATGAATGGGTGATTCCAATATCTCTACCGGGGCTATGGACGCTTGATTGGAAGTAGAGCAATGCTTTGAGAAAACTAGAGGTATCTCTATTAGGGCTATGGACGCTTGACTGGCAGCGGAGCAATGCCCAGGGTATCATTGGACAACAACTAAAGGGAATCAACTCATGTAGTTCAAATCTTGCACATTATTGTTCAAAAGATGAGGAAAACTTTGTAAAAGGGTGATGCATTGTCAAACACACACATAGATTCAGGGGTAGCCAATGTTGATTTACATTTGAGATTCTAGCTCAACCTTGGTTGTTAAAACTGACCCAACTGGAGTTGTGATGTCCATAAACCAGGGGTTCTGGGTGCTTGAATCCTTCGGTTTCTTGAAAATGGTTAAACCATTTTCCCAGCCAAGTCGCCAATTGTAATGCCTTGCATAACCACCCCATTTTAAACTTGTTTAAAATAGGTCCCCCTTTTTTCTATTCTATTTCCTTTGGCCTTTTGTTTTCTGCCTTAGGAATTTTTTGTTTTGTTCTGGTGGACATGGTACCGGGACCGAAATCAAACTTTGGAATTTCTTCCAAGTTCTGGTTTCTGGTTCCATTCTGCTTCCGGTTCTGCCAGTTTCATTTTTTTTGTTTGTTTTTCGTCCTTTGTTTTGGTGGACACGAAACGTGGAATGAAACTGAACTTCAGAACTTTTTCTAAGTTCCAGTTCTGTTTCCCCTTTCGGTTCCGGTTCCAACAGTTTTCTACATTTTTTTTTGTCATTCTGGCAGATGTGGAACCAAGACTAAAACCAAACTTTGGAATTTCTTCCAAGTTCTGGTTTCTGTTTCGTTCCTGGTTCCAGTTCTGCTAGTTCTTTGTTTGTTTTGGCAAAAGCGAGACGCGGACCAAAACTGAACTTTGGAACTTTTCTGAAGTTCTAGGTTCTTGTTCTATTCCAGTCCCGGTTCTGTCGAACTCATTTTTTTCCTTTTGCTCTGATCATTTGGTTGTGGGATGTTTTCTTCCCTTCCTTTTTCCTTTTTTCCTTTTTTCGTTGTTTCTTTGTGTTTTGTCGGAGGCGGAGCTGGGATGGAAACCGAACTTGGAATTTGGAGAAAGTTTAGGGTCAGGTTTTTGTTCTGCTTCCGCCCCCATTGTGGTTTGCTCGGGATAGGTTTTTGGTCTGATCCCACTTGCATTTGTTTCATGTTTGTTCCTTGTGTTTGGTCTCTTTTGCGGGGTCGGGTTCGAGAAAGATTTGGGATATGGAGTTGTTTCCAACTTTAGTTTCCTCATCTAGTTCTGACTCCACCCCTGCCCTGCTTCGGTCCCGGTTCCATTTTCATTCTAGTTCCCACCCTATCGATATTAAAGTAAGTATTTTTTTGGTTCAGATTTGGTTTCGCCTCTACCAGAGTTGGGTTTCTTTTTGATAAATATGAGAATCACATATTTATGAAGGGTAGGGTGAATGATGATGTTTCTATGCTTTAGAGGACTAATGAAGGCATTATTTTGTAGGGTTAAAGCATGTCGAGAGCATCTGATGCTATTTCTCAAGGAAGTCAACCTGCGAAGGTTCCAGGCCGAGAGGAAAGCATAAAAAGGAGAAAGTACGAGTCTTAATGATGGACAGTACATTTGTAAGCAAAGCTTAGGAATGACCGCAACAGTCTAACAGCCAATGATTCAACTTCAGCTTCCTCTGATTGGTCGAACACATACCATGTAGGATCTTCAAACAATCAGAAGTCGTTCAAGTAGAATTGTATGTCAGTGAGGCACTAGTCGTGTCTCCCTAATGCTACAATGCTCCACTGACACTATCGGCATGACTTACAACTATCAGTAAGAGGTCATAATGAGCTGCAAGAGTCATACCGATATCCAAGACCATCGCCCAAAAAATCACTATTGGCAAGATCGGCAAGACCTCTCACCAAAGTCCATAGCAGACTCATTAGCGAGACTTCAACAATCGCTATGACTTCCAAAGAGCCTTCAGGTCACACCGAAGTGTTAAACCATCGGTGAGAGATCCTTAGTTGCTAAGAGTCTCTGAAGGTCACACCTCTCCCTGATGCTACCTGTCACCAGGAGTTTCATCGAGGACATCCTTATGAATAACTGTTGGTGATTCATACACTGTCGGGATGATTCATTCTGAAAGTTCACATTTCTCCCCAACTCCACTCGTCCCCAAGAGATCTCCCTGGGCGAAGAGAGGTAGGAAAACTCACAGTGACAAAAAGGTCTCAGTGATAACTCCAGTCAGTAAGACAGCAACAAGGTCTCAGCAACCTGAGCATTCCATAAGGTTACATAGCTGCTAGTTGGCCAGACAGAAAGAATGTCACATTGACTTTGCTTTTTTAGAGGTTTCACATCAGTAAGTTTGAGACACATTTTCCAACAACGTTCATTGGCAAGAGTAGGTGGGCATGAATGGAGATACCACTGGAACATTCAAATCCACTCTGCGAAGCAGTTTTCTAGGTCAAGGATGAACGCGTGGAGTCTTAATGGAGGACTCAAAGGCTGCGAGTTAAGGCTAATGGTTTTAAAAGATCTACAAACCATGCCTGAGAGCGATCTTTGGCCGACATGAATAGAGTATATGCATTTAATGCATCATTGATTTTGTTCAAACCCTTATGGAACTGACTCATTTTTGTAAACCGTAAAATGGGGTTGACGCCTTTTTGGCACATTTTGTATAAATATGGCATTTTCGCCTCTTTGTAAGATATAGAGACATACAGATAGAGATATAGAGACAGATAGGTCTTTTTCTTTTTTATCTTCTTCTCTTTGGGTTTAGAATTTGTAAGTTAGGGTTAGAAGATAGAAAAAATCAAGAGCAAAAGTAGAGTAGGAGTCAAGTTCAGTAGGAGGAGGTGATGTATCTTCCAAATTTTCTTAGTATAGATGGAGATAATTCGAAGACTTGGGTTTTCTATACACTGGTGATCTTGCCAGATTTGTAAATGTTGTTTATCTATTTCACCAATAGTAGAAGCAACCATATTTAAATCTACTTCATATTGTGCTCCAAAATGGTATTTATCTTGGGTTAATTATTTGATTTGGAAAGCTTTCAAGGAATGGAATTTTATCTTATCTTATGTTTAAATGATGAGTTGCAATCTATTGTTGAAGTTTGCACTGTAAATGAATGAAACTTTGTATTAATTACAAGTTAACTTTATTTTGCAGTTTCAGTTTAGGAATTCCTTGGAAGGTAACAAGTCTGATTAGTTGGATGAATCAACATTCGCTTGAGTTTAAAAGCTTTCATCTACCTTTTTCTATTTCTTTAAAACCATCGGTTAAAGTAGGTTTAAATATATGTTTGATCTTATAACAATCCAGAAGTTCAAAACCAGCAGGCCCCTTGAACATTACAACCATATTGACCACTTCGTGAAACAACAACATTGCGAACCAACATCAAAGACCTTGGGAGGTGATCAGTTTGATTGGTAATTTTCTTTTTCAAGAGAGGTGAGATATTTCACTTTTATCTTACCTACATGTTGTGGGTCAACTTGCCACCATCAATAGGTCACCCCGCCGAAATTTGATGGAAAAGAATTTGGGGACAGAGCAGAAGCATGGTTGATTGAGATGGAAAAATATTTTTCCCTATGAAATCTGTCCAATGAAACTAAGGTTGAATGGGGTTCATATCAACTCTTGGGTGAAGTAACCACTTGGTGGGAGAATGAAAAGGAAGAAAAATAATTTTTACATGGAAAGGTGACTTGGGAATAATTTTTATAACTGTTTAGAAAGAGGTAGCTACCACAGTCATACTTTGAAAAAAAGATAACTGAATTCAAGACTCCCACTCAAGGGGGAATGATGGTAACTCAGTATTGGGAAAAATTTTCCCACTTGCTCAAATACGTACCCCAGTACCCGCTTGATAAGAGGTTTCATATACACAAATTCATCTTGGGGCTTAGCCCTCAAATTGGAGCTGAAGTAGACATTCATAATGCTTCCACCATGGATGAAGCTTTTGAGAAAGCAACAAAGTAGGAATATAAGTTACAACAGGTTGCAAACTACAAGAAGAGTAGACAGGCTAAGTATGGTAACAAGAAGTCATAAGGAAACAATCAGAATAACCGTAATCAGAATCAAAACAATTAGGGCAATAACAACAACCATCAAATCAGGAATCTCAAGATGGGTAACAATTATTAGGACCACAATGATGAGAATCAGAACAACAAGAGGGAAAACTACAATAATAATAATAACAATAATAGGAGAGATGCTTCAAATAGACCTAGAGCACCCCGCAAAGGTTGTTACATATGCGGTGGTGAGCACTATGCCAGTGTGTGTTCTCAAAGCGTGAATAATTAGAAGAACAAGAACCAACATCACATCCATGTGGCGGTTGATATTCACCAAGCTGACTTCTAGGCTACACCAATCCAATTCACGGGTAAGGGTAAGTGCACTAAGATGGTTCCCAAAAAGGGGGCTTAAGTGGCCACTTTTTTTTCTGAAATCAGGAAATGTTGACCTTGGACATGAAATTGAGGATAGTTACACTCAAAAATTTTAGATGGAATAAAAACAAGGATCGAAGTGCTCTGAGTCTACTTTCTAAACTACTAATTTATTTTGAAAATGGTTGATATTAAAGGGTTCAACAAAGGGATGTACACAAATTGGTGTTGTTTTTGTCAGAAAAACATAACATAGCAACTCTTGTATGACCTGAGCATGGTGACCTTTTTTTTAGTATTTTTAAAATTGCTACAGTTAGAAGTTAGCTAACAATATCTAGTTATTGGAAAAAATTTCTGATAATTTTTTAATGAATATTTGATTTTTTACTAATTTTCTAAGTGGGCACTTCCTAAAAAGTAGAATTTTGGCCGTGCTCCCCCTACAAATTTTGGAAAGTAATAGATTTTTAAAAAAATTTATTTTTTAAAATTTGTAGAATGGAGTCTAGTTCTAAAAATGTAATTTATTTGAAATTTTTATGAATAGTTAATTTTATAACTTGAAAAAAACCAAACACTGCTTTTTGAAAAAAAAAATAGACATACAAACAAAAGAAAATATGGACGAAAGCCCTCACATTGTCAGAAAGTGAAAAAAATTATATCGTTGGAAAGCTAAGAGAGAACTTAACATTACCCATGTGTTTGATTTCATTAATATTGAACCAAATGCAATCTTGACGGTGAGGACGAACTTGATTATGTGAAAAATTGTAGAATTTGCAAAAAACACATCTCTAGTGGTTGGGAATGCCCTCCAAACCTTTGGGTTGGTATTCCAAGGAAAATACCAAATCCAAGGCTCCGGGATTCCCAAAGCAAAATATAATGTGAGTGCATTATAATGCAAGCACGTTATTTACTAGTTTTCACTTTTTCTTCTCTGTGGAACATTTTTAACAACAAATAATGCACTCGTGTTATTTATTCCTTTAGTTAAATGCTAGTTTTTTAAATTTTTTTCATATGTTTGTATGTATATGTA
>VDFB02026320.1:49237802-49393181 GCA_007258455.2 Sequoia sempervirens | reverse complement strand
CTCTCTCTCTCTCTCAACCCTCTCCCTCCTACCCCCTCTCCCTCTGTTAGGTCTCTCTCTCTCCCTCTCTCAACCCTCTCCCTCCTACCCCCTCTCCCTCTCTTAGGTTTCCCTCTCAGTCACTCCCTCTGTCTCTCTCCCCTCTACCCTTAATTGTAAACCTTAAAATCTTCACCCTTAAATCCTCTACCCTCTACCCTTAGCCCTTCCCTCCTTTATCTCTCTCTCACTCTCTTCCTCTCTCTCTCTCTCTCGTATCTCCCTCTCTCAGGTATCTCTCTCTCTCACTCCCTCTAGCTCTCTCCCTAGTACCCTTAATCCTCTACCCTATAAATGTACCATCTAAAGCTTAGAAAAACCAAGTTTATCATAATGCAAGCGCATTATTAACCAGTAGAAATATGTTCATTTAGGATTAAATAGTGCACTCACGTTATCACTAAAAATAGTAAAAAATCACAATATACCCGTGATGTTGGCCCACATTCTGCATATTCTTCTGGTTTTGCGAATGATCCAACAAAAAGTAACTTTCTGGTGATTGAGTGAAGTGTGCATGCATGATTTTGAGATTCCATTACCTTTTGAATGTTCTTTCCATCACCTTTGCATGAAATAGCAGAGTTTTTACGTTGAGAGGCATATAATATCAATTCAACTTTGAATTATAGTGATAATTGATATACAACTGAAATTTGCAAGAGAACAAGCTTTTGAAGAAGTCAAATTTTTGAGGATTTTGAGGAAGGAAGAAGCAAAGGCTGCATAATTGGGTAGAACTCCTCTATTTGAAACTTTTCTTTTTTAGGTATGTGAAATCTTTGTACATTTTCTTTCATTCTATTATGGCTTGCTTTCATTTTTGTTGTTTTTCTTATTGCATGTTGATCAAATTGTTTGTTTGTGATGCAATAGAAAATTGCCAAGCCACTCAACAACATCATTTCTTTAGGGAACTTCCTTCCCAAATCAATAAAGAGTAAAAGATCAATTTATACAAACTTTGTCAAATTCATCCAAAACTATTTTTCATTCAACCAAAATCATCAAATCATCAAATCTTTCACTCTGACTACTTTGCATTCAAGAAACCATTGCCATATATTGGAAACATATGCCCAAATCATCAAATCTTTCACAATCTACCTTCAAAACATTACCAAGCATAGACACAACTGTGGCATCACAAATGAGATTGCTCCCAAGCACTTAACAAAATTCCTTTCGTTGTTTCTACATATTCTCTGTTTTTAGCAAACAATGCCAAATATCTCTAGGAGGCCGACATTCCATCTAATCGGGTGATTCCTTTGCTATCATCAAGCATTTACACAATCACAATACAGATTCTCAGGCCTATTTTGATCCTTTTCAACATACTATAAAAGTTTATACACTTATTTCACAAAACAAAGTAGAACATTTATTTCAACATACTATAAAAGTTTATAAAAGTTTATACTCCGCCCAACAATTGAAACATGCTTCATTATGTCTGCAAATTATTTTGAAATCATTTCTAAGCTCCTCTACATTTTGTTTCCTCAAACCCTACTTGAAAACACCATTTTTTTGAATGAGAAAATTTAGAATTTTGTTCATGCAACAGTATCCTGACTTCTTATTTCTATTTACCCCTGCCACACACATCTTCACATTGAAAAGACACTAAATATGATCCATTCCACCAACCTACTAGCCCTACATTAGTGGAATGGTTAAGAATCACTTTTTAGACTCTCAAAACAATTCTAAGGAAACCACAAACCGAGACTTAGGAAACTAAGTTCAAATTACATTGATTATTTGAATTACAATTCCTACAACTTTCAAGAATGAAAGAAGTCTCTTTCCCTGACAAGAATCAAATCTTAGAATGCTTGAATCACTGTGCAACCTGAAAACAAGAATAGAAAATCTTTCCAAAATAACTGAGCAGAGGTTTTTTTATTAATTTTTATGTATTTTCGGGATACAAGATCTTCCTTTCGTGAGCTTACAATTCTTTTTAAAGGCATCTAAATCAGTTGAAATAACTGCTTCTTCATCTTCATGAACCCATCCATGCCCTTCCACAAAAAAGACTCTTCACCTTCCTGCTTTTGTGCAATTTTACATTTTTACAATAATTGACAACTTTTGTTATAAAAAACAACTTTTCAATAATATCACCTAGTGACCTATTTTATGGTGCAAATACATTGAAATTCATCATTTAATGACCTTCACTCATCATATTTACTTGAACATTACAAATTGAACAAATTATCCTTTTGAAGGAATTTCATGACCTAGGTGCTCCTGCAATAGTTTGTCATGTTACAACCTTACGTTGTCAATGGACATTTTAAATCACACAATTTGATACACTTTCCTATTACATTTTTAAACCACATCTCTTTGAGGCATTTTGTTAAATTTAACAATTGACTTTCTTTGTGTATGCTTCCAAAGATTTCATTGAGTTATTTTGTCAAACAGTTATACAAACCAGCTTTCATTGACTTTCTTTGTGTATGCTTCCAAAGCTTTCATTGAGTTATGCTTCCAAATCTTTCAATTAGTTAATTTGACAACTTAGCACTTTTTGTATAGGTAAAATTATTCGTCATGCCGAAGAAACGAACTGTTAAAAGGAAAGAAAAAAAATAGATGATCAGCTCCAAGCCATCAAAGATAAAGAGAAAAAATGGATGAGGGAATATCGTGAAAAGAAGAAATTGGGAACAATTGATGAAAATAAGCCAGATGAAGAGGAACCTCAATGGTCAAAAAGAGAAAAGAAATTGGAAACACAAAGGGCACGAATGTGAAAGAGTCGTGCTAGGGGAGATGCAAATACCGTAGTTGGAGACACACCCTCTACTACAAGTGAATACGAAGGGACACCATTAAGCACAAGTGAATATGGAGGGACACCATCTACTACAAGTGAGTATGGTTGGACACCATCCACCACTTCTAAAGTTGAGAGTACATCATCACTCAAAGTTGAGGAACAAGGTATGCCATCATCCCCACGTGAACCTCAAGGTATGTCTTCTATTCCACCCTCGATCGAAGGTACGCAATCTACCCCACCTCAGTTCAATATTGATGAAATTGTTAATGTTGAGATGTATGTACCTAAGAGAACACCACCTAGAATTTTGCTTAGAAAGCCAAAGTTTTTGATTAATATTGATGAGGATATTTTGCAGCACATGGAAGGTAAGATTCCAAAACACACTTGTAGAAGATATGCTAATAAGATTTGGAAAATGTTCTTTGAAAGGATAAATGAGACTGCAAGATGTCAACTATTTGTTCAAATGATGCGGGGTTTAAAGTACAAAAACATCATGAAGACTCTTGGGCTGAGAACATCGAATGCATCAAGTGAAAACACTATTGTGAAGAATCTAATGAATGCTTATGACAGTGTGGGTAATACCTCACACTCAAAGGATAGTAATGTCACCCGATGTGTCATTACATCGACTTTGGTAAGCTATCAAACAAAGAGATCTTTCCTCATTAAAAAGACAAGTGAACAAATGGGAATTATTAGAAAAACTTTATCAAAATCTGTTCAAAGGTGGCAAAGAATTGAGGGCACCGATTCAAATGAATTATGGGCATTCTCGTGGAGACTGCCACACAAAGATAAAAAAGTTGTTGAAGCATTGAGAACACTAATTGAAGATTACTAGAAGAATAATACAAGGCCATCTCCAAATCAAAGGGATGTCGTAAGAAGGAGAATCGGTAGTCGAAACCGTGAGCCACATCCAAAGCATTTTTTGGATATGATTCAAACCCAATTTTTTCATAAATTTCAAAATGATTATCCTCAAATTAGTATTTCTCAAAGATTTTTTGAAATGATTAAACCTTTTTATGTCAAGAAAAATCACACACGCACTACTTGTTGCTGTAAACTACATATTGAATTCTCTAACCATTATGATGTTTATCGTTCTATATGTTTAGATTTGCATACTAATGATGTTTTGTAGGATTGTGGCATAGAAGTCCCACCAAAATCTTCAAGAGAGTTCTTATAAAAAAAATTATGTGAAATAGAGAATGGCCAAATATTCTATAGGACAGCATGCTTGGATGGTTCATGCGAGCATTGCGGTGGCTTGCAACGAATGCTAGTATGTCAACATATGGAAAGCACATATGAGGTGGGACAAAAACTAGTAGAGTTCAGGAAGTATGAAATAGTGGAAAATGCTACAAAAGATGGATCTGAAGCAAAAAGGTGTGAGTTGGTTATTCAGAAGATTCCAGTGTATCAGTTCATGTCCATGTTTCATGAGAATCTAGTGTATGAGTATGCAAGGCATACCCATAGAGCCCGATGGCTGGACACACAATTCAAGCTATGCAAGGACACCTTTTCACTTGGTAGCATAGTATCAGTGGTTGACTTTGCAAAGAACTACACTCTACAGCCACAACATGAGGTGCAATCATAGTATTACAACTCCACACATGTTTTGATATTTTTGCACATAGCATTCATACATGCAGCTGAAAGTACAAAGGACGAAAGGAACGTATTGAGGGAGTATCACTTTTATATTAGTGATGATCACACGTATTCTCCAGAGTTTGTGCTATTCTACAATCATTTGGCTCAGAGGGGCATATCATACGATTGGCATATAATATGGTCAGATAACTGTGGAGCACAATTCAAGAACGCATGCATGTTCTACTGGTTGTGCAGGATGCATCTCACTACACATGTTCAACATATGTGGAACTTTTGAGAGGCGGGATATGGAAAGGGGGAGCATGACGGTGTAGGAGCATGTGTGAAATGAGCATTAGCATGAGAAGAGTTAAAGTATAAAGACAATGCACAGTTGACAGATGCAAGATCAATCGTCGAGTGGTGCAATGGTTTGATGGGTCCAAGTAATGAAGGTACGTCTTTAGTTCATAGATTTTTTTGGTTGATGGATGATACTAACATTGCACCATATGAGAATTGTTGTACACTAACAATATCGAGTGAGTTGCACTCTTTCCTTATCTCAAATGCAGGTTCATGGAGTATCGATACACGTAAAATGACATGCTTTTATTCTTCATGCACAATGCAATCCTAGAATGATTGTGAGTCAGGGGAGTGGGTTGACAAATGGTTGAAAATTTATCTTAGGCCACCTCACATGTATCGCCCTCCGATGGTATTGGAACTAACACAAATGGAATCATCGGTCAACTTTGACCATGAATCAGATCTAGTTCAACCAGATAATATATCTACTTGCTTAGTATTTGAAATTCCATATTGTTATCTTACTTTGTACTGTATTCATAATGTTGACTAATTTCAAGAGATATGTTGCACATATAAATGCAGGGCATGTTTATGCAGTTACTGTAGATGAAGACAACGAAGAGGGTACAGACTATTACTTGTGTCATTGTGTTGAGGCAAAAAAGAAATTGGAATCCACAATTATAGATGGAGAAAAAATTGAATACCCTACAAGCTCAATTTTTGTTACTGGAACGTGGCTGAGAAGGTACCCACATAAGAGTGTTAAACATTGGTTGTTTGAGGAATTTAACACTCATCGTAAGATTCTTCATTACTCAAACCTTGTTATGGCATCCAATGTTCGTTTGAGAAAATATCGAGGTATACCTTTCAACAAGACCTTGTGGAAGGTCTGTGAGTCTGACCATGAGGCAATACTTGACACAATAAAGAGTAGAGCAGACCCAGATGGTTCATTGGATTAATTTTTAAGTATATGCACAATGGTGTTTTAAGTCAATCTAGGTTGGTAGGATATGAGGTTGCAATGTCATGTTAGCATGTTGTCAATTTGGTGTAATGAAGCCTTGAATGGCCTAAATGTGAAAATGTATGTAAATTCGTAATGTAAGGGTCAAGCTGATGTAATGAGGCCATCATAAGGTCACTAGTTTAGGTATGGAGTCATTTACATCAATATGTCAAAAGTTGCACATAACAATGTAATGTTGTCAAACCAAAAGTTTTCATTTTACAAATACTTAGAAGTTGAAGGGTCACACTTGTAAAAGAATTTGAAAAGTGGTTGTAGTCGATTAAGGAGGTTGATATGCCTTCAAAAAGGCCTTGTGAATGTGGTATGTTGTTGGCAATCATACTTTTGAAAGTAGGAGCACCAACTCCATGTTTTCAACACTTGAACCCTTTTGGTTTCTATTATTTGATCATTTGATCATTTAGGGTGTTCTTAGATGGTTTGAGGTCATTCCATTTCATTTAATAAGGATTCAATACCATTTTTTTATGTATTAGGTCAATTGAGTCATGATGTAAAAAAGTTGATCAATAAGGGGATTCATGTAGTGAACCTTGTAATTTAAGTGTTTTAGGGTTATTTGTGTTAAATAAGGGCTTTACAAACCATTTATCATGTAAGAGACATTTTTACACTAGGAATGGTCCTCTTTCGCACCCAAACACGCGGAATCGCTCTGAGCTACGTTCAACCGGATCGATCCCTTAAGGGTCCAAAGGAAAAAATTCCTGCAAACTTCAGCATGAGGTTACTCGGACACCGTGATGCTTAGAAAATTCTTTTCTAATCCTATGGGATCGCGTTGGGCCCCTCTACAATAACGTCTCTCAGTTTTCATTATCTAGGAGTGGTTTTCTCGTAGTCTCTAGTTTTCAGTTGATGGAAAAAGTGTCAAATGGAAGCAGTGGAAAGTTGCAAAGTGGTTCAATTTTTGTTTTGCAACTCGTGTGACCAAATGGATTGTTCCAACACATCTCAATAGGCATGTTTACACTATGAATGGTCTTCTTTCACACCCAAACACGCGGAATCACTCTGAGCTACGTTCAACTGAATCGATCCCTTAAGGGTCTAAAGGGAAAAATGCCTACAAACTTCAGCATGAGGTTAGTCAGAACACCGTGATACTTAGAAACTTCCCATCTGATCCTATGGGATCATGTTGGGCCCCTCTACAATAAACTCTCTTGGTTTCCATTATCTCGAAGTGGTTTTCCCATAGTCTCCAGTTTTCAATTGATGGAAAAAGTGTCAAATGGAAGTAGTGGAAAGTTGCAAAGTGGTGCAATTTTTGTTCTGCAACTCATGTGACCAAAAAAACTATTCCAACGCATCTGAATAGAAATTTTTACACTAGAAATGGTCCTCTTTCGCACCCAAACATGCGGAATCGCTCTGAGCTACGTTCAATCGAATCGATCCCTTAAGGGTCTAAAGGGAAAAATGCCTGCAAACTTTAGCATGAGGTTAGTCAGACACCGTGATGCTTAGAAACTTCTTATCTAATCCTATGGGATTGTGTTGGGCCCCTCTACAATAACCTCTCTTAGTTTTCATTATCTCAAAGTGGTTTTCCCGTAGTCTTCAGTTTTTAGTTGATGGAAAAAATATCAAATGGAAGTAGTGGAAAGTTGCAAAATGGTGCAATTTTCGTTCTGCGACTCGTGTGACCAAAAAGACTATTCCAATATGTCTAAATAGGAATTTTTATGCTAGACATGGCCCTCTTTTTCACCCAAACACGCACAATCGCTCTGAGCTACGTTCAACCGGATCGATCTCTTAAGGGTCCAAAGGGAAAAATTCCTGCAAATTTTAGCATGAGGTTACTCGGACACCATAATGCTTAGAAACTTCCCGTATGATTCTATGGGATTGCGTTGGGTACCTATACAATAACCTCTCTCGATTTTTGTTATCTTGGAGTGGTTTTCCCGTAGTCTCCATTTTTCAGTTGATAGAAAAAGTCTCAAATGGAAGCAATGGAAAGTTGCAAAGTGGTGCAATTTTCGTTCTGCAACTCGTGTGACCAAATAGACTATTCCAATGCATCTAAATAGGAATTTTTATGCTAGGCATGGTCCTCTTTTGTACCCAAACACACGGAATCGCTCCAGGCTATGTTCAACCGGATCGATCCCTTAAGGGTTCAAAGGGAAAAATGCCTGCAAACTTCAACATGAGGTTACTTGAACACCGTGACGCTTAGAAACTTTCCGTCTGATCCTATGGGATTGTGTTGGGCCCCTCTACAATAACCTCTCTCATTTTTTGTTATCTTAGAGTGGTTTTCCTATGGTGTCCATATTTCAATTCATGGAAAAAGTGTCAAATGGAAGCAGTGAAAAGTTGCCAAGTGGTGCAACTTTTGTTCTACAACCGGACTGTTCCAACGCATTTGAATAGGCATATTCACACCTAGCATGGTCCTCTTTCTCACCCAAACACGCTGGTTTGGCCAAAAAAATTTGGAGGGGGGTTCAGTTTATTTTGAGTTCGTTGGTACAAAAAACATGTAAAAACAAAATATATATCTATGCAACCTAGAAGAATGAATTAGGATTAGAATATCACATATGATCATATAAACAAAAAAATCACCATAAACTTGAATGTCATTTAAAACAACAAAATTGGCAAAAAAAAAGGTGTTTATAATCTGCAAACAAATGTGAATAAAATCACACTGATTTTCGCGTGAAAAAAAACCATGAGACCATAGCTTGTTGCTTACTATTATACTTTGATAGATTTTTTCCAAGCATCCATAGCTTGTTTGAAAGTACTTTTTTTAGGCTTTTAGCCATAGCAGCAAGGCAGTGAATTGTTTGATAAAATGCATTGGTAGACATGTATGAAAAATGTGGTAGCATAGACAAGGTAGTGAACTATTTGAAAAAATGCCTCAAAGAAATGTGGTCTCATGGTGATGGAATGGCATGACGAATGCCATGACAAGAAAATTGCTATGGATTGTCATGGAATTCCACCACCATTGAGACCACATTTATTTGAGGCTTTTATTCAAATAGTTCAACGCCTTGTCTATGCTATTGCTTATTAAATTATGCTTTGATAGATTTTTCCAAGCATCCATAGCTTGTTTGGAAGCACCTATTTTAGGATTTTAGCCACGGGAGTAAGGAGGTGAACTATTTGATAAAATTCTTTGGTAAACACGCATGAAAATATGGTAGCATAGACAAGGCAATGAATTGTTTGAAAAATGCCTCAAAGAAATATGGTCTCATGGTGATGGAATGCCATGACGAATGCCATGACAAGAAAATTGCTATGGATTTTCATGGCATTCCACCAATTGAGACCACATTTCTTTGAGGCTTTATTCAAATAGTTCACTGGCCTTGTCTATGCTATGCTTATTAATTATGCTTTGATAGATTTTTTCCAAGCATCCATAGCTTGTTTGGAAGCACCTATTTTAGGATTTTAGCCATAGCAGCAAGGAGGTGAACTATTTGATAAAATGCTTTGGTAAACATGTATGAAAAATGTGGTAGCATAGACAAGGCATTGAACTGTTTGAAAAAATGCCTCAAAGAAATGTGGTCTCATGGTGATGGAATGCCATGACTAATGCCATGACAAGCAAATTGCTATGGATTGTCATGGAATTCCACCACCATTGAGACCACATTTATTTGAGGCTTTTATTCAAATAGTTCCCTGCCTTGTCTATGCTATTTCTTATTAAATTATGCTTTGATAGATTTTTTCCAAGCATCCATAGCTTGTTTGGAAGCACCTATTTTAGGATTTTAGCCATAGGAGCAAGGAGGTGAACTGTTTGATAAAATGCTTTGGTAAACACGTATGAAAAATGTGGTAGCATAGACAAGGCAGAGAACTGTTTGAAAAAATGCCTCAAAGAAATGTGGTCTCATGGTGATGGAATGCCATGACGAATGCCATGACAAGAAAATTGCTATGGATTGTCATGGAATTCCACCACCATTGAGACCAAATTTCTTTGAGGCTTTTATTCTAATAGTTCACTACCTTGTCTATGCTATTGCTTATTAAATTATGCTTTGATAGATTTTTTCCAAGCATCAATAGCTTATTTTGAAGCACCTATTTTAGGCTTTTAGCCATAGCAGCAAGGAGGTGAACTGTTTGATAAAATTCTTTGGTAAACATGTATGAAAAATGTGGTAGCATAGACAAGGCAGAGAACTGTTTGGAAAAATTCCTCAAAGAAATGTGGTCTCATGGTGATGGAATGCCATGACAATCCATAGCTTGTTTGAAAGCACCTATTTTAGGCTTTTAGCCATAGCATTAAGGAAATGAATTGTTTGATAAAATGCTTTGATAGACATGTATGGAAAATGTGTTAGCATAGACAAGGCAGTGAACTCTTTGAAAAAATGTATCAAAGAAATGAGATCTTATGGTGATGTAATGCCATGACAATGAAATGCTTTTCATTGTCATGGCATTCCATCACCATAAGACCTCATTTCTTTGAGGCATTTTTTCAAAGAGTTCACTGCCTTGTCAATGATATTGCTTACTATTATGCTTTTGATAGATTTTTTTGAAGCATCCATAGCTTGTTCGAAAGCACTTGTTTTAGGCTTTCAACCATAGCAACAAGGTAGTGAACTATTTGAAAAAATTCTTTGGTAGACATGTATCAAAAATGTGGTAGTATAGACAAGGCAATGAATTATTTGAAAAAATTCCTCAAAGAAATGTGGTCTCATAGAATGCCATGACAAGCAAATGCAATTGGCAATTGCTCCTAGTTATTAGTTATGCAATGTGAAGTAATTGCATAATTGCTTAGGTTGACTTTGTAAAAACTATATATTGTAATTGAAATTTTTCATCTATCAGTATCTAGTTATTAGTTATACAATCTGAAGCAATGCTTTGAGTTTGAAATATGTGCAATGCAATGTAATCAATGATATGAATATAAACTACAAAAATCTATTTTTTACAATTTATTAGTTAAACTCTATTTTATTTTCTCTCTATATATCTATGCTATGGAAATGCCTTCAATTTTTTTTTTAAAAAGTTTTTATCTCATAAATTGTTCTACTTTTTTTTACCTTTTTTTTTAAATATGATTTTTTTCTAATTTTTTCTAGACTTTTTCCTAATTTTTTCAAAAAATCTTATACTTTTGGTTTGTTAATTTTTTCCCCAAAATATTTTTTCTGCTATTGTATAAACACATATCTTTTTGTAATATCAAGGATACTTTTTGAAACTTCCATGCATTGCTAATCTAAAAGGAAAAGTCTTTTGCCTAATCTGTATGTAGCCATGCTTTTGACATTGTCAAAAAGAGCAAATATGGACACCATCAATAAAAAAGATTTGTATTAACCAAATAGCCATGTACACATACATCAATATATGTCAATATAAGTATAAAATATAGTTACAAAATAGCCATGTAGGCATACAATGTCAAATATATCCAATACAAGATATGTACAAAATTGCCATGTCTAGGCATACAAGAAAGGGCTCTGGAATCAAAATTCATTTCTCTCCATGCTCTGGAAATAATTTTTTTCCCTTTGTTTGGCGATCTGATGGTGATAAGTCTGTCTGTCATTTATGCTGTGCTCGAGGAGTGCTCCTGCTCCTCCTCCTATAGTTTAGCTCTTAGTGAAGTCTTAACTGTTACAATAAGAAGTAAAGACATTAATATATAGAAATTACATTATAAGAAATGATATATTTAACAAAATAATCACTTACTTCCATCTCAAGATCACTCTCCATGATGGAAATATTTGCATGTCGATGCTCAGGTGTGCTCAAGCCCTGTATAAACCATCCAAATAGGAATTAAACTATGAATCAATAATGGTTTGTTTTTTCACCAGAATTAACATCTATAACAACAAATTTAAATTGAAATTTAGTAATTTTCCTCATACCTCCTCTATCAGAGCCATGGAGGATTGTATAGTAGATGAAACACCAATATCCATTTCCCTTGTAACATTTTGAGGTGTTCCCACAACCAACATTTGAAAATAAAAAAAAAAATTATTCAATCACAAAAAAGTTACAATATTTAGATCCATGTCATGACTTATAATGTATGAGATCTAATGAAAAAAAAATTGAGTACAAGTATTAAGCTATATATTTCTGGTAGGCCTTGGTACTTCGATAGGAAGACCAAGAATGATGGGGAGAAGAACACATACTCCATTTTGAAGGATGGGAAGACTTACAACCTTTCACCTCTCCTAGAAGAAGACAAGCCAAAGCATGAAGAGCCTAGTGTTTTGATGGTGGGTGAGAAGGTGTTCATGAAGACCTTGAATGAAGGAGGAAGAGGATTCTTCCTGATTATGAAACCAAAAAGTGAAGGAGATCTACCCACAAAGAAGAAGGAAAATGCACCAAATGAAGTCCAAGATTTGTTGGAAAGGTACAAGGACACAACGATGAATGAATTACCTAGTTCCCTACCTCCCATTAGGGATATAAGCCACCATATTGATTTGATTCCAAGGGTTTCATTGCCTAATAAGGCTACATACAAGATGACACCTGCTCAAAATGAGGAGATTGTAAGACAAGTGCAAGAGTTGACAGATAAAGGGCTAGTGAGGAAGAGTTTGAGCCCATGTGTTGTTCCTACTATCCTAGCAACAAGGAAGGATGGGAATTGGATGCTTTACACTGATTCAAGAGCCATTAATAGGGTCGTGCAATCAGATATAGGTTCCTAATGCTATTAATGGAGGACCTCATGGATTGTCTATCAAGAGCATCTTACTTTTCCAAGATTGATCTAAAGAGAAGGTACCATTAGATAAGGATCAGAGAGGGGGATGAATGGAAGACAAATTTTAAGACTAATGAAGGGCTCTATGATTGGTTGGTGATGCCCTTTGGGTTATCAAATTCCCCTAGTACATTTATCCGCCTTATGAATGAGGTATTGAGACCTTTCATTGGAAAGTTTGTTGTAGTTTATTTAGATGGCATCCTTGTGTTTAGCTGGTCTAAAGAAGAACATTTGAAGCACCTTGACATGGTACTAAGGAGGTTACAAGAGGAGAAGTTGTTGATCAACATGGAAAAGTGTGAATTCATGAAGGAAGAACTAGTCTACCTTGGTTTTGTCATCTCCAAGAGAATTTTGAAGATGGATCCTTCAAAGGTGCATGCCATTTTTACTCAAGGCCAACACCAAAATCCATGGGAGATGTGAGAAGCTTCCATGTACTTGCAAGTTTTTATAGAAAGTTCATCAAGAACTTTAGCCAAATTTGTGCACCAATCTTGGACACCATCAAAGGAGGTAACAAAGGCAAGTTTTCTTGGACCAATGAGGCTAATAAAGGGTTTGAATATCTGAAAATGAGAGTAGCACAATAGCCTATAATTGTGCTCCCTGATTTTGATAAAATTTTTACCATTGAGTGTGATGCTAGCAATCAAGCAATAGGGGCTATTTTAAGCCAAGAAGGTAGACCAGTTGCATTTTATAGTGAGAGGCTGAATGAAGCAAAGAGGAAGTATTCTTCCTATGATTTGGAATTGTATGCTATGGTCGAAGCCCTCAAAAAGTGGAGGCACTACTTGTTACCTAAATAATTTTTTGTTTATACTGATAATCATGCCTTGAGTTCTTTGAATGCACAGGACAAACTCAGTCATAGGCACATAAAGTGGGTAAAGTCTTTGCAAGCCTATAATTTCACAATAAAGCATAAGAAGAGCCAAGAAAATAAGGTGGGAGAAGCTCTTAGTAGAAGGTCACTTGTAGTTTAAGAGATCCAACTCCAAAACATGGGGGTTGAAGCATTGAAGGATATGTATCATGAAGATTCATATTTCAAGGAGGTATACAATGTTTGTGAGCAACATTTGAATTCTATTCATGGTGAATTCTATGACTTTTTTATTGTAGAATGGTTTTGTCTTCAAAGGAAGCCAATTGTGTGTGCGTAAATGCTCAATGAGGGAGAATATCATAAAGGAGAAACACAGTGGGAGTCTTGGAGGTCACTTTGGCCTTGACAAGACCTTAGAACAAGTTAGGAGATTTTACTATTGGCCAAAGTTACAGGTGGATGTGAGAAGGTATGTGGAAGGATGCATAATATGTCAAAGGGAAAAGGGAACTTCATCAAATGCAGGACTCTATCAACCACTGTCCATTCCCAATAGGCCTTCGGAGTGTGTAAGTATTGACTTTGTCTTGGGGTTGCCTAGAACCCAAAAAGGTTTTGATAGTATCTTTGTGGTAGTTGATAGATTTAGTAAGATGGAAAATTTTCTTCCTTGCAAATGCACCAATGATGCATCTCATATAGCAGGTCTCTTCTTTAAGGAGATTGTTAGGATACATGGACTGCCTTTAAGCATTGTTTCTGAAAGGGATTCTAAATTCATTGGTCACTTTTGGACAACCTTGTGGAAGAAACTCAAGGAAAAAATCTGTCCTTTAGTTCAACATACCATCCACAAATGGATTGAAAAACTGAAGTGGTGAATAGATCATTGGGAAACCTCTTAAGATGCCTTACCAAGGAGCATGGACAAGCTTGGGATCTGATTTTACCTCAGGCTGAATTTGCATATACTGACTCCATGAATAGGAGCATTGGTAGAAGCCCTTTTGAGGTAGTCTATGGCATGCACCCTAGAGGGGTCTATGAACTAAGAGATCTACAAGGAGTTCCTAGGAGAAGTGCTCAAGGTGAGGACTTTGTTGTTACAGTCAGGGATATTCATCAACAAGTGAAGGAAACCCTTCAAAAGAATGTTGAGAAGTATAAGGAAAAGGCAGATTTAAAGAAGAGGAATGTCCAATTCAAGGTTGGAGACTTGGTGATGGAAAACTTGAAGAAGGAGAGACTTCCAAAAGGAAAGTATACCAAACCCATCATGAAGAAGATAGGACCTTGCAAGGTGGTCTACAAGTTTGGCCAAACTGCTTATGAAATAGAGCTACCTCCTGGGGTGGCAATCTCTCATATCTTCAACATTTCTGACTTGTATCCTTTCAAAGCTTTTTTGATATGATTGAGTGCTTGGTTACTATCAAACTAATGATATGATTGATGTTACTAAATTTTTTTAAGGTGTATAAGACAGGTTTGGTGACTTTGATGGTTGGATGGGTGACTATTATGAAGCCCTTTGAGCAAATTGGTGATTAACCACAAGATGATAATCAAGATTTTGTCATAGCAGGAGTTTGTAACCTATAAATAGATTGTTGTAGTCAAAATATGGTGAGTATAGTGCTTGATAATGGACTGATAATAGTGAGGTATGGTTTAATTGATTTGTTGCCTTGGTGAATAAATGAAAGGATGAATTGTTCAAGTGTCAATAATCAGGTTTATGTTGTTTTTATGGTGGTTGAGAATGATGTGAATCTAATTGATTAAGTCAAAGTTTTCTTGAATATGGTTTTTTCTTTGAATGAATCAATTGGAATACTGATTAGTGGAATGATGAATGATAGCCTATGGAATGGCTAAGAGAATTTGAGTGGATTTTGGTTGAATGAAAAGTAGATTTATGATGAAATTATATTTTATATTCTCCTGATTCTATTTGGGATTGAAATCCCTTGAAGAAATGATGTTGATGGTGTTTTTTGGATGCTTTGCATCAGATGTACCCTGATGATTGAGTGTTTTGATATGATGCTCTGCATCACTAACTGCCTTGTCTATGCTATTGCTTACTATTATGGCTTCATAGATTTTTTCCAAGCATCCATAGCTTGTCGCGGTGGTGCACCTTTGCAAGAACATGCCTCCATGTGAAGTAATTGCATCGTGTTGCTTATGTTGACTTTCTAAACAACTATATTGTACAGTTGAAATTTTGTCATTTATCAACATCTAGTTATTAGTTATGGAATTTGAAGTACTAATGCTTTGAGTTTGAATGATGTGTAATGCAACGTAACCAACAATATGAATATAAAATACACAAATCTATTAAGTAGAATTCATTAGTTAAGTTCTCTTTATTCTATTACCTCCATGTATGTTTGAGTGAATTTACTGGCACTAGGAGGTGTTTGCTTGAAACCACCAATATTAGCTTGTTCAACATCCAAAATCACATGTATTAAAATACCATTCGTAAAACAATGCTATTAACATGTAATATATTTATAATTGTTTACTCGTTACATACCCCACTGATAGTTGTACTACAGAAATAAGTAGGTGGAGGACTGGTGTATCTAGTCTCAACACTGTGACCTTGCAATTTTATTAAAATAATAAAACTAAATTAGTTCATCATGCATTTCAGAATCAAAATTTAATAGATTAAATTCAATGAACATACTGACTTTTACCTAACTATCAATGCCATATGCACGATGCAAAATGTCATTCGTCCTCTCCATCCCCATAGCAGCATTCAAATCCTATGTAGCAGCATATGGATCTTGTGTAGTAGCCTCTTGTGTGCCGGTGGGGTCATATGAACAAGTCACCCCACAAGATTTACACACATGGGTTTGAAGGCCACCACCCGAAGACTCCCCTGGATGGCATTTTACAATAAGGCTACTATGATGGATGACACTCCGAGTCAAAGTGTTGATCGCCTGCAATGTCTCTACGTTAGTACTCTCCTTCGCAACAATAGGCATAACAATGTGCTCACGAGGCAGCCTAGCGAGAGGTTGTCTCCCTTGCCATGCAT
Organism: Sequoia sempervirens; assembly: GCA_007258455.2. Taxonomy (NCBI): domain Eukaryota; kingdom Viridiplantae; phylum Streptophyta; class Pinopsida; order Cupressales; family Cupressaceae; genus Sequoia; species Sequoia sempervirens. The sequence continues at coordinate 49,376,691 of VDFB02026320.1, read as the reverse complement.
GATCTGGCTGTGCACCGGGCCTATCCTGAGCCGACCCCCACCTCTCCCCTGGAACTCCCTCCTATCAAAATAATTTGGGATTTAGCTCAATATGAACTCACTGTATAGCTTCCTAAGAAAATATTGGGGGACTTCATAATTATTGCACGGTGGGTAATCAAACACCAAATACCATCTATCATAAAAATGGTTCCTAATCTCTTGGTGGTGGCACAAATGAATAAGAAACCTCTTTGCATTGAGGGTAAGATTTTGATTTGTTTTAGGGTTAGTGAATAGAGAGCACAAATCACCTTTAGTAATTTTTAAATCTTTTACTTGTTTATATGATAATTTGTCTACATAATATGCCCTGGCTATCTGCCTCCTATCTTGCCATCCAGATATTTGTTGGGTAATTGCATCTACATTTTTTAACATCTCTTTCAATGAATTTGCTAGACGCATTCTTTCTATGGTTGAAGCATTTGGATCACTCAACCTACTGATAAGATCCTCAAGTTGTTTTCTATTGTTGTTAATTTCACTCCTCAAATTTTCTTGAGTGTCAAGAGGGTATTGAGTGATTGGTGGGGGAGGTTGATTTTGTTGAGGATTTTATTGTTGAGGATTTGTAGGATTTCCTACAAATTTAAAAAAAATAATCAAATCTAACCTAAAACAAACAAAATCAATTTCAAACTAAGAAATTCAAAACAAATAGCAGACAATACTTACCTCCCGCACCTCTTTGTCGTCGTGGCGCCATATTTGCAAAGCAAATCTAATTGTTGTTGATAAAATTTGTAGAAATCCTTCCTCCTAGAACGTGAATGCGAAAGTGAGGGTTTTTGGCTGTGGGTAGAGAGAAACAGTAAATAGAAAATGATAGTTTTAACTTTTTTTTTCTTTTTAAAACAACATAATGCGAGCGCATTATAATGCACTCATGTTATCTATTTCCAAAAACTTTTTTGGCCACAAAAGTGCGACCATATTCATGCACCCGCTCGTAATATTTTTGGATATCCTATTTCCATCTTAATTGATATGGGAGCCACTGAGTGTTTGTAGATCCTCATGTTATTTCAAAATTACTTGTTAATCTAGGATATATGTCTAAATCATGGAGGGTTCAATATGGGAACCAGGTAGAGAGAATAGTAGAGCAATGTCTATCCAATAACGAACTTGAACTTCCTAGCTTTGAGACATAGGTTAACTTATATGTAGCACCCCTAGGGTTGTATGATGTAATCTTGGGAATTAATTGGCTAACTAAGCATAGGTCCATTATTGATTGTGAAGAGAAGACAGTGAAATGCTTAGATGATCAAGGTAACCATGTTGAAATTCATGGTTTAAAGAAGCCCCTAGAACTCAGGCATATCTCTACCATGCAATTAAAGAAGGCTCACAAAAAAGGGTGCACTATCTATGCAATAAAGGTCAGGGATTTGGATGGCTCAGAATCATCAACTAATGATCATCCTATTATGAAGGAATTTCAAGATGTTTTTCCTTATGAATTGACTGAGCTACCACCTAAACACGAGTTTAACTTCTTAATTGACTTGTTACCTAGAACTGAGCCTCAATCAAAGGCACCATACAGGATGAATACTACTGAATTGTATGAGCTAAAGGCCTAGTTACAAGAGTTGCTTAGCCAGGGATTTATCAAGCCAAGTGTGTCTCCATGGGGAGCACCTATTATTTTTGTAAAGAAGAAGGATGGGACCTTAAGGTTGTGTATTGATTACAGAATGATTAATAAGGTTACCATAAAAAATATCCGCTTTCTAGGATAGATGAACTATTTGATCAGATAGAAGGGGCTAAGGTATTCTCGAAGATTGATATGCGATCAGGATACCATCAGCTAAGGTAAAGATGTGGACATTTTCAAAACTATTTTTAGGACCAGATATGGGCACTATGAGTTTACAGTGTTACCGTTTGGGCTAACTAGTGCCCTAGTAGGTTTTATGAATTTGATGAACATCTTCCAAGAATGCCTAGATGACTTTGTGCTAGTTTTCTTGGATGATATCTTAATATATTCAAAGTCAGAGGAAGAGCATGATAAACATCTAAGGATAGTGTTGTAGCACTTGAGGGACCACAAGCTTTATGGGAAAATGTCTAAGTGTACATTCTACCAGACTAAGGTACACTATTTGGGACATGTTATTTTAGCTAAGGGGATAGCAATGGACCCAGATAAGATCAAGGAAATCATGGAGTGGCCAACACCACAAATTTTTTTTGAAGTCTGCAGCTTTATGGGACTTGCCAGCTATTATAGGAAATTTGTTCAGGGGTTCTCAACCATTGCAACACCCATCACTGCACTCCAAAAGAAAGGAAAGAAATTTGAATGGAGTGATAAGTGTGAGAAGGATTTTTAGACACTAAAGGAGAAACTTACCTCTGCACCTATTTTTATTGTGTTGAATCCAAATGGGCACTTTATAGTGATAACATATGCCTTAGGAGAAGGTGTAGGAGTAGTGCTTATGTAGGAAGGATAGGTGGTGGCATACAAGTCTAGAAAATTGAAACAACACGAATTGAACTATGCACCACATGATTTGGAGTTGGCTGCCATCGTGCATGCGCTTCAAATGTGGATGCATTACCTTTTAGGGAAGCCTTTTGAATTGAAAATAGATCATTCAGGATTACAATATATTTTCACCCATCCCAACTTGAATGCTCAACAAAGATGATGGTTGGAGTTTTTGAGTCAGTATAACTTAAGCATAAAATATATAAAAGGGAAAGAAAATAGAGTTGTAGATGCCCTAAGTAGGAGAAGACACCTTGCAGCTATGGTTACTATAAGTTCAAATTTCAGACAACAGGTGATCCAAGCTTTATCAGGAGATGAGCATCATGATAGGGTGAAACAAGCCCTAGAGGAAAACCCTTAAGATTGTTGATATGATGGCTATTTGTTTGAGACAGATGGGCTTTTAAGGTACCAAGGATGGATGTATGTTCCTAATGTGTAGGGATTGAGGGAGTTGGTGTTAACAGAATTCCATAATGCACCGTATTCAGGGCACCCCGGTGTAAGGAAAATGATGGAGGTACTTAAACCATTGTATTTTTGGCCAAGACTTAGGAGAGATGTAATTGCTTTTGTAGCCCAATGCTTGGAAAATGATGGAGGGACTTAAACCATTGTATTTTTGGGCATCCGGCAAGACTTCTATATCCACATAGGGTACTAGAATACAAATGGTAGGTAATCACTATGGATTTTATTCAGGGGTTACCTATGACCAAGAATCGACATGATGTTATCTTAGTTGTGGTTGATAAATTGACAAAAGTAGCTCACTTCATCCTTGGAAATATTAAGGATGGCTCATTGGTCTTAGCGAAGAAGTTTGTATAGGAGATTTTCTGATTGCACAAAGTGCTAGAGATGATCATCTATGATTGTGACACTCGTATGAATTCCAAGTTCTGGAAGACATTGAATGCTTCTTTGGGAAGGAAATTAAACTTTAGCTCATCTTATCATCCAAAGACTGATGGTCAAATGGAGAGGGTGAATCAGGTAGTGGAGGATCTCCTCAGGATGTACTGTATGGATCAAAAAAATCAATGGGAGTACCTACCTTTAGTAGAGTTTTCATATAATAATTCATATCACGCCTCTCTAAGAATGAAACCTTCGGGGCTCTATATGGCTATAAATGGAATACACCTATCAGTTGGGATAAGGTGGAAGAAAGGATTGTTATTGGACTAGAGATGTTAAGAGAAATGGAAGATCAAATGAAGCTGATTAAGGAAAAATTGAAACAAGCTACAGATAGTTAGAAAAGTTTTGTAGATAGGCAAAAAACCTTTAGACAATTTTTTAGTGGGAGATAAGATCTTCTTGAGGGTTCGATAGCAGAAGAGTTCAATCTCTTTTGGAAAGAATTATAAGCTTTTCCCTAGATATGTTGGGTCATTTGATATTTTGGAAGTAATCAATCTAGTTGTTATAGGCTTGCTCTACCACCGGCTCTCTCCTGTATACATAATGTTTTCCATGTTTCTGTACTTAAGCCATACCTTCCAGCTATTGCTCATATCCTTGATTGGTGTGCATTACAAGTTCAGGATCCAAGGGTGGTGCTAGTGGAGCCCACCAGGATTTTGGAGAGGCACAAAATTAAGTTGCATAACCGAGCTCTTGTGTAGTACAGGGTCCAATGGGACCAATATTCGATGGATAGTGCCAAGTGGGAAATTCAGAAGATATAGATAGATCTTTTCCATATTTGAAACTCTAGCATACTTTCTATTTTATGCTTATTATGACTCTTTTATATACTGGTTGTTTCAGACTATGTTATGTAAATGTTTGTAATAAGACATCGAGACGATGTCTCTTCCAAGTGGGGAAGGATGTCACATGTCAAACTTTGATACTGCTTGATTTTACTTTATATAGAACTAAAATATGAATGTGTGGTAGAATAAGTGTGTGATATGTGAATGAAAGAATAAATGAATGTTATTTTATTTAAGAAAAATGAAATGTGATGATTATTATTTAAATTCAAATGATGTAACATAGAGAATGATATATTAGAATGATGAATTGTATTTCTTTGATTTATATTTTTTGGACACTAATCTATTAATGGATGCATGAGTTTACATGAGATGCAAGTTGTCAAAGACCAAGAGGATGGTTAAGGTAGAGGAGGTTAGCCATCTGGCAGGGTTAATATGGAACGGATACTCTCACGCACACACACATAGTAACATGTAGTTACATTTAGGAATTAATATTTAGTTACTTATTTATTTTTGCCTTTATTTTATAATTGTTAATTAAATTAATTAATGGTAAATTAAAAGTGCAAGGAAATAAAATAATTGTTTTATTTTACTTTTAATGATCTCTTTGAAAATTAAATATTATTTATTTATTTAGTTATTAGAAGATAATTGTGAGCATAGCAATTTAAATCTTGCTTTCTTTTAAAATTAGATTTCTTGGAAAAGTTAGAATAAAGTGGAAAATGAGAAGATTTTTGAAAACAAACTGATAGATAGACAACAATAAAAAGTTGGAAAAATATGAGAAAAGATGATTAAAATTAGGAAACAAAACAAAAAAATAAAGCAAAATAAAGCTGGAAAAGAGAGGAAGAAAGTAATAAAAAGTTTATAAAAACTCTTATTTTCTCAACAAGAGGATTCATTCTGAGAATGATTATTTTTTTGTTATCTTTCTTCTTGCTCTCTGAAAACAAAATGGATGCAAAACAAGAACAATAGAATTCAATAGAAATTGGGAAAAGAAGAGGAATTGAATGGAAAAAGAACAATAGAAACAGAGAAAAATCATCAAGGGTAGCATTGGATTCCAGGTTTTTAAATCATAATTTTACTTCAGTTTGTGAGCATAAATGAATTATCTCTGATTTTCTAGTGTAAAAGATTTAATTTCATTCAGTTGAATATTACCATTGTAAATACGCATTTTTTTTCTGTATGAGAAATTAGGAATCCAACCAGTATATTTATTTATGTTATATATTTATACATGCACGAATATATATATACATCTTTCTGTATATATACATATATATATGTGTATATATACATATCCTTACATAAATAATTCAATCTATACAAACGTAGTTGTGTATTTGCAACCCAATATATTTGAAATTTTTAAAAAATAATCAAAGCATTATTTAATTGCATCCTTAGCTGCAAAAGAAGAGCACTATGGAGAGGGTGTTACCCTCCCATAATGGTCGTTCCCAAGAGGAGGCCGATGCCTTCCTCCTCCCCAAGCCATGGGCACTCATTGCGTGCTATTTTTTTTAACTATGTTAAACTTGTAAACTTGCATTTGATTCACAACACAGTCAAAGACTTGATTCACTAAGAAATTCATTCCACCACTTCTCTGAATTATGCAAAGTTTAAAACAAAAACTACAAAGTATAAACAATGTATGGTAGAAATTCCAAATAGTGTGGATAAGGAAAAACACTGCCTGTGGTTATTTTTGCAAGTTAAAAATCATATATATTAAATTGTTTCATGCATTCTGTGAAGGAACATATATGAATATACACCTAAATACACACACACACATGTATATATTTATATATACATATATATATATATATATACTGAATTTTCTTGAAAAGAATATTTAATATGATTTTAGGAAGTATTTAACTTGCTGGTTAACTTATAAATCTGTACTTTTATTTCAGTTAGAAATTGGAAAATAAATAGAAATCCATTATAGAAAAGAATAGGAATATAAGCACATGTAATTGTTTGCTTTTTCTATTTTGGAACATAAGTAAACTGATTAGAAATAAGTTGTTGAATTAAATATAAACATTATGTATTTTTTAGATTATTTTATTAATGATGGAATGTAAATATAATTGCATATGTGAATTTATATTACGAATTGAAGATACATTGTGTTTCCATAGAAACCAATGAGTAGTAAATGCTTGAGTTTTTTAAACAACTATGAGATCCCATGCATGGTTTACCTTTTTTATGAAACCACTTTCGGGACAAGATGTTGAATGTGGGCTTCTAGAGACGATAGTTTTCCTTTTCAAAACTATCATTTTATTCTTTTATTTCCTTGGCCAAGCTATATGCACCATTGAAACAGATGGATTAAAAAGCCTAGAATTTATATATATATATATATATATATATATATATATATATATATATATATATATATATATATATATATATATATATGTCTCCGCCACATCCTGATAGTGAGTAATATGTCATTCTAGTGTTAGAAATTGCATATAGGCTACAAGCTTGCATTGAGAGTTCGCTTTTGCTTACACCATTTCAGGTTGCTAGGTTCCTCGCACAGGGTCAGAGTTTTCTTCGAGTTAGGAAGAAATCCGGGGAAGTGTTAGTGCTTTGTGGTTGGGTGGAAAAGGTACCTTAACCTCACTCTTGGCATCATCTTGCAGAAGACTGGTGGGGTTGTGGCAGTTGAGGATCAAGATTTCTTCTTCACATGGGTATATATTTCTTATAGTTCTTTGTATGGCTAGCATGGCCACTTGTAAATGTAAACTTTTAATCATGAATGTAATTAATGATGTAAATTTATTTCTGTAACATTGAAATTGATGTTTTGTAATATCACATTGGAAGTTAACTTTGTATTCAACATTGTAATTTACTTGGAGCAATCTTATAAATATATATATTGTTTCATTATTCTTATGTGAAAATGAATCTCGTATATGTATCCTTAATTGGAAATGTGAATATTCTTTGAGTTTCCATGCTTAGTAAGGTTGATGTTCTCTACAATGCAACTGTAATATTCAAGGGGCCTTGCTGGTATAAAGGAATACAAACTGAATCATATCAATTAACCTACATTTGGGGGGGCATAAATAAATAGAAAAAGATAGAACAGAGTCTTAGAATAGTAAAACATGAATGTAAACTTCTTTACATCTAGACATGTATTTTAACAATGAGGGTTTCTCCAACTAACCAAAACCATAACATGATGCAATCCATAGCATAACCTACACCATTGCATACATTCACATTGCTTAATTCAACAATCACAACAATTCATCAAAGCTTTACTTCAAGATCAAAAAATATCACCCACTCATTGCTAAAACTAGATCAAATAGACAAATGAATTCCATTCATAGACAATTCAATGAAATAATCTTAGATCCAATTTCCCCTATTGATTTGCATCAAATAGAAAACAATTATGCACAACATCCACTGGCATACAAATGATTATAATTCATTAATATTATCATTCAGGTCCAAACTTAACAATAACATGAAACTGTATAAAACTGTAAAATTATCTAAGTAGAACAAATTTTTCCAAGTATCTTGCTAAAAGCTTATAAAATCCTAAGACTATAACAATACTATCTTCTATCTCATGAGGTGGCTAATTCTTCTTCAATCAGTCGACCTTTACAAAATGGAGCCAAAAATTACATATAGGCGATCCATGCACTAATTTCTCTTAATCAAAAGTTAAGATCCACCAATCAAGGAGCTGGAACTGCATGAAGAAACTATACCTGTTGATCTTCAGTTCAAGGGTTGATGATCCTATTGTCCAAACATTCAACACCCAAGGTGGAATGTAGAATTGCTAGATGATAGCTTGAGTTCAACTCATGTCAAAACCCTACAAAATAGGTGAGGAGAGGAAGTTTCCCACCAAGAATAGAATGTTCTACTGCCAACTTACTCCTACGTTGCTTGATCTAGAAGGTATCCATCATAACTAGAGAACACTTGTTGAAGAATGTCCACATCAGGTCCATCTACCCAATTATCCTCAAATTTAATTCTTTTAACTCTGTTGAGGCGAGTTCTTACATATCTTTCAATTTGATCAACTCCCTCCTAGTAGCTTTCACCTCATTTTGATGTCTATGAGTCTATCCAACAACAAGTATTCACCATCATCTTCTTTCTGCATCACTTCCTCAAATTTTTTGCTCCATTTCTCCTTCAATTTATCTAGAGGAAGACCTTCTTTGACCAGGATATCCACATTAACCAGAATAACAATCACTACCTTCAATTTATCAATCTGTTTATTCAAGTCTTTACTAGCTTCTTGAACTTCATTCTTATGTTCATAGATGAATTTGGATCTAAACCGAATTATGATCAATGTTTTCTCAATAAAATCTGCATTATCCTCATCAAGGATTGATTTCTCCAAGAGAGTTGGCTTTGGTAGCTTACTGATGTCTTTTAATTTCTTGACATGTTCTCTATATTCCTCATCTTGTTTTTCCAACACTTCAGCATGTTGATTCATTTCTTCTACCAATTCTAGTGCACCCTCATGCACTTTAAAACTATCAACCAACACCTCACCAACCTCTTGATATAGCCGATCAATCCACCTATGAAGCATCCCCACCTTAATTCTCATTTGCACTAAGTCATCAACTTCTTTCTTGCTTAGTAAGATTGGGGTCTCTAGGGCAACAACTTGTTGAGAAACCGGAGTGAAGACATCCTTTAGGAATTTGTGCAACTGATCTAATTGGGATTTAAGTTTGTCCATCCTTCGTTTATCTTTGATCATTCTATATTTGGTGGAAGATGCTACAATATCAATGAGGTTCATCTATTGATTCCTTGTAGGTCTCCCCAAGTTGATAATGCCCCATTGGTAATCAGTTATTTGCGTATCTTGTCTATTTTTGTCCACCATTGGGATTGCACATTAAATGACAATCTCACTTGCATCTATGAGCTTAGTGGAATGGAGGACCCTAGCCTTTTTCTTGGGTCTCTCCTTCTCTATCTCCATCATTTCATCCCAATTCAAAGGCTAACGTTGAACTATTTGCTTTCTCTCAAGATCTAATTTCAGCCATGTTGGAGCAGCAGGAGTGGTGACTACTTGTGTGGAAGAAGAGGCAACAGTGGCAGAAGAAAGAGGTTGCAGAATGATAGTTTTAGGTTGAGAATCAACCTCTTGCACCCGTTGTTGTTCCCTTTCTGCAACTTCTTTTGCAAGCCTTTCAGCTTCTTCTTTGTCATTTTGCTCTTGTAGCTTTTTATCTTCTAACTTCTTTTTCAAACATTCTTCTTCTAGCCTCTTCTTCATTTGATCTCTTTTCCTCTCAAGCTCCTTAACCTTATCCCAAGATTATTTAGACTTTTTTTCATGCTTAGCAAGTTCCTCAACTTCCTTTTCTCTTTCTATGCATTTTGATTCTTCTTTCCTTTTATGTGATGCTTCCACGGCCTTGAACTTAGCCTCAAGAGCTTCCCTTTCCCTTCGTTGTTGAGCTTTCTACTCTTCCAGCTCATGGATCTTCTGTAACATAACCAATTTATCTCTCTCTTCTTTGGTCTTCAATTCTTGCTCCTTTTGTTGTTACAACAAGTCCTCTTTTTCTTTGTGTTTCCTTGCTAGTTCCTCCTTCCTAGCCTTGGCATCAGATTCTTGTTTCTTAGCAAGTTCCTCAGCTTGTGCTTTGGCCTTTGTTTCTTGCTTATCTTCCTCAAACAAATTCCACTGATCCTCTGGAGTGAGGACATGTTCAGTTCCTGCATCTTCAGTTCCTGCATCTTCAGTCTCTTCATGAGATGCAACCACATTAGTCTCCTTATCAAATTGGGTAGCCTCAAAATCTGTATGAATGTCATAGATTTCAATTTCAAGCTCCTCTTTTAAGGATTCAACTTCCTTATGAAGGGTTCCAATAGGCATTTCCTCAATTGGTTGCTCTACAAAAGGAGCTTGAGTTGATGTTTCAACTTCAACAATTGTTGAAACACCAGGTTTTTTTGTGGCCTTTTCTCCATGTTCTTCAGGAACATCCAAAGCAGGAATTGTAGGCTCAAGCTCCTCTCTAGAATTGGGAGGGAAGAACTCCAATGTATCCTTAGGAGTTGTCCTTCTTCTTGTTCTTCTGTATACTTGAGTAGTACCTGCAACCTTTCTCTTTTTAGAGGTTTGAGCCTCTGGCTCCTTGATTCTCATAACTACCCACTGGATACTTCTATCCAAGACTGACCTTACAACTTGTTTGATATCAATGGATTCATCTACATCCCAATCCACTAGATCCAAGTCTTTAGTGCCTACCTTGTCAGTTTCATATTTGGGATCCAAGGTTACACCATAATTTGATAATGTGTCTAGAATATCCTCCTTCACCCCTTACTCAATCATGAGTGGAATGGGTAACCTTTCATAATTTCTTCTTCTTAAGTCATATTCATCTTGTAAGTCCATCCAAAAATCTTCCAACAAATTGAAATGTTTGTCAAAAACCGTAGGAAGAAAACCTTGCATCTTGTGCTTGGGATCAAAATACTTCCTAGAGGTATATAAGCCCAACTTCAAATGAATCAACTCATCACAAATTACCTTGGTTTCCACACTGTCTACACAACCATAATCACCCAACTTCATAGCAAATTTGTGGCAACCAGTCTTGTGTTTGGTACCAAATTTGAGGTTAGCCTTTATAGCTTGATAAATGAACTCCATCAAAACAATTCTATTGTTGCAGCACACGGGCAGTAGATGAGGGTGGCCATCGAAACTAGCTAGTCTAAAATAAGTGAACTTGGGGTATTGGATGTACTAATGTCCCCATTCTACAATAAATGCCATGGCATCTCTGCTCAATCTATATCTTGCATCTCTCATTAGTTGGTTAATGATAACATACAAGAATGCATCATTAACTCTTCTATAGTGTGACTCAAAAGTCTGCAAGGTTAGCTGGTCATAGTAATCCCACACCCTTTTCTATCTAGGGGCTTCTCCCAATACCCCAACTGCATTCAAACTAGGAAAGATACCTCTTCTTGCAGCTGCATATATGACATAGGAAGTCATGAAAAATCATTTTGTCTCCCTCACTTTAAGCATCTGATTGTGTAGGAACTCTGACAAGATCATCATCCAATCAAACTATTGCCTACCATCTAGAATGGTTTGAATGAATGAGAACATCCATTCCTTAAACTATGAGGAGTCCCTTTTTCCAAAGACTATGGAAAGCATCGTAATTATATCACTGATCTCCTTGTAGAAATTTGATCTCTTGGGTTGATTAGGGAGCTTGGCTAGGGATTTCTTCTCCACTCTCATCCAATGTTTGTTCATATGAGTCTTGTTGGCCTCCTTCTTGTTGCTATATAATTGCAGGGTTTCTACCTCATTGAGTTTCCTAGGCCTTTGTGGGGTAGGTGCATTGAACATGAACCTAATCATCTATGGTGTTAGATCAATGATGATGTTCCCTTGCAAATCCATACATTGTCTAGTAGGATTGTAGGCTCCAAGTGTAGTAAGTATCAATTCTGGACACTGGACTGATAGAGGAAAGAGGGTAACATGTACCAATCCAAATTGAAAAATTCTTTCTTCTCTTGGTGTCACCTCCTCACTGAATATTTCCTCATGCAACTCTGCATAATTGAATGGGCCCAAGTTTGTGTCTGTGATATCTTCCCAATCAAAATCTACCTTGTTAGCTATGAGAGTAGTTTCCTTGTGCTTGTACCTTAGGGTGTAGGAGAGTTGTTCCACCTTTATCTTCTTAGGCCTGGTTCTAGGCCTTGAACTCTCTGCAGGTTGGATTCTTTGAGAAGCCTTGTCTGATGCTCTTGATATCCTCTATTCTTGCAATAAAACCCTAGATTACATGAACAAAAGCATGAAAACCATTACATCATCCAATACCATTCTCTACTCCATTAGGATAACTCACCATACTTAGTCAAATTTCATATCCACTGGAAGCAAAGTCAAAGAAGAATCGAGAACATGAGACCATTTAACACAAGAGGGATAGCAGCCAAAACTAAAACAAGACTAGAACCAGGATCAAAATGGAAACCAAACCCAAAACCAATCAATAGTTCCATGTTTTTTTCCCACTCTAGTTTCGCTTCTGCCAAAAACCAAGGGTGAAGGCCAGAGTTAACAATCACTGGAAGTGGGATCATTTTGGAAATAAACTTTCTTGCAAAACACTTATGGGACAAGTTTGTTCCCGGGTCCGCTTCCGCTAGTCTATCATTCAAATGAAGCAATTTCTTAAAGGTGTGGTGACATGAGCTTTAGGACTTGGGTCACATGGGATCATAAGGGAACTTCAAATAAAGGGGCTTAACCACACCCTTTAATAGAATAAAGACCAAATTTAACTCTAGGGGCTTGACATTGTAAAGGTCATCATACAAACCCTAGTTTGTTTGATGCGTCAACTTAGGTAATTAGGGCATCAAAAACCCAACATAAAAATCACTGAACCAACACAAGAATAAGATCAAAGGGGTCAATAAATAGATTTTAAAGCATTTAAAGCACATAGGACCCCATCAAACGAAACCCTAGTTTAGAAACTAGGGCACAAAAGAATGGACCTACCATGAAAGCGACAACAAAATGATAAAAGAAACAAATGGAAAGATAGAAAAAAGCAAAAAAAAAAATAGAAAAGGACAAAATGAAACCAAAAATAGACTAGGGGACGAACATTGAAGATTTATAGGAAAAGGTCCCATGAATGTGCAAGAACACCACAAACAAGAAAACAAAAACAAAACGACAAAAACAAATGGGAACAGAATGGGAAAAGACCCTACCTTGAAATGCCAACAAGAAAGGTTGAAACTGGATAAGAATTTTCTCACCAACACACCTCCACAATCAAATCGTGCTCCTCTCATAGTTACCCTAGCTCAGGTTCACTAAAATAAATTAGATAATAAAGATAATGAGCTAGTTAACCTTGATTTAGTTTTAAGAAGCATTTCACGCATGTGAGGAGGTTGCAATTAATGCAATAAATGTGGTCGGTCAGGGGCAGAGAAAACAACATAAACAAGTAATCAACCAAGGAAATCAAAGGCAAGGTAGACACAAATGTGGATTTGGAACATAATAAGAAACTTTATCCAAGTCTCTTACCCAACTTCAAACCGGTTTAGGTCCCACGACAAGGACAAACAACAAAGGGAAATAGGGGTGGAATTGGAACCAAAACCAGACCTGGAACTTTTACAAAGTTCCAAGTTTGGTTCTGATTTCGATTTTGATCCTAAAAAAGGAACAAAACTTCAAGAAAAGGACAAAATAAACAACAGGAAGTGGTACCAGAATGAAAACCAGACCTGACCGAGACATGAACACTAAAAAAAACACAGAAAGTGAGTGGGAGCGGGATCAGAATGAAAACCGGATTCAAAACTTTTACAAAGTTCCAAGCCCAACTCCAATTCTGGTTCTGCTTCCACCAGAGAAAAAATAAAACACAAGGAAATGAGAAGCAACTCAAGGCAGAAATAGGACCAAGAGTGCAAGACAAGCCAAAAGGTGACGAAAAGAACAATCAGGCAAGGGCAGGACCAGTACTGGAACCAAATCCAGACTTGGAACCTTCAAAATTTCTAAGTCCAGTTTCCATTCTGACTCCGCTTCTGCTAGACCAAAAGAAACAAGGACTTAGGAGGAAAAAGAACAACTCCTAAGACCCAAAAAAAACACCAAGAAAAAAACAAAACAAAGGGGGACCCATTTTTATCCAAAACAAAATGGGGTGGTTATGCAAGGCATAACATTTATGAAATGTTATCACTTATGGATGGATTCTAGGGTTATAATTAGATAAGAATTACTACTAAAGATCAACCAAAAACAACTTTCACATGCGCTTGGGGAAATTTTTGTTGGAATGTCATACCATTTGGGCTTTAAAATGTTAGAGCTACCTAACAAAGAGCCATGACTACTATTTTTCATGACTATATGCATGTCCTTATGGAACAAGATGTTGATGAATTTCTCTCTAAATCTCTAGAACAAAGTGGACACTTAGCAGTATTGGACAATATTTTCACACGACTTGAAAAGTATCAACTTGGGCTAAATCCAAAGAAATGTGTCTTTGGGGTCCAATCAAGCAAACTCCTAGGATATATTATCTCTCACAGAGGAATAGAAGTTGATCCTGCCAAAGTAAAATCTATCTTGGACATGCCACCACCAACCAATATCAGTCAGTTGAGAACATTACAAGGAAGACTTCAATCAATCTGTAGGTTCATTTCCTAGCTAGCAAACATGATCCATCCATTTCAACATCTGCTAAGGAAAGGAACCCCCTTTAACTAGACATAGAAGTGCCAAGAAGCATTTGATTAGATCAAGAATTACCTATTGACTGCATTGGTCCTTATGCCTCCTATTGACGGAAGCCATCTGATACTATATGTGACAACAAATATATTAGCATTGGGGGCATTGCTAGCACAAAATGACAATGATGGAAAGGAATGAGCAATTTATTATATCAGTCACACCTTAGTCAGATGTGAGTTGAACTATAGTCCTATTAAATGAACATGTCTAGTAGTGGTATTTGCAGCACAAGAATTAAGACATTACATTTGGAATCACAAGACAAAACTAATCACCAAAATTGACCCTCTAAAATATCTCCTTAAAAAAGAAGCTTTGATAGGAAGATTAGCTAAGTGGGTTATGATCCTAAGTGAGTATGACATCAAGTACATTGACTGAAAAGCAATAAAGGGACAAGTTCTAGTTGATCAACTTGTAGATGCACCAGTAAAAGCATACCATCCTATGATATCTGATTTCCTAGATGAATCAATCTTTGTTATAAACACACCAACCACATGGAAGTTGTACTTTGACAGATCTTATACAAGTCATGGTTCAAGAGCTAAAATTTTGTTCATCACACCTCAAGGAGATTCTATTCCCAAGTCATTCTAAATAGCATTTCCATGCACAAACTACATAGCAGAGTACAAAGCATTATTGACAGAACTTTGAATGATAATAAAATGGAAAATCAAAGATCTTCAGGTCCATGGTGATTCTCAATTAGTGATTAAGCAAGTCAATGATGATTATGACACCGAGGATGAGAAATTGATGCCTTACAAGTGCATGGTGGACAACTTTAGACTATACTTTGACCATATTTCCTTTGAACGAATACCAAGAATCCATAACAAAGCAACTAACGCAATGGCTACAATTGGATCTCTTTTGGATATTCCCAACAATTCCTCACAATATGAGTTCTTGGTAGAACAACTATTGATCCCTACATTCGATGTCCCTGAAACCAAACTTGTGTGTGAACTTGTTAGTCTCAAATCTCCTTGGTACAAAGACATTTATAGTTACTTGCATGACCAAATTATCCCCCTTGACTTTTCCCTCAACCAACACAAAACCTTTATCCAACAAGCATCAAAATATTCCATCATCGGAGATGCCCTTTATTGCCACAGTCTAGATGGTACCCTCCTTTGATGTCTCGACTCAAATGAAGCACAAACAAAATTACAAGAGGTACATCATGATATTTGTGGAGCTCACTCTGTTGGTCTGAACTTAGCTAAAAATCTCATGAGAATGGGATATTATTATCCTACAATGGAATGGGATGCTTATCACTTTGTGAAGAAATGTCACCAATGTCAAATTCATGGAGATCTTATACACGCACCAACTCAAAAATTACAGCCGCTTACTTCGCCATGGCCATTTTCTCAATGGGGACTTGAATTCATAAGATAGATCAATCCCACCTCTACTAATGGACATAAGTTTATCCTTTTCACAATTGAGTACTTTACAAAATGGATCGAAGCCATCCCACTAACTTACATTACTAGAAAAAAGATAACCAAGTTCATCTTGAATTATATCATCTCTTGCTATGATATCCTACACTCCATCATTATAGATAATGGTTTCCCTTTTAGAACCAGGATGTCTATGAGCTTTGTGAAAAATTTCATATCTAACATCATTTTGATACTCCATATTACCCCCAAGGTAATGGCCAAGCTAAGGCATCTAATAAGACTATCCTAAAAATCTTAAAGACTGCCAATGATGTTGGTTGTGACTGAAACCTATAACTTAATCCTGCTTTATGGGCCTACCACACTAGTATCTACACTCCTACAGGAGCCACACCATATTCCATTGTCTATGGATTTTAAGCCATACTTCCTATAGAGGTCGAGTTACCATCCTTGTGAGTTTCTATATAAGGCATAATTAATCAAGAAGAATATTGTGTAACCCGTTTACATGAGCTATAGTTATTGGATGAAAAGAGACATAATGCTTTAAAACATCTACAAGCATATCAAAATCACCTTCGACGCAGTTACAATAAGAAAGTCCAGCTTAGAAGCTTTGATATTGGTGACTTAGTCCTGAAAGAAAATTTGAAGAATCAAGCAAAACGAGAGAAGCTTGGAAATTTTGAACCTAATTGGTTGGGCCCTTATATCATCACAACATCATATGGATCTGGTGCTTATCATCTCTCTACTCCTAAAGGAGAACCATTGTCTGAACCTATCAACAACATGCACCTTCACAAGTACTACACTTGATTCTAAGAGTATCCCCTTAAAAAGTTAAAAATACAAAAAAAATCAAAAAATCAAAAAAATGGTCACCTTGATGAAAACCTAGCAAACAGGTGTCTTGGTGACAGTAAAAAAATACAAAAAATTAAAGAAATAAAAAAAATGGTCACCCTTATGAAAACCTGGCAAATATGCATCTTGGTGACAAAAAAAATAAATAGAAAAAATAGAAAAAATAAAAGAATAGTAAAGAGAAATAATTTGTCCAAAAGTGTAAACCACTTTGGTGGCACTTTGGATAAGTATCATGGTGAAAACCTAGCAAAAAGGAGCCATGTGTAGTCAGTCTATGCTCCTTCATCTACTGTCACTCCATTTGGTCTTTTCATCCTTCCACACATGTCACTCACTCATAATAAAGCTTTGTCATCCTTACCATGGCCTAAGAACCACCAACATTTAGCATCCTTTGTCTTCATGATCATCCTTTGCGTTTGTCGCTACTCCTCACATATAATAAGTTGGTCCTATACCTGACTGGGGGCATTTCCTCGACTTACGTCTTCATGGGAAATAACACATGTTATCAACTTTTTAAAACATAAAAATCCAAAAAAATAAAAAAACATCAAAATCCAAAAAAATCAGAAAACATCAAAATCTAAAAAAATCAGAAAACATCAAAATCCAAAAAAATCAGAAAACATCAAAATTCAAAAAATTGGAAAACATCAAAATCCAAAAAAATCGGAAAACATCAAAATCCCAAAAACATCAAAAAACATCAAAACTTCCAAAAACAGAGTCTAAGTTTGAGTCTAAGTCAGTTTGTGTTAGTACGGTTGAATTATGTTGTCTCTGTGCATTTGCTACATATGCAAGGCTAATCTGAAATGAGCCCCTGAGACATTAAGTCAGTCCTTTAGGTTGTCCAAATAAAATCATGACTCAATCTTTTATCAAATAAAATAAAGGCAATTCATGTCAAACTACTAGATCTCTACGTGTATAACGAAGGCAAGGCCATCAATCAATGAGCCCCCAAGGCCACCTAGGTCAATCCTTTAGGGTTTTTCGAGTTTGGTCATGTTCCTGGTCTGCAAGCAATCATCATTCAAACCAAATCATGAAATAAGCAGACAAACATTACCAACCAAATCTTTCAATTGGTCAATTATTTTATTGTCAATCATTTGATATGGTCATCGATCTTGTATTGGAATGGGGCATTATGTCATTTGTCTCATTTGGTCCTATCTCTTTTCTTTAATCAGGATGCATCCTTCCTGAGATTAGACTTTTTCTTTGGTCAATCTAGTCATTCGCCTTAAGCATGTTGTGTCTTTATTGCAGTTAGGTGCTCTAGCAACAATTGTCACTCGGTCAACTTTATTAGATGTGTTACCTACCTCCAACAGGATATGTCTTTCCTAAAATTAGGCATCGTCACATCACTTGGCCAAATCAATCAACCTTTGTCAAAATTAATTAATCTCAATGTCAATCTCGGTCAATCAATCTTTCCCTAATTAGTATGTGTCCTTCCTGAAATTAGGTGTAGTCAATCAAATTCATTGGTCAACCTTTGTCAACCTATCATCAAACTTTGTCAATTTATCAAATCAATCTTTTTCAACCTATCCATCAAATTCGGTCATCTTGGTCAACTTGATAAATCATATCATACCATCCTATCATTGGCAAACCCTATCTTTATTGGAAAACACTATGTTGTTTCGAATTTGCCTTATCTTTTCGATTGGTCTTTGGTCATGTTACTAGTACCTCAAGGATTTCCTACTCAGGGATTTAGAGGGACGATGATGGATCATGACCTCTTTTCTTTTCTT
Organism: Sequoia sempervirens; assembly: GCA_007258455.2. Lineage (NCBI taxonomy): Eukaryota > Viridiplantae > Streptophyta > Pinopsida > Cupressales > Cupressaceae > Sequoia > Sequoia sempervirens. Next base: position 49,357,921 of record VDFB02026320.1, on the reverse strand, counting down.
GTTGTCTGCGGTTTGTCTTGGCAAAAATATTGGGATAACTAGGTCCTTAGTATGAGCCGGGGCATTCCTTGTCTTTTGACTACCTATCTCTCACAAATGGTCACCTTGCACACCTTGTTCTATGTCATACCATGGTGTTTGTGTTCCATTTGCAATAATTTTGATGCCCGATGATGATAAATATAAAAGCATGAAAGTTGGTCCCTTATCATTTCCTTCCTAACACTCCATCTCCCTTTTTCTTTTTGTGCTAACTTCCCTCTCTTCTGTAATAACATTTCTTCCATCTACATCTTGACGGAGTCTTGTGACACACAAAAACATCTTGCATACGTAATCATGTTAGACAACATCATAGAAGGCATCTTCATCATATACATCATCATCATGATAAGCTACATATATTTGCATAAGAAAATACTAAAACATAGAGATCATCCATATAGACTTATCATTTTCTCCTCATATTAGCATCGTGATAGTAATATTTTATTGTATTGTACATTGTGTCATAGCGTTATATTCCATATCACATCACATTTTACATAATATCACATTGCATTGTATTTCACATCACATTGCATTTCATATATATTACATCACATTCATAACATTAGGTCATCATCCATATATATCATGATAATCTAAACATTCCATCACATCAATACATTTGCATATCACATTGCAGTTATCAAATTAGGTTATTTCTATTGCATTCATCATTCATACATATCATAATAAACATCCATCATCATATATGCATCACATTATCATATAAAATGCATCCATAGACATCATAAAAAACATAAACATTTATAACATCCATAATCATAAACAAATTACATCATCATATCACATCACATCTATCGAATTAGGTCATCCATATTGCATTTACCATCCATACATATCATAAACGTTCATGACATAGTCATAAAATCATATTCATAAAACACATTTTAAACCATCACATAACCATATAGAATGCATCAATAAACATCATAATCACAACGTGATCATTCATAAAATGTCATAATCATAAACATAAAAGCATAATCACATAATGCATATCATCAACCACTTCCAAAAATCATATCATATATATCACTCAAAAAATAATGTGTCATAGGTACAATATCATGATGTATCGTGTCCAATAAAAATGGAGCTCGCGGGCTTGATAATCAAAATATCAGTGTCCATATAACATGATAAATAAAAAAAGGAGTCCCTAGCCTAAATTTCCTTGCTATCCTATCCCTAAGGCATCCCTGTCCTCCCTGCATTATGAATCCCTAGGCTTGTGCTATGTAGTAGGAGGCTTTTCATATGGGGTGGCCCATCTAACATCCGATGTCTCCCCCTCAAACCTACTTTGTATCTACCTAATGTGTGTCCTGCTACGTGACTTGCCTCGTGAGCCACTACCAATCTTTGAAAATGATGGAACCCTCCTCTCTAGAGGTACCACTCTCTTATATAGATCTATGTAATATTGACTAGCCTTGCTAGCTTTAGCATACTCTCACACAACCTCCACAACGGATCCATTGCATGTAGCTATAAAATTGATCATCCTCTAATCCATCTACTATTGATTGATCACTACTAGGTCTCTCTCCACCTAGAAGGCATCCCTCTTAGCCTTAATGTTGTCCCTCTCAATAGTAATAGTCCAGAACTCTACCTCTAATGTTTGCACATGCAGCTGTAGCATGGCTATCCTCTGATCTACACTCCCCTCATCCCCTATAGCCTCCTCCTTTAGTCCCACCTCCCTGACCCCCATGATGATCCTCTCGTGGAGGACCCTCTCTACCTCATCCATCTCTTCCTCTCCTCCTACCTCCTCCTCAGCCTACTCATCCTATCCCCCCTCCTCTCCCACCTCAACATCCATGGCCTCTCCCTTTGGCTGTGGTACATCCAATGCAAGCATCTCTGTGTGTTTCTCTCCCTCCTGTCCTGCCACCTCCACTACTACCCTCACCTCAAGTTGATCCTCCTCCATCTCATCCTCCTGTCTAATAGGTGGTAGTTGTCTAGCTACCTGTCAACCTCCATCCCTCCTCCTCCTGTGAATGTCTCCTCCCCATCCATCCCCTCCATAATCTCCCCTTCTTCCTCCATCCCCCCTCCCACTATCTCCTCTCCCTCCACCCCTCTGACCCCTGTCTCCTCACTAGCCTCTCAAGCCCCTTTCTCTATGCTCTATTGGTGCTGGATGTTGTAGATCTATAAGTGGAATGGGTCTGTGTATCAACCACCAGGCATCATACTCTGGTGTCATACCTGCATTGACATCTCCTCCTTTCCACTCCCAATCCAATTCCTGAAGGGTATCTATCTCCTTCTCTGTAGTGGTCACCAAGATATGAGGTCCCTAGGGATGTACCTCTCATGAGGACCATCCATACTCTATTATGCCAATGAGAATCCCCTGTCTCTCCCTGAACTGTCTCTGAACCCTCTCTAGGAGATACATCTCAATGATATGTTGGCTCTGCACTGTACGCCCGATGAGATATCAAGGTTCTTGGCACCACAACATATGATTGTCATTATCAATCCACAAGTCGCATGCCCTGTATGGCCTCCAAATGAAGCTAAATATTGTGTCTAAACCATGCCTCCAATAACCAACATCACCAACATGTGTCTATGTCAAAACTCTCTGATACATATATGCATATGACATGCTAGCTACCAACTATCAAAGCAGTGGAGATCAGAACACTACTATGTGCTCCTAGGCCCATACTGTCAATAATGTAACACTGTAACTTAGACTATGTCCTCCCCTATAGGTGATATCATGGAGCTAAAAATAGAGCATGGCAAACAAAAATGGCCCCCAAGCATACACTGTCTTGAAGCAAACCATCGAACTGAGTACCTCTCCCCAGCCCACCGAGAAACCATGAACCCTACGATTGAGAATCATCACTCCTATTATCAAGGTGCATAGAACACAACCATATATGTCATATGTCTCTACTAGGGTCTGTCATCAGATCTCATAACCCTGAATCCTGAGCTATGCATCGTCATCACAATCATAGTACTCATACAAGACTTGTAGTCCTCAAGTAGGGTTGTATCCTACCCACTCACCACAAATGGATAGTTGTAAGATCTTGTACACATCCTCCAAGGTGACTGTTGCCTTGCCTATCAGCAAATGGAAGCTACTCATCTTAGAGTTTCACCACTCCAATGCTATCAACATCCCCCTATTTTCCATGATCACAGGCATATATGTGACATTGAACAAAACCAGGTCCAGTAGTACTTGTCTCTCCTCCTCACCCAACTGGTCCCACAGTCATAAAACATCTAGTCTCGACTCCTATGTGTAAATAGGAGGTAGACGCTCCTAAAATCATCAAGCACACCATTATGTCAATCCAAGACCTTCAGTTGACCTATTCTAGACCTAAGTTGACCAAGTTCAAATTACCTAATCTAGGGAAAAATTTTAACCAGAAAATTGTGTCACAGTTTTGTCAAATGTGTCATGCACATTTTTCACTAGCTCACAACTGTGATTGTGTTGCTCGCCTCACACATGCCTCATTCTATACTACACATGCATCACAACCAGCCATTTGCATAACTCCCATCCACATATGTAGCTCAGATAGCCACTTGTGTCACTTCATTTTTTGCATTGCACTGCAAACACTCGTTCCCTAACCCAAGTGCAATTGTGTCCTGATGAGAGGATTGTGGTGAACTACTTATTGAATGCGTCGAATGCACACACAATTGCATCACAAAATTCTGCGATGCAATTTCCTGCTTAATTATTTCCTAACCTAAATGCATGCAAAATGAAAAACTTAAAGGTTAGGCTAGTAGTCCACACCAAGGCAGGTGCTCCCTCAGGTTGGCGGTACCTCCAGATCCGGTATGCATGGTGGGCATGCCGATGAACTACATTATGTCAAAGAGGGAAAAAAATGTAAGCACTAAAAAATTTCCTAAGTTTGCAAGTGCCATTTTTCTTGGTTGTCATCCTCCGATGATTAAATAATTTTAACTATTTGATTATCCTTGATCACATTCCTCTATTAATTAAATAATTTTTAATTATTTAATTAATTCACTTTCTAATCTTTATCCTATCTTAGTCAATTAAATAAATTAATGGCATTGCTAATATCTCCCTTTCTTCAATAATTAAATAAATTAATATTTATTTAATTATTTGTTTGTCATCCTTCGTTTATGGTTAAATAATTATTATTAATTATTTAACTATCCACTCCCTCTCTTAATTCTTCCATTTGTTAAATAATTGTTAGAATTATTTAATTGTCCATGTGTCTCTTGTATTAAATAATTAAATCAATTTAATTATTTAATCTCTTTTCACACCTCCTCTCATTTAATTAAAATAATTATGCAAATTATTTTAATAGAGTCTCCACTTTTCCATTTCCTCTTTTTCTCAAATAAATAATTCGAATGAATTATTTATTCTCCACTTGGTCAAATATTTTTGTCTCATGAATTAATTATTTTCCAATTTTTAATTCATCCATTTTCCTCCACTTGCTCATTAATCTCATTAATCGCTGTCATAGCCATCGGCATCGTAACCATCAATATCCTACCTCTTTTTCATGCATCAATACTCCACCATTGATCTTGGCATCTTTCTAGAAACTTGATCTTGACCATCTGTTCTGTAACCTCCCTCTCATGGACTCTCATCCATCAATCTTGGAACCCTTCTAGAAGATCGATCTCGTCCATCCATTCAAATGACTGTCTATAAAAGCATCCTTACTCCTCCATTTTTCCTTAACAACCATATTATCTCCAACTTTCTACTTACTATTTGCAGGTTATTGTACAACTTCAACAACAAATCTGAGGGAAAAGTTTGCAAAAGGAGAAATAGGAGAGACGAGATAAGGAATCAATTACAATGGGGAGTGCTTTATTTTGAATACTTTCATTTATATTCCTCTTTGTTTGTGTTCTCTTGTTTTGGATGAGGTTTTTAGCTTAGAAGTGTTGTGGCTGTCACTTTATCTAGGCTAGAGTGTTTTTCCCCATCTTACAATATAAATTGAGATTAAATCAATCATTTTTTTCATCCCAATTTGGAGAAAATAGATCTTGTCTAAGTGAGAAACAAAAAAATGTATCATTTTTTAATGGTTTTTTTGCTGATGGTTGGTTGCTTTTTATGCATTGATTTTTCTTAAAGTAGTGGTCTTTTTTGTACAAGTTTCGAGGCCCCTTAAAAACTTGCTTTTCTGATAATAAAAAACAAAAAAATATCAAAAGGTATTGCATTTTGGTTTCAATTCATTTTATGTTTTCACAATTCATCTTTTCATTCTATTGGAAGAAAGTGTTTAATTCAATTTGAAGTTTGTATTTTATTTATTAAAATCTTTATTTTAAGTTGGTTTTCATGCTTACAATTTATATCCCTTATAGTGATGATATCATCCATACTTGACTCATGATCTAAAAGAAATTCTTACAATTCTAGAGTATCTCTCATATGTTTCTAGTGAGTAACTAATTGTTGATATGTACTCCTTATGATGAACATATTTTTAGTGTATTGATAATTATTGCAAGAAATTAATATGGAGATGGGTGCTTTCATCATAAAGATTAGATCCATTTCTTCATACTATAAGCAAGTGTACATGTGATAATTTATTAATGAGTGCATTTAGAAAAAAGATTAGTTGATAAAGTGTTACAATGGTTTTATGAGTTTAATTTTCACTATACTTCATTTCATTTTTATAATTCAAGTTTGACTATTTATTTACCACTCATCCTAGAGTACATGTTAGTGATGATTTCAATGTTCCAATGTTTAGTTATTATGCTTCGGTCTTGTTATGAAATCTATTATGGTATATATCGATACATCATCCTTTTTTATTCCTAATAACTTTTAATTAGTCATTATGACACCGATATGGCTTAAATGGTGAAGTAATACATCCACAACCCTTTAGATTTCACTTTGGTAGATCTCACTAAGAAATATAAAACCATATGCATAACAATAATTTTATCTCTAAGCCTAAGCCACTCATGCCAAAATATTTAAATGATTACACACCTCCCAATGGGGTATTTTATTCTTGCAAAAGATCACTTATTCATAAAAGAGTATTTAATACTCATGGTAGTAATTACAATAATCCTAAATCTTAACCTCTTATTTTTCAAGGAGCATTTAATTCGCTTGTGAGAAATATTTTAGTGCTCCAAGTGGTTAACAATACAAATGGTAATCATTTGGTAGAACATAAGTAAAACCAAATTTAAAAAGGAAATGAAAAGAGTGGTAGAACAACAAGAGTAGTCACCTCCTAATCTCAAATTACCTCTTAAGACAAAACTTACAACTAAGGTATATAAGATGTACAAGATCATTGAATAGATATGTACTATATTTTTTTGTCAAATCATTCATATGGATCATTGTTGATATCCATACCTCAAATTAGATTGATCAGACACAAGTTCTAACATAAGGACCTCAAGATTAAATTGTCTAGAATTTTAAGATTGTTTATACTTTGTCACATTCACCAAACCATGAACATTAAAATTTTTGCATCATAATATCAAATAGATATTATATAAGATCAACATAGATTCATCATTACTCTTGAAATTAGTTACCTTACCTCTTACACTTAATTTCTAAAACCAAACAATAATTTTATCCAAATTAATTTATACTTATTAATTACATTTGTTTAATTAACTTAATTAATCCTTTTATTAAAAAAATAACCATACTTAAAATTCATTTTATTAATAATAATTTTATGTGAGGAAACTACACACTTTATGATTTAGAAAGGTAGAAAAATCTAAATAAAATGAATTTAGAGAGATGTATTTTTCTTTTTAATTTTTATAAAATAAATTTAGGAGATATTTTTGTAAGGGATGTTTAAAAAACAAGTTAAAGAATAAAGTGAAAATATTGGTAGTTAGGTGTGAAAATAATTATTATAATTGATTAAGATTTTGGTTGATGAATTCACATGATTTTTTATTTTCATTTACAAATTTTCACATGTTTTGATATTTTTTTATTGGATTTCCTCTATTATAAATAATTAGGTCAATTGAAGAGTTGCAGTTTAATTGGTTGAGCACAATTGATGAGGGTGATGGTGTGTTCCTTGCTCATGCCATCTACAAGGTGCAAACATCTAAAAGTGTGATATAAGAGATGATATCATATTCCACATTGATTAATCTAATTTAAAAATTATAAAAGAGAAAATACAATTTTTAAATTTTTTTTAGGTTAAATAAAAATATAATTAATAATAAATATACATTTGATCTAGTTATTTTTTTCTTTATAGAAAATTTTATATCATTCATATGAGAGTACAAGTCTATGCTAATATATATTTGACATAACAAAATTAGATTAATCAATGCCAAAAAAATTACTCATACAATAATGTAGCAATGTTAGATTGTGTTTGTACCAAACAAATGTCACAAATTTTTAGAAGTAATTTATGAGACATCTTTATGAAGAAATATAAAAAGTTAAAACCTTATCAATTATATTAAGTTAAAAACATCAAATTTTCACATTCTATTATGTTGAACACAATTTAATTTTGAATTCGATTGTGTCAGATTTATTTTGCATCAATATTGAGAAATGTATCCGTAGATACAAAAATAAATTTAACACAATAAAATCTAAATATTAAATTATGCTCAATTATATTGAACTCAACACCATCTAGATGCCTACACCCACGACATTGGTTAGGCCAAGTACTTTCAGAAAATGCTTAACAAATACAACATGATATATTACAGTTGACAAACATTACATGATGCCACCACTATTGATTCTTGTGGTTGCAACTTGCATGACACTCTTCTGTGTTTCTTCCATGTGATTTCCTACGCAACTTGATGACAAGCTTGAAGACAAGAGTGATGATATAAAACATTAAAATCTAACAATCATATTAAATTGTATCTTTAATTATTGCAATTTTCTAGCATTATTGATTCTTGTGGTCCTGACACTCTTTTGTGACGATATAAAAAAATAAAATATTAATAATTATATTCAACGGTATCTTTGATTATTGCAATTTACAAACACTATAATTGAGGTGGTCTCGGCTGTATAGTTGCAACTCGCCCAACAAACACAGGCCCTTCTTTATCTTTATCATGATTCCCTCCCAACAACTCAAATCTACACATTTTTATCATTTTCTTATCTTTATCACGACTCCCTCTCCTCTTACAAATACATGGCCCTTCACCTCTGTTAGCTCTCAAAAATGTAGGCTAAATGCCTCAAGAGGCTGCCAATCTCTTGATACGCTTTAGGGTAACAAACAAGGTCAAGAGAACTCAACCTTCTACTCTTTAGGTGTTGCTAACTTGGGCAGATGTACCTTTTGAATTGAGCAGACTTATCTTATGATTATCCTTCTGAAATGCTTTGTCCACAATGGAAAATGGAAGTGAACAAATGAAATCAAACTTGATAGCAATCTTCTGATCTAAATCCTAAAATGAATGCTTGACTAATAGATGTAAAGAAAACTGAATAAGTTCAAATAATGAAGTGCAAAGAATAGTGCCTTATTGGGTATGCGGAGTCAAATGAGATCAAGATGAGCAACACTTCTCTGAGAAAATTCAAATTATCTAGCATATATTATGCCTACAACTTGTATAAACATGCAAGAATGTGATTAGTAAGCTTTACTTAAATAATCCAATTGAATCTCTCTAATTACTGTGATTAACTAAAAGGATTTAGTCTTTACTGGAAAGAACCAATCAATCGATCACACAAGTACAACAAATGTGCACTAATAAATTGAATACAAACTTGTCATATCAATTTAAACAATCAGAAAGAATCCATCTTGGAGACAACTTAGCAATTCTTTTATTAAATTCAATAGATAACTAATACCAGACCTATGCAGCAACATCAATTGACATTCATAAATACCTCCATTTTATAACATGCATCATAGCCTTTGATTTGATAAATTTACTATTCTATATCCATACAATTTTCCTACTATATCGAATAACTGATAACTGGTCCCTTTTTACAATTGCAAAATGCCTATTTATACACAAGCATTTGAAGAAAATATCATATTGAGATCACATGTTGGCCTAACACAAAATTCAGGCTCCTTGTATGTCAGCCAACAATGGCTCTCAAGAATTATACACGTCAGCCTCAGTGTTTGAAATTCTGTTATTCACCAGTGAATAGTCAGCGAGACATAATACATCATCCTACCAAAGGAAATTAATTCGTTATCATCTTGTGTACTCCTTGCTTTATTCACATTCACTATAGCTCATCTGGGTTGGTAAGATGTCACATAGACCATTTTGTGTCTTACCGATATGCCCCTTACCACCTATATATCGTTAGTTTGTTTGTTACTTGAAGCCACAAAGTACCATTATGTTTCATCGTTGTAACACTACAAAATTGGGGAGACAATAGATAGAGATCATTATGTCAAGCTGAAATACATTCATTATTTCCAAGTCACCAACACTCTCACCGATAAGCCTCCTTCATTTGATTCATTGTCGTTGTGACACATCACACTCGGGAAGACCTTATAGAGATTGCCCAATGCTTCACCGAAGGTCTCCCATCATATTATTCCCCAGTCACCGAGACAAGGCAACTCTTACGCCAACAAGGATCTACTATCGCTATAACCTCCAACCCTTGGCGAGACATTATGTAGAGCATTTTGTTACACCGAAACAATCGAGCACACCAAGATCGCCAAGAGAAATCAAAACTCTCGCTGAAAGAAATCCATTTTGAACATTGTCGGCAAGACCCGACCTTTTCGCTATGACTTCCCACCGAAGATAATTTGTTTGGCCGAAGTGAATCCATATGCGATGTCAGTGAGACCGAAGGTCACTCACGAAGACCTCCTCCCGAACACCAACTCTTGCCGAAATGAAACTAAAAACGCCAGTCGGGAAGACAAGGAAGCCTCGCCAAGACCAATGGCGATAGCCAAACTTACGTCGATAAGCTTCCACATGCACAAGTTGGGGAGACATACTAAGCTCGGTGAGACTCTACCCCAATAGCTACAACACATGCCAATAGATGTCCCCATTGTCGCCAAAACAACATGGATGTTATGTTGATAACCAACCACGAACAAATGCCAGTCACTATAGCAAAGAACATGTCTTGCCGATACACCTAAAATAGAAAATATTAGCAGAAAAACATAATGGGTCGGGGAGACCTGAACAAACTCATGTCGACATGGACCAAAAGGTGGAAAATGCAGACATGGATGAATTCCATGGGGAAAAACGGGCAAGATGCAAGTAGAAAAACCAAAAGAAGGACCCATATGGAGGCTCAGGGGTATGAAAGGTATATAAAAATCATCAGATTTTGATAGTTCCAACAACCTCCTCCATTTGGGGATGAATCATAGTTAGATCATTGCAAGGATCCAGAATCTTGGGTGAGCAGACCAGACATAAAATGATGAACCAGTGAGCAGCAATGGAATGAATGGAAATGGGAGTGAATGCAAAATGGAGATGAATGGAAAATGAAAGTGAAAAGGAGATGGTCAAAATCCTAGACTACTGTGCATGGAAAATAATTTTAAAGAGGATACACAAGAGTTGTCCATGCACTGGCAACCCTCAATCCTCTGTGTTGCTCAAGAGAAGAAAAGCTTCAAGAATTTCCCATGAACAAGCAATTCCTGATCTTCACTAGTCATGTTCTGTAGATAATATGAGTCTTCACCCTTCTTTCCAACAACAACAAAAGGTCCCAGCCAAAGAGCTTCAAATTTACCATGCTTTCCTTTCTCCTAACACCTCGCATTCCACATCAACACCAAATCATTTTCTTCAAATTTTCTATTCTTTGCCTTCTTGTCAAATAGATACTTCATATGTGCCTGTAACTTCATGTTTTGAATTTGGGCCTCTCTCCTTACCTCATCAAGTTCAGCAAGTTGCTCCATTCTGTCTTTCGTAGGCTCAAGAACTTCCAAATCTTCCTATAAAACAAACTTGTAGACTAGTAACAAATTCTACAAAGGCATCCTGGCTTGTGCTCCATACACTAATTCAAATGGAGATTTTCCAATTGCCTTTTTCACAGTGAGCCTATCAACCCACACAGCCAATTTTAACATTGAATCCCAAGCCTTCTTGTTCTGTCCTAACACCCTCCTTATAATCTTCAAAAGACTTTTATTGCTACACTCTGCTTTTCCATTAGCTTGTGGATGATAAGGGTCTGCATAAGAAATAGTAATGTCATACTTATCACAAAAGCTTTTGAATTCATCAGACCTAAAACACATCCCATTTTCTATGATCAACCTCATTGGCATACCAAATCTGGTGATAATGTTGTCCATCAGGAAATTTGTTACAACTTTACTTGTAGCCTGCTTGGTTGGGGTTGCCTCCACCCATTTTATAAAATAATCAGTAGCAACCAGTATCCATCTATGTCCTCCACTTGAATTTTCTTGTATCTCTCCAATGAAATCAATTCCCCATTGATGAAAAGGGGCATCAGCCTGCAAAGGTTGAAGTGGCAAAGCACCCTGATACTTCAATCTTCCAAAAAACCTTTGGCAAGCTTCACATTTTCTGACATGTGTGAAAGAATCATTAAAGACCTTTGGCCAATAATACCTAGCCCTAAGAATTTTGTGTGCAGTTGTCTTTGCTGAATAATGACCTCCACAAACTCCCACATGCATTTCCTTCAAAACATGCTTGGCCTGTGACTCATCCAAACATAACAACAATATGCCATCTCTATTTTTCCAAAATAGATCTCCATCCATGAAGACATACTTTGATGCTTGCAACTTCAAAGTTCTCTTTTGGCTATCACTCAATCCATCTGGACACTTCATGTATTTAAGATAATGCATAACATCAGTATACCAAGGAGTGTGCTCAATGCTGGCAATTGCAGTCCCTTCTTCTATATTACATACTTGACTTGCTTCAATATTTGATTCTGCCATCAGCCTAGCCAAGCTTTGACCTCTTACTAGCTTAGTGTTCTATATTTCCATGTCAAATTATTGAATCTTGTTGATCCATCTACATCTTTTCCCTGTAACTTCACATTGTGTTAAAATATCTTTGATAGCAACATGAGGGACATAATCAATCACCTTTGCTCCAACAAGATATGGCCTGAAGGCCTTAATAGCTTTCACCAATGCAAAAGCCTGTTTTTCCATTATATCATACTTCAACTCAGACCCTTGTAAAGATTTACTAAAAAATGACATAGGTTGCTCATGACCATCCTCATTCTTTTGTAGCATAACAACAGCAATTGTGTGCATTGAAGCAAAAGAGAATATCTGAAAAGGCTTTGTAAAATCTGGAGATTTAAGAATAGGAGCCTCTTTGATAGCCTTTTTGATAGACATAAAAGCATCTAAAGCTTCAGCAGTCCAATCCATTTTTTGTCCTTTCTTCAACACTTTAGATATGGGCTTGATGATCTCAACAAAATTAGAAACGAATCTTCTAACAAAATTAATTTGTCCAAAGAATGACTGTATAGCCTTAACAGTTTTGGGAATAGGGATCATATCAATAGCTTCAACCCTTTCAGGATCTACTCTAATTCCCTCTTTTGAAACAATATGTCCCAAAAGCTTACCTTCTGTGACTGCAAAATGACACTTCGTTGGATTTAAACTAATACCATATTCAAGAGCTTTAATAAATACCTTTTCCAGATGTTGCACATGATCTTCAACATTTTTTGAATAGGTAGTCAAGTCATCCTAATACACCACCATGATAGCATTAATCAAATCAGCAAATGCTACATCCATAGCTCTTTGGAAAGTCGCTCCAACATTAGTGAGACCAAATGGCATTCTTATGTATACATATGTTCCCTAAGGAGTTGTGAATGTTGTCTTGTATTGCTCAGATTCCTTGACTTTAACCTAATTGTATCCAGAAAACCCATCCATCATAGACAACAATTCACACCCTGTCACTTTATGCAATATAGCCTCCATATTGGGTAGAGGATAATTATCTTGGAGAGATGCCATGTTCAAATTTCTAAAATCCACACACAATTTGATATCACCATTCTTCTTTCTCATAGGAACCAAATTTGAAACCCATGTTGAATGTTTGATTGGTTTGATAATTCCTCCATCCTTGAGCTTTATCAATTATTCCTGCATCTTAGGCTCCAGTGTTGGATTTATGGGCCTTTACTTTTGTCTGAAAGGCTTGGCATCTGGCTTCAGTGGTATTTCATGCTGAAATAAATCTTCCCTGTACGCTTTTAGATCTTCATAAGACCAAGCAAAAACATGCTTATATTTTCTCAGCAACTCTATCAGTATTCTTCTAATTGTAGGGCTGATCTTCTTTCCAATGTATACCTTTCTTGATGTCATCTCAGTCCCTAAATTAACCTCTTCAATAGCTTCCCTTTTGACTGGTGTTTGCCTTATGAGGGACTGATCATTTCCATCATACACCCTCTCCAATGCCACTAAGCTTTTAGGAAGCTTATTTGTTTTGAGTTGTAAGATATCCTTGCCAAACATGGTTTGCTTCCCATCTACTTCCTCAACAAAAGCATTGAAATCAATTTCCTGGGCTTCATACTGATCTATGCAATGAAGAAATTTTAAAAGGTCAGTATCATCATTGAAGACCTACTAATTATAATTGTTATCAAGAACAGCAGGCCTCGTCTTGAACTTAATCTGTGATACCCCAGCCAATGTGACATCATCTCTTTTCAGCACCACATTTGCTAAAAAATCAGCCATTATGTTCTTTGATCTGTCAATCCACTCAATTGTGTCCCATGCAACATTCCTGTATTGCTTTAATCTTTTGTGTTTTTCTGCATACTTGGATTTAATTTGTGAAACAACCAACTCATAATCACCAAAAATAGTTAGCAACTTAATCTTGTGTTTCACAGCTATGTTCAAACTTGTTAATAAAGTTTCATACTCTGCCACATTGTTTGTACATTCAAATGTCAACAAGAATGAATATTTAAAAGTAGTACCTTCAGGGGAAACAAAAACAATCCCAGTGTCATTTCCTTCCTGGTTGCAAGCCCCATCAAAATACATCTTCCATACACCATTGTAATTTTGTGCAACATGTTTTTCAATTGGATCACTATTAGTTAATTCTAGCTGAACTAGTTCAACCTTAGAACTTCCAAGATCAACATCATAGAAACAATTGATCTGATCTTAAGGCACATAATCAACAAGCTGGTTCATTCTTGGCTCTCTATACAACTTGACTTCTTGACCATTCACTGGTATTGTAGCATAAGACAGATCAAACTGAACATTTCCACCAACAGCTGCTATCCACTGCCTTGACAAAAGCATTCTGAATTGAGGAGTATCAATGACTGTTATGTCTATATTATAAGCCACCTGTGGATAAGTAGCCTGTTTGAATTCAACACCTCTCATAATTCCTACCACAGGTACAGGTCTATTATCCATTGCATAGCACTTCCCTTCACATGTATCAACCCACATGCCAAGCTATTTCATTACTCCTACTAGCATAATGTTTATAGCAGCACCAGAATCTATCATACAATTCCTCAGCAATTTATTATTTATAAGCAATGTGGTGAAGAAAGGATCCACTTGTGGGGAGGTTGTTAAAGCATCACCCAAACAGACTTTTGAATTATTTATCTTTTCCTACCTATTGACCTCTTCAGAATTCATATGTTTTTCATTCCCATTTGTAATCAATTGAACAACATTATCTCCGTACTCCTTAATTTTCATCAATTCAAGTAGTGGAACAGACATTTTTACCTGGGATAATGCCTGTGTGAAGTCAAAAGAGGAGCTCTCTGTCTTAACAGTCTTCTTCAGCTCTGGTGTTTCTCCTTTGCTTTCTTCTTTTTCTTTTTTACTAGGCTGATCAGACTTTTGCATTTCCTTGTGTAATTCTGCAACTTTCTACTCTTGGACAAGCTTCTTTTCAATTTTATCATGCTGCTTGTTTTCTGGCTTTTTTACAGTTTCCTGTGTTATTTTTTGATCCTTTACAAAAACTCCCCCAAGAATGCCTTCCATCTCATTCACTTTTCTATTTCTCAACCAGTACTTACTTCTTGCTTCCTCAATAGCAACAACAGTTATTCTTTCCATTTCTTCTTTGGTGGGTCTTCTAACACTACACTGAACAGGTGCCTCAATAGAATGTGGCTCTGTGTAATCTTCCTCAGAATCAGAGAGGATCTGTTGCTCAGCCATATGGACATTATATTTCTAATTAGAAACATCATACTCATAGCCTTCATCCTCTGAAGATGAGTACCCTTCCTCCACATGGTAAAAAGTGCTTGAAGTCAAATATACTTTGTGATCTTCTCCATTGTTTTCCATCAACATTCCTTCCTCTTGCATTCTTTGGGCTACAACACAATAATCTAGGGAATGTGGCTGATTACAAACTTCACAGAAGTAATTATTACTCACCATGTAAGTTCCCTTTTTGCTCAATGGATCAGGAGTCTCCTTACTTCTAGGTCTGGCTGTTATAGGTTTCCCATCTTTCCAATCTGTATTGTAAGGCATATCATGCAACCTTGGCCTTTCATTTATGTTTTCATTTCTGTATGTATTCTCTTGTCTGTACTGATAATTATTATTTTGCTGAGGAGGCCTCGGGTTGTCTCTTTTATTAATCATACCAGCAGCCTTCCTATTGTTTTCAATTGTCAATGCTATCTTCTGTGCTTTAGCCGAATCTCTTGGGGATCTACTTCTCAGTTCATACCCTATCTTAGGATCAAATGCATTTAAATACACACTAAATGCAACAGAATCTGGCAACCTTGATCCAGGAGGTACTTTAGTATGCAACTTGTTGACTTTTCGGTTGAAATCATAAATTGAATCATTCTGATTTTTTTGAATTCTCATTAATTCATGAAGAGCTACATCTAGAGCATTTTGATTCCCATATTGCTCTAAGAATTTGTCTTGAAATATTTGGAGAGAATTAATTGAGAATGATGGCAAGTTGTTGAACCAATCCTTGGCATCTTCAAGAAGTGACATCATGAACAACTTTATGTGTAAATCTTCATAAGGCATATGTATGTCTTGGACGAAAACATTAAAACTCCTCAGATTTTCTTCAGCTTTGATTGCATTACTCCCTATAAATTTGGGAAAAATATTGCTCCAACTACCATCCATAGGGTAAGGATATAACTAAAAACTAGCTAAGTCAAATTGTCTGATCATAGTTGTATGCTAGTGAGGGGGAGGAATAGGTGGATGCTAGTACTGATGCATGTGATTATTGTACTGTGCATTAGGCTATGGGATATAATGTTGACTAGGAGGTGGATACATACTTGTATGCTGTGTGGGAATGTGAGGTGGGCGATTTGACTACTTGTAATGATTCTCTATCTAATTGTGAAGAGTGTTTTGTTCATTGGAGGGCCCTGTGCCATGATCACCCTGCTTGTGAGGTGGGACATACTTTGGGCCACCAGCCATCTGATCAGTAATTTGGGCTTTCTGTAATCTAGCCTCTAGTTCCTTTATCCTCTTTTCTTTTAGTTCCAACTGTGCTTTCACTTCATTAGAAATTGAAAGCTCATGGTTTCCTTTAGGAGTTTTGTGATTACCTTCCATCCTCTGATCATATTCATGTTGAATTCTAATCCGTTCAGCCTCTTGTTCAGCTCTAAACTCATCATGTTTCTTAGCTTCAAACTCATCCTATTTTTGAGAATCATGAAAAGGAAAAGGATTCTTTGATCTTCAGGAGTGCAAAGTTCTACACTTGAATCATCTCTCCATGTATCATAGCAATTATATGTTTCACAATGTGCTCTTGGTGCTTTACCTTTGTTTGTTATGCACATGTCCTCATTTATTCCTTTTCCCTTATCAGCTTTTCCATCTTTGTGTGTCCATTTACTATTGCCAACAGGAGCTCCAGTATGACCTCCCCTATACTAAGATCTTCTTCCATTCATGATGACCAGCTACAAAATTTATGTCAAAGTCGCCACTCACTTTTATTAAAAAATGAGAAAAATGTTTGACACTTCTATTTCCCAGTAGAGTCTGTGCAAGATTTCCAACTCTATGATTAATGCCTTGATTCTGATTGTTCCCCAGCAAAGTCACCAATTTGTTAGCTCTCAAAAATGCAGGCTAAATGCCTCAAGAGGTTGCCAATCTCTTGATACGCTTTAGGGTAATAGACAAGGTCAAAAGAACTCAACCTTCTACTCTTTAGGTGTTGCTAACCTGGGTGGGTGTACCTTTTGAATTGAGCAGACTTATCTTATGATTATCCTTCTGAAATGCTTTATCCACAATGGCAAATGGAAGTGAACAAATGAAATCAAACTTAATAGAAATCTTCTGATCTAAATCCTAAAATGAATGCTTGACTAATAGATGTAAAGAAAACTGAATAAGTTCAAATAATGAAGTGCAAAGACTAGTGCCTTATTGGGTATGCGGAGTCAAATGAGATCAAGATGAGCAACACTTCTCTAAGAAAATTCAAATTATTCGGCATATATTATGCTTACAACTTGTATAAACATGCAAGAATGTGATTACTAAGCTCTACTTGAATAATCCAATTGAATCTCTCTGATTACTGTGATTAACTAAAATGATTTAGTCTTTACTAGAAAGAAACAATCAATCGATCACACAAGTACAACAAATGTGCACTGATAAATTAAATACAAACTTGTCATATCAATTTAAACAATCAGAAAGAATCCATCTTGGAGACAACTTAGCAATTCTTTTATTAAATTCAACAGATAATTGATACCAGACCTGTGCAGCAACATCAACTGATATTCATAAATACCTCCATTTTATAACATGCATCATAGCCTTTGATTTGATAAATTTACTGTTCTATATCCATACAATTTGCCTATTGTATCGAATAACTAATAACTGGTCCCTTTTTACAATTACAAAATGCCTATTTATACACAAGCATTTGAAGAAAATATCATATTGCGATCACATGTCGGCCCAACACAAAATTTGAGCTCCTTGTATGTCGGCCAGTAATGACTCTCAAGCATTATACACGTCGGCCTCAATGTTTGAAATTCTGTTATTCACTAGTGAACAGTCGGCGAGACATAATGCATCATCCTATCAAAGGAAATTCATTCGTTATCATCCCATGTGCTCCTTGCTTTATTCACATTCGCTATAGCTCATCCAGGTCGGTAAGATGTCACATAGACCATTTTGTGTCTTACCGATATGCCCCTTACCACCTGTATATCGTTAGTCTATTCATTACTTGAAGCCACAGAGTACCATTATGTTCCATCGTTGTAACAGTGCAAAATTGGGGAGACAATATATCAAGATCATTATGTCAAGCTGAAAGACATTCATTATTTCCAAGTCGCCAACACTCTCACTGATAAGCCTCCTTCATTTGATTCATTGTCGCTATAACACATCACACTTGGGAAGACCTTATAGAGATTGTCCAATGCTTCACCGAAGGTCTCCCATCATATTATTCCCCAGTCGCCGAGACAAGGCAACTCTTATGCCGATAAGGATCTACTGTCGCTATAACCTCCAACCCTTGGCGAGATGTTATGTAGAGCATTTTGTTACATTGAAACAACCAAGCACACCAAGATCACCAAAAGAAATCAAAACTCTCACCGAAAGAAATCCATTTTGAACATTGTCGGCAAGACTCGACCTTTTCGCTATGACTTCCCACTGAAGATAATTTGTTTGGCCAAAGTGAATCCATATGCGATGTCGTCGAGACCAAAGGTCACTCACCAGGACCTCCTCCTGAACACCAACTCTTGCCGAAATGAAACTAAAAATGCTAGTTAGGAAGATAAGGGAGCCTCGCCAAGACCAATGGCAATAGCCAAACTTACACCAATAAACTTCCACATGCACAAGTCAGGGAGACATACTAAGCTTGGTGAGACTCTACCCCAATAGCTACAACACATGTCGATAGATGTCCCCATTGTCACCAAAACAACATGGATGTTATGCCAATAACCAACTACGAACAAATGCCAATCGTTGTAGTAAAGAACATGTCTTGCCGATACACCTGAAATAGAAAATATTAGCAAAAAAACATAATGGGTCCAGGAGACCTGAACAGACTCATGCCGAAATGGACCAAAAGGTGGAAA
The DNA here is from genome assembly GCA_007258455.2 of Sequoia sempervirens. Classification (NCBI taxonomy): domain Eukaryota; kingdom Viridiplantae; phylum Streptophyta; class Pinopsida; order Cupressales; family Cupressaceae; genus Sequoia; species Sequoia sempervirens. The sequence goes on along the minus strand of VDFB02026320.1, from coordinate 49,338,636 downwards.
ATGCAGACATGGATGAATTCCATGGGGAAAAATGGGCAAGATGCAAGTATAAAAACCACAAGATGAGGAAAATGCCAAAAGAAGGACCCATATGGAGGCTCAGGGGTATGAAAGGTATACAAAAATCATCAAATTTTGATAGTTCCAACAACCTCCTTAGTAACCACCCCTCTTTCCTTTAGTTCATCTTTCTGTCAAAGCTCAAATCCATTTCCATGGCATCTACTTCTACTTTTAGTTGTAACACTGAGCGTGAACCAGAGAATGAACATACAAATACATCTGAAGATATTGTTCTATCTTGGTCCACTTCCAGTACACCCTCAGTGGGAGCGTTGTTTTCATCCTCTTTTAATTGGTGTTCGTTCATTCTTTCTCTCTATTCAACTCCACGCCATTCTAATGCTTTTCAAGAGATCGCACCATCCCTGTCTAATACACATGCTTTTGAACAAGTTGTTCCATCTACATCTACTTTTGGTAGATTCACAATGCCAGACAGAAAGCTGCCCTACGATGTCTTTATTAATCATCCTGGCCTCGATGTCAAATATACACTCACAGCCACTCTCTACAAGACCCTCACTGGCATAGGATTGAGAGTTTTTCTTGATAAAGAAGAGCTTCAATATGGGTATTTTTTGCCTACAGAGATACAAGAGGCAATGCACAGTGCTTTGCTCCATATAGCTATATTTTCCAAGAATTATGCACAATCCCCATGGTGTTTGGCAAAGCTTTCATTTATGCTCAAAACAGGCAACCAAATTGTTCCTATTTTCTATCATGTTCAACCTAATGATGTCAGATATGCAAAAGAATTTTATGTTGAGGCATTTTCTCGGCATATAAAAAAGGGTAGATACAGCTTGGAAAAGCTTTAGGAGTGGAAGAATGTGCTCAACAGTGTTTCATATAATTGGGTGAAATCGTTCAAAATGATGAGTGAGTACCAAATACTGTCTCCAACACTTAATCAATTATCTTTCTACATTTTTTGCATGCATTTTGATTTTTCCTTTTTTTCTTTTTGTTGCATATGTCATGTTAAGTGATGTTTGTTCTATTTCATTTGGCTGTTGTTGTATATACTTAGTGATGATGAGGCTCTGTTGAAGAAAATTGTTGGTTGTGTTCTGAAAGTAATAAAAAATGTGTCATTTGTGGTTTCCAACAATCCAATTGGTCTAGATGAAATTCTAATAGAATTTGAAAAGACAATGCTGCAATCTGCACAGAGCCATGACAATGTGCAAATTGTAGGAATATGAGGCATGGGTGGTTCTGGCAAGACCACTCTTTCCAAACAATTATATAATAATAAATATAAATTTATAGACAAGTCTAGTTTTCTTTTAGACATTAGAGATGCTGCTTCTAAAATTAAATTGCATAAGAAACAGAAAAAGCTTTTAGAGGATCTCGGTCTCCAAGGAGTATCAATTGACAATGTAGAAGAAGGGAAGGGGGTTCTTGCTAGCCGTTTGCGATCTATTTGATTGCTTATCATTCTAGATGATGTGGACAGTGTGGACCAATTGAATGCTCTAGTGCCCAAGAAGGACAGTCTTGGATGGGGTAGTTCGATTGTAGTCACTTCAAGAGAATTTGAAGTTCTTCAATGTTGGGGCATCTCGTCCATTTATAAAATGAAAGCATTGGATCAACCTCATGCCAAGCAACTTTTTTCTTGGAACACTTTCTTGCAGCCCTCTCCACACCAAGCATTTGAAGATTTGGTTGAAAAATTCCTAAACGTCTATCATGGATTACCATTGTCTCTAAAAAATTTCGGAGCACAGCTATATGGTATCTCCAACAAAGATTATTGGGAAATTAAATTGCATAAGATCTCAAGAATTTTACCCAAAGATATCAAAGAGATATTAAAAATCAGTTACGATGCCCTAGATGATGAAGAGAAACATATATTCTTAGATATTGCTTGTTTCTTTATTGGAGAGAAAAGAACTTTAGCAATTGCAGCTTGGGATGGATCAGGATGGAATGGTCAACATAGTTGGGAAAAACTTTAAATAAGTTTCTTGTTGAGCTCAATGATGATGCATTTGATGATGGCTGCATAAGAATGCATGATCACTTGCACGATTTGGGAAGAGAAATCGCTAATCATCAGTCACCCTACCGTTTACGGTCTCTCCAACAAATTATTAATGTTGGTAATCAAGTACAGGTTAGATTAATACTTTTCTTTTTCTAGTTGTATCTGTCTCATTCTTGTTTCCAAGAAGTTTAATGTTTGCCTTAATTTTTTTATTTAAAAGGGAATTGCAATTCAAGGAATAATGGCCACATCAGTTGAATCCACAAGTGAGTGTGAGGAGTTTCCTTGATGTTCCTAGGACAAAAAGCTTATAGTTAAGGCAAGCAGAGTAAATTACAGCCTGGAACCCTCTTCACTTGGATTAAAAAAAATTCATGTTAGAGGAAATTATGATATTCAATCGATCTCATTGAGAATTTTTTTGCAGGATCCTGTGTAATTAAGAGAGTTGTTCATTAGTGACTGCCCGGAATTCCAAGGATTTCCAAAGTCAATAGGATGTCTCAGGCATTTGAAAATGATAGTCATGAGAAGTGGGAACATGGTGAGGAGTCTACTGGAATAATTTTGTCTTCTTCAATCGTTGGAGTACCTGGAGTTAGATGTTCTAGAGTTGTCATCACTACCAAACAGTTTTGGTGATTTGAGAAAGTTGAGGCATCTTGCTTTGTCTAGTTGCAGGAAATTGAGTAGCTTGCTAGTCTCTTTTAAGGAGCTCAAACTCCTGCAACACATCTCCTTACAAGAGTGTTATGAACTCACCTTAGAGTTAGATGTTCTGGAAAACATGACAAAGCTAAGAGTATTTGAATATCAAGGGTTATGACCATTTGGAAGAGTTGCCTCATCACATAACAAATTAGGCCTCCTTGACAGAGCTCATTTTTAAAGTACACAGGTTAAGGAAGTTACCAGAGAACATTGGTAAACTAATCAAGTTGTGAACGATGGAGATCGAAAGTAACTTGTTGACAAGCCTGGCGATATCTATTGGAGATTTGTCTTCCTTGACTTCTCTTGATATTGCTAAGTGTTGCAACCTAGAAAGTTTACTTGGGTCTATGGGGTGCATTAATCTCTTAAGGAATTTAAAGATGCATGGTTTAGGATTGAAATCCTTACAGAATTCAATTGGGTAACTAATTAATCTTCAAACACTGTATATAATGTGGTGCCCAATCAGTGAATTGGATCTCGAGGCAGGTTTGTTTACTTGTTTGGAGGGGATTCTACTATGGTCAACTAAAGTGTCCAAGATCTCCATCTCTGAAGACTCTTATCTCAAGTGGATCTCACTTTGTTATAAAAAAAATTTAAAACTAGTTACAATTCAAAAACAAACTTAATATCACTTCAAATCACCAACCAGAAATCCTACATACCCATTAAGCTATCACTTCTACCATTAATCCATTGAATGCAAATAAAATTCCCTCCCATAATTCAAATTAATCTACTTCTACCATTAATCCATTGAATGCAAAAAAATTCCCTCCCATAATTCAAATTAATCCACTTGCTACCAATTCAAATTCAACAAACCTATTTATGCAAGCAATCCTCATTTGTGTGATGCATTTTTCAAATTTCTCACTTTCTGTTGCATGCTCCTGAGCGATGATGACCTCCTCTAGATCAATGCACTCTCCTCCTTCAGCTCTTTCGGTAAGTCATTTCCATAACCATCCTTTATGCTGTCATCGTCGACTCTCCCTTTAAGCTCTGTTATGGTAGAAATATTTCCAACCCTTTCAAATACAACATTACCATACATATATATGTTGCACAAAATGATACATATCCACATATGTTTCCCATAGCCCTATCCATTTTCATGAAACTTACACATTCATCTATATCTGCAATATATATATCCGTGTTCATTTTAATGAAACTTACACATTTCTCTCCCCCTATATATAATATATATTTGCAGAGATAGATAGATACGTAATTTGAATGTACATGAACAAGGTATAAATTGAATGTACATACCTATATTTGTTGATGAACTGTTTAGTAATATATTAATTTCAAATTAGTTATCTATCTATCTCTGCAAGTATATATATATATATATATACATATATATAGGGAGAGAGATATGTGTAAGTCTCATTAAAATGAATAGGGCCATATATATTACAGATATAGATAAATGTGTAAATTTCATGAAAATGGATAGGGCTGTGGGAAATATATATATATATATATATATATATATATATATATATATATATATATATATATATATCAGAGAGAGATAGATAACCTAATTTGAATGTAAATTAACAAGGTATGTGTAAGGAAAGTAGAGGTGCAAAAGAAACTTTCCTAACGTCAAAACCATAGGGAAAAATGTAGGCAGTGCTTTTAATTTTCAAATTACAATCCAATTAAGACACACATGAAAGATTTACAGAAACAAAAATAATACTCAAAGACAATGAACAACAGATTTACGTGGGAAACCCTTTTGGGAAAAAACCCACCACACCAAGCTGAATCTCTTTGTATTACTGTAACAAACAATTACATACAATGCAGAGATACAACTCTCTGGTATTAGTTCACAGTAGCTTCTAGCTTCATTCACTGTTCATCTAATTACAGAAAAAATTCTCTCAAGAATCCAATACATCAAACTGAGAATCGATCTCCTTTTATCTTCTCACATTCTAATTTTTATCTTTTGTTCATCCTTATCCACCATTGCCCCATCATAGAAAGTTTCCTCTTGAGCGTTGATTTTTCCCTGCATGCAATTCAGCTCCAATGTCGCAACTATTGCAAAAATCTAACTGCCATCCATTTGAAATTTGATACCTTTGATTGGTCCACGAGACACCACATAGGAAAGTCAAACGGTCAAAGGAACATTCAACTAAGTTTGCATGTCGATGAGACACAATAAGTGTCTCACCGATGCTCAATGGCTTCATATCAATCTCGGCGTAATTCCCAACAGTCGGCAAGACATTATAGCAAAGGCCACAAGTCATACTGAAACCCCCGACATCCATTGCATTCCTATCAGCAAGAGATTTCTCATCAAGTATATATGCCATCGTAATATGACTTCAAATTTTCCATCGGCAAGACTTTACCACTCGCCAAGAGGTTACATCGAGTCTCCTCAAGTTTCACCGAAGCACCCGATAGTCAGCAAGACATTCGTCTTTTGCCAAGACTTCACTCCAAGCACAACATGTCATACCGAAGACTATTGGAGAGACTCTCCAAGTCGCCAAGACTTCACATCGAAGTCTTTTGTCACCGCGAAAGCACCAAGTGAATACGTATCGGTGAGACAACCCTCCATCGGTAAGACTTCATATCAAAGCAAATGGGTTACATCGATGACTCCAGTTGTTGTAGGTCTCCCCAACATCCTAATGAATTGCTGTCGGCAAGATAGCCCACCATCGCTAAGAATTCTTCCCAAGACCCTTGTGTTACCCTAATGGCCATATGCTATCAGTGAGACATTCTTCAGTCGCTGGGACTTCTTCCTGAGTGTTCAAGTCACCTCGAAGCCCCCGGTCGCTATGAGTCTCCCTGACGCCCGATAAGAGCATTCTGTCGGCCAGAGGTCTCCGCTCGACAAAAGGTCATAGTGAATGCTTCTAGTCACAGTGATAACATCATTCGGCAAGACATCTTCTTTGTCTCAGCGATATGAACATTTCAAGAGAATTCAAAATAGCTAGTTGGCCAGACATGATTAATGTCATAGTGACTTTGCCCTCTAGGAGTTACATGTCAATATGGATTGAGGCAAATATTCCAATAGTATGTATATTTATATTTTGCAATTTGAAATTAATATATTACTGAATAGTTGATCAACAAATATAGGTATCTACATTCAATTTATACCTTGTTCATTTACATTCAAATTAGGTATGTATCTATCTCTACATATATATATATATATATATATATATATATATATATATATATATATATATATATATTTTGCATACTCAAATTTATATATTACTGTACAGTTCATCACCAAATATAGGTATCTACATTCAATTTATACCTTGTTCATTCACATTCAAATTAAGTATCTATCTATCTCTCCAAAGTGACTGTATGTATGTCCTCATTTACATTGAACCTAATTAGATGTATGCTTTGTTTGTTCAATTAAAGTGACTGTAAATATCGGCCCCTATCCCTTACAATCAACTATCATAATGGCTAGCTCCTACTTATGTTACTATGTTGTTTGAGAAATGGTACTAACATAAGTAGGACTCAACCATCATGGAAAATACCATGACTTATAAACTAACGGCAAATGCCAAGAATCTAAATTTCATACATATATAAAAGTTGCATAATGCCAGCTCGACTGTTAAGGGACGTGGCATAAAAAAATTACCCGACTGGGATGCTGATGACATGGACCCCTTGCTCAAAGTTACCCTACCCACCATCAGTTACATTCAACTTAATTAGATGTATGCTTTGTCTATTCTTCAATTGTACTGACAGTATGCGAAGAATATCTCAAACAGCATTATGAAACATTAACACAACTTGAAATAGCAGTATGATAGAAATATTTGAAACCCTTTATTGTCTTGCAAAGTTGTTTGAAGATATAAATATTTGTATCATGTTGTTGTTGCAAGTTCATATATATGTGTATCATAATTCTGTGTCAATTATATGCATGGTTAGCTTGTTCTTCAATTACAGTCAATAGTAAATGTATGGATTCGTTGTTTCAGTCCGTATCATTATTTTCAATATTAAGTGTGTGTTGTTTACTAATCACTGTGTTGGTTCAATGTAGAGGAAGATAAATGCGCAAAAAAATAGCAGGTGATCTTCAAGGAGGAAGCCTCCACAAAAGTGGAGTTGGACAACTATACCCACACACAAGAGAGGTGTGCATCTGCCACATAGCAATGAGGAGGATGTTGTCATTCCTATTCACCACCGAACTGAAGAACCAAGTAGTGAGGAGGAGGTAGAAATTGTTTTGGAATATCCAACTAAATCTATAATGCAAGCTAACCCAGCTATATCAACCAAAAAGGTTGCACTGAGGCATGAATGGACCCAGGCTGACATGGACCATGCCCTTGAAGATGTCGAAGACTACGGCTGGTCAACTAGAGGTGCAACAAAAAAGTGGGGTATTTCTACCTCAACATTGTTCAATTGCCTAGGTGGTATAACCACTACAAAAATGAAAGGGCCTCCAACAGTCCTAACTAAGGAGGAAGATTCATTGATCTTCGAATGGTGCAAGGAGATGGCTGCTATTGGCCAAGGTTTGGAGATCGTCGATCTGAAAATGAAAGTGGACCAAATATGTGAAACAAGGAATAATCCCTTCAAGAATGGGCTTCCTAGCAAGTCATGGTGGACAGGATTCAAAAGAAGGCATCCTGATCTCTGCTTGAGAACAACCCAAGGTCAAGATAGAGCCCGTGCTATAAATCTGAGGCAACCGGTTGTAAGTGCTTTCTACGACACTTTGGAGAAGGCATATGCAGGAGGGAACTATGGACCACAGAGGATTTGGAACTGTCATGATGAGATAGGGCTGCAAGCTGGCCGAAATGGTAACATGAAGGTGCTTGCCATGAAAGGCATGAGAAGTGTTGCTTACATTATCCCAAAGAGCCGGGAGTGGATCACTATTCTAGCATGTGTAAATGTTGCAGGTCAAAAACTTCCAGGTTTTTATTTGTTCAAGAGCAAAAAAAATGTGCAAAACTACATAGCCAACTATGAGCCAGGAGCATTGATGGTTGTTCAACCTCACGCATGGATGACTAAAGATATTTTTATCAAATGGTTGAAGTTCTTTGCTATGCAAGTACCTGGGGTTTACTCACCCACCCATAGACACCTCTTGATATTTGATGGGCATGGCAGCCATGTAGCCTTCTCTACCATTACCAAAGCAAGGGATCTTGGTATTGACTTGCTCACCCTACCTGCCCACACATCACACAAGTTGCAACCTCTTGATGTGAGTGTTTTCTCGTCTTTCAAGTGTAACTTCAAAAAGGAAAGAAAAAATTGGACCATTAGACATCCAAATCTAGAGATAAGAAGGGCAGAATTGGCTACACTTGGCAGCCTAGCTTTTCAAAAGTCATTGACTTTTTCAAACATTATAGCTGGCTTCAAGAGGACAGGTATTTGGCCATTTGATCGAAATGCTTTGGATAATGACATGAGGGTTAGCGAGACATACCACTTTGCTGCCCCCAAAGAAGCATCAGTTGCTGCAAACATTCTAAGCCTTTCGAACAATTGTTTGGTAGTCAATGAGGGTGAGTCTAATGTTGGAACTGCAAAATTTGGAGATCAGCAAAATGGGATGAATGGTTAGTATATTTTGCATTTGTTGTATGAAGTTGTATTTCAGTATGTTGTTACACTATGTACCATTGTTTGATATGTTGCTTATTTCGAATAAGCTCAATTAGATGTATGGTTAGTTTTTTCTTCAATTACAATCGATCTTACATGTATGCATTTGTTGTTACACTATGTTCTACATTTGTTGTATGAAGTTATATATGCATATATGCAATATGCATATGCATTGCATATATGCATATGTTGTATGAAGTTAAATTTTAGTATGTTGTTTTGAGAAATGGTATTAACATAAGTAGGAGTCGGCATATGCAATATGCATATATGCATATGTTGTATGAAGATAAAATTTAGTATGTTGTTTGAGAAATGGTATTAACATAAGTAGGAGTCAGCATATGGTTAGTATGTTTTTCATTTTTTGTATGATGTCATATTTTAGTATGTTGTTACACTATGTACCATTGTTTGATATGTTGCTCATTTCCAATCAGCTCAATTAGATGTACGGTTAGTTTGTTCTTCAATTACAATCGCTCTTACATGTATGCATTTGTTGTTACACTATGTTCTGCATTTGTTGTATAAAGTTATATATGCATATATGCAATATGCATATGCATTGCATATATGCATATTTTGTATGAAATTAAATTTCAGTATGTTGTTTTGAGAAATGGTATTAGCATAAGTAGGAGTCGGCATATGCAATATGCAATATGCATATGCATATATGCATATATGTTGTATGAAGATAAAATTTAGTATGTTGTTTAAGAAATGGTATTAACATAAGGAGTCAACATATGGTTAGTATGTTCTACATTTGTTGTATGATGTCATATTTCAGTATGTTGTTACACTATGTACCATTGTTTGATATGTTGCTCATTTCCAATCAGCTCAATTAGATGTATGGTTAGTTTGTTCTTCAATTACAATCGATCTTACATGTATGCATTTGTTGTTACACTATGTTCTACATTTGTCGTATGAAGTTATATATGCATATATGCAATATGCATATGCATTGCGTATATGCATATGTTGTATGAAGTTAAATTTCAGTATGTTGTTTTGAGAAATGGTATTAACATAAGTAGGCATCGGCATATGCAATATGCAATATGCATATGCATATATGCATATGTTGTATGAAGATAAAATTCAGTATGTTGTTTGAGAAGTGGTATTAACATAAGTAGGAGTCAACATATGGTTAGTATGTTTTGCATTTGTTGTATGATGTCATATTTCAGTATGTTGTTACACTATGTACCATTGTTTGATATGTTGCTCATTTCCAATCAGCTCAATTAGATGCATGGTTAGTTTGTTCTTCAATTACAATCGATCTTACATGTATGCATTTGTTGTTACACTATGTTCTGCATTTGTTGTATGAAGTTATATATGAATATATGCAATATGCATATGTTGTATGAAGTTAAATTTCAGTATGTTGTTTTGAGAAATAGTATTAACATAAGTAGGAGTCAGCATATGCAATATGCAATATGCAATATGCATATGCAATATGCAATATGCAATATGCATATGCATATATGCAATTTTTGTATGAAGATAAAATTCAGTACGCTCTTTGAGAAATGGTATTATCATAAGTAAGAGTTAGCATATGCATATGTTGTTTGAGAGGATTATCATAAGTAAGAGTCAACATATCCATATGGTTGTGGATATTGTCAGCAATTTCCTTCTCTATTTGCATTTAAATTACATGGATTGGATTCGTTTGTTCTTCAAATACTCTCAAACTTACATGTATGAATTTGTTGTTTCAGATTCCAATGAACCACTTGAACTAGCAGTATTGGGAGACCAAATTACTATTGGAGACATATCTCTTTCCCTGCCAACTCCACCTGAGCAGCCCTCTTGGCTCTTTGATTGTGCTACCAATCTTGCTATGGATATGCATGTGGACAAAGAACAGATTCTTTCAATGCCATCTCCACCACACTACATGGGTCCCAATATGTTAGTACATTTCTATGTTGATTGTGGAGACAGTGACGGTGAGCAGTTAGGAGATAGAATAGATGCTACAAATAGTGAGATGCCAGAAACAAATAATGCTGATTTGATTGAGCCTTTGGGAGGCCAACAAACTTCATGCATCTCACAATTCTTGAAGCTACCGGTTCATGTGGTGAAAGACAAGTCTAATAAGGTAGCTGACCGTGGGATCAATTTGCAAAGAGGATCCCAACTCCTAACTACTAATGACTTCATGGCAATGCTAAGTGAACAAGACAAAAAGAAGAAGGAACTAGAAGAACTGAAATTGAGGAAGAAGCAACAGCTTGCAGAGCACAAGATAGAAAGGATTGCAAAATTGGAGGTGAAAAGTCTTATGAGAATTGAAAAGGAAAAGCAATGAGTAGCAGCAGAGGCTGCAAAAGAAGGAGAAGGACAAAAAAAGGGAGGACCAACGGAGAGAAAAGGAAGCCACAAAAAGGGAAAAAGAGTTGGAGAAGGCACAAGAAAATGGTGCAAATGAGAGGCGACTCAGCAACCCTCTAAATCCCTTGCCTGACCACCATAGGATCTTCACAAATTTCATATCTATTCAATGCCCCAAATATTGTCCATCACCTACCCAAGCTACCAGCCAAACATTTCAGAGTTGGAATCCTTCTAAGTCTCTCTCCTATAGACACTCACCTAGCCCCACAAGAATCCAACCATATGAGAGTTGAAGTCCTCGCTTACAGGCCTATCAAACCTCACCCACCCCAAGCATAACCCAACCAACTCAATCATGGAGTCCTTCTCCATCACAGGCCACATCCAACTCACAAGACAACTTGCCATCAAATTTTAGTTTTCCTACATTTTTTGATTGATTTGAATGTTTGGTTGCTAGTTTTTTGTTGTAAACTTCTTGATGGATTTGAAACGATGTTTGAAATTATTTTTTTTTGAATGTTTGGAACTTGAAACATCAGTATGGATACCAGAGAGACAACATATTCCATCATGTTACTATCTATCTCTGCAATATGAAACATATATATATATTTATCTCTGCGAGAGGAAACTAATGTATCTATCTATAGTAATCAATACATATATGTATCATAACAGTGTATGACTACTGTTTGAAGTTAATTTGAAAATTCAGTATGGTGTATCATTCTATGCAGCATACATATGTATGGTAATGTTGTATTCAAATGGGTTGGAAATATTTTGACCATAACAAAGCTTAAAGGGAGAGTTGCTGATGATAGCATAAAGGATGGTTATGGAAATTAACAAGGTTTCCACTCATTTAAATGTAAATGGAAAAGGCAGTTGTTGACATTATGCACATACGTATGCATATGTGGACTCCTACTTATGTTAATACCATTTCTCAAACAACATACTAAATTTCATAGTGTAACAACAAATTCATACATGTAAGATGGAGTGTAATTGATGAACAAACTAACCATTCATCTAATTTAAATGTAAATGGAGAAGGAAATTTCTAACAGTATGCACATACATATACACATGCACATGCACATGCTAACTCCTGCTTATATTAATACCATTTCTCAAACAACATACTAAAATTTAACTTCATACAACAATTGCATATATGCATATGCATATTGCAAATATGCATATTTGCATAGATGCAATATGCATATGCATATCTAACTTTGGTACATAGTGTAACAAAAAATGCATACACGTAAGATCAATTGTAATTGAAGAACAAACTAACCATGCATCTAATTGAGCTTATTCAAAATGAACAAAAAATTAACCATATGCTGACTCCTACTTATGTTAATACCATTTCTCAAACAGCATACTGAAATTTAACTTCCTACAACAATTGCATATATGCATATGCATATGCAACATATATAAGAATGGTACATAGTGTAACAACATACTGAAATATAACTTCATACAACAAATGCAAAACATACTAACCATATGTTGACTCCTACTTATGTTAAGTTTGAGTATAATTGAAGAACAAACTAACCATGCATCTAATTGAGCTAATTCAAAATGAACAACATATCAAACAATTGTACATAGTGTAGCAACAAATTCATACATGTAAGATTGAGTGTAATTGATGAACAAACTAACCATGCATCTAATTGAGGTGAATGGAAATGAGCAACATATGAAACAATGGTACATAGTGTAACAACATACTAAAATATAACATCATACAACAAATGCAGAACATACTAACCATATGTTGACTCCTACTTATGTTAATACCATTTCTAAAATAGCATATTGAAATTTAACTTCATACAACAATTGCATATATGCATATGCAATGCAACATATATAAGAATGGTGCATAGTGTAATAGCATACTAAAATATAACTTCAAACAACAATTGCAGAACATACAAACCATATGCTGACTCTTACTTATGTTAATATTGAGTGTAATTGAAGAACAAACTAACCATGCATGTAGTTGAGTTGATTCGAAATGAACAAAATATCAAACAATTGTACATAGTGTAACAACAAATTCATACATGTAAGATTGAGTGTAATTGATGAACAAACTAACCATGCATCTAATTGACCTCATATTAACATAAGTAGGAGTCAACCATCATCACACATAGTTGTAAGGGAGAGGGGCCAATATTTACAGTCACTTTAATTGAAGAACAAAAAAAGCATACATATGATCACTTCAATAGACATGTAATTGTAGACCTACAACTTGCATATATATAATGGCAGTATTAGAACACTATCATATAGTCCATAGTATCAGGTGGCATGCACCTATGTTTTGGCCAAAGTATGTATGTATGTGTGTATAGTATCCTATACTCACATACATGTATGCATGTGTGTATAGTATGTATACACACATGCATACATGTATATGTGTATAAGTATATACACACATGCATGTGTATACATACTATACACACATACATGTATGCATGTGTGTATACATACTATACACACATGCATACATGTATGTGTGTATAAGTATATACACACATGCATGTGTATACATACTATACACACATACATGTATGCATGTGTGTATACATACTATACACACATGTATACATGTATGTGTGTAGAGTATGTCTACACATCCATACATGTATGTGTGTATACATACTATACACACATACATCTAGGTATGTGTGTATAAGTATGCATGTTTATGTCTCAAATAGAAACATACATACATACATAAATACTTATGTAGTATGTATGTATGTATGTGTGCATACATGCATACATAATATTTTATTATTTAGTCTAATATAAATATGTTGAATATTATATCAATTTAAAAAGAAATGTTTAGTCAATTAAAAATTAAAATGATTACTAAATTGACTAAGAAAATCGTATAAATGATTAGTCAATTAAAAAAATAAAATGATTACGAAATTGACTAGGAGAATTCTATAAATGGATATGACTGTATTCCCTAAATCAGTCATATTTGAAGCAGAGAAGAAGGACAGGGAAGAGTGGACAATGGGGTTCGGCAATTTTTGAGCAAGGGGTCATAGCATTGGTCGAAACAACCAGCTGAAACATAGGTGCATAAAAGCCTTCACTGTCGAGCTGAGAAACACACATACTGCCACTATACATATGCAAATTATAGAGGTACAAAATGAAAACTAAGCTATATTTGAATGGCAGACTATGTGTATATGTGTGTATACACACATATATATGCATATATTCCAATTACAGAGGTATAAAATGAAAAAAAACACATATATTATGGCGATGTGTGTGTATATGTGTGTAGACATATAAATATGGATATATATAGATATATACACACAGTTGACCATATATACACATAAATGTAACTATATACATGCATATACACACAGTGGGCCATTTATATGCATATATATAACTGTATTCTCATATATACAACTAGTCCAGTATTATATAGTTCTATTATTGCTAGAAAATTTCATTTGCAAGCCATTGTTGTGTGTATATGCGTATATACATAGATATATATATGCATATATATACATTTATATGCATATATATCTGCGTATACACACATTTACAAACAGTTGGCCATATATATGCCTATATATATCTGTATAGTCACATATACACACAATCGGCCATAAAATACACAGTAGTGGCCATGAATAAGCTGCAACAAAGCTTCATTACACGATGAAAGCATTACAATTTTTTCTTGCACATTTAACAAAAGAAAATTGCAAGAAAAACCTACACAAATTTTGCAATGCATAGTTACTACCTGAGTGAGGTTGGAAGACAACCTCACCTGCGTATCTTGAAGATATATAGTTTCCTTTTATTGAATATGGTGTAGATACGCACTTTAAGCACGAAAATTGTATCACCACCACTCGGCCATGGCCTCACCACCATTGGCGTCCATCCTAACCAGAGCTGGTTCTCAATGGAACCACTGAAAATGAATTATGTCTCATTGATGGGTGTTTCATGAACAGAATGCAAGACCAAGTGAATGGTGTGCATGCCGAGGTGGTTGGCATTAAGGCTGACGATGGGGAGTGTGTTGCAGTTAATGCGCATTAACTAGAATATGCATATGCAAGTACTGGCATGGCACCAAAAAACAATCAGTCATACAGATGTCTGTGATAGGTATACGCCTAATTTTTTATCTTTTTTGGTAGTTTTTGGAAATCACCCCCAAAACCTTGGAAAGCGTGCTCAAAATCTTGCCAATTTTTTATTTCAAACTGCCAGCTCGATAGTGAAGGCACGTGGAAAAAAAAATTTAGTCGACTCGGACGTTGATGACATGGACCCCTCACTCAAGGTTACCCTACCCACCATCAGGCCCTCTCCCTTAGTAGTTTGCAAATTTAGCTTAGCATATAGTTCCCTGTGATGGTGATGGCAGGTTTGCACAATTGTCAGTGTTAGAGCCAGTACATGATGTGAAGAAATAGTACAATTCTTGATGTCACATGCCATTAAAATTGAAATATTTACTGGGTTTTAGTACACTTTGAGAAGAAATGATTCAATTTCTAAAGTTATCCTTGTAGAATTGAACTATTTCTAGTTTTTCATTATAGAATGAGAAGAAATGATGTAATACCTCAAGCCTTATTCCTTGAGAATTGAACTATTTGCAGGATTTGAACTTTGGGTAATGTTATGCTAGATAGGACAAACAGCCGAATCAAGAATTCTAAAACCCAAGCTGTCTCAATCACATGGAGAAAAATTTGAGTAATCTTTGACTAAAATTAAGTAGATGTACGGAAATTGATTTTGGATACTTACCTTCACGAGCAACTACTCACAATTTTCAACATTATTGATGGTATATGAGAGAAGAGAAAGTGCAATATCTGATGTCTCATTCATAAAAAGTTGAATTGTATCCAAGGTTTGAGTACACGATGTGAAGCAATACAACAATTTATGAAGTCATAAATTGTTGAACCTGAGGCTTGAATTCTAAAACCCAAGCTCTCTCGATCACATGGAGCAAAACTTGAGTAATCTTTGACTAAAATTAAGTAGATGTATGGAAATTGATTTTGGATACCTACCTTCACGAGTAGCTACTCACAATTTTCAACATTATTGATGGTATATGAGAGAATAGAAAGTGCAATATCTAATGTCTCATTCATAAAAAGTTGAATTGTATCCAAGGTTTGAGTACACGATGTGAAGCAATACAACAATTTATGAAGTCATAAATTGTTGAACCTGAGGTTTCCACAACTCATGAGATCGATTAAAAAGCTTCTGGAAATAATAGTGTACATTTAACTTTATTTTATGCTTGATTAAAAATAAATATCCACAATTTTTCTAGAGATTTTTGACTCAAGTCATATGCTATTAGAATTGAACCATTTCCTGTTTCTCCATAACTGAAAACCCATTGGAAAGAAAACTATGTGATTGCACTAATCTAAATTTGAGTAATCTCATGTGCCATTAGATATTACTTAGGAAATTTAGTTTAGTTTTAGTTGGCTATGGGAGTAGCTCCTTACAAGTTTTATTGTTTCCTACAATACACAATGAAAAGAATGTGTGCTATTTATAAACTCTTATGCCTTTTGATGTGAACCATTTCTGGTGTTTTAGCAAATAATGAGAAGAAGCAGTGAGTCTTATTATGCCTTTAGAATTGAACTATTTCTAGGATTTGATAACTTAAAAGCCTAATGTAACATAAAATTAAAGCTTAAACCTGATATGCTATGATTATGTGCACTTACCATAGGTAATTCATTAAATTCATTCCAAATTAAGTAGTAGTCAGGAAATTTAGCATGGCATCTCATCCTTACTTTTTTCTGTGTTTTGGCCAGTTCACAATGTGAAGGAATAGTGTTATTTTTCAAATTGAATTATTTCTAGAGATTGGATAATTTAATCCAACTTGATCTGAGATTCTAACAAAGAAAACTAAGACCAGAACTACCTTGATCATTTCTTTCAACTGAACACTTGGAAAGCTCATCCCAAGGTTGTGTGATTTGTCTCCACTTGTCCTTAGTCTGAATGTGCACAAGGTGAAAAGTTGCATTTTCTGAAGTTATGCCTATAGAATCAAATTGTTTCCACAATTTTTGTGTGTTTTCCTTTATCTTGATCTTTTAGGGTCATAACTTCCTTATGCTTGATTGAGATCTTGCTTTCATTCCTCCATTTTATTGGAATATTGTTTGGCCATGATATAAAATTAAGCATTGGGCTTTCATTTGGCCAGTCTAGAAAAAACCCTTTGGGATCTTTTGGTTTCATTTTAGGTGCAAGTTTTCATAGACTTCTTTATAGATTCTTGCTATTGATTTTGTAAGCCCTGAAATATAACTTAATTTGCAAAAATGTTGTTCGCATAGCAGAGCTTAATAAATACAAATTTATTTTTAATTTTTGTATTAATAATATTATTAAAAATATATAAATAGTTCTTAAATATATATTTTTTATAAAATATAAAATAATATTAATAAAATTTTAAAAAATTAAAATACAAATTAAACATATTAAAAAATTTGCATAATCATTATAAGATATGACACATTAATATCATTTATTAAAATTAAAATTTATAAAGTTAAATATTTTACATGTTCACTTTAGGAAGATTGAATTTTGTTTCAAGAGGATAACTTATAAACTCTGCAAACATCTATTCTAAAGAATGAATATTATATTAATTTTATAGTTATATATTTTAGATTTATAAAATAATATTATACAACATTTAATTAAGAATATTTGTTAAAAATAATTTTATTTTAATATAAAAAATATTAATTTTAGGCATTAAATTTGATTAAATTAATTTAATAATCCAATTATTGTAGACATTACTTATTTTTAGTAAATAAAAACAATAGAAAATACAACATTTATAATAACCAATGTCTATATTCTAGGATACTACATGCTTATATTCTAGCTTAATGGGAGGAAATGGAAGCTACGTATTAATACAAAATTTACATAATCATTTAAAATACATGCCTATATTCTATCCTAGTGGAACAAAATGATACATTTATTAATGTTGGATAAAGTATAATGACACCTTATATTTATAATACCTATAAATTACCTATTTGTAGCTTAACTTATATAAGACAATGCATATGGAAGCAATGTAAAATCCATTCCTAAAAAAAGGAAAAATTATACTTCACCTTCATTTTTCCTAAAAATCTGTCCATAGCACAACCTTTTAGCCAATCATGTTCACAAGAAATATTTTTTAAAATTTATAAAGTTAAATATTTTACATGTTCACTTTAGGAAGATTGAATTTTATTTGAAGAGAATATTTTATTTTATTTTTGATTGGTTCAAAACTAGCTTATTAATAGCTAATTAAACAAGGAAAAACAAAACTAATTGCAATAGTATTGCCTAATGGCAAGTTCTAATAAGTGCACTAAATATTGGAATTTGGAATGCAATAAACTTAGACAAATCTTTTTTTTTTCTTAAAGAAATTAGGTATTATCTAATTTTGAAATATTTGCATGCAAATTTAAAATATAAAGTAATGCAAATGAAAAAGGAAAGTTGCATCAAATTGGCAAAAAATAATGCAAATAGAAATAGAAAGTTCCCATGATAAGTGAGATTTTGGAGGCTTTCACCTGATATTTTGGAGGCTTTTAACATTAAACAACAACTAATTTACCATTAAACGATAGCTCAAACTTGTTTTTCAACAACTCAATAGTTGTTTGTAGGCATGAGACTTGTTTCAAGCTCAAATCTCACACTATATGTAGCCTATCGGCTAATGATATTTATTAGTCAAATAAAATTGTCTTCTATTAACATGCAAAAAATTTTTATTGCAAAGTATTATCCAGCTTGCCCCTAAATTGGTATGTCACAACTTATTTATTGACTAGCAAAACAAATACTATTATTGCAATACTACAAAGGCAAGTACTTGCCACTACTTGATATTTGTTAGTCACTAACACTTGCACCTATAGGAGGTTCAAGGGGTCCGCCGATAGCAAAGTAAAGGAAAAAAGTAAATGTATTTTAACATTATACAATGTTTTATATAACAATTTATAAATATATACACATTTTGAATACAAACATGAATTTTGATTTATACAAGAAATCATTGTATCATATTATTAGTTACATAATTTTGTCGAATTTCAATTTTTTTTTAAAGAACTAGATTCCCTTGAAGAATCTAAGTAGCCAAATGCTAGTATATCTGGTCAGAGTGTTATGGCCACTTGGATCTTAAGAGAAGGGAGGGTAGAAAAAGAAAGGTGAATACACTTGTCTACTCATTATTTGGTTGTTAAGCACTAATCTTTCAATTTCTCCCAATACAAAGGGAAATTGTAATTGTTAATGATATAGCAGCTTCGGGTTCATCCTTCCAGCCACAAGTGAAGACATAAATCAATATAGCCTATCAGCTATTTATTTATATGTGTTATTTAATGTGAATGGGTTGCTAGTGGATAACTAGTGAGTTGCTTAGTGGGCAGCTCATCTTTAGTTTATTAGCTAGTGGATAGCTAGTGGGATGCTTAGTGGGAAACTCATCTTTAGTTTATTAGCTAGTGGATAGATAGTGGGTTGCTTAGTGGGCAACTCATCTTTAGTTTATTAGCTAGTGGATAGCTAGTGGGCTGCTTAGTGGGCAACTCATCTTTAGTTTATTAGCTAGTGGATATCTAGTGGGTTGCTTAGTGGGTAGCTCATCTTTAGTTTATTAGCTAGTGGGCTGCTTAGTGGGCAACTCGTCTTTAGTTTATTAGCTAGTGGATAGCTAGTGGGCTGCTTAGTGGGCAACTCATTTTTAGTTTATTAGTTAGTGGATAGTTAGTGGACTGCTTAGTGGGCTGCTACAGTAGTTAGTGGGTTTGGTAGTGAGTCTGGTAGATAGTGGCTACAGTATTTCTACCTTCTATATATTGTAATGCTTTCCTTTGATAATGTGCAATCAGCCAATTCTTTTCTGAACACAGATTGAGAATTTCTTCAAGGGAAGATTTAGTAATTCAAGGAAGTACAGATCATTATCTGTCATTGCATCTAGTGTAGGTGTTGAATATTGGCCTTGTGATTGGCCTCATTGTAAAGAGATTTTTTGCCATTATTTATATATAAGAGAAGATCTTTTTTGTTGGGTTTTTCTCCCTCAAGTGGAAGGTTTTCCCAGGGCATCTGCTATGTTATTGTGTTTGATTTGAATTTATTTCTGTGCATACAATCTGATCATTAAAATTTAACATGGTATCAGAGCCAGGTTTGAGAGGATCATGATCAGATTATTGCCAATCAGCATACCTTATTTGTTCACTTATATACATCAGTCAAGATGGTGAACGGTTTGAAGGTTGAGGGCAGACTCGAGGGTGCATCCAACTTCACCTCATGGAGATTTAGGATCATGCTTACCTTGCGTGAAAATGACTTGGGTGAGTTCGTGGAGTCTAGCGCTTCTGAACCTGAGGAGGAAGAAGAAAAGTTGCAGTGGTTGAAGAAAGACATTAAAGCAATGAAGATATTGGTTGATTTCATCAAGGACCATATTGTTCCTATCATCTCTAAGTTGAAGACAATGAGAGATATTCTCAAGACCTAGGAAGAGATGTACGAAACCAACAATACCAACCAAGCACTTGCTCTAAAGCATCAATTACATCATGTGAAGATGTCAAAGGGAGAATCTATTATTGCATACTTCATGAGGATCTCATATTTGAGAGATCAGCTCTCAACAATTGGGCATATGGTTGATGACAAGGACTTGACTATGCTCTCTCTCAATGGTCTACCTTTGTCTTGGGAATCCTTCATTCAGGGAATCAACACAAGATCTAAACTTCCCAAGTTTGATCATTTGAGGGCGGATTGCATTCAAGAAGAGTCTAGGTTGGCTACAAGAGGTATTGGTCGAAGCCCTATAGATGAAGACATTCATGTTCTTTCTGCTCAATCCTCGAAGAAGAAAGGGAAAGATGGAAAGAAAGGATATTTCAAGAGGAATAGAGATAAAGGAGCTAATGGTGCTTCTGCATTCAAGAAGAAGTGGGACCTCACTAAAGTCCAATGTTTTTGTTGTGACAAGTTTGGTCACTATGCAAAGGATTTCCCGACCAGGCCTAACCAACATGCTTCATTTGCGGATGTGGATAAGTTCTCCCCTCAGAAGGATTCTAGGGAATTTATATTCTAAGTCATGGGCTTGTGTTCAAGCCGTGAAGGTTGTGTGCTGATCTATGCACATGAGCAGCATTTACATCCATCGAGAGATAAGTATTCTTTGTTTGTTGAGTTATTTCATTTATTTGGATCTTGTGTGATTAGTATAGAGAGATTGTAATTTCTCTTGAATTGTGCTCTCTAGCATAAATATCCTTTGAAGATTTCAAATTATTCATTGTGATTTGTTTCATGCTAATTATGTAGATCTCTGAGTGTGACTTTGAGATGAAAAAGAGAATTACATTTTCGTTGTGATAGGTTGATCACATCGATATCATTCTCTAATGGATGAACTGTGTTAGATCCTTGACTCTTGGAGAGAGTTGGTTCTACTTGCTAACTGCATAATGCATTCAAGAAATTTGTAGTTTTTCAAATTGTCTTTTGTTGTGCTGAGTTTAGCACTCTCAAGAGGAGTAAAAGTTGGAAGAAAGAGTTATATCAAATTCAATAAAGATAAGTTTCTTTATTCCTTCATTATGATTCTTTGATATATTTCTTTTATAGGTTGATTTACTTATTCATGTTTAAATATTGTTCATAAATTCTTATGTATTCATGCTATAACCTAAGATAGTAAACTTTGTATGATTCTAGCCTTGATATTTCTTTAGCTAGTTATAAACAATTAGTAATCTCTCTCTAAAATGCTTCCAGGAAAGATCTAAGAGCAAAAGGTGTTGAGAGATTGCTTAGTGATGAAAAAGCTTGAGACATCTCATGAGGAAGTCATGCCAACCAAAGAAATGATCAAGAATGAAGTCACATCTTGCAGCCATGGAACTGAGTTGGTGGCTAGAGGGAGTTCACTTCCATAAGTCTTCCTTGCAATCTCTAAAGCAGGGGTCAAGAGGGAGTTTTATAACTCACTAAGAAGAAGTAAAGATTGTTGTATTGCAAAGCTAGGTGCTAAATCCTTAGAAGATCCCTTCAGCTGCTGAGATTAGAATTGCTCAAGACTATCATTTGGATTTGTCATTGGTAGCTCCGCAAACCTATTCAGAATAGTGAGATCTGGGATGAGGTCGAAGAGGACTATCCCAAACTCTCTACAGTATCAGAGGTGTGCGTTGGAAAACATTTATCTAAGTCAAAGTGTTGCAAGCAATCTTGGACGAAGAGGTCAGAAGGTTGATGCAAGTGCTTGAAGATTCAGAGGGAGTCTGCTGAGCCTGAAGAAGATGGTAATCTTGTTTCAGCAAAGCATATCATGAGATACTTGCGTGGCACAGTTGGAAATGGATTGAGATATTCTTCAGGTTGGATCTGCTATGATATCCTAGTGCAATAGGAAGCAGTCATCTGTAGCATTGAGTACAACTAAGGCAGAGTATATTGTAGCTTGTATGGCAGCTTGGGAAGCAGTGTGGCTTTGTAAGATCCTTGCAGAATTATTTGGGCAATCAATGGAGCCTACTATCATTCATTGTGATAATCAGAGTTGTGTGAAGCTATTTTTCAATCTTGTGTTCCATGATAGAACCAAGCATGTTGAGATCAAGTACCACTATATCAGAGATATGGTACTGTAGAAGGCTATACAGTTGAGGTATACTAGCACTGATGAGCTAACGACAGACATTCTCACCAAGCCTCTCTCCAGAATCAATTTTGTGTACTTTCGAGATAAGCTTCGTATGGTGGAGAATCCAACCTTAACTGAGAAAGAGTCTCAGTATCAGTGCACCTATTTAATGAGTTCTTCTATGTGAGAGAAGTTCGAGGTGAAAGCCCTTGTTGATGCATTTTCCTCTGAGACGGAGGAATTTTTGAGGTGCAAGCCCTTGTTAATTCATTTTCCTCTGAGACAGGGGAATTTGAGGTGCAAGCCGTTGTTAATGAATTTTCCTCTGAGACGGAGGAATTTGAGGTGCAAGCCCTTGTTAATGCATTTTCCTCTGAGACAGAGGAATTTGAGGTGCAAGCCCTTGTTAATGCATTTTCCTCTAAGACAAAGGAATTTGAGGTGCAAGCCCTTGTTAATGCATTTTCCTCTGAGACAGAGGAATTTGAGGTTGAAGCCCTTGTTAATGCATTTTCCTCTAAGATGGAGGAATTTGAGGTACAAGCCCTTGTTAATGCATTTTTCCTCTGAGACAGAGGATTTTGAGGTGCAAGCCCTTGTTAATACATTTTCCTCTAAGACAGAGGAATTTGAGGTGCAAGCCCTTGTTAATGCATTTTCCTCTGAGACGGAGGAATTTGAGGTGCAAGCCCTTGTTAATGCATTTTCCTCTGAGACAGAGGAATTTGAGGTGTAAGCCCTTATTTCCACCCTCTGAGCCTGAGTCATGGTGGATGTCATGTGTGAGACTCCATTACACATCTTGTACTTGTGAATGTCATGTTGAGGTGACAACATCACACAAGTGATGAAAACTTGTACACAACATAGTATGGTTGTAGCCATTATGGTTGATATCGTGTTGAGGCGATAACTAATATCACGCTGAGGTGATATTTTTTTTTTTTTTTACATTTGGTTGTAGCCAATGTGATGGGCATCATGTTGAGGTGATTTTTCTTGAGCAGCTGGAAGTTCTCTCCCTAGCTGAGAGGGAGTGTTAATGATATAGCAGCTTCGGGTTCATCCTTCCAGCCACGAGTGAAGACATAAATCAACATAGCCTATTGGCTATTTATTTATATGTGTTATTTAATGTGAATGGGCTGCTAGTGGATAGCTAGTGGGCTGCTTAGTGGGCAGCTCATCTTTAGTTTATTAGCTAGTGGATAGCTAGTGGGCTGCTTAGTGGGCAACTCATCTTTAGTTTATTAGCTAGTGGATAGCTAGTGGGCTGCTTAGTGGGCAACTCATCTTTAGTTTATTAGCTAGTGGATAGCTAGTGGGTTGCTTAGTGGGCAACTCATCTTTAGTTTATTAGCTAGTGGGTTGCTTAGTGGGCAACTCATCTTTAGTTTATTAGCTAGTGGATAGCTAGTGGGCTACTTAGTGGGAAGCTCATCTTTAGTTTATTAGCTAGTGGATAGCTAGTGGGCTGCTTAGTGGGAAACTCATCTTTAGTTTATTAGCTAGTGGATAGCTAGTGGGCAACTCATCTTTATTTTATTAGTTAGTGGATAGCTAGTGGGTTTGGTAGTGGGTCTGGTAGATAGTGGCTATAGTATTTCTACCTTTTATATATTGTAATGCTTTCCTTTGATAATGTGCAATCAGCCAATTCTTTTCTAAACACAGATTGTGAATTTCTTCAAGGGAAGATTTAGTAATTCAAGGAAGTACAGATCATTATCTATCATTGCATCTAGTGTAGGTGTTGAATATTGGCCTTGTGATTGGCCTCATTGTAAAGAGATTTGTTGCCATTATTTATATATAAGTGAAGATCTTTGTTACTGGGTTTTTCTCCCTCAAGTGGAGGGTTTTCCCAGGGTATCTGCTATGTTATTGTGTCTGATTTGAATTTATTTCTATGCATACAATCTGATCATTAAAATTTAACAGTAATGATATTCATATCTTTATAGGTACCTTCTTTTCTATTCAGTTTGAATTGTATTCAAAATATTAATCACGGAAATGAAGAAGCTCATAATCACATAGGGTGTCATAGAATTTGTGCGAAGGTAGAAAATGGATAAATAAAGCTACACACACTAAGACTAAAACAAGTAAAATATCCTATTATCATCCAAATCACACTCTAGACAACTATTTGTAATCTACGATCTAGCTAGCGTCCACAAAAACTAGAAGATATTATAAAGTGTCTAGTCATAGGAAGGTTGGCTTTAGTTGCTCCTCTATGTGACTACGTAGCTTATGACTAGGCCAAAATAATTAAGGACATTATTCTACAAAAAAAACTAATTACTAGATTGGAATAATAGTTGACCTCGAGATTCTTATTTATATTTTTTTTTAAGAGTTCTAAAGTGTAGATGTAGTTTGTAGCTCCCTCTTCAAATTTAAACTAGGTACAATAGCAATTTGAAGAGGTGCTAGAAATGGTATAATGGTGTTGCTATATCAAGAGCATGAAGAACCTGATATCAACAATTGGTTTAACAATCTCAACAACTGTTATGAGAAAACTTTGTGAATTGCTGCAAGAAGTTTGATATCTTGTTACTGCTTAGATAACAAAATTTGTGATTAAAATATAATATAAAGGATGCTAGTAAGGTCATGTACTTCGTTCATACTATGATTTCCACCCTTACGAAAGGGTAAAGTAATATTATAAAACATGAAATTATAATTTATTTATTTTTTGATAATATTGGGGCATTTGAAGAGGTGTGTCTTTTGGAAGAAAGTTCTATTTAAGTGAGGCCAAGCAAGGTAAAGGAGGATAATTGAGCAACTATTTTATTATTTGATTTCTACTCTTAGTGGAACATAGAAGTTTGGTTCAATTGACCTATGGATAAAAAACCCTCTAGATCTAAAATTGGACAATGAAAATCCATAATTCCTTTAATGATTTCATGTGGAGATTGTCATTGTGCAAATTTGATTAATTTCAGTTTGAATTAAAACATCCTCTTCTTGATGATGGATCACTGAGAGTGATCCCAAATGTCAATCAAAAAGCATACATAGTTTATCTAGAAGCTTGCACAATTTCATTGCATTTTAAAGGAAAATATTAGGTCAATTTTGGGGCATCTCAAAGGTAAACTTTGGAACTATGGCATTTGATAGGTGTTGATATTTGTAGCTGCAATAGAAATGCTTTCATTATCTCAAACAAATGGCACTCTATTATCATTAGGAATGAAATGGGGGCCTCCAAGTTTTTTCTCTCTTAAAATTATTATTCCATACATCTTGATTCTTAGATAATATGAAAATTATAACCTCATCCATACCCTTTCTTTTTGCTCCTTCCAATCTGAGTCATATTGGTATGATTCACCTTAACTAATTTATTAGATTTGAGTGTTGGTTTTAAGTTCATTTCAAACATAATATTGAATTCTTGGATGGAATTTTCATCATGTTGTACTTGATTATTTGCAATGAGAAAATTGTTTTGGTGATAAGTGTCAAGAAGATCCTTTTCTTACAAGCATATCTTTGAAGGAGAACATGTGTTGACCAAAAATGAGCTATAATATCATATTGTGATCTGATTCTTGTTTCAATATTAGTTGATTGCTTCATTAGGTTGTTGATGTCTCTGTATTTTTTTTGGATTAAGATCTGGGGATCCATTATGGGACCCCAACCTAAAAATGATAACAAAAGAAATACAAAATAGAGAACAAAATCCTAAAAAAAGAGCTCCCAGTAGGAAAGAAAGAAAGAAATTTTATTAATGTCTTGGACATCCAAAGGAGGACAATGGGACTCAAGAGTACATCAGTTTATAATAAAAATTTCTAGAGAGAGAAGTAGGTGAACAAGAACATCAACAAACAAAACCAACACAGCCAAGAAGACACACACAACAAGGAACAAATTTAGGAGATTCAATGATTAGGTTGATAGAAAACTATATGATATATGTTGTATGTTGAGAGTATGCAAATTCTAGTTGCATGTGACTAAATTAAATAATTATTAATAAATGATAAATAATGGAATGAAATAAACTTTTACAAATCTAGATTTTTTGAAATCAAGTGTTATTTGATTATGTAATATTTGCATACAAATTTAAAACATAAAGCAACACAATAAGAAAAGAATGTCTTCTTTGAGTTGTTTATGACTCCATAAAAATGTGTATCTTGCAAATTTCCTAATAATGTTCTATATGTGCTTTGGAGAAAAAATTATTAGCCTGCTTTGGACAAGGGAGCACTACCCATGTTGCTTGTACATTTTTTTCTTAATCAGAAGAAATGTAAACTTATCAATAAGAGATACTGAAATACAAAATTATGTACAAAGACCTACATTTCATATCTATTCTATGAATTGCAATTAAAGAGCTATTTTGGTTTTTACTCCTTTGTTGTTGATGCTTGCTACTTTGGAGATGGTGGCATTTTTATTGGAAATCTTAGGAGGCATATAGAAGAAGTCATACCTAAACTGGAGAAGAAGCTAGCTGATGCTATAGGTATTTACTATCTCCAATTATTGTTCCAAGTAGAATGTAATAAGCAGGAAGTAGCTGCTCTTGTCAAATAAGGCCTGCATACCCACTTTGAACTGTAAAGAAATATGATTGAATGCAATGAAATTGAATTTATTCAAAAAATAAAATAAAATGTATTGATGTTTTATTTTTCAAAACAGTTTTGACTTTTGTTGATTCTTCACTGGTTATGCATGAAAAGATGGGCTTTATTTTGGACCTTTATGTTTGCGCACTAATTTTCGTTTACTAATGAATGATCTGCCTTTGGTAGTGAGATACTTCAAATATATTTTTTTCAATTAAGGGATGAATAGAAGAAATTACCAAATAAATTTCATTTGTTCTAGGAGTAGTCTTGCTGGAATATAGAGAAAATCAAAGGAATAGTCTGCTAATTTTGTTTTAGTTTAAAATTTAAAAGACATTTCATTTCTGAATGTTTTCATAATGATGTAAGTTTAAACAATTTGAATTAAGCTTGAAGATATATAATAATAATATACAATAACTAAATTTATCTAATTAATTATAATATATAAATAAATAAATAATATAAATATGTTTAAATTATGCTACTTATATAATATTATAATTTTTAAGTTATATTATTTATAAAAAAAATTTAGTAATAACAATTTTAATATATTATAATTATATATTAATGATAAAAATATTATAAATTTTTATGTAATGAATAATTATTATTATGCTATAAAGTTATTATTATTATTATTATTGTTTTATAATTATAATTATAATTAGTAGTTTATTTAAAATAAAATATGTAGCTCAATATAGAATATAATATGTAGTTAAATTTTAATATATCTTATTATATTTAAATTTATACAATTTTAACTTATATTATATTTTAATAATAATAAAAATATATGTTTTTAATATATTTTATATTATAATAAAACTTATACAATTTTAAATTATATTATATGTAATTTATATTGAAAATTAATTATTTTCAATTTAAAGATAAGTATACTTAAAATTGAAAATAATAATTAAATTAAGGATATATATTATTTTATTAATTATTTATGGCAAGTTTTTTGTAAGGCCCCACCTTGCATGTGATTAATAAAGACCTAATATGTTTTATGTGATCCTAAATAGATGGTAAGATGTATTATGGATGACAAATAGTGTGATTATTTGATAATATTCTTGCTTATGCTATCGTGAATGTAAGACCTCGTTTCGTAATCCCCATCAAACAATTAGTTAGATGATGATTATGATGAAATGAATGATGAAACTCTTTTAGGATTCATGGGCATTAACCTTGATTTAATTATGATAGAAGCACATATGAATTGTTGGATATAACTTGAAAGAGATGGGTTATTTGGCATATTAAATTTTGGTAAATAGTTCATCGTTAATGTTATAGGAGTTTAAAATGAATTACTAAGGTGGTAAACAAAATGATGGAGTGACTATTTCATTGACTATATTCTTGTATGGGAGTAAGTGTGTATTTCCTTGGATTATAATGAAAATTGAATCTAGGTTCATTTGATGTATTAATGAGTAAATAGTTCATGATTGAAAATTATGTGAATTGGATTAGCTAATAATATGAAGAGATATATGATCTAATCATGTTGACCTTGATAATGTGCAGGAATCGAATATGCAAATAGGAGGATGGATAAATATTGGAATCAAATCGGATACATCTTTGGGAAGTTCTAAGTGTAGCCCTATTTGATTTAGAAGGGTTTGAGGTTTTATTATTGATTGATTGTTTATGTTTGAGTAGAATCCAATTGTAGGTCATGTGATGTGAGTTTGGTTGGGGTTGGAACCCTTGGTCAGGATCAAAATTCGTATGGATTCTTTTGTGGTTTTTTAAAAGGGATTATTGAGTCAATTTCCTTGGTTTTTGAACAAGAATAGACCCCTAGGACCTATACCTATGGGTTTGGAACCTTTTTGACATGTGAACTTGTCCTTGGAGTGTGAAAAGACCCATCAAAAGTCCACATTCATGAATGTGGCGAATTCAAAAAGTGTTGGGGCTTGGGAAGAGTGACTTGTCACTCTCAACCTTCTACTCAAAAAGTTCTTGGAATTGGCACAAGACTCACACATGTGAGAGAACTTGTGGGAAAGAGTGTGGGTTTGGAGGATCCCTAAATATCTCAAGAAGATGGAAGATTTGGGCATTGCCCACTTCTCCTTATGGAGAACTCTAGTTGAGAAAGAAGAAAGAATAGGAAGAAGAAAGGAGGGTGACCAAGAGGGATTGGTTGGAGAGGCAAGAAGTCTAGAAGAGTTCAATCTCTCATGAAAAGAGATAAGTTTTCCCTTCTCCCCTGGTGCAGGAGCACCTTGGTTTAACACCATTCATTTTGTTTGAAATTTTTGGTTTGTGCTGACTCTAACCAAGTCAAGGTTTGTTGTGTTTGCTTTAGACCTTAGAAGGTCCTGTTTGTGTGAAAAATTGGTCACTAGGACTTAACATATCCTAGTTTGATCAACGTTGTTTGTTATTGCTTGATTTAGCTTATTTAGCATATGTTAAAGATAAGAAGCCTATGTGTGTGCTTAACACATCCTCGTGGATAGAAGATACCAATGGACAGTTAGGGAGGTGGTTGATTTGGCAACAAGATGTTAAGGATCCTAAAATGCAGGGTGGTGGCGAAGTGGCAAGGATATTGCACATCTGCATGCAACATAACTGTGGGTTGCCCCTGAAATCAGGAAAAATTGTCGATCAACTGCCCTTAAGCAGTGGAAATGGCATCAAATATGGATGGTGTGGCTCGTAAATAGTTTAGTTGTTGATTTGGAATGTAATTTTGGTGTGAAGAATAAAAACAGTTTGAATTTTCTGTATTTTCTGTCTTTTCTGAAAACCTCATTTGTTTTCAGAACAGCGTTGTTTTCTGTGTTCATGCGTAGATTTGGTGTTGTATCTAAATTCATTTAACATTTTATAGTCTTTTCTTCCTGTAATTAGTTCGTTGAGTAGGATCCCAAGCATTGTAGATAAACTTTAGGTTGCAAATAGTAGTTAAAAATTGTATTTTTCTAAATCAGCCACGCATTTTGAAGAACAGGGAACTCGTGGTCACTGTGCACGTGGATACAACTGAGGATTTATGTTTAATAGATAGTGTAGAGCAAGCTTCAACTGTTAATCAAATTTTTTTGTGTGTATTTATTGCTTCAAGTTCGTAGTTTAGGGTTGCATAGTGCTTTTCATAAATCTCTGTGTGTTTTGCAACAGGGTTGTCATTAGTGTGAATACACAGATTTAACACCGTATTCAAGTATTTAAAATAGTTTAGAATCACTTTCCATTGTGTTATCATTTGTGAGTGGAGAAGAGTTCTTCATTTGAATTTTTAGATCAGAATTTAGAGGTTAGCAGGGTTACTATTGTTGTTTCTGAGCAGTAAATTTAAGAATGACTCCCCCATAGACCCTGACCACAGAATTTTCCTGAGTTTAGTGGAATATGGGAGTGGATTCAGACTTTTGTAAACATGGTGTAGTGAGAAGCCTTGAGAACCAAGCAGAAGATTGGAAATCCAAACCCTAGGCGAGCTAGGACTACCCGGTTAGGGATTTGGAAGTAAAGATTGAAGAGTTTAGGTAGGGGTTGCAAGCACCGTATGGTTGGGGCAGAGGTCTGGCACCTTGTGGAGATTTAAAGGACCTAAAGAAGTGTCTGAAAGTGCATTCAAGTTGGCAGGTTGTTCAGCAGTTCTGAGAGAAAAAGTCAGAATACTGACTGGTAAGGGCTATAAGGAATAGTCCACTCCAAAGATAATCTTTTGAGATCGGTAAGATTTATCATTGAAGAACCTTTAAGATGGCCCCAAGTGGTTATGAAATGCACCAAAACAGTGTTCCCAACTCCCCTGCGAGTAGCTCAAGCATGGTGTTGAAGTTAGCATCTAGACTCTTCTAGGTGTAGAGAGGAGATTAGCAATTTCATGTGGTGTAGAATCATCAAAGGTAAAGCACAAAGTTGAAAGCTCTTAGGGCATAGTTGGAGCAGGACTAGAGCAGTCTTTTAAGCTCAACAAGAACCTTTGGTAACAGGTTCCAGGCAGGAGATAGTGGAAAATCTCCCAGAAGGTAGTGCAAGCAACCTTTGAAGTTTTCATACATCATATTGGTATCAGAGCAAGAGTTGGATTCTAGGCTTTTGATTAATGAGCCAATCCATTGAGTTAGTAGGAGAGAATACACCAGAGGAAGGAACCATGGTGACAAATGCAGAGCTAGCAAAGAAGGTAGAAGAGCAAGAGGAAGATAACCGGTTGCTCAGGGAAAGGATATCTCAGATGGAGAGACTCCTGGATGAAGTCCAAGAAACAACAGACACTGTGAAGGACAAGATTAAGAAGAAGGAAGAGCAGGAAGCCAAGGAAAAAGAGGTGGAATTGGAGGAGGAAGCTCCAAAGCCTGATCCTATTCTTGCAGAGGAACCATTCTTGAAGGCATTGTAGGCCTTGAGTGGTAAAGCATTGGATGGTGTGCCACTTTTCAGTGGACAAATGGACTCAAATTCAGTTGTGGAATGGATTGAGAGTATTGAGAATCACTTTGAGTGTGATGGCATAACAGAAGCTCAAAAGGTAAAGGTAGCCAAGTCAAGGTTGAGAGGAGCAGCTCTCACATGGTGGAAATTTGTGCAATCTGAAAGAGAGAAAGAAGGAAAAGGTCCCATAGTTTCATGGAAAGGAATGGTGACTAAGATAAGGCAAACCTATCTCCCTGATGATTATGAAGTCCAGTTGCACAGGAGAAGACACAATCTGAGGAAAAAGGACATGGATGTCCAAACATATACAGAGGAGTTTCAAAAACTGTGCCTTAGATCAAAGGTGGTTGAAGATGAAAGCATTAGGTTAGCAAGGTACCTAAATGGACTCAAATGGTCTATTCAAGAGGATATGAGTTTGGTCGGCTTCAAAACAGTCCGCCAATGCTATCAAATGGCTTTGAAAGTAGAAGAGAAAGGAAAAAAGAAGCAGGAACAAAACCCCAAAGGTAGAGGTAAAGGCAAAGACAGCAGAGGACAAAGAGGAAGCTATAGTGGAAGAAGCTCAATCAAGAGCCCAAGGAGAAGTCAGATTTTCTGATCAGCAAGAAGGAAGCTCTAGTAGAGGTGGTAGAGGAAGAGGTTTCAGCTCCAAAGGAAGAAGTGGTGGACAAGGAAGAGGTGGTTACTTCACCAACATGAAATGCTATCATTGTAACCAATTGGGGCACCCAGCCTATAGATGATCTGAGAAAGGAAGCACTTCTCATGGAGGAGATAAGAGAACCAATCTGATTCAAGATGAAGCAGCTGCAGCAAATAAACAATCAGAAGTACCTTTGAACTCAGAGGAAGGTGAGAATCTTATGATGAGAAGGACTTTAATCAAAGAACCGGTCAAAGAAGAACCAAGCCAAAGAAGGTCCTTGTTTAGGATAAAGTGCAAGATGATGGGGAAAGTGTGCAAGGTGATTATAGACTCAGGTTCTACTGACAATATTGTGTCAGAGGAGGCAGTCAGCAAACTGAAATTAGAAAGAATACCTCACAAGAATCCTTACAAGGTCACATGGCTCAACAAGGGTCAGCATGTCTTGGTGAATGAACAAGCATGGGTGGAGTTTTCAATTGGCAAGTACAAAGACAAGGTATTATGTGATTTGTTACCTATGGATGCATGCCACTTGCTCCTAGGTAGGCCATGGCAATTTGACTGTCAAGTTGTGCATGATGGAGCTAAGAACTCATATACCTTCAAGAAGGACAATGTAACCTACAAGATTCAATCTTTGTTGGAAGATACTGAGGTGCAGACAGTAGGTTCTAAGCTGTTGATAACTGGTGAAAAATAGTTCTTAAAGGCCTTGGAAGAAGGAGAAGGAGTTGGCTATGCAGTAATGATCAAGCCAAGAAAAGCAAGCAAAGAGAAAGCAGCTGAAAAGCAAGAGTTACCCAAGGAGATTCAAGACTTGTTGCAGACCTATGAGAACATAGTAAGTAGTGGTCAACCAGCAACTTTACCTCCTAAAAGAGCCATAAGTCATAGGATATACTTGATACCAGGAGCCACCCTTCCAAACAAGGCAGCCTACAAGATGACACCTCAGCAAAATGAGGAGATAGCTAGGCAGATTCAAGAACTTCTTGACCAAGGTCTCATTAGGAAAAGCATTAGTCCTTGTGCAATACCCACCGTCTTAGCACCTAAGAAAGGAGGAGAATGGAGGCTTTGCACTGATTCCAAAGCAATAAACAAGATAACCATCAGGTATAAGTTCCCTATCCCTAGGATTGAAGATCTCATGGACTATCTAGGTGAAGCTAGGTACTATACCAAGATAGATTTAAAGAGTGGTTACCACCAAATTAGAATACATGAAGGTGATGAGTGGAAAATAGCCTTGAAAACCAATGAGGGTCTTTATGAGTGGCTAGTTATGCCATTTGGTTTGTCTAATGCCCCCTCCACATTCATGAGACTTATGAATGAAATTCTCCAGGACTACATTGGTAAGTTTGTAGTAGTGTATCATGATGATATACTAATTTATAGCAGAACTAGAGAAGAGCACCTCCAACACATTGAGCTGATTTTCAAGAAGCTACAGGAGGAGAAGCTGAAGATCAATCTGGAAAAGTGTGAGTTCATCAAAATAGAACTAGTGTATCTTGGTTTTGTGCTATCACATGGCAACTTGAAGATGGACAGCAGCAAGGTAGAAGCCATTCTTAATTGGCCTACTCCCAAGACAGCAACTGAGGTAAGAAGCTTCCATGGTCTTGCTCAATATTATAGGAAATTCATCAAACAATTTAGTGCCATTTGTGCTCCTATGTTGGATACCATTAAGGGAGGAATGAAAACCAAGTTTGTGTGGAATGAACAAGCTAACAAGAGTTTTGAGTTGCTGAAGGAAAAGATAGCTACCCAACCTGTGTTGGTGTTGCCAAGTTTTGAGAAACTATTTACAATTGAGTGTGATTCCAATAATGTAGCAATTGGAGCTGTTCTCAGCCAAGAGGGCAGACCGGTGGCTTTTCATTCAGAGAAGCTAAGTAAAGCCAAGAAGAAGTACTCTTCTTATGACCTTGAAATGTATGCATTGGTCCAAGCACTAAGGAAATGGAGGCACTATTTGCTTCCCAAAGAATTCATTGTGTACTCAGACAATCAAGCACTCAGTTTTCTGAATTCACAAGAGAAGTTGAGTCACAGACACATGAAATGGGTGGATTATTTGCAAGCTTACACCTTCAACATCAAGCACAAGAAAGGAGCTCTCAACAAAGTTGTTGATGCATTGAGCAGGAGAGTTCTTACCATCCAAGAAATCCAATTGAAGAGCATGGGAATAGATCATTTCAAGGATCTATATGCAGATGATGAAGACCTTGCAGAAATTTATAAGGTATGCCTTGAGTTTAAGAACCATTTCCATAGCAAGTATGTTGAATACACCTTGCAAAGTGATTTGTTGTTTAAAGGGAATCAGCTTTGTGTTCCTAGAGGTTCTATTAGAGAGAATTTAATTCAAGAAAAGCATAATGGTGCATTAAGTGGTCATTTTGGGATCACCAAAACTCAAGAGCTTGTCCAAAGGTTTTATTTTTGGCCTAAGATGAATCTAGATGTCAGAAAATATGTAGAGAGTTGTGTAGTGTGTCAAAAAGCAAAAGGCACTTCTTCAAATGCAGGCTTATACCAGCCACTGCCAATCCCTTCTAGGCCATGGGAATGCTTGAGCATGGACTTTGTAGTTGGTTTACCCAAGACAAGGCAAGGGATGGATAGTGTTTACATTGTAGTTGATAGATTCAGCAAAATGGCTCACTTTATACCCTGCAAAACAACCAATGATGCTAGTCAAATAGCCTCACTTTTCTTCAAAGAAATAGTCAGAATTCATGGCTTACCAATCAGCATTGTATCAAACAGGGATACTAAATTTATCAGTCATTTTTGGAAGACTCTTTGGCAAAGAATGGGCACCAATCTGTCTTTTGGATCTGCATACCATCCCCAAACTGATGGTCAGACCGAAGTAGTTAACAGGACACTTGGAAACCTCTTGAGATGCTTGACCAAGGAGTATGGTCAACAATGGGATCAGATTATTGGGCAGGCTGAATATGCATATAATGACACAGGTAATAGATCCACAGGGAAGAGTCCCTTTGAAATTGTTTATGGACTGCACCCTAGGGGTGTCTATGAGCTGAGAGAGTTGAAGGATGGAGTCAAGGGAAGTGGTTATGCAGATGATTTTGCTTATGCAATGCAAGAGATTCATGAGACAGTCAAGAAAACCTTGGCAGAAAATACTATGAAATATAAAGCCAAAGTGGATGAGCATAGGAAAGAGGTTCAGTTTAATTTTGGTGACCTGGTTATGGTGCATTTGAACAAGGCTAGATTGCAGAAAGGGGTTCCTCACAAGCTGCAAATGAAGAGGATAGGTCCCTGTCCTATCTTGGAGAAATATGGCAGCAACGCAGTCAAAGTGCAATTACCAGAGGATAGTGGACTGTCCCCTGTTTTCAATGTTGCAGACCTTATGCACTACAAAGGATCACCACAAGATTTGGATCAGACACTACATGAAGTCATTCAAGATGTGGAAGGACTTAAACTGCCCCTTGTTACAGTCAAACAAGCTGATCAAATCTTGGACACAAGGGTCTACAAGAAGACTAGGACCAAGGAGTACAAAGAACACCTAATCAAGAGGCATGGAAAACCTGATTCAGATGCAGTATGGATCAAGGAGGCAGAGTTCAAGAAGTTGGGAGTCGATCCTAACATCCTCAATCCAAGGATGGATTGAATCTTTCTGTTTTGGGGAGGATGGTGCAGGAGCACCTTGGTTTAACACCATTCAT
Organism: Sequoia sempervirens; assembly: GCA_007258455.2. Lineage (NCBI taxonomy): Eukaryota > Viridiplantae > Streptophyta > Pinopsida > Cupressales > Cupressaceae > Sequoia > Sequoia sempervirens. Next base: position 49,302,512 of record VDFB02026320.1, on the reverse strand, counting down.
TTTGTTTGAAATTTTTGGTTTGTGCTGACTCTAACCAGTCAGGGTTTGTTGTGTTTGCTTTAGACCTTAGAAGGTCCTATTTGTGTGAAAAATTGGTCACTAGGACTTAACATATCCTAGTTTGATCAACGTTGTTTGTTATTGCTTGATTTAGCTTATTTAGCATATGTTAAAGATAAGAAGCCTATGTGTGTGCTTAACACATCCTCGTGGATAGAAGATACTAATGGACAGTTAGGGAGGTGGTTGATTCAGCAACAAGATGTTAAGGATCCTAAAATTCAAGGTAGTGGCGAAGTGGCAAGGATATTGCACATCTGCATGCAACATAACTGTGGGTTGCCCCTGAAATCAGGAAAAATTGCCAATCAACTGCCCTTAAGCAGTGGAAATGGCATCAAATATGGATGGTGTGGCTTGTAAATAGTTTAGTTGTTGATTTGGAATGTAATTTTGGTGTGAAGAATAAAAACAGTTCAAATTTTCTATATTTTTCTATCTTTTTTGAAAACCTCATGTGTTTTCAGAACAGTGTTTTCTGTGTTCATGCGTAGATTTGGTGTTGTATCTGAATTTATTTAACATTTTATAGTCTTTTCTTCCTGTAATTAGTTCGTTGAGTAGGATCCCAAGCATTGTAGATAAACTTTAGGTTGCAAATAGTAGTTAAAAATTGTATTTTTCTAAATCAGCCACGCATTTTGAAGAACAGGGAACTCATGGTCACTGTGCACGTGGATACAACTCAGGATTTATGTTTAATAGATAGTGCAAAGCAAGATTCACTTGTTAATCAAATTGTTTTGTGTGTATTTATTGCTTCAAGTTCGTAGTTTAGGGTTGCATAGTGCTTTTCATAAATCTTCGTGTGTTTTGCAACAGGGTTGTCATTGGTGTGAATACACAGATTTAACACCATATTCAAGTATTTAAAATAGTTTAGAATCACTTTCCATTGTGTTATCATTTGTGAGTGGAGAAGAGTTCTTCATTTGAATTTTTAGATCAGAATTTAGAGGTTAGCAGGGTTACTATTGTTGTTTTTGAGCAGTAAATTTAAGAATGACTCACCCATAGACCCTGACCACGAAATTTTCCTGAGTTTAGTGGAATATGGGAGTGGAGTTAGACTTCTGTAAACATGGTGTAGTGAGAAGCCTTGAGAACCAAGCAGAAGATTGGAAATCCAAACCCTAGGCGAGCTAGGACTGGCCGGTTAGGGATTTAGAAGTAAAGATTGAAGAGTTTAGGCAGGGGTTGCAAGCACCATATGGTTGGGGAAGAGGTCTGGCACCTTGTGGAGATTTAAAGGACCTAAAGAAGTGTCTGAAAGTGCATTCAAGTTGGCAGGTTGTTCAGCAGTTCTAAGACAAAAAGTCAGAATACTGACTGGTAAGGGCTATAAGGAATAGTCCACTCCAAAGATAATCTTTTGAGATCGGTAAGAGTTATCATTGAAGAATCTTTAAGATGGCCCCAAGTGGTTATGAAATGCACCAAAATAGTGTTCCCAACTCCCCTGCCAGTAGCTCAAGCATGGTGTTGAAGTTAGCATCTAGACTCTTCTAGGTATAGAGAGGAGATTAGCAATTTCAAGTGGTGTAGAATCATCAAAGGTAAAGCACAAAGTTGAAAGCTCTCAGAGCATAGTTGGAGTAGGACTAGAGCAGTCTTTTAAGCTCAACAAGAACCTTTGGTAATAGGTTCCAGGCAAGAGATAGTGGAAAATCTCCCAGAAAGCAGTGCAAGCAACCTTTGAAGTTTTCATACATCATCCCCACTCATTGAATTAATTGTTGTAAGAAGATAGTATGTTTGAAGGAGTGTTCATTGTTTATGGAGAGTGGAGAGCTTAGATGCTATGTTATCTTTAAATCTTTGTAAAATATTGAAGAAGACTCCATTAATCATCTTGGGGTTAATAAAATCCTTGCTTGGGGGTATGGCTAGAGCCCATGAGGCTCCATGACGCCATTATGGTAGGGTGGAGAGCAAGACCTATTTTGATGGGTATGTAAATCATTTGTTTCCTCGTATAATTGTGATCATGTTGATAGTGCAAAGAAGTGAGCCCCATATTGTTTAAATATAGAAATGGAAAAAGGAGGTATAATATATGATGAGGAATATATATTTTAGATGTATATTTTTATTTAAGTATGTATCCATGTGAAAACATAAACTTAATGAATATGTTTGCATTCTAAAATACACCACTATATCCTTAACATCACCTCAGTTAGCATGAGTGGAATACCTGATCATAGTCATGCATGAAACTCAAAAAAAAAGAAAAAAAGAAAAAGAGAGAGAGAGAGAATATCTATTAATATTAATTCAGGGGGATACATTTAATGAATCCATGATATAAGGCTGAAATACAAGCATGTTTGTGTATTTATAACAGCTCTCTTGAATATATGTGAGATCTCATCTTAGATAGTATTTTTGAGAAGATTAAGGTGTTAAGAAATATAAATATGGCATCTTAAAACAATAATAACCCACTTGGAAGGCAGGGTAAAACCAACAATATACTAGTCCTTAGCCGCCTAAGAGGGTGGGCTCTATTGGAGTAGTTGGAATAACTATAAAGCAGAAAATGTACTGATAAATTTCTTATTCTCTCCATTTCAGATTTCTTGAAAGAAAGTATAGGGGTTCTTAAATAAAAAATAAAAATAATAAAAATAAAAATAAAAAAATAAAAGTTACAAGCTACAAGAGAGGAAAAGCTGGGTTTATCTATCTTTGAACCTTTCTCCCGCAAGATTAGGGAAAATGATGGGAAATAAAACTAAAATAAAACAAAAAAAAATGGGGATAGAAGCCTTCTACCACTTAGCTTAACCAGGTCACGTATATGTATAAATCCTCCTCCTCTGTTTGAATGCAGTGTATGGTTATTAAGATGTTTACAAATGATGGGAAAAAAAAAAATACATGAGACTCGTGATGTAGAATCTATAGTATATAGATTTAATAGAAATGGTATTAGCAGTAAATAAATTAACAAATCAAATAACATTAAGGAAACATATCCATCTGAGTAATATCAAAATGAACAGTAGGTGCATATTACAAAGCTATAGCTATCAATGTTACTGCAAAATGGAAGAAACTAAACTAAACCAAGATAACAATAATATTGACAATTTAAGCTTCTATGGTATAGCGTCCTAGCTGCAATGATAGCACGGTCTCATGCAGTAGAAATAGGGTTTATAACATTTGTTTCTTATGTATCTTCAGCTCCTTTGAAGATCCCAGTTCGAATCCTTATAGTCCAGGTAATGCCTATTTCTCCTCTATAAGGAATTGATCCATGCGAGGTGTATCCGTAAGAGTTGTGTCTCAAGCTGTAGACGTCTGCAAGGTAGCGCTACAAGTGGATTGGGTTCTTGTTCTCCTGAAGGAAATGCTAGAAAAATCTGCCTGGAAGGGTCTCGCTGTCGAAAGTAGCAATGAAATTAGAATGTTGTAATTTCTCCAGTCAGCGTAGATGCAAGAGATAAGAAAATAAATTTAATAAACGGGAGAAAAATAAGTAGAGGAGGATTCTTACGAACAAGTATTATGTTCGCTTTCTCCAGTAGACAGTTTTACAAACGTAGATGAAGTACGAAGATAATATTTATTTCCTCTTGGCTCGATTTACTCCATTTCAACCACAGTAGATTCATTGATTCTAGGATGTGATCAAGGCACCAGAGAGTCAAAGTAACTAGTTATTAATGACTAAGATTTAGCTTGGGCGACTTTAGTCTTGGTTTGGTATTTTTTTTTTTAGCATTTTAAATATCAGTATTTAATGTTTCCTCAAGTACATTATCTTTTGTGCAGACCTGGTCGTTGATGTAAAATCCATTAAATGGTATCTCTGTCGTACCTACTCGCCACCCTATAAAAACTCCAACCAATATCTGTGTGGGTTTAACTACATGGCAAAGAATTTTGGATAGGGTAGGTTGAGTATCCCTGTTGGCTCCCTCTGCAAGTAACTTTATTACCATAGCCACCTATGTCATAGAGGTCACCCACGCTATGCTTGCTCAGCTCGGGTACTATATCAATAGCGTAAAAATATATATAAGCTACAAATTTCGATAACTGTCAAATGTGTAAATTGTGTATAACTAGCACTTGCACCTATAGGAGGTTCAAGGGAGACGCCGATAGGAAATTAAAGGTAAAACATAAATAAATTGTAACAATATATAATTGGTTATATAAAATTATATTTGTATATTTTGCATGGTATAAAATAAGTAGGTACATAATTTTGTTGGATTTGTTTTTCTTGTTTTTATTAGTGAGATCCCTTTGAACAATTTATATGCAGTTTGCATTAGTCAAATTTACATAAGAGCATATCTTTGTATTATTTCAATCTGCTCTTTTCAAACAATGGAATATCTATATAGTGAAGAACAATGTTGATTAGATTGCTTTGAACAATTAGTAGCAAGTTTGCATCACTCAAAGTAACATAAGAGCTTCGCTATGTATTTTTTGAAGGTCCTCTTTTTAAGCCCTAGAATTTGTATGTAGTGAAACACAATGTTGTTAGATGATAAATTCATAATTCGGGAATATTTAACTAGATCTGTAAATTTAACAAAATAAATAAATGAGGGTGGTAAATATTGTTTTCTTCTCATCATCATTGATTGTCCACTTGTAGAAGATACATTTTGTAATTGATTAATTTTAATATTTTTCTCTATTAGAGGGAACAGTATAGTGCAAACTTTTACAAAACTACAAATTTTTAAATTCTAGAATCAATTAGACAGAACCATGGCATGCAATCAAAAAGAACTGATAATGTGTAGGTATAAAACATGAATAAAATAAGTATATTGTTTGGTAAAATTCCTTACAATGATGTCAATACAACAATAGAATAAGTATATTTGGTAAAATTCCTTACAATGATGTCAATACAGCAATAGTTGGTTATATAAACATTGAATTTTATATATTGGAATTGTTGACAATAAACAATTTCAATGTTTGATATGAGTTTTCCATAGTCCATGGAGTTACAAGAAAACAAGCACAATTGAATCCAAAAGCTAAATATTGTAATTTGAATGTTTATTGGCAACAATTCCAATATGAAAAAATCCTTATTTGTTTTTATATAATTCATTGCAAAACAATTTCAATGTTTGATATGAGTTTTCCATAGTCCATGGAGTTACAAGAAAACAGGCACAGTTGAATCCAAAAGCTAAATATTGTAATTTGAATGTTTATTGGCAACAATTCCAATATATAAAATTCAATGTTTATAGCATGAAACTATTATGGTTGTTCTCAAAAGATTATTGATGAAATCTCGTTGAATCTCAAGCTCGTGTTTTATCCTTTGTAAGTATAAATTTTGCCAATCTTTGAACAAATCAATTTAATTAGTTTTAAAGCATCATATTTATGTGGACAATGTCTCTTTTATCAATTTGAGATAAATTTTTACAAATTCTAAATTTGGTAGATCTAAACAGTTAAGACTTCTATACAACTCTTAAAATATTCTATTGTGTAGCCAAAGCATTGTGTTGAATTAAGTTAAATTAGGCAAAATACTTGTGAAATTTAATATGTTATGGGGTTATATCTTTTATTTTTAAAAAACAATTAAAAAATATTACAAAATTATATTTAAATTTAGCATTCTTAACTATAAAATAGTGGTAATTAGAAGATTTTGGATATGGAGAAAAAATAAGGAGATACAAGTGATACAAACTAATTCTAAAACAAATAATTAAATAAAATCCTTAAAATAAGTTCCCATTCAAATTGTTTTCAAAAATAAAAAATAACTTTGACTGAATCGTCCAAACTTGGTGAACTTTTTCTGGAGCCTGTGAAACTTGCTGAAAACTCCATCTTTGGCTTGAACGCTTTGAAATGTATAACTCTGAATGAATAATTCTTTGATTGAGTCTTTTTTTGGAAAGCCATGGTGAATTTCAATTGCTTAGTATGTTGATATTCTTCCTCACAATGATCAAGATCTGTACGTAGACACAGCTGTTCTGAATGCCCATACAACTGATGCATGCTTGGAAACACAACTAAGTTCCCTCATCTACTAATTGCTGCCATTACAGGTGATGGTAAACCTTATTTTATGCTGTTGTAGGCTGAAATGGACCCCTCCCGTTCTGGCAGAGATTTTGGGTGGCCAAACTACAAGCAAAGCGTGCCTTAAACTGTATTTTTTCATTCATTATGTGCAGGCATGGCTCTGTCATCAACTTGCCATATTTGGTAGGGTTTTTTGGGTGGCCAAACCACCATAAAAGTGTGCTTCCTTTATAACATTTCATGTTCTTATGCTTGGGTACACTTTTGTGGCTGTCTAACCGTCTTTTGGATAGAGATTTAGCCTAGTTAAGCCATGTTAAAAGTGTGCATCAATCCATTAACCATAAATGATTCTTCAATCAGATGTGACTAAATCTACCGAAATCCCTGATTCCTCTCTAAAATAAGTCAATTTTGAAAGAACACTTATCATGTTGACAATACTCTGCAATTGTGTCTGATGACACAAACAGTATACTACTTTATTAATTTATTGCAGTCTCTTGGGTCTGAACGATTGGATTCTTTTGGAAGACAACAGCTCAAGTACACAGATTTTTCTGGCATTTTGCCAATAGCGCCTTAAGGAACCCAATCCAGCATAGAATAATTGTAGCTCAAATGTTGACCTTGTGCAAGCCGAAGGCGAGATGCAAGAGATCTCTCATTTACTGTAAAAGATTCTTTAGCCGAGGAAGAGATGCAAGAGATCTCTCATTTACTGTAAAAGATTCTTTGGCTAAATATGAAGAATTTGTCACTAAAACAGGGGAACTACCAAATTTTAGATGCATAATAGGTCCATAGAGTGTTTGACAACAAACTTAGAATCTGGTGAATTGGCCTGGTTTTATCTATTAGAAGATGAAATTGCCCAATAAAAGGGGCCTGAAGATAGATGGCTCCTTTAAGTTAAATTGTGTTTTTATTAAAATTGTTGCCACAAGAAAAATTGTGGCTGCTCCTACCAGAATAACAGACATCATAGATATCGTATAAATTAGAAATTATATTGCTTGGGACTAATAAATTGTATAATATACATAAATATCTTATCAAGAATCTATCTCATATTATTAAGAGCAAATTGAAAAATTCTCTTGAAAATTCATCTTTCAAATACAAATATAGACTACTATGAGACTAGAGTATTGTGTCTTCTCTCATATTAGAAATATCAAAATTGTAATTCACAGAATTTGGAAATTGCCTATGCATTACAGACAAAATGTGATATTCCGAACACTTTCAAACCAAACTTATGATAAAGATAATCTAATGTTGCATCAGAGAAGGCGTGCTTGTGTCCATACTGTTTGAATTTGCCTCATAGAAACTCAGAATGTGGCCTTTGAGGTTCTGAAGACGATAAAATTACAATTTCACAACTTTGTTGATCATAAATATTTTGTAGCTAATAAGACATAGGGGAGAAAAGAAAAAGTGACTTACATCCGATTCTTTCTGTAGTATCATATATGCTTTTGTCCTTGAACAATAGAAATCCTCTACCTGAGAGACGAGTAACAATATTTTTTAATAATAATCAATTATTACTATCATTTATTAAATTTAAAAGAAGAAGTTTGACCACCTCAGCATACTTGTTCCTAATGGATTGATTAAGTTGCTTTGATAGGCTTCTGTTCTTTTCATGCTTTGTCTTATCCAGATTTCGCTTCTGCTCTTTAAATTCCTCTCTGAAAGCCAATATTTTGTCAATAAATTTCATGCAGCAAAAACAATTAAATACTTATTGTTTTAATAGGTTTCTGTTCTTTTCATGCTTTGTCTTACTAGATTTCGCTTCAGCTCTTTAAATTCCTCTCTGCAGGCCAATATTTTGTCAATAAATTCCATTGCAGACATCTAAAAGAGAAGAAACTTTGCAAGAATAAATACTCATTGTGCAGGGACAGTTGGAGTTGTGGTCTCTAGGAAGCGACCCAAGTCCCCATAATGATATCTTCTGGAAGAAGCAGATGAGTTTACACTTTGGCATTTCTCTTTAGAACAAGTTCGATTTTCAGGCTCCCAATTCTCTACAACTGACTTATTAACCTTGGTGCTTGAAGACCCACTTTTATGACCAACATATTACCGTGGATGCTGAGCGCGGTAAGCCCTGCAAATACGTAGATCGCTGAAATGGTCGCCCATGTTGCCCTGCAACAGTTGTAAACCAGCCACAAACATACACAAATCCTTAGTTTTAAGCCCTAGATTTCTAACACCTCGATGCTCAAACCCTAAAAACAATACTCATACCTAACAACCCCAAAAATGATGTCCATAAAAACAATATTACAAAAACAATAAAACAGATACAAGAAGCAGAATTTATACGCAGCATAATAATCCACTGTCTAGGTGAAATACGAATTGAGTAGATAACATTATAAATGGTTAAAAAAAAAAAAAACAAAACAAAACAAAACAAAACAAAATCACTGTCAAATTAGTGGAAGGGTGGTAGTAGCTTCTCTCCCAGCCGCTGCCATGCCTGAGAGCATTTTCTATTGCTGCACCAACTATCCTCGTCGTAGTGATTCGGGTTAAATATTTTAGCTAATCTTTTCCTTTGTTAATGGACACCCTAAGTTCTGTTCACAGTACAAACTTTAAAATGGAGTCTAAATATTTAACTTCAGCATATCAAGTCCAGTTATATGGGAACGAGCAGATATATCTCGTCTCTCTTAAGGATAACCGTTAATGAACCCATGTTGGTTTTTAATCGTAATGGTAATAAATGTTATTCTATCACTATTCTCTATGCCTATATCATCATCATACTTGTCTTATACATAACTAGTTCCCTAAAACGTGTTATAATAATTTTTAAAAAAAGAGGACTTGATTCAAATGGGTATGTTTTAAAAGTCCCAAGTTTTCTCTAAAGAAACCCACCTCAACATGAATCACTTTACTAACTGCTCTTTTAAACATTTAACTAATCTCGCGCCCCTTGGAAAGTGGTGAGATATATTGTTTTTTTTTTATAAATAGAGATAAAAAGGGGGTTGTAATAAGTTTTAATAATATTCCTTAAAGAAAAGTGAAGGGAATATATTCCCACACTTTTAAGAAAATGAACCTAATAGTTTTAAATAAGAATATATATAAAGGAAGAGGTCCACGTAATATTAGGAGTTTCTATTTTATTTGAAAATAATACTAGTTTGAAAATAATAGAATTTCATGTATATTTATTTGAATAAGCTATCTTTTATGTAAATAATTATATCAATAATAAATAATATTAAATTTATTAATTAGAATAAATTATAAATATTTATGCATTTGAAATTTGAATTTGATATCAATGTAAATTCTATAAACTATGCATTTGTCAATCTTGTATTTGTGTGTGATTGTCTCCACCCACATCCACTCGTTTAAATATTCACTCCTCACCATTGGACTTTGTATTGATGATGTCATTGCTTGGGTACCATTATTCAGTGTACGTAGCTAGTTAGCAAGCACAACACATTATAGCGTATGATGAGTGGTTAATGTCTTCTTTTCAAAAAAATATTGGTAGCCACATATGAACTTGCCTCACAGAGAATTTGTAAGACACTAATGTAACATGGAACTAACAATATCATATGTTGGTTAATGGAGAATAAATATGTATTTATATAGTAAATTCTTAACATGGGTATTAAGGTCAATGTTAACATTAATAGTAACATCTTATAAATATGAAAATTCAGTTCAAGCAAGATATAGCATAATATAGTTATTTGATAATGCCTTAAGTGGAAGGAGTTGTTTATTGTTATCGTTGTCTCCCACCCGTTAGTCAAAATCACATTCAAATGAAGTTTCCCCAACTCTCATATAGGTTGACAAATAACAAAAATAAAACAAAAAAAAAAGGGGGTTAGATTTTTTTTTCTAGTGTAAAATTTTGGGCATGACATTTTTAGAATTTTATTTTAAATGATAATATAGATTATATTTTATAATTTATATAATATATTGTTAGAAGTTCTAAACTGTGAATCATATAATATAATGTCAATCCATTTTGGAAATAATGGTTGACTTGATGAGAGAGCAAGAAGGTGTGAGGTGGAGAGAAAATTGAGAGGCACATAAATTTGTACCACACTAGCACTAGAATTTTGTAAGTAATGTTGTCATCACCATCACTATATCCCCACATTGTCCCTTCCCTACCACATTAACCAATTTATAGCAACCAAAGCCAATTGTAAATGAGAATCTCGGGGTCAATTGTTGTTTTTTCATATTATAAGTTACATAATTTTGTTGATTTTTCATATTATTAGTTTTATTATAATATAAGTTACATAATTTTGTTAGAATTTTGCATTTCAGTATCTATTATTGATAAGTTTACATTTCTTCTGATTAAGAAAAAAATGTACAAGCAACATGGGTAGTGCTCCCTTGTCCAAAGCAAGCTAATAAGTTTTTCTCCAAAGCACATATAGAACATTATCAAGAAATCTACAAGATACACATTTTTATGGAGTCACAAACTGACTTTGCTAGACAATAATAAGTGACTTTAAAAAGTATATTTCTTAGGAGATAAGAAATGTAAAGAATGAAAAGTACCTCTAGAATAAATATTCTCCGGATATGGGGAAAAGCAGATTTATTTTTAAAGAAACAAGCTTTTAAAGAATGTAAATAGTTTAAGAGATTTTAGGACATTATAAGTCATCATTATCATCATGAAGGGAATGGATTTTTAGTATGTGGGTAGGCATTATATTGCTCTTATATTAATAAGAAAACATTTAAACTAAAAATTAATTTCCTTGGATGTAAGTCAATGTTGGTTTTGATTTTCTAGTATGAATTCTAGTCTTGTGTTCCTTTGCAGTAGTCAATGGCCTGGAGAAGCCTTCGGTTTGCCTCTAAATTTGCAGCCCGAGAAACTTCTATACACCTCTATAACACCTTAATGGTTGTCCATGCCCTGTTCCAAAACTCCCATTTTGCACATGCGAAGAGGTTGTTGGAAAAGGTTGGCTGCATACCTGCCAGTTGAAACATAAATACATATTTTCTCAATGTTTTAGAGCAATTGTAGTAATAACATAGCTTTTTGTTACCTATTAGAAGGTAGTATTTTATAACAAAATTTCACATCATATTAAATTATATAATATTTGATTACTAATGTCAGATTGAGGGCATCATTATTTTTTATAAATCAGTCTCTTTGTACCATGGCAATCAGGAGGCACACAATTATTACCACACAAGAGTTCAGGTTTTCAGAGAATGTTTCATTTTATTTGACATAGATTTTGTGGTGTCAAGGTAGTTCTAGCCTTAAGAGGTGTTGAAACCAAAAAATAACATACTTCAAGAAAAAATTTTCATTGCTGATTTGTTGTTGTTGATGCAATGGAGTTGCTTATTTTGTTGTTGTTGATCCATTGTTATTGATGCAAATGTGTTGTTTATGATAATGTAGCAAATTTAATGTTGTTAATGTAGCTAATGTAACTGCTGATTTGTTGTTGTTAATGCAGTTTTTGAGATTGATTGTTTAGCTTATTCCAATAAAAAAAAAATTATCATATCTGATGTGTAACACATGCATAAATTAATTCATTTGGAGGCACCAAAAAATAATAGTACTTGGATTCTCAAAAACTAGTCCATTTCAACATTTTGTTGCTGTAATTCTCCATTCAACATTCTCAAATCAGCAAATGACAAATTGTTGGAAGAGTTCAATATTTCATCATCAAAAGACAACCGCAAGCCAGTCAAAATTGGTCCATTGGACTGAGGCAATGCTTGAGTTTGCAAAAAATAAATAGATGAAATCTATGAATTTTCCAAACCTCTTGATTTCTAGTTCTCTTCCTAGGTGCCAGAAAGTTCTAGGAAGGTTCATTCTTAGACTCGTGTAAAGCCAAGCCTACCACTTGCTGCCCCAGATTACAAGCAGTGACTGCAAAATCCATATAATAGTAGCATTGGGATGGGATTTCAAAATATATGGTAACATCTAAACAAAGTTGAAGACTTATTTTCAAATTCTTATATTAGGGCAAGTAAGGAGGTTGATTGGGTAGTCCATTGACAGTAGGGGATTTTCTTTGAGATTGAGATTGCATCTGCTGTTGCATCTGATGATCAACAAAGCTTCGAGGATGAAAGAAAACAATTGGAGTGGAGCCCTTGTTTTCACCTACAAATCACTGTTTACCCACATATTGACCAGAATAGGAAAAAAGCTTTAGCCCTCAATTTTCTTACTATTCAATTCCATGAAAAGAGATAATGTTAAAGGATTGATCTCCATTAAGCCCTTACAAAAACCTAATCCCACATTCTAGTTTTAATTTTTTGAACTATAAAAATCAAAAAGGGTGTCTCTACAGGGAGGATAGGGCCTATATCTTCTATGTTCAATGGTTGCTCTATCATTGCAATCCAAGTAGGCTTGCAGTGAATTTTTCTTCTTGCTCTTAATGCTGTTGAGAATAGTAAACATTAAAATATTGATAAACTTTGATACATCACATAGAAACCTCTCTCCAGTTCCAGTTCTGGAGTTTGAAGTTCAAGAGCAAAGAAAATTTGATCTCTCAGCAAAAGAGACATGAACAAATATACTTCCAGTTTTTCCTGGCTCTACTATTGCACTTCAAACAGAATCACAACAAGTTGTTTATCTTCGTGATAATTTTCTTGAATATAAACATATTAATTATTTCGATCAGAGAGTTGAACCCTTATAGAAAGCTACTATGGCGACAAGGCAGTGAAATAAATAGTCCCAAATGGCATAGGATTCAATCAATGGTTGAAAGAAATTAAATGGTCGGCAGATGATTACAACCATTTGATTGCACTTTTTAGCTTTGTCCTATTGAAATAGGATACGCCTCCAACTTAAAATATACTCACACACAATCTTAGGTATATATTCTAAGGATTTACATAGTAAGACAACAATCTTTCTTAAATGTCTCTCTATTTATTTGTTCATACTTTCAACTAGGTTATCAATGAGAGTCTTGAAGCTTTAAGAATAGATTATTAGACTCCTTCCAATTTCTATGCATGTGTAACTTAAATGAACACAATTTGTTTATTTCCATAAAGAAGAAGCCCCAATCATTTAGTTTTAAAAAAAGGTCCTTTTTTAAAATTTCTACCATAAAATGATAAAACAGAAACAAACTTTTATTTTAAATATTGGATCAGTTTCATATTCAATAAAATAGATGGTGCTTAACCCCAATTGCCCTCTTATAGAAAAATGACATTGTAATCCTCCCCTTGCCCACTTATTTATTTAGAAACTTGAAAGTGTATACCACTACATCCTTAATAATAAAAGAAATGAAATGAGAGGTCTAAACCTTATGTTTTTATTTCACTGGATGCTTTACAAGACAAATACTTCAAAAGGAAAGTTCCTACCTCCCAAATCTCTCCCAAGAATGTTACAAAGTAAAGTATTATGATACAAGCTTTTTGGAAGAAGAAAATTGCTCTCTCGGTCTACAACATTTAACATATATTTACTTAAACTCTTATTATTACCACATTATATAGAAATGAGATAAATACAAACCATTTTGTAAGGTCTTGCTCTCCACCCTACTGTAATGGTGTCATGGAGCCTCATGGGTCCTATCCATACCCTTGAACAAGGAATTCTTTTAAGCTCCATGAAAATAAATGGAGTTTTTTCTCATATTTACAAAGGATTAAACTAATGTAGCACCAATACATACATCTAGGTTCTCTACCTTCTATTTTCAACCATAAACTCATACATTATTTCACTTTCTTACAACTAATCAACAAGGGTAAATGGAAATAGGAGGGACTTATCTCTTTTCTAAAAGGACTAAACTCTTGTAACCATTTTTCCTCTCCAAGTCAAAACATCTTGATCACCATCTTTCCAAAGAAGTGGACTCCTCTCCTCTCCTCATTCTTCCACCATTTTTCCTCAAGTTCTCGAAGAGGAGAAGTGGATAACATCTCCACTCCTCTTCCTCTCCAAATGTATAGCACTTTCACAATTGTAACTCTTAGATGGGAAGATGTGGAGTATTCCTCCCCCATCAACGAAGGTCCTTTCCCCATTAATGAGAACGTGCATTTGGACAACCACTCAAATTTTCCACCCCATCCTCTTCTCAAAACTCGTCACTCTCCATTATGAGAACTTTTTAGGGGTCAAATCATGTTGTAGGGGCACTATTGCATGCCCACTTGACCCATACCACTATGGTATAGACCCTAGGGGGTTAATTTTTTCAGCCTAACCTAAATATTTGACCAACAACTCTCATTAAAATCCCACTCAAAGTTCCATCCGAGTTTCAAACTTAGCTAGGGATTTCCAAGACCTAATCCCCACTTACACCTCACAAGAATCATAACTAAATGCCCTCACAACCTTAGTCTTCCTATACATTGACTCTACTTGTTTCTAGGCCCCAAATGAGGTCAAACTTATATCCTCATGAAGAAGTATTTTGATTCACTCTTGATGGCTCTCCCTTCTCATACAATGTTTCCTTCCTACACATTACCAGTACAATTGTAAGTATCAATTGTGTACCACATTAATCTGTTAGCTGAACATTCTAAGATTTAACTATATAATAATCCATTCAGAATCTCAATTTGCATTCCACGTTATAAGAGTGCATTGCACCTTCATGGTAGCGACAATAAAACATAATGTCAAAATGATATGCAAGAATATTGCCAAGAGATTGCCTTATTTATTATCTACAATATACTTAATTATCAATTCAAGAAAAACATAGAACAAATTATGGTTGTATTAAGTACATACGAAGTGAGGTCTTACACTCTACCAAAAAATACCCATGATTAGTAGCCATGGATGAGAAGTGTGCAAACAAACAATGTAGCAAAAAGCAACTACAACACAAGCAAACCATTGGAGACTTGGTCAACATTATTTCATTTTCTTACTTTTTTTCATATAAGGTTTTTTAAAGTTTTGGTTCATGTGCATAAAAAGAACCAAAGAGATTCATTGCACTATGTTTGCATGGTGTGGTGGAAAAACTGTAATATCCCTCAAATAGGGATAGAGGAAAAACAACAATATTTTCAAAAATATACAACAATTTTTTTTGAAATTTTATTTGCAAATAAGATATCCTTTAACAAACTCATATTTAGACTCGGATTATTGATATGTTTATTTTGCTAGCTAAAATAAATTTATGATTATTTCTTAATATAGAGAAGTCACAGAAAAATACTTCAAATCTGCCCAAAATTTATAGAAATGGCTTATAATGATTTTTTCATAATGTTCTGAGATGAATATGATTGATAGCATTGAAACGGGACTCAGCGAGTCGCGAGTTGAGTCACCCTGGCTAAGTCCTGTCGAGTCTTGGCTGGACTCGCTGAGTCTGGTGGACTCACCAGAGTCACCGAGTCCAGGCGAGCCTCTTCAGCAAGACTCAACAACAAGTAAGGTTTGAGAAGTGCAAAAGATTACATGAAATTTAAAGTCAAAACTTTTTTTTTTTTACTTATTGTGAATGCAAAATAATATATGCCATGAAGGTTTGTATGGTTTTGGAGGTCTTAATTTGGGCTTGATGGCGGGGGCTCCATCCCTCAACCCTTCCCTATATTGCGACAGGAAGCACGCCCAAGGCATTGCCCCGGGACCCCGCAAGGGGTGCTGCCCCTTGACCCCGCTGGGGGCATTGGCCCCAACCCCCCGCAAGGGGCATTGCCCCTTGAGCTCACAAGGGGTGTTTCCCCCAAACCCCCACAAGGAGTGTTGCCCCTCGACCCCACTAGAGGCATTGCGCCTAGACCCTTACAAAGGGCACTGCCCCTCAACCCCATTAGGGAAATTGATAATAATAATTGGTTAGGGTGTAGAACTGGTGATAATATGGGGTGCCATTAAGATTGTAGATCTGTAGTTATTAATGCTAAACCAAAGGTGTGGAGGTATTATAATTGGGGTTTGACTACGATTGGAAATAATAATAAAAAATTTATATATATATATATATTGGTAATGATTAAACATTTATATATCACTGATATTCACATTTAAATGTGAGTTAAGTGATAACATATTATTTTTAGAATTTGATTATGGTGGAAATAACGATGGACTAATTTATCAATATTCTTAAATCAAAAATAAAAATAAACGTGATTAACTATTAATAATATCTAGACTATTGTGGCCTTATAACTAAGAAATAATGGTATTAAATGGTGTTGCTTAATTGAAAATGTTATATTTTATTTTATTTTATTTTTATTTTTTGCAAACACCTAGATTTTCGGTTAAATACAATCATGATCAATGTTCTATTGATTGCTTAGTAATATTGCTATCCTTGAGATTATTGGGTGATTTATTAATGGTAGCATCATTAAAAAAAATTAAAATACTTTCTTATGTTAATGGTTGCATCTTTAGATAAATGATAAATTTTACCACCACTAGTGTATGAGCTCAATAATGATATTCTTAGCTTAGCATAAGCGTAAAATAATAATAACAATAATAATAACATTATTAATTATTACTAATTAAAATTTGTAATGATTTGAGCACGAAGGGGAATAAATGCCCCTTGCACAGCTTGGATTCAATCTTAAGTTCATCATACTCAAATGAAATAAAGTTGGATCTCTTGGTAAGTAAAAGTTAATAAGATATATTTAGATAACTCCTCAAAGGTGTGAAAGTCATGACATGTTTAGTATTACTCTTCCAACCCTTAGAGTGTTTCATTAGATGAATCTTCACTTAATAGTTTTCAAACAAAAAAAAAATTGTTGGGTTTTTCTAGTGTAAAATTTTGGGCATGACAGTAATGCAACCACCCAAGGAACATGAGAAACGATATAAAAATGGAATTTCTCAGATCAACCAAAATTGATGGGGAGCACAAAGGGATAATAAAAATTAATCTAAACTTGTTGAATTTTGTAGGTGCTAATAATGGCTCTAGGTTGGGACATGTGTCTCTTGTAGGCACAATGAGAATCTAGATCTCTAAGTAGTAGACCAAGGAACAACAAGGATCAAGACTAACATAGACTACATCATGACAAACAAGGGCCATGATTGCACACAAGAAGACAACAAAAAAGAAGATATACTACAAAGGTTCAAAGAACCTCACCTTCAGGTGAAATGATGCTTAAGATATTGACCATGAACTAGTAGCCCCATTAAATTTCCATCTAGTTTGTTGAGGTAGAATGTTCCTTGACCACATTCTTTAGCAATTTGATAGGGTCCAACCTATAAGGCATCAAAATTTCCATATTTTCCTTTGTCTTAGAGTGTGGAATTCCACATGAGGATAAGATTCCCAACTTGAAACTCCCTATTGACAACCTTTTATCATAAAGGTATTTCACCTTTTGTTGCCTCAATAAATTTCTCTCTCCACACCCTTCATGGTTTCTTCTAATTCAAGCAACTCATGGATTCTTTTGGAAACAACACTTTCATCTTCTCCTTGAATTTGCTACAACAACTAGTAGATTGGAAATTTGAGGCTAATTGGAAATTTGGCTTCAGCACCATATACCATTTCAAATGGATCTTCTCAATACCCTTCTTGTAGGTTACCCTGTCTACCCAAACAACAAACTTCAACTTATTGTTTCTTGTTCACATGTATAGTATTTTTTATGATGTTCATGATGCATTTGTTCCTTGATTCAGCTTGCCCATTTCCCTGTGGATGATAAGGTGATGAATGTGTTAAAGCTATCCCATACTGTGAACGTATATCCACAAAATCCTTAAATCTAGAACACATTGCATTGTGAGCAACAACTCTTGGTGGCATCCCAAACTTGGTGATTATGTTATTTAGCATAAATTCAATTTCTCTCTTTGAAGTAGCATTTCTTGCAGGAATTTCTTCCACCCACTAAGTAAAGTAGTCAATGGCCACCAATATCCACTTGTACCTTTTTCAGGACTTTTTTGTAATTTCCCCTATCAATTCAACACCCCACTGCTAGAATGGAGCCTCCATTGAAATGGTTGTGAGGGAAAGTGCACCTATAAACTTTATCTTACCATAAAACATTTGGCAAGCATCACATCCTTTTATAAACTTGGCCAAATACTTGAATAATTTTGGCCACCAATAACCCATCCTCATAACTTTATGAGTGGTGGTCTTTGACATATAATTTCCACCACATAATTTGTGGTGACATTCCTCTATAACTTGTGTTGACTGCTGCTCACTTAAACATCTCACAAGCACACCATCAAGGTTTCTCCTCATCAATTGTTCTTGGAGCAATACATATCTTTGAGCCTCAAGATTCAAAGTTCTCTTTTTCTTATCATTCAATCCAGGAGGAAAATTCACGTTTTCTAAATAAAAAACAATGTCCCAATACCAAGGACAATACTTCAATTGACATGGGATAAAGAATGAGTCAAAGTTAACTTAGTGGATCTCAACAACATCTAGATTTGGCTGAGCGGTTAATTTTTCTAACCCATAACCTCTAACTGATTTGGTTGTTTGTATCTCCATTTCATACTCTTGGATCTTGTTGATCCATCTGCACATTTTTCTTGATGCTTCCTATTGGACAAAAATATCTCTAACAATAATATGTGGCACAAAAGTAGTAATCTTAGCCCCTATAAGGTAAGGTATGAGATTTTTCACAGCTTTAGCAAGGCCACAAGCATGCTTCTCCATCACATAATAGTTGAATTCAACATCTCTCATTGATTTGTTAAAAAAATATGTGTTGTTCATAGCCATCTTTATTTTTCTACAATAGAACTACAACAATAGTGTAAAAGATGCAAAAGAAAATAATTGGAAAGGCTTAGAATAGTTTGGACTTGCCAACATTGGTGCCTTTTTAAGTGCATATTTTATCTCTAAAAAGTAATGTGTTGATTCCTCATCCCAACTGGAAGATTGCCCCTTCTTCAACACTTTAGAGATGGACTTTTTTCTCTCAACAAAGTTGGGAACAAATCTTCGATCAAAATTTATCTGACCAAAGAAATATTGAACTGCTTCGACTATTTTAGGTTGCGGGATAAGGACGATAGCTTTGATATGCTCTAGATCAGTCCTTACCCCTTCCTTAGATACAATGTGCCCAAGAAGCTTACCCTCTTCCACACCAAATATGCGCTTCTAGGGATTCAAAGATATCCCATACTATAACCATATTTGGAAGACTAACTCCGAATATTTGCAATGATCATTTTGATCCTTGGAGTAAGCAATCAATTCATCAAGTGGTAGACAACCATTATATCATTTTTAAGGCCTACAAAAGCTACATCCATAACTCTTTGAAATGTGACCCTTGCATTCTTCAATCTAAATGGAATTCAAACATATAAAAAAGTTCCCCATGGTGTAGTGAAAGTTGTCTGGTGTTGATCATACTCATCAACCATGACCTTATTGGAAAGCTCATTACAAGGTTGTGTGATTTGTCTCCACTTGTCCTTAGTCTGAATGTGCACAAGGTGAAAAGTTGCATTTTCTGAAGTTATGCCTATAGAATCAAATTGTTTCCACGATTTTAATAAATTAAAGCCAAATAGAATAGAATCCAACCAAGAAATTCAAAGCACAAGCTTCCTTCATCATATTATTCATTCGAACACACTTTGATAGCTTGGGTACATTATCAATTCAAAGCTTAGAGATTAGAATTATTTCATAAATTTGTACACCATTAACTTTAATTCTAGGTATGAGTTCATTTTCAATTCATGTAGTCTTTAAGTCTATAAATGCATCCAAGATTGTAAGATGATAATATTTGTGTCACTGTCCATTAAGTTACTTATAACATAATTCATGCATTTCTTATGATTATAGAAAAACTGTTTGTATTTTCCTTTACATGGAGACAAATATTTTGGTTAGGCGCCCCAGAGACTCAGGTAAACATTCCAGCTTGTGACAATCAGAAATATGAAGAGAAGTCAAGTAAGACAAATCTCCAATAGATGTCGGCAGGCTTGTCAACCATGTACTTCCGATCGACATACTTTGCAACTTGCTCAGTTGACCGATGTTCGCTGGTACCTCCTTTAACTTTGTATTCATAAAAGTGAGATCTATCAAGGAGGTCTGATTTGTAATGTGACGAGGCAACTCTTCCAATTGGTAGAAATGTTGGATATTCAAACACTTTAGCCTTGTCATGTTTTCCAGAACGTCTGACTCTAAGGTGAGTTCATAACAGAAAAACAAGGCGAGGTATTGTAGGAGTTTGAGCTCCTTAAAAGAGAGTGGCAACCTCCTCAATTTCCTGCAACGGGAGAAGCCAAGATGCCTCAAGTTTCGCAACTCACCAAAACTGTCAGGTAGTGATGATAGCTCTAGAACATCTAACTCCAGGTACTCCAGCGATTGAAGAAGACAAAATTCTTCCGGTAGACTCCTCACCTTGTTCCCACTTAACATGACTATCTTTTTCAAATGCTTGAGGCATCCTATTGACTTTGGAAATCCTTGGAATTTTGGGCAGTTACTAATAACCAGCTCTCTTAAGTGCACAGGAGCCTTAAAAACATTCTCAATGAGATCAACTGAATCTGAACAATAATAGAAATATGGAAGTAAGACTTTAAAATGTAACTTATTAAAGAAAGATACTTACATTGCTGTCAGTCTCCCATAGTTCTTCTAGGTGATGGTCCCCTTGCCGTTTTTCGTAGAGTTCTAAAACCCTTAAATTTTTCAACGAACACAATGAGTGAAGATTTCTGTGCTCAGTGTCATGCCAGCGAAGCCATACCAGCTCCCTTGATAGATCACTAATTACTTGATTATAATAATTTCCTTTAACATGAAATATTTTTATTCCAAGCGAAGAGGGTTCCAAGCTATAATTTACTCCACTTGCCTTAACTATAAGCTTTCCATCTTGGGAACATGGAGGAAACTGCTCATTCTCGCTTGTGGATTCAGCTGCTGAGGCTATTATTCCTCGAATTACAATTCCCTTTTAAATACAAATAACAATGAAGTCAAAATATTTATGCAAACATTAAACTTAACAAATACAACTAGACAAAAAAAAGTATTTATCTTACCTGTATTTGATTACCAACATTAAATAATCTGCTGGGGAGACCAGAATCGGTAAGGTGACTGATGATTCGCGATTTCTCTTCCCAAATCACGTAAGTGGTCATGCATTCTTATGTAGTCACCATTGAGCTCAACAAGACACTTATTTAAAAGTCGTTCCCAACTATGCTGGCCATTCCATCCTGATCCATCCCAAGCTACAATGGCTGAATTTCTTGTCTCTCCAATAAAGAAACAAGCTATATCTAAGAATATCTGCTTCTCCTCATCATCTAGAGCATCAGAACTGACTTTTAATCTCTTTTTGATATCTTTGGTCTCTTTTTGATATCTTTGGGTAAAATTCTAGAGATTTTCTGCAATTGAATCTCCTAATAATCTTTGTTAGAGATACCATATAGATGTGCTCCAAAGACTTCTTTGTTAGAGATACCATATAGATGTGCTCCAAAGACTTTTAGAGACAATGGTAATCCATCACAAACATTTAGGAAGTTTTCAACTAAATCTTCAAATGCTTGGTGTGGAGAGGGCTGCAAGAAAGCATGCCAACAAAAGAGTTGTTTGGCATGAGCTTGATCCAATCCTTTCATTTTATAAATGGACGAGATGCCTCAACATCAAAGGACTTCAAATTCTCTTGAAGTGACTACAATCAAACTACCCCATCCAAGATTGTCCTTGGGCACTAGAGCATTCAATTGGTCTACACTATCCACATCATCTAGAATAATAAGCAACCGAATAGATCGCAACCGGCTAGCAAGAATCCCCTTTCCTTCTTCTACATTGTCAATTGATACTCCTTGCAGACCGAGATCCTCTAGAAGCTTTTTCTGTTTCTTATGCGATTTACTTTTAGAAGTTTATATTTATTATTATATAACTGTTTGGCAAGAGTGGTCTTGCCAGAACCACCCATGCCCCATATTCCTACAATTTGCACATTATCATGGCTCTCTGCAGATTGAAGTGTTGTCCTTTCGAAGTCTGTTACAGTTTCATCTAGACCAACTGGATGGTTGGCAACCACAAATGGGACATTTTTTATCACTCTCTAAACGGAGCCAACAATTTTTTTCAATAGGGCCCCCTCATTACTAAGCATATACAACAACAGCAAAAACAAAATAGAACAAACATCACTTAACATGACGTGTAACGGAAAATAGCAAACAAACATCATGTAACAAATGCAGAAGGTAATTGATAAGAAAGGGATAAATGCTGGAGACAGAGTATTTGGTACTCACTGATCATTATGAACGATGTCACCAAAATTATATGAAACACTCTAGAGCGCATTCTTCCACTCCTGAAGCTTTTCAAAGGTGTATCTACCCTTTTTTTTATGCCGGGAAAATGCCTCAGCAAAAACTCCTTTTGCATATCTGACATCATCAGGCTGAACATGATAGAAAACAGGAACAATTTTGGTGCCCGTTTTTAGCATAAATGAAAGCTCTGCCAAACACCATGGGGATTGTGCATAGTTCTCCGAAAATATAGCTATATACAGCAAAGCACTGCGCATTGCCTCTTCTATCAAGAAAAAACCCTCAATCCTATTCCAGTGAGGGTCTTATAGAGAGTGGCTGCGAGTGTGTGTTTGACATCGGAGCCATGATGATTAATAAACACATCGTAGGGCAACTTTCTGTCTGGCATTGTGGATCTACCAGAAGTAGATGTAGATGGTACAACTTGTTCAAAAGCATGTTCATTCTCTGTTTCACGCTCAGTGTTACAACTAAAAGTAGAAGTAGATGCCATGGAAATGGATTTAAGCTTTGACAGAAAGATAAACTGGAATGAAAGAGGGTTTGTTGATGAGGAGGTGAAGGGCTGTAAGAGGAGAGGGAGTCGTCATAACATATAAAGTGATGAAACGCGTAAATTTATTGACTCGGAGGGAGTCGTCATAAAAATAAGAAGGTCCTGTGTTTACATCAGTAATGGTGGGCACCACCTCAATTGGAGTCTTTGTAGTTTACAAATTCATGGGAGTGGCAGTCATAAATGAGGTTGTAATTGAAGGGTCCAAGGCCAGAACAAGGGAATGTGTGAATGTGAGTTCGTTGTATTGGGTAACAATGGGGAAGAGCAGGGCGGCGGGTGCAGTGCAAAAGACAGTCTTGTTTGTCTTTGGTCATTCATGAAGATGATTTGGAGTTGTCTGCCATGTATACTTTATTCAGATCATAGTACTGTACATTTATGGGGCAGGTGAGTGAAACATCCTGCCCACATGACACATAAACCCTGCATGAAAGCTGCCTTACAAAAGCAATAATTCCACGAAAATAAGAGTATTTGAATTCAATTGTGTTGGAATTTTAGTATAAATGTTGTGAATTAGATTTATAATTTATTTGTTATCTTGATAATAAATTATTAAATATTTATTTAAAATGGTTAAACAAATATAATGAAATTTTTTAAAAATTATTATCAATTCTTTTTTATAAAAGAAGTTCAGTTTATTGAAGCTCTGCATCAGCACTAATAGGTTTGCCTTTTCTTGTTCCTGTGGATTTCGATGAGCTTTTTCTTTCTTTTTTTATAGTTGTTATTTTAGTTTTTGTGTTTATTGTTTTGGGATTGCATTTTGAAATCTCTTTAAAATTGGTTCATGCAGTGATTTTAGAGTATTTTATTGTATTGTTATTTTATTGTTGTAATTATTATTATACAAGATTTATGATCCCTTCAAAACCAACTTATTTTAATCAAGACATTCTTCTTATGCAACACTGTAAACTCTTCTCTTTTACTTCATCTCTTCATATTCCATAATCTCCATATACTACATGTCAATCCACAACATTTATTAGTGTTGAAGGCCATCATACCTCCATTGATAAATATTTATATCCTAATTTTTATAACCATTATATTACTCCAAGTTTTTGGTTGAAATTATTTTCTACATATTATATACACTTCCTATCCATTCAATATTTATAACACGTAAAGTCACAAATTGTTTTAAGATTCATGAAAGTTGGCCACAATGACGTCTAGATTTATTTAGTGTCATCATAAAATTAAAACAATATTCTAATATCACTGTAGCTTGATGTCCATTCAATATAGAATCAAAATATAAAAGTTTGTTACTTTGAAATTTGAACATGATTATCTTTTATATAATTTATCTATTAAAATTTATAGAGAAATTTGCATTATTATATTATGGATTGTTAAATGTGCATTGCATCTAGCATCAAATTTTAAATGCATATTACTAAGGAATTTCAATTTGTGGTATTTATATAATTGTATCCCTCAACAATTACTCTATATCTAGTTGGAATATTTTCCACTTAAATTTTGTATTGATTAATCTAATTTTGTAATGTTGAATAGCTATTAACATTAACTCATACTTTCATATGGATAATATAAAAACTTTCATAGAAAAACTAACTACATCAAATGTATATTTATTAATTACATTTATTATTTAACCTAAAAACTTTTTAAGAAATTATATTTTTCTTTTATGATTTTTTAAATTAAATTAATAAATGTGGGTTACGATATCATCTCTTATATCATGTCTTAGAGGTTTGAACCTTGGTAGATGGAATAATCATGGAGAATACCATCACCCTATCAATTATGTCAAACTATTTTTAAACTACAACTCTTCAATTGACCTAATTATTTATTATAGAGGAAACCCAATAGAAAAAATGTCAAAACGTATGAAAATTTTCTTGAAAGGACATTGTTCTAAACACCTAAATGATGTTGAGTTCTAATCTTACACAATAACAAATTAAAAATGAAAAACAAAAATAAAAAAGGTGAGAATTTCTAAAGGAAAATAAAACCATGTGAAATCATCAACCAAACCCTTAACCTAACTACCATTATTTAACAAAAGAAATAGCATAAATCTATTCAATGATGTTAAATTACTTTTTATGCACCTTAGTTTTAAATTTTATCTTAAGAGGTAATTCAAGATTAGGCACAGATTAGATGGTCCTTGAAGATCAAGTAGTTATGGTGTAGGATTATTTCAAACTACTACCATGAGTATAGATTATCCTTGATGAATAAGTGATCAAAAGGACAGGAATGTGGAAGAATAAAATACCCCTGTTGGGAGGTCTATAGTCATTTATAGCTTCTAGTATAAGTGGCTTAGGCTTAGAGATAAAATTATTGTTATGTATATGGTTTTTTATTTCTTAGTGA
The DNA here is from genome assembly GCA_007258455.2 of Sequoia sempervirens. Lineage (NCBI taxonomy): Eukaryota > Viridiplantae > Streptophyta > Pinopsida > Cupressales > Cupressaceae > Sequoia > Sequoia sempervirens. Next base: position 49,277,097 of record VDFB02026320.1, on the reverse strand, counting down.
GATCTATCAAAGTGAAATATAAAGGATTCTGGATGCATTGCCTCACCACTTAAGCCATATTTATGTCATAATGACTAATTACAAGCAATTAATAATAGCCAAGGATGATGTATCATAATATATCAAAATAGGTTTCATAACAAGATTGAAGGCATGATAAAAGGTTGGAACATTGAAATCATCACTAACATGATGTACTCTAGGGTGACTAGTAAATGAATAGTCAAACAAAAATGCTAAAAGTGAAATGGAGTATAGTGAAAATTAAACTCATCAAATTATTGTAATGCTTTATCAACTAATTTTTTTCTAGATGCACTCATTAATAAATCATCATGTGTGCATATGCTTATAATATGAAGAAATGTATCTAATATTTATCATGGTGTGATGTAGAAAATTGTATAATTTTACAATTTTACATTATGTTTTGGCCCCTAATTTATTGGACTTAATTAAGCTTCTAATTTTCCAAATTATGCATTCCAAAGCCTTATTTTTATCGTCTTATTAAGGTGAACCAATATTAAATAAATATATTCAATAATTAAATTACCTTGGATCAAGTGTGTCCTTGAAGTTTGGGCCAAGACCCATTTTCCCTTGGGCGAATGGGTCCCCTTTCTTAGCCAAGACCAAAATTCAAATGTGTTATTAACAGTATTTTAATATCCAAAATTCAAATATGAAGTGTCAAATTTTGGAATCTAATTTCTAGGAAATTAGATACATATAAATACATAGTTATTTTATCATTTTAAATCTAACACACATCTTTCAACATTAAAGAGAAAATACTATTGTCGAGAGCATTCAAGAGTAGCATATCAAAGCTTTGTGACAAAATTTCAAGATCCAACATCATGTCAAAATTTATGTGTGTTCATGTTCATGCTATGTGTTCGGGCTAACATTGCCATAGGTCTCCAAGAATTCAAGCATTCAAGCAAATCAATCAAGCAAGATCCAATACCATTGAAGAGATGTGTATGTCTTTAGTCCTTTAAGGAATCCATTGAAGGATGGTGAGTGGTAGCATTTTGTTCATTCATCATTTCCTTCCTTTTTATTCAAGGTTTTATCATTGACATTGCCATTGTGAAAGTGAAAACACTAACATGAGGTTTGACTGTGGAAATCCCCTATATGGCACAACATTTTCCCTCTTTGTGAATGTGCAGGTTGCAGGTTTGAAGTGGACTGAAGAGAGCTTGAAGATCCATTTTGCATTGTTGCATTTTTTGTCATCAACCTTATCAAGACACAAAAACTCACCCACAAAATTTATTTATGACATTTCAACTATGGGACAAGCATAAAATAGAAGTTCAGATCTGACATCAAAGGACCCCAAAAGTTGAACATGACACCTCTACAAGGACTCAACGGTCATTGGGTGACCTCATCCTTGTAGGCCTATCAGAACCAATTTTTTTGGGTAGGTACATATTAGTTTGCACCTTCTAGATTTTCTAGAACTTGCCTGTTTTTATTCATGAATTGTTGGATAATTACATTTATTGCATTAGGTCATATAGTTTAATTAGGACAATCAATCATAATCACAGTATTGAGGTTGATAGTTAATCTATACTCCTTGTTGATTTGTATCCCAATGAAACTATAGAAATGATGGAAATTAGCCTTTGGATATGAATATTAATTTGAGGGCACCACATTTTAATGTTTCATTTTGGTTCTTGTAATAGATAACATGAGGAAAATTCTTGATAATGATCAAGGATTAGAGGTAATGTGTAGTCTAGCCTACATTATAGATAATCATGTACCTACAATGGCTAGTTGTGCTCAAGCTTTGGGATACACTCAAAGCCAAGGGGAAGTCAAGTTTCTCTCCCTACAACCATTACCTCTATTTCCACATATGCAAATCCAACCATTACCGCAACGATGCAACCAAGCAACAACATAGCTCCAAATTTGGGTATTTTCATTGGGAATCCTTATAGTTTTGTGAAATCAAACATCATATCTCCAAATCCACTATCCCTCACAAATTTGTAATATATCTCTCCACCTAACACATACACACTTCCACCACATTCACCTCATTCCCAAAACACAACAACTAGTGATTCCATCATAAACCAACTCTTGCAAAATGTGACATCCCTTCAACAACAAATATCAACATTGAACCAAGCTCAAAATGGAAAACCACCACAATACATTGCAAAGAGCCCATTATCACTTGAGATATTGAAAGTATAAATGCCACAAAACATAGAGATACCCCTCTTTTAGAAAGACAATGATAAAGGTGGTACTAGAAACCATATAACAACATATACTGCCATGTGTAGTGATTTTATTTTCAAGGATAAGCTGCTAGCTAAACTTTTTCCTAGGTCATTAAAAGATGTGACCTTGGAATGATTTTTCTCATTACCCAATAACTCAATACACTCATTCAAAAATCTTTTTGATTCCTTCCTCAACCATTTCCAAGTGGAAATTAGTCCCAAGATCAACATAATTGATTTAATGAGATGCAAAAAAACACAAGGTGAAAAGGTTACAGTTTTCACAACCCACTATCAGTTGATACTATCACAAGTTAATTTCAGTCTTCCTAATGTGGAAATCCAAAGGATGTTCATTGACAACTTACAAAAGGAACTAAGAGAAAATTTTCTCTTTATAAATTTCCATCCTTTATAAGCTTATGTACAACACTTTGTGACTATCAAAATTTGATCAATAAGTATGAGGTGTCTTTATCTAAACATATTAAGAAACCAAACAAGATATTTTTAAAGATCAACACATCTCAAACAAACCATGTTGAGCCTCAAGTTGTTGCAATAAGTCCAACACCATACCAATTCTGAGCAAGAGATAGATAGTTTACCCCTTTTCCTAACTCCCTCCATTCAATCTTGTTGTAACTTTTGAGTAAGAACCTCATTTGATTGCTTGTTGTTAGACCATTGGATACCACCAAACCTCCACCACCACACTTTAATCCAAACTCATTTTATCACTATCATCGCACAAGTGGGCATGACATTGATCAATGCATGCATCTTAAGAATCATGTTCAATACCTCATTGATTCTAATCATATCTAGTTGGGAGGTGTTAATGATAGAGGGAATAAATCTATCACCCCACCTAATCAAAATTTGTAAATATTTACCAATCCAATGCCAAATCATTCAACCAACTTTTTGAAATCTATTGAATTCAAGAATGATGTGATGAATGCTAATAAGATTGAGGACATTACTGACGATGATAAGAGTGATAATGAGGATGACCTACATGACATGGTTGGTCTCATAGACGTTCATCCTTGGAAGGGCCAAACCACTTTGTTACCTAACATTGATTTCACTAATCATGATGCACTTAGACATGTTCCTAAAGGTCCTCTCTACACTGTTGGTCGTATCAATAACATACCTACACAAGGAATACTTATTGATCTTACATGTGTAGAGAATGTGATCACTAAGGAATGCTTGTTTGTGCATGAACTTTACCGAGATTCTTATGAAAAATTGAAAGCATGGATAAAACACATAATGGTTTTTATTGCCCTATGATAGGTTCAATTACTCTTCCATTAAAGGTAGGACCTAAGCAATTAGATGTGTCATTCTCCATCATCTTGGTGTCAAACCAATTCCCTATGAAGCTAGGTTTCTCATGGTTACACACCATGAATGTTGTGTCATTAGTTATTCACAAGTGCATAAATTTTCCTGTTGGGAATGATATATTTACAGTGCACCATAGTGGGTTTAATCCTTTGTCTTCCCATGAAAATTTTTTATTGGATTTCTTTTGGCTTGGACCTATGGAACCTATAAAGCCTTGTGAAAATTTATTTTTCAAGTCATACCAAAAGTTCAAGGCAAAGAATATCATAGAATTATCTCTTAGCAATATTCTTGAGTCTAATAGGTCCTGTAGAGAAGGGGGATTTGTTGCTCATGAGTCTCTTGATTACCAAGAGAGTCCTAAGGAACGAACTGCCTTAAACCACCTCAAGGAATAAAGCTTAAGTGATTGAATAAACAATGAGGGTTTACGAATCAAAGATAGTAGATCGTAGAGTTTTTCTAGATAAACTAATGGGCTCTCGACCAAAGGAAGACAACGTGACACATGGATGACAACATGGCATGGTGGCATCCCAAAGGCACATTGACATCTTGTATGGACCAAAAATCAAGATTATCACAAAAAATAGCTAAATGACTACTTCTACTCTGACTATTGAAATAAACAAAGGTAATAGAAAACAATAGAACTAAAGTGAACTAAATGAAATATAAATGATAAAGAAAGAGAATAAGAGATAGAAAATTCTCACAATAGACCATGTAATGAAGCCTCCAACAAGTGAATATCTTTGATACTTGCACACATAAGACTAAGGAAAATTATTGGGGTTGTTTAGGGGCTTGTTGTAGTCAAACCCCCTGTTTTGGTGTTCCCACCTCCACGAACAACAAATAGACAGATAGACAAGAATGATAGACAAGAAAGCAAATAGACAAGATAATAGACATAATGATAAAGTGCATAGACAAGAGATGTGATAAATCCCAAGATGCTCAAAGACACAAAACATGTAAGATATCATTTGCAAGGCTTTAGGAAGCCAAAGAGAGAGAGAGAGAACTATGAGAGCCAAGAGAGTTATAAACAATGTTGTGAGAACTTAAGAGTCTTGTAGCAAGAAAGAGAGTTGTGCAAGCAAGAGAGAAAGACAAGATAATTTCCAAGAGAGGAGAGGAGAGGCCAAGAAAGAACCCAAGAAGACACAATGAGTTGAAAAGACACATTTTAAAAAGAGAATGGGAGGGAAAAGAAGGTCCCCAAGCTGTTACAAGGTGTCTTGAGCAATTACCACCAACAAAAGGAGGTGGCAAGTGGCAAAAGGATAAAAAATGACTACTTAAACATCAAAATGTCATGGGATGCTAGTGATGTGTGAACGTCCACATGGTGTGCTAGTGTCTAGACAAATCACACTTGAAAATAGTAGGAACGAGGAAACACAAGGTTTGACACAAAGGTAGTTGCTAAAAAGGCATCCTAAGAGGGGAAAAGATTGATGCGAGGGCTAAATTGAGCCTACACAAGTACTAAGGGAGTGGAAACTAAAGTGGATGCAAAAATGTAGGTGAAATTGAAAGGGGTGTAATTTTACGACATTACAGGTCCATGGTTGTTCCTTCTACCTAGTCCATCATGGATGAACCTATCATTGAGCCAAAATGCATTCCAAATAACCAAGATAAATTCACTATAGTTCCTCCACCCATCTCCTATAAAAGACCAAGAGACAATAAGATGATCCCTTTTGTACCTCCAAAGAGAAAACAAGTTTATAAACCTAAAGAGATAATAGTTTCCCAACCCCTGGTGGTTCCTTCAATTCCTCCCTTAAGGAAAGAAAATAAACCAATGATTGATAAACCCACTTCTACACCATCACAACTTGAAAATCCTACAAAAAGAAACTAGAGTGCTAAAGAGTGTAGGCATAGATGTCATGTTATTGTTGGCCAATTGGAAGAAAAGAATAAACTAACACCACCCACACCTATAGAAACATCTCGAGAAGAAATTCAATCTTCACCAAAACAAGACATTGAACTAGAACAAGAGGTGAAATAAGAGAATGCACATGCAATAATCATAAAAAACTCCTATTGTGATTAATTTGGACAATGATGATGAGATTATTAAGATTGATGAAGTGCATAATGAGTTGAATTTGTTATTTTCCACTTCTATGAACTTAGATGAGGGCAACCTTGATGATCCTCCTGATGAGAGTGACCCACCTTTGTTGAACCTAGTGATGATCCTAGTATGACACTTATTGTAGTCCCTTTAGCTAGTTATCTTCCTTCCATTTATGATGATCAAGATTGGGATGTAGACGACCTGCTCTAGGTTGGCTCACATCTGACGTGCTACTTTATGTTTTCTTTCTATGTTATTTTTGTTTCCTTGCGTGTAATGTGATCTCTCATATTATGTTGCTTGGCATGTCTTTATGTTTATTAGTTTTCTTTGGATGACCCTTGTTGCTCCATTGGTAGGAGGATACAATGGAAATTAGTTTGTCAAGACATTCTTCTATTTGTATCTTAATTCTTCTATGTGTTCTAAACTTTATCATTTCTTTATCTTGTGTTTTCCTTTTAGGGAAAATGCAAGGCATTGAGACATTTAGGTCTCTTCTATGTTGACCCAAAAGCTTCTTTGTTTTCTCTCTCTATGTGTCATTCCTACTTTGTGCTCATTTTTTCATGAGTATTTAGGGGATGATGTCAATTCTAAGCTCTATTATATCACTATAACAAAGACATTACTAACCCCAAATTCTTGGATCCCTTAGTGGACCTTTTTATGTTCTAGGGCCAACCCCTTATCATGATGTAATTTATTTGGAAACCCCATTTGCATAGGGCTTTCCAAATAAGCTCTTTTCATCTTTTTTGGCATGAAATTTATCATTTTATACTTTAAAGTAATTGCTCACAACATGGTGTTTAGAAATTTATTTAAAGTGGGGGCATTCATTGACATTATTTTTTCTTCACAAGATGACCCTAGTGTAAGCAGTTTAACACTTTTACTTCATTTTTTTCACAAGATGAACCTAATCTAAGAAGTTTGACATTTTTGTTTCACTTTGTTCGTATAGGTTGAACCTAGTGTAAGTAGTTTGACATTTTTGCTTCACTTTGTTCACAGGCTGAATGTAGTGTAAGCGGTTTGACATTTTCTTGGCTTCACTTTGTTCTCAAGCTGAAATTAGTTATGCATTTGATATTTAACACTTTGTTGGCCTCACTTTGTTCATGGGCTAAACCTAGTGTAAGCATTGGCATAACATTTTTTTTATCATTTTTGTGGCACCTTATCAAATTTATCAAGGAGTGTAGTTATTGGTATGGTTTTACAATGGGTACACACTTGTAGACTTGGTTTTTCCTTTCCATTTTTCCACTTTATCATGGGCACATGTTGTAGACCTAGTGTGTGTCTCACATTTTACTTTGTCTTGGGGGCTCACCTAGTGAATATCAGACTTCACTAGCCCTTGTGAGTAATCTATTTGATGGACACATAGCATAATACACTTGCTAGTTTGGATCTCTTTTCCTTTTTGCATTAATTTTGACATTGTATGTTTGTGTATCTTGTCTTGATGCATATCATATGATACATGTGTGTTTCTGTGTGCCTATGTTGGTTTTCCACTTGATCTTGGATCCTAGGGGCTTGATCATCCTCCTTGATCCTTATTTGTCCTATTCCTTCAACATTTGGACAATCAAACCCCTCTTGACATATATTTCTCTACTTTAGTGTGAGTCTAAGCATAAGTACACACTCTCACTAAAGTGAGGGCTAAATTTAGTGTAGAAAATTGTATACCTTTACAATTTCACATTATGTTTTGGCCCCTAATTTATTGGACTTAATTAAGCTTCTAATTTTCCAAATTATGCATTCAAAAGCCTTATTTTTACCATTTTTTGAAGGTGAACCAATATTAAAAAAATCCATTCAATCATTAAATTACCTTGGATCAAGTGTGTCCTAGAAGTTTGGGCCAAGACCCATTCGCCCAAGGGTGAATGAGTCCTCCTTCTTAGCCGAGACCCAAATTCAAATATGTTATAAGTGATATTTTAATATCCAAAATTCAAATATGAAGTGTCAGCCTTTGGAATCTATTTTTTGTGAAATTGGGTAAACACCTATAAATACATATTTATTTTATCATTTGAAATCTAACACACACCTTCCAACATTCAAGAACAAATACTATTGTCAAGAGCATTCAAGAGCAACATATCAAAGATTTTTTACAACAATTCAAGATCCAACATCATGTCAAATATTATGTGTGTTCATGTTTATGCTATGTGAAGGCTAACATTGTCATAGGTCTCCAAGTATTCAAGCATTCATGCATTCAAGCAAATCATTCAAGCAATCTCCAAGACCCTTGAAGAGATGTGTATGCCTTCAATCCTTCAAGGAAGCCATTGAAGGGTGGTGAGTGGTAGCATTTTTTTTATTCATCACTTTTTTCCTTTCCATTCAAGGTTTTATCATTAGCATTGCCATTGTGGAAGTGGTAACACTAACAGGGAGTTTGACTAAGGAAAGCCCCTATATGGCACAACATTTTCCCTTTGCGAATGTGCAAGTTGCAGGTTTGAAGTGGATTGAAGAGAGATTGAAGATCCATTTTGTATTGTTGCATTTGTTATCATCAACCTTGTCAAGACACAAAAACTCACCTACAACATTTATTTACAACATTCCAATTGTGGGATAGGCATAAAAAAAAATTTCAAATATGACATTAGAGGACCTCGAAAGTTGAATAGGACGCCTCTACAAGGATTCAAGGGTCATTGGGTGACCTCATCCTTGTAGGCCTATCAAAACCATTTTTTTTGAGTAGGTACATATCAATCTACACCTTCCAGATTTGTCAGACCTTGCATGTTTTTGTTCATCAATTATCAGATAATTACATTTATTGCATTAGTTCATAAAGTTTAATAGGACAATCAATCATAATCATTCCCATCCCCCTAAAGGATACAAATCTAGGTTTGATTGGCTTGTCATTAAGGTTGATAGTCAATCTATACACCTTGTTGATTTGTATCATAATGAAACTATAGAAATGATATAGAAATTAGCCCTAGGTTATGAATATTAATTCTAGGGAACCACATTTTTTATGTTTCACATGGAAACACACATATTCATATTAATTTATTGCAAAAATTATGGTACAGGTCTTAATAATATATTTGTCATAAGGAGTATGAATTAATGTATCAACAATTACAAACATATAAGAGATTACCTAGAGTTGTATTCAAAAATTTATCATGAGTCTAGCACAGATGATATCATCACTATAAGGAATATAAATTGTAAGCATGAAAATCAACTTAAAAGAAATATTTTAAAAAACAAAATACAAAATTCAAATTGAATTAAACACTTACCTCCAATAGAGTGAAAATATGAATTGCATAAACATAAAATGAATTGAAACCAAAATGCAATACCTTTTGACAAATGGATGTTCTCTTTAAATGACAAATTTTTAATTGCTTATATGGACAACATCTATTTTCTCTAAATTGGGATGAAATAATGATGGATTTAATATTAATTTATAGATTTTTATGAGATGGATGAATGGCCAGGATTTGATCTTGGATCATATGTGCTTACCCCTAATAATGGTGGAATGGATGTAGAGAGGTGGTAACTATTGACCATAAGAATTAAATTAAGAATCACATGGGCTATTTCAGAGGTTGTAATGAATCTTGGGAGTAGATTCAAACATGTTCATCCACCATGGGAAATAATACTAAGCTTTCTTAGTAGGTTTAGGTATGTGCATGGAAATGAGAGACCAAAAGGGAGTCAAAAATTTCAAATTATTTTAAAAATAGTTAAAAAATAGTCTTGGATGAGAAATTTAAGATAGTCATGCTCAAAACTTGAAGATGTGACAAGATCAAGAGTTGTAGTGCTCAAAATCCACTTTCTAAACCACTATTTTTTAAAAATATTGAAGATTAAGAGGTTCAAATAGGGGGAGCACACAAATTTCTCATGTTTTTCTAAAAACATATAAGATAGCATCCAATGTGCCCCTCCTAACATGTTGAACGTTTTTAAGTACTTCAAAAATTGCTTCAATGAAAAATTAGCTAATATCATGTAGTTCATGTCTAATTTTTTTGCTAATATTTTAATCATTATATCTTTTTTTATTAATTTTCAAAGTGGACACATCTTAAAAAAATAAAAAGCTAATTATTCTCCCCTCTTTTTTTTTAAAAACTAATAAATAAATATTTTATATTTTGAATGTGTATAAAATAGAGTTTAGAATGTAAAAATTGAACCTTTTTTCAAATTTGGATGAATGGATAAAAAATGACACTAAAAATACTATACATATGTATTTCACAAAGAAAGAAAATATTGACAAAATAAATTCAAGATCAAAACCTTAACATGTTGGAAATGTAGAAATATTATATGGTTAAAAAGATAAGAGAGAACTTGCCATTATTATGACATTTTTCATATCAACATTGAAATAATGTAAACTGATGGAGAGCACACTCGATATTCAAGTGGTTTTCTATATTTGATAAAAATGTGCCTTTAGATGTTGACAATGAAGTTTGATCCTTTGGGTTGAAAATATTTGAGGTATCACATAGTGCAAGCATGTTAGAACACAATCATACTATAATTTACTCATGTTATAATGTGCTCACAACATAACACACTCACATTATAACTTAAGCACATTTTTTGTAGGTAAAAAATAATGATCAGTTAAAATTCATGTGCATTCCATGAGTTTTGACTTGCATGCTCTATTATACCCTACAAACTATTTTTTTTTTGACATGGAAAGACACTTTTTATAATTTTTTAAAAAATTAATTGTTTTTTGATAATATATCATGTTTTTCTTCCTTCGTTAACATAAAAGATTACAAGTTCAAGTTTTTAAATTGTATTTGATAATATAAATAATATTTTTATGATTGGAAGAACCTAAATGATTGTTTTTATGTTTTGAAGATCTTGAGTGATAGTTTTCATATTTTTTCTTTGATTTTAATAATTTTCAATTATTTTAACTAATTTCATAAAAGTGATATAGAATTCAACATCATACCAAGAAAATTAATCAAAGCTCAAATATTGGAGGAATGTGAAGCAAGTAATGAATGATACAAATTTTTGAAATCAATAAATTAAATCTCATAGTTAAAAGTACATCCTCTTCTCCACCTCAATTTGATAGTTTGAATGATTATGATTTTTTCTTGTTAAGAAGTCTAGTTTAAGTTTGATAGATATTCTATAGTAGCATTTTTGTTAGTAGGAAAGATGTAGTGCACAAAGAAAATAAGTAAAACCTACTAAAAACCACTGCAAAAGGGTTACAAAGCTCCTATCCAACATATCAACTAAAAGAAGAGTTATAGAATATAAGGAACACGTCCCACTGGGATCCTATATGTATGAGGTAGAATAATATGTAACAAGAGAGAGTAAGAGAAAACAAATAAATGTAAGTTCTAGAGAATATATGAATTGTACAATATATGAAATGGATACTAATATGATATGGAAGATACGATGTATAACATGGAAATATGAATGTATAATATGAGTGTTTCCATAATAATGTGTCCCACTTCTAGGACATCCTAATTTTTTCATAAATCATATATTTTAATAAAAAAATTAATAATTTAAGCCTTGAGGGGTTCCATCTAAAAGGGTTTTAGTTGAAGAGGGTTAGATAAGGCCCCCTTAGATGAAACCCCCTTGGATAGAACCCATCTATTCTTAATCATATCCATAGTAGAGTCTCCACACCTATCAAAATGTTAACAAAAAACCACTTTTTCTTTACTTTTTGAGGATCAAATAAAGTCATTTATAAATTATGTTTTGTAAGTATGTATCCCTTATTATAATCTTTCAAAAAAGTATAATTTTTTTTTTTTTTGGATGTGAAAGAAGTTGTGGACATGGGGTCCACTCCCATATATGAAATCATAAAAGAGAGAGATGCATCAGCCTTGAAATAGGGTTACAAATTAGATTCCCAAATGGGAATCGACATAACAAAGATTTATTGTTGCCACTTATAGTAACAAAGCACAAAACACCTATACCTAGGCCCAAGCTAGAACAATCGCTTAACCCAAAAGCTTGTAAAAGGAAATCATGTGGCCAACTTGTCCCCCCTCTTGGAGGACCTTAGAGTCATCTTGTGAGGAGAGATAACTTTCTTCCTCTTAACTTTTGTCCATCCTTGATCTTGAGAGAAACTGTTCTCATCTAGATTTCTTTCATAGTTCAACCCATTTGAGGATTTCAATGACACATCCAAATTTTGGGACCACACAACCAAAGTAGGAGAGCTCAAGGATTGGTTATTTGTTGTTTCAGAAGAGATAGTAAGCAAGGGCCTCAAAGAACTTTTTTCCTTTTCCTGGAAGCTTGGGTTGCTTGGTTGGAGCATCCTTTCAGTCACCATTAGCTTTGGAGATATATCATTGACCAAATCTACCTTTTGTTTCTTGGAATCTGATTTTGGAGTGGAGAGATTCTCTTTGGGAGAGTTCAAAACAAAATAATGCTTGGGGGGGAAATCCTTCCACCAAGAAGCCACTCAATTTGGTTGAGTCTTGACAGATGATCACTTAGTAGTGATGTGACCAGTTTGATAACATCTTCTACATCTAAAGATTAAACCTTCGTAATATAGAGGTTGATTCCAACATAGTCTATTGTCTCTCAAGATAATTTCAGCTGGTAGATCCTTAAATATGTTCAATTCCACCAAGATCTTGGCATAAGTTGTGCTGATAAAAAAATTTGAGTTTCCATCCATATACATGAATTTTCCCATAGAGTTTTTTTGTTGTAGCAAAACATGATTCAAACCAGTAGTGAAGGGGTAGATTTGGGAAGATTTGGGAGATGAACCCAAAGCAACAAAACAAAGAATGATTCTATGGACGGATCAAAAATTGGGTGCCAAGATTTTACCTACAACAAATTTCCTTCCCACTGCCAAATATAATTAAGAGTAGTGTTTTTGTCTTTATTACCATCAAAAACCACAATGAAAAAACCCCTTGTGCTAAGATAAATCTCTAAACCTCCATCCATGAGAGGAAGCCAAGATTTTGTAATCCAAAAAATGGAGCTCTGGGAGGTTGGGATATAAGTGGATGAATCTTCTGATTAAGACATTCTCTAAGAAAAAGGCTATGTTTTCCCACATCTCCTTTGAAAAAGTGTCATCAAAGTCTAGTGTTAAGGGTTTCCCTAAGCACTCGACGACTCTCCTGTTGCCTGTACAATTTTTTGAAATTTGTGGTGATTTTGGGGGTACATGGGAACCAGACTTTGTTGCATCTAGACCCATGCTGATGTTTATTGTTGACCCCTGCCTAGGTGGCGAGATCCTATGTGCCCCTCGAGCTTAGATTGGGCATCATCATAGGTAGCAAATGGCTAAGTCGTGGAGGAGGTTAGCTTCATTTGGGCCTGAAGGAGTTTCTGCCACCATGCAAAGCTTCAACAATACTAAAACTACCAACCAATCCTACAACCCTAGCCCTCCTACAATATGTTTACTCACTCAGATTCATGGGCTTAACAAAGGCAGAATGGGAAGCATCTTTCCCATTGATCAAAAGGGGTGTCTTGTCTATGAAACCCTCACCAGAAGGCATCTCCTTGATTTTCAAGAGCGGTCGAGGAGAATTTGCATTATTTGCGGGCTCAACAAAGGCTCCACTACATGCAGAATGAGCCAAGCCTTCCTCATTGCCTCCAAATGCTTTCCTATCGGCACCATCAACCTCTTACAAACCTACAAAAAAACTACCTAAAACCTTAGCATTTCACAAATTTGTCAATTTCGACAGTGTTGCCATCACTCTTCAATATTTTTAATTTTATTATTATATTTATATTTTATTTCTCATGAATGTAGGATTTTTACCAAACATCAAGGTATTTTTTCACACACATGAAAATACAATTTAATAAAGAAACAAATTTATAAAAAATATTTTTTCCCTAGGTATTGATGTACATTTTTCAAAGAAAAAGTTGAATTTTGATACATAAAAAACAAGTTATGTGTTATGACATACACCTATATCCAAATTATAATTACCCTGACTTCAAAAATTAATTTTAAAAATGCAACAAAAAATTATGAAAAAATATCCATGCACTAGATAGTGATATTACAAATCTATATTTTAGAAATTATAATTTTATCCTTTCTATTAAAAAATCTATGTGTTACACATAAATGTCACTTTTTTAAAAAGTTTACAATAAAAAACAAGTTGCAGTATAATTTCTAGATTTGATTGTGTTTTTATTTTTCATCAACGTTCCAAATCACCGTATGTGATTCATCATCATGATAAGAGAGAGCTAAAGAGAAAAATGATTTGTTGCAGACCAAGAAGAGCTAAAAAGAGAGAGAGGGGGGAGGATAGGTTGGAGGACCAATGTTCAAGGATAAGGGTTGACTAAGACTAAAGAATAAAATAAACTAAAAGAGGAAGACAAGCTAAGAGACACAAAACAAGAGAAATAAAGACCCCTAAACTAGAAAATCTATTTGAAAAATGGTTAAATTTTTAATAAGAAGATTAATTTTAAAAGAGGAGAGCTTTTAAGACAAAAAGATTTTAAAAGATAAATTTATTAGAATTTAAGAAAATTAAAAATAAAAGACAAAATAACAAATGAAATCCTAAAGGATGATATTGAAAAAGAAAAATACAAACAAAAGGAAATGATAATAAAAAATATTTCAAAAATAATAAGCTTTATGATTAAAAAAAATAAGATTTTAAAGGAAATTAATTGGAGTTAAAGTTCAAAACAAAACAAAAACAACAAAAATAAAAGGAGAGAAATTTATAATTTTTTTAACAAGATAAGTTTTTTAATATTTTTTTGAAATTTTAACAAAATTAAGATTTTAATTATTAACAAGTCAATTTAATAGTATCTTTATTTAAATATTATATTACAAATAAGTTTTTAATAATTCTCTTAAATAATAGATATTTCATAGATATTTCTTAAGAAATATTTATTATTTAAGGGAATTATTAAAAACTTATTTGTAATATAATATTTAGATAAAGATGTTATTAAATAAAAGATAAATTGTTTTGTTAATACTTAAAATCTTAATCAAGTGTTAAAATTTCAAAAAATATTAAAAAACTTATCTTGCTAAAAAAATATAAATTGTTCTTTTATTTTTGTTGTTTTTATTTTATTTTAAGCTTCAACTCCAATAAATTTCCTTTACAATGTGAATCTTTTCTAATCATAGAGCTTATTATTTTTGAAATATTTATTTTTATTATTTCCTTTTGTTTTTATTTTACTTTTTCAATATTATCGTTTAGGATTTCATTTGTTATTTTTGTCTTTTATTTTTTAATTTTATTTAATTCTAATAAATTTATCTTTTAAAATCATTTTGTCTTAAAAGCTCTCATATTTTAATTTTAATCTTATTAAAAAGTCAACCATTTTTCAAATAGGTTTTCTAGTTTAGTGGTCTTTATTTCCCTTGTTTTATGTCTCTTAGTTTGTCTTCCTCTTTTAGTTTATTTTATTCTTTGATCTTAGTCAACCCTTATCCTCAAACTTTGGTTCTCCTACCTATTCTCCCTCCCCTCTCTCTCTCTCTCTCTCTCTCTCTCTCTCTCTCTCTCTCTCTCTCTCTCTCTCTCTCTCTCTAGCTCTTCTTAGTTTGCAACAAATCATTTTTCTCTTTAGCTCTCTCTTATCCTAATGATGAATCATGGAGGGTGATTCAAAACATTGATGAAAACAAAAACATAATCAAATCAACAAATTATAATGTAACAACAAAATGGATTGTGGAAACTTGATATCTTTAAAAAACAAGTTATTAAAAGCTATGTAATACAATTTACAATTTATTTCTTTCTTTTTAAAAAAATATATATTTAGAACATACACACAAATTCTTACAAATCACTAGTTCACATCATCTCAAAATTATTAATGGTTTAGTTTTGACTAGATTAAGAGTGGAAGGGCTAGTACCCATTACAAAACAACCATGAAGGAAAATGATGGGATCATGAGAATTGAGACACCCAACAAAATAAAACTTAAACTTAAACTTAAATAGTTCGACCAACAAAAAGAAATAGTGAAAGCACACAAAAAAGACACCAACATAGGACCATAAGACACCTATAGGTCTCCCAACAAATTGAGACCATTGATCGCATTCCATTCTTGAGATAGAAAATGGATCTTCTCTTCAAAAGTCATGGGGCCTTTCTAAATCGCTTGAGTGTCCATTATGGTGTCTCGGGCCAAAAAGGCCACCAATTTACCTTTCTTCTTCTATGTGTGATAATCATCCTGACCATCTTTCGCCACTTACTTACCCCGGCTCTTCTTTAATTCTTGCTAAAAAATCTGAATGGTGAGGGTAGTGTTCTTCATGGTATTTTTACTATAGTTGATGATAACCCTAAGGTATTGTGTGGTTTTCTCCTGGTTCTTATGGATAGCATCTATCTCCATAATTAAATTATTTTAATCTTCCTCTGTACCAATAATGGCTCTCAAATTTTCTAGCTCCTCCCAATTGGCCCACTACTCGAATGATTTAACTAGGGAGGCTATCATATCCCAGTGGCATTTGTCCTCCACCTCCCTTGGCCACGGGACCTACTATTGCAAGACCTTGCTTTCTAGGATTTGGATTATCTCGTTGGCTATAACTAGCTGGCCCAAGATCCAATTCAAGATATCATTTTGCATATTAATTGTCTCTGAAATTTTATTGATTTTTTTGGAAAGAGAGTCACTAGAGGCACCAAATTTGAAACTCTCCCTAGGTTTAGCATGGGTCCCCTCCAAATTTATGCAGAGGTTGGGGGAATTTTGGAGGTTAGGGTTTAAAATAGGAGGGGTGTTGGGGACCTCAAAGACCTCCGCATGAGCAGGAAAGCTCACAAGAGAGTTGGCAGGGGTGGGATTCCACAACACGTTTTCATCTAAGTTATCCAGCTCATTAGACCCAAAAGTAGTGATAGGAATAAGTTTTGATAGGGGAGTACATTTGATAGGGTTGGGAGGGGTTTCCTCATTATCAGGGGCTTTACCATGGGCTCAAGTGTTGCAACGAATGGCAAGAGGGGCTTCATCCAGGGTAATGGAGGGACTGTGGTCCATAAAGGGACCAGTGGAGTCATGAATGACAAGGGTATTCTTTTTTATAGTGACAGGGGAGGGTAACAACATGATATGGTGCTTGCAAAGGTGAAATATAACCTTTGGCCCTGGTGAGTGTGTAAAGGCTTACTTTTACCCTAGACACTATTAACAGATTGCTCAAGTGAAGACAAAAGCCAAAAATAAAAGTTCATTTTTATATTGTATCAGAGGGTATTAAGCATTGGGAATAAATGAGCATGAAAGCAATAGAACCGACCCTCAAGCATAACATACTCATGAGGACCTCTATAATTTTTTTCCAAACGCCAGGTAGGTCCGCATGATTGAAGCCATTTTAAAGTCTATTCATCTTCTCACCCTCTTTCAAAAAGCATTCCATGTCTTTCTAGTAATGGCCTTTGGACTTATGGGGGATGCACAATTCCTCCAAAGAAAGCCCTATCACCTCGGTAATAAGCTCAGGAGTCACCATGAAGGAAGTCCCTCCAATAGTGATGATGTCGTTCAACAAGGAGGTAGCGAACACCACATAAATCTTAGGGTCATGCCCTTGCATTCCTTCCAAAAATGAGGCCATCTTGCCCCATTGTAGGATGGTCCAAATCTCCTTATCATGTTTCCACATCTTGCAACTAGTAGGCTCCTCCTGAACTAGATCCCCCCCATCGCAAAAATCACAAACTTCCAAGTGGGGTAGCATAGACTATAGAAATAATGAGACAAAAACCAAAGCCACAAGTCATTGTATTTATGAAAAGGCTGCTTAGAAGGATTAACTTTCCATAAGTGAGAAGCATGGAAAATATCAACTAGAGCTGACATCATATCCAACTCAATCTCAAATTGGTAGTACTTTAGCATCATGATGGATTAAATTGCACACATGACTAGGGATATTAAGGACATTATCCCATATTACTAAATTTTGTGCACACATGAAGGTTCCAAGATTAGCCAACATGTCAGCAACTTTATTATCATTTTGAAACACCTGATTAGTGTTGCAATTTTTGAGGGAAATCATAATATTGTGAATCGAAGACACAAGGTCCTGGAGGTCCAACAAGAGGAGGCTTTCCCCATCAGCATTATAATCGTGTTTCTAGAATCTCCCTCGATGACTAGGTTAGAAAGCCCAACTTGCATGGAAATTTGGATGTCATCGAACATCACCACCACCTCAACAAATCTTGATGATTGCACCCCCAAATTAATTGCATAGGCAAAAATTAATTTCCCCTTGTGATCCCAGATGACCCAACCCACCCGCCCGACCTGGATTAGGTTTGGCAGATTCGTCAAAGTTGAGCTTCAACCAACCAGGCATGGGGGGGACTAGGGAGTACTTTTCTTATTGATAGGGAGGTTGGGTGAATCAATCATTGATTCATGCTCTAGGTCTTGTTTGGAAGACATCTAAGGTTTCACACTCCACCAATTTAACCTATAGGACCTTCTAGTACTTAGGATCCCTTGGTCTTGTTTTTCCAACCCCAACTATCAACACAAATTCTATCTACCAAGTCAAATCTTGGTGCAACCTTGCAATTCTAACCTTAGCCCTTAATCCACCCTAAAGGCTAAAAACCTCCAAATTAAAAAATTAAACTTTGCATGGGTGTGGAGGTGCTTTGAAAGACTTCAATCTATCCTACTATGGTTCTTGCAGGTTCACCTAACTCCAATTCTTGGTCGCTTTCACCAAACCCTCATTTAGGTCTTGAAAAGGCTACTAGCCCTAGGAGCCCCAATTAGGTCTCCTTCTCCAAGAAAATAGGTTAGTTCTCCAATCTTTCTAAAGAAAATCCCAATCTTTTATTGGGATTCCTGGTTCATTTTCCCACCTCTCAAATATTTATGGGGTCTTGGGTCTCAACTGTCCGTACAAAGGCTCAACTTGAAAATGAGCAATACTTAGGGTTTTAAGCCTTTCCTGACCTCTCCACAAATTGTTAAGTTCTTTCCTCACTAGATGGATTGATGGAGCTTCTTCCTACTTACGTGGTCTTGGCAAGACACATACCTACCTTCTCCAAAAGGAATTTTGTCAAGAATTTGTCACCCCTGCAAGTTAAGTGATCTGCACTAAAGTCTTCCTAGCCAGGAACTTCCCTGGCTCGCCTAGGGAAATAATTTTCCAATAGCTATTGCATTCTCACAAACCCTAAATCCTACCATATATACATACATGGAGACTAGTCACTGGTCCCAAAGAGTCGTACAATTTGTACGGTGGGAAAGTGAACTAATACTCCATTTTCACAAAACTGTCTGGTTCAGACCAGCAACAGTACGGAAACCAAACTATTTACAAACTAAGCTTGAAATTGAATAAAGAAACTATCTAATGACACAAAAATCTTTAATAACTACTATACTACATTCCACACAAGTTACAGAGCCATAATCAACCCATTAAAGCTCACTACAATGCAAAAATCACAAAATTCACTCTAAACACACTTGCTTTTCTTGAATTCACAAAACTTCAAACATAGCCAATGCTTCCAACTACTTCCAACCCTACTCTTAGGTTGAGGCACACCCTATATAGGTCAAAAAAAGTAATTATGCCTCCCCTTGGTCAGACATGTCAGTTACATTGTGGAAAAGTTGCAAAATGCACCATTGTGCAACATTTGCCAAGTTCTAGTAAACTAAGTAAAATGAGTTTCTAAACTCATCCACCCTTCCTAAATTTCTATCCTAGAGATCAAACATATCCCTAGCTATCTCCTCTACTCAATGGTCAACATGACCTTCATGGTAACACATCAAAAACAAAAATTCATCCTAGATTTCCTAATTGCTTAGTGTAACTGCCTAGTGTTTCCTAGGTGCTCCTGCACCATTCTCCCCCTCTAAGGAATGTGAGGAGAGATCAGTGACACATCAATTCCCTGCTTCTTAAACTGAGCTTCATCCACCCATGTAGCCTCTGAGTCTAGTTTGTCCTTCCACTTAATGAGGTGCTCCATGTACACTTTATGCCTTGTAGATTCTTCACCCTTGACTCCAAGATCCTTTCTACCTGAAGCTTGTCTTGAGTAGGTAAGGCTATGTTGCTTACATCCTTGAAGATATCCCTACTGTTATGATCCATGTCATTGACTAATCCTTTATATCTGATCAAATCAGCTACATTGAACACTGGAGAGATGCCTAAATCTGCAGGTAATTCCACCTTGTAGGCATTTTCCCCATATTTGGCTAATACCTTACATGGTCCCACTCTTTTCATCTATGATTTGGTTGATATTCCCTTTTGCAACCTAGATTTGTTGAGGTGGACCATAACATAGTCTCCTACTGCAAATTGTAGATCCTTTCTAGATAAATCCACCTTCTCTTTCAACTTTTGAGTAGCCTTGGTGACTGTCTTCTTCACCTACTCCTGAATCTCCTTCATGGTCTAAGATAAATCCTCTGCATGTCCACTCCTATGCTCCATAGCTCTTAGATCCCTGAGCTCATACACACCTCTTGGGTGCATTCCATACACTATTTCAAAAGGACTCTTCCCTGTAGTCTTGTTCACACTGTCATTGTATGCATACTCAGCCTATGATATGACCAAGTCCCATGTCTATCCATACTCTTTGGTTAGGCATCTTAGAAGGTTACCTAACACCCTATTAACCACCTCTGTTTTCCCATCAGTCTGAGGATGGTAAGCTGATCCAAAAGATAGGTTGGTACCTAATCTGCTCCATAGAGTCTTCCAAAAATGACTCATGAACTTCACATCCCTGTCTGATACAATGCTCAAAGGAAATCCATGGATCCTCACAATCTCTTTGAAGAAGAGATGATCAATATAGCTAGCATCATGGGTGGTATTGCAAGGAATAAAATGACTCATCTTACCACCACATAGACACTATCAAACCCTATCTTGGTTTTAGGGAGTCCTACCACAAAGTCCATGCTAATACATTCCCATGGTCTATTGGGAATGGATAGAGGTTGATACAAACCTGCATTACTAGCTCCCCCTTTGGATTTCATACAAACTACACATTACTCCACATACCTTCTGACATCCCTTGGAAACTTGGGCCAATAATAAACCTCTGCACTAGTTCCATTGTTTTGTTGATACCAAAATGACCACTAAGACTGCCATTGTGCTTCTCTTGGATGAGATTCTCTCTCATTGATCCTCTTGGAACACACAACTGATTTCCCTTGAATAACAATCCACTTTGCAATGTATACTCTGAGTATTGACTATGAAAGTAATTCTCAAAGTCAGAACATACCTTATATACCTCTGAGAAGTCTTCATCTTCTCCATAGAGATCCTTGAAACTCTCTATTCCAATGCTCTTTATTTGTATCTCCTGCACTGTCAGCAATCTTCTACTTAGTGCATCTGCCACCTTGTTCAACAGTCCCTTCTTGTGCTTGATGGTGAAAGTGAAAGCTTGGAGGTATTCCATCCATTTCAAATGTCTATTGCTCAGCTTCTCTTGTGTGTTGATGTAGCTAAGTGCCTCTATCTCTGTGATTGGTGTAGGCCAGTTTAGGATAGCTTCCACCTTGCTTAGATCCATCTTCAATGATCCTTGGGATACTACAAACCCCAAATACACAAGCTCCTATTGGAAGAACTCACACTTTTCTAGGTTGATGGCTAATTTCTCCTCTTGCAATCTTTTAAGAACCAACTCCACATGCTTTAGGTGTTCTTTTGTTGTCTTACTAAAAATGAGTATATCATCAAGGTATACCACCACAAATATACCTGTGAAATCCTTAAGCACTTCATTCATGAGCCTCATGAATGTGCTAGGGGCATTAGAGAGGCCAAATGTCATAACTCTCCACTCATACAACCCATCATTTGTCTTAAAGGTTGTCTTCCACTCATCTCCATCCTTGATTATGATCTGGTGGTATCCACTTTTGAGATCCAACTTGGTAAAATACTGAGCTCCTCCAAGACAATCCATCAAATCTTCAATCCTAGGAATAGGGAACCTATATCTAATTGTAATTCTATTTATAGCCCTAGAATCAGTGCATAATCTCCACTTACCTCCGTTTTTGGTTGCTAAAACCACTGGTATGGCACATGGATTGATGCTCTTCCTAATTAATCCTTGGTCTAATAACTCCTGCACTTGTCTAGCTACTTCTAGGTTCTGATCCGGTGTAAGCTTGTAAGCTGCTTTGTTTGGTAATGAAGCCCCTGTTATGAAGTCAATCTGATGACTGATGGCTCTCTTTGGAGGTAAGGTTGCTGGTGTTCCATCACTAACTATGTCCTTATACTTCTCAAGTAACTTCTGGACTGCTTCTAGTATGACTATTTTCTTGGTCTGATCTTCCTCCTTAGACTGCATCATGACCATATATCCTTCACCTCCTTGATGTAGAGTGTTAAGGAACTCCTTGCCACTGCTTAATAAGACACTAGGAGTCTTTGACTATCCTTCTTTCTCATTTGAGAGTGCCTGCAACTTGAATGTCTTTCCATCCTTCTTGAATGAGATAGTATTGGCTTTTCCATCATAGATGGCACCTCTGTCATGCTGCCGTGGTCTTCCCAATAGAAGATGGCATGCATCCATGGGTAACACATCACAAATCAACTTGTCTTTGTACCCTCCAGTGGAGAACTCCACTGTTGTCTGCTCATTGACAAGAACACTCTGTCCTTTGTTCAACCATGTCACCTTGTAAGGACTAGTGTGGGGTATCTTCCCCAACTTCAACTTCCTCACTGCCTCCTCAAAGATAATTTTATTAGTAGACCCCGAATCCACTATAACCTTGCACACCTTTCCCAATATTTTGCATCTTGCCTTGAATAAGGCTCTCCTTTGCTTTGGATCTTCTTTGACTGGTTGTCTGATTAGAACCCTGCTAAACATCAGGTTCTCCCCCATTTCTGATTCTATGTGACTAACCTCTGGTGACTTGACACTCACAGTGTCCTCTTGAGCATATGCTACTCTCTTCTCAGTATTTGATGAAGATGCTTTCTCCGGGCACCTATAAGCTAGATGACCTACTTGACCATAGTTATAACACTTCATAGTGGCAAAGTATGAGCTACTTTTTCCTGCTCCTCTTCCTCTATTTGAACCTCCTTGAGGTGCTCTACCTCTGTTATACCCTCCTCTAGAAGGTGTCTCACTTCCATGCTCTGTGAGTTTAGACTCTCCCTAATTTCTTTTTTCAGTCCCTCTACCTTGGTATCCACCTCTATGTCCTCTTTGATCTCTGCCTTTTCCACTGCTCTTAGAAGCCTGATCTTGTTTCCTCTTACTTCTTTCCTCAATCTTTATAACCAATTGATAGCATTGGTGTACTGTTTTGGGACTTAGAAGAGTCATCTCCTCTTGAATGTTCCACTTCAAGCTGTTAAGATACCTAGCCACCTTGGGACTTTCATCCTCTGTAACATTAGACCTCATGAAAAGTTTTTGAAACTCCTCAGTATAAGAATTCACATCTTGATCTCTTTTCCTCAAGTTATGTCTTTTCTTGTGCAACTAAATTTCATAATCATCAGGCATGTATGCTTCTCTCACTTTGGCAACCATTCCCTTCCAAGTAGAAATAGGCTTCTTTCCTTCCTTTTCTCTCTCTATCTGAATGAACTTCCACCATGTCAAGGAAAAACCTCTTAATCTTGACTTTTCCACCTTCACCTTTTGTGCTTCAGTGACTCCATCACATTCAAAATGGTTTTGCATTCCCTTTATCCAATCCATGACTAGATCAGCTTCCATTTTTCCACTAAACAGTGGTATGCCTTCAAGTGCTTTTCCACTCAAAGCCTTCAATTCCTTCAAGAAAGGCTCTTCTTTCAAAACAGGGTCAGGTTTAGGGATCTTATCTTCCTCTTCAACCTCTTCTTTCTTTGGTACCCTTCCTTCGAACTGCACATCATTCAATGCTTGCTCAAGTTGGTCTATTCTTTCCCTCAATAGCCTATTGTCTTCCTCTTGTCCTTCGACCATCTTGGCCAATTCTGCATTTGTCACCATGATGGTAGAACCACTAGACTCAATCTTAGACATACAATAGTCAATCCCAAATCTTTTACTTGCTCTGATACCAATCAGATAGGGAGGTTGGGTGAATCAATCACTGATTCATGCTCTAGGTCTTGTTTGGAAGACCTCTAAGGTGTCTCACTCCACTAATTTAACCTATAGGACCTTCTAGTACTTAGGATCCCCTGTTCTTGTTTTTCCAACCCCAACTATCAACACAAATTCTATCTACCAAGTCAAATCTTGGTGCAACCTTGCAATTCTAACCTTAGCCCTTAATCCACCCTAAAGGCTACAAACCTCCAAATTAAAGAATTAAACTTTGGAGGGGTGTGGAGGTGCTTCGAAAGACTTCAATCCATCCTACTATAGTTCTTGAAGGTTCACCTGACTCCAATTCTTGGTCGCTTTCACCAAACCCTCATTTAGGTCTTGACAAGGCTACTAGCCCTAGGAGCCCTAATTAGGTCTCCTTCTCTAAGAAAATAGGTTAGTTCTCCAATATTTCTAAAGAACATCCCAATCTTTTCTTGGGATTCTTGGTTCATTTTCCCACCTCTCAAAGATTTATGGGGTCTTGGGTCTCAGCTGTCCCTATAAAGGCTCAACTTGAAAATGAGCAATACTTAGGGTTTTAAGCCTTTCCTAACCTCTCCGCAAACTATTAAGTTCTTTCCTCACCAGATGGATTGATAGAGCTTCTTCCTGCTTACCAGGTCTTGGCAAGACTCATACCTACCTTCTCCAAAAGGAATTTTGTCAGGAATTTGTCACCCCTGCAAGTTAAGTGATCTGCACTAAAGTCTTCCTAGTCGGGCACTTCCCTAGCTCACCTAGGGCAAGACTTTTCCAAAAAATCCTACATTCTCACAAACCCTAAATCCTACCATATATACATACATGAAGACTAGTCACTGGTCCCAAAGGGTCATACAATTTCTACGGTGGGAAAGTGAACTAATACTCCATTTTCACAAAATTGTCTAGTTCAGACCAACAACAGTATGGAAACCAAACTATTTACAAACTAAGCTTGAAATTGAATAAAGAAACTATCTAATGACACACAAAGCTTGAATAAATACTATACTACATTCCACACAAGTTACAAAGCCATGATCAACCCATTAAAGCTCACTACAATGCAAAAATCACAAAATTCACTCTAAACACACTTTCTTTTCCTTAATTCACAAAACTTCAAACATAGCCAATGCTTCCAACTACTTCCAACCCTACTCTAAGGTCGAGGCACACCCTATATAGTTAAAAAAAAGTAATTATGCCTCCCCTTGGTCAGACATGTCAGTTACATTTTGGCAAAGTTGCAAAATGCACCATTGTGCAACATTTGCCAAGTTCTAGTAAACTAAGTAAAATGAGTTTCTAAACTCATCCACCCTTCCTCAATTTCTATCCTAGAGATCAAACATATCCCTAAGCTTCTCTACTCAATGGTCAACATGACCTTCATGGTAACACATCAAAAACAAAAATTCATCCTAGATTTCCTAATTGCTTAGTGTAACTGCCTAGTGTTTCCTAGGTGCTCTTGCACCACTTATCCAAAGGAATGATAGAACCGAGAGAATTAAGAACCTTGGATAGGTTCCAAGCAGACGTGATAGAGACCTCCAAATTGTTAGGATTTATTTTAGGCTTGCAAGAGGTAATGAAAATAATCTCAACAACTTGACTGATAATATTATTGGCCACCTTCAGCCATGTGGAACTTTTGTCTTTGAAGACCCTGTTATTACGCTCCTTCCAGAGTGCCCACCCAATGAAGAAAAAATATTGACACCAAATCTAAAAATCATAGGGTGAGAAACTGGGGGGTTCTAGCTATCCAAAATACAATGAATGTCCTTCCTCTAGACCCAACAAATATTGGAGAGCAATTGGATTTTTTGCCTAACCTACCAAGAGTAGGGATAATGGAAAAGTAGGCGGGGGATGGAATTAGCTTCAATATCGCACCTATTACCAAGTTGTAAGCCTTTCTTCTGCAAGTTATCTAGGGTAAGGATCCTTTTATGACAAACAATCCACCAAAAAAAATTGACTTTAGGGAGGGAATTCTTTTGCTAGAGGTGTATCCAATCAAATAGGGGGTCCCAGGTGCTGGAAAGAATGTTTTAACCGGTCTTAACGAATATATACCATCCTTTAAAACTGACAAGTGTTGGAAAATGTACCTCAAACTTACTGACATGAAACTCCTCAAAGAGAAAAATTGGTGAGACCCTCAAAATGTCTTACCAACCAACAGCTGTGTTCAAAAGATTAAAGTTGTTGAGACTTTGGTTCTTTCTTGTCGATGGGAGTCATTGGCAAGACATGTCTATCGCTATGAAATTTCTAACTCTTTCCGCCTGGGCAGACCTCTTGCCAACGGGTTGGTTCCTAGTGGTTATCAAAGAGACTCCTGGCAACGAGTAGCATCGGGGAGAGGCATGAACCTTTGGAGTGACTCATTCTAACAGAATATGTCTCATCAACAATCTTACACAAGAATGTCTTTGGGGTGACATGAAGGCTTGATAAGAGTCTAATCGATGGATGTGGTCTCGCCAACAGGTATACCTTCGGTGAGAACTCTTGGCAATAATGTTTCTCTCACTGTTGGATTTTTGTTTGCTGTGAACTCTCAACGATAGCAAAACTCTTGTCGATAGATTTGCATGAGATGGATATCGATGTGATTTCTTAAAGATAGAGTTGGTCTGGCCGACAGGTTTGAACTCGATATGACTCTTGCCAATGGTGGTGACTCCTACCAATAACAGTTTGTATTCTTTGTGACATTGGGAAGACTTGGAAGATCTATATGACTTCTCAGGGTGTTGCCGATAGTGATGGTCATGTCGATGGTTCTGTGATCAGGAATTTTTGCATTGGGGAGACACTGTCTAGTGTCTCACTGACATGCGATTCTATTGAACCATTTTGACTGAATGTCTATCCTACATCGCCTACTTTGAACCAATGAGTGAAGTGGAATGAGAACCGATTGGCAGTTGAATAGTTGAGACTATTCTTGTGTGGAAAACAAATAGGCTGAGTGAGAACGAATTACACTCTGCAATGGTAGATGACGATGATTAGTGTGAGATAATGAAAGTGTTGTTCAATTGAATACAGATTGATCTGTGTAAGTTCATTGGATGTTTCTAAGAGCATTTATGTACAAGGTTGATCAGAAAATTATGTTGTAAAAATTAACATCAAAAAATGAAGTTGTTCTCTGTATGTAATTTTCTTACTATAATACAAAGAGGCTTTTCTTGGTGTGGTGGGTTTTTCTCCCATAAGGGTTTTCCCACATAAATCTGGTGTCCAATTGTCTATGTCTTTATTTCTCTTTTCTGTTATTCTTTTCAAGTGTATCTGATTGAACTATAATTGTAAAATTTAAAGTCTTATCTGCATTCTTCCCTGAGGTTTTGGTGTTAGGAGAGTTTGTTCCGCACCTAAGCTTTCCTTACAACAAGACCAAGGATTCTAACAAGTTGGAAGGAAAGAACTTGAAATTATTGACAATTCTAAGAAGCTCTTCAGCGGCCAACCGAAGGGGGGGTCAAACCAATTTGGGTCAATCTTCCATTGAGGTGGAATAACAAAAGTATCCAAGTAATCAAAAACCTTAAACCCCAACCTAACAGTGAGTTCCATCCTAACCGCAAACAAAATTGAGTGAAGACCAAGGGTCGTCAAGGAGAGCCATATGTTGTCCCAGAAAGAGACCAAAGAACTCGATCTAACCAGCCAAGAGGAACAAGAAGAAAGTAAATTCTTGGTCTTTAAGAGGTTGTTCTAGATAACAGACGCAGTAGGAAGAACTTCATTGTCCAACAAAGAGAAGCAATCATGTCCCTGCAAATACTTGTCCTTGAGGATAGAGATCCATTCAGCCCAATTGTTCAAAAGCTTCCAAGGAATTTTAGTTATAAGTGACATATTCAACAGTCTTATTTTTCTCAAATCCAGGCCAACATAACATTTCCTAGAGCACACAGTATCCCAACTCACCAAAGAAAACCTGCTCCTCTCTTCAATCCCTGACCAAAGGAATCTTCATTGGATTTGTTCAAGTTTCTCTACCCACACAACAAGCATAAAAATAGAAAAATTAGTTACACAACCAAACTTTGAAGGGTGGACTTAAGAAGGAGGAGCTTACCAACATTACTGAGAAGAGCACCTTTCCACACAATAAGCTTCCTCTAAACTCTTTCTAAGAGAGTAGACCAAACTGAATTATCCACCTTACTAATAGTAAGTGGCATGCCCAAATATGTCGAGGGAAGGGGAAGGATCTGGCAATTCAGAGTTCTCAAAATCCTAGCTTGAAGAGTAGGGTCAACTTTAAGAAAGAAAATGACACTTTTAGTAAAATTGATACACTACCCAAAGGTTGTAGAAATTTTTTAAGGACATCCATCCAACCTCTAGCTTCAGCTAGTGTGGCCTCCCCCAACAAAATCATGTCATCAAAAAATGATTGATGGGAGATTGGTTGAGACATATATGAGGGGGAAAAACCCACCAAGGTACCCTGCAAAACTTTGCATTTAAAATTTCTACCAAGGACTTCAACCATCATAATAGGGTGATCCCATAAAGCTAATTTACAATTTCTGGGACATTCTATTTTTTGTTGAAATCACATATTTTTAGAAAATATAATGATTTAAGCCTTTAAAAGTTATATTTAAATCATTCCAATTGAAGAGGGTTTGATCAAACTACCTTAGATCAAACCCCCTTGGATAGAACCCTGCTAGTTTTAAACCATACCTATAACGGAGTCTCCTTTACACCTATCAAAATGCTAATAAAAAACCACTTTTGATTTACCTTTTGGGGGATCAAATGAATTTATTTAAAATTTATTTTTTGTAAGTATGTAGTCCTTATTATAAGCTTCCCAAAAAGTATAATTTTAAATAAATTTAATTTAATTATTTAATTTATTTTTTATTTCTTGTGAATGTGGTTTTTCTATGAAAATCAAGCTCTTTCTGCACATGTGGAAAAATAGAAGATTATCAAAAAAAAATTGAAAAATATGAGTGCACCAAATATTGAAGTTCTTGATCCAAAAAAAAAATTCAATACATACAAAAACATTTACGCGTTATACGGTTGCGCTATGTTTGAATTGTAATTGGTTTGACTTTGAAACTTGATTAAAGAAAAAATATTCAATAAAAAACTATCTAACCAAGTGGAAGCACTAGATATCAGAGTTACAAATCTAAATTCAAAATAATTATAATTTTATCCTTCATGGAAAAAAAGTTATGTGTTATACGATGAGCACCATTTTTTTAAAATGTTGTTTTCTAAATAAACTAGTTTTCAAGGGAGATGGAAAAAGAAGTGCAATCTAATTCTAAAAATTTTGAAAAAAATATATTTAGAATCTACAAACAAAATGTCAAGAAACTCTAGTTTGCATCATCTTCAAATTCCTCACAGTTTAGCCACTATAGGTGCCTGAAAGTGATGATTTAGTTAAAAAAATATTTCAGTGTCCAGTTTGGCCAAAAATTGTAAACCACTATTGTGGGATCACCCAATAAAGAGATAGGGAGACAAGGGAACCTGTTAGAAAATTCCATTGGATGTCAAGAAAAAACCTTGCAGGGTGCCATTGACAATCACAAAGAACTTGGGGGAGGTAACACAACCTTGGATAATTTTCAAAAATTTACTAGAGAAGCCAAATCTGCAAAGTACTTCAAACAAAAAATCCTAGGACACCTTGTCATAGGATTTGGAAATATCCAACTTAAGATCCATTCTTTTTCTTTTTTCTTTTGTCCATGGAGTGGAGAGTTTCATGCACCAACATAATAGCATTAGTTGTTTGCCTCCTCAGAACAAAACCTTTTTGAGAATGATGGATAAATTTGTTCAAATGACGTTTAATGTGATTAAACAACAACTTAGAGCATATTTTGTAGAAAGTGTTACAAATTCTAACATGCCTAAATTTAGATAATCTGTCAGCCCCCAAGTGCTTGGGAATGAGAACAACAAAAGTATTATTGAATTCTTTAAGGATACAACCAGTAGAAAGAAAATCAACCACCATCGTAGTGACATCTTGACCAACAATATCTCTAAACATCTAGAAGAAGAAAGGAGGGTAGCCATCAGGCCCAGAGGCCTTAAAAGGGATAAGGGAGAACACCACTTCCTGAATCTCATCAGCTGAAGCACCTCTTTCCATAAACACAGCCTCTTGTTGGGATAAAGAAAGGGGGATAACATCTAGGATGTCACCCGCCAGAAATTCCATCAAATACGGGTTGAGAAGGTTGTGGGAAAAAGAAACAACACGAGCCAAATCATCCTCATCAGCCAACACATAACCATCATCAAGGATCAACTCAGAAATAGTATTCCTCTTCCTATGTTGTGAAGTCGTCACCTGAAAGAATCTAGAGTTTTTATCCCCCTCTTGAAGCCATTGGTTCCTGTGGAGTTGTTTCCAGTAAACCTCCTCTTTCTCAATAATATTATGAAGTTCACTCAACAAGGTCTTTTATTTAACCACCAGATCTTCCATGAGTCTTGATACCATCTCATTTTTAACCTATCTAAGCTAAACTTTGAGGGACTTTTTCTTCTAAAAATGCTACCATAATAGCTCCTACTCCATTGCTTTAGATTTCTTTTGAGGCTATTGAGTTTATAGGCCAAATTGTACATCGTTGAACCACAACCATGATTGCTACACCAAGTGGAAAGAAGGTTCCTAAATTGAGGGTGGTACGCCCACATTAATTCAAAATGAAAAGGTCTCTTAGCCTTAGGGGGATGGGTATTCAAACACAAAAGAAGTGGGGTGTGATCTAAACCAATCCTAAGGAGAGAAGATAAGAAAAGTGAAGAGGTATACCAGTTGACCGAAACCAAGCAACGATCAAGCCAAACCTGAATAAGATTGTCCCTCAAACATTTATTGGACCAAGTAAAAGAGCTACCTTAAAGGTCCAAATTCATCAATCCCCCATCATACAAAAAGGAGTTAAGGTCCAACATACTATCCGATAAATCAAAAATACCCCCTACTTCTTAGAAGGAAAAAGAGGGGTATTAAAATCCCCCATCACCATCCAATTAGTTTGAAAAAAATATTTCTACATCCCAACAAGTCAATCCAAGTGTTCCTACTTTGGACCACATTATTCGATGCATAGACATTAGATAACACCCATTCAGGTAGATCAAAGTTTTGAGAGAAACTAATATTGAGAAAAAAATTATCCTTAGAAATTAAAGAGCCCTACCCACTAGAGGCCCCAATCGCATCCACCACCAAAAATAGAGCATTAGGCTAGATGAACTTACTAGATTTTTCAAACTCAGAAACAGTCATTTTAGTTTCTTATAAGAGAAGAATGTTAGGCTTCAACTCTTTAATGAAATCTTTGACGATATGCTTCTTGTGAAGGTTATTGAGCCCTTGGATGTTCTAAGAGAGGATCAATGTTTCTTACTACGTATGGATCCAACCTTCTCCAAGGTAGACTAATTGCTATTCACAATATCTCTAGTCGTGTTCTTCTATCTGGTGACTTTACCAGACTTCCTTCCAACCTTAGCAACAGTCCTGGCAACATCAGCCAACTTCTGAGGGCTAGTCAACTTAAAAGGAATGAGAAGACTAGCACTCACAGGTGAAGGAGGAATAACACAAGGGGTGACCAAATAAACCTTAGTAGGGATCAAAGAAAACCTTGGGTCATCACTTGACAAAGGGTTCAAGTTTAAAGTAGGAATCTTCAAATATGTAGCCAACAAGGAGGAATTTGGGGGGGAAACATTGGTCAACTAAAAGAGATCATG
The DNA here is from genome assembly GCA_007258455.2 of Sequoia sempervirens. Lineage (NCBI taxonomy): Eukaryota > Viridiplantae > Streptophyta > Pinopsida > Cupressales > Cupressaceae > Sequoia > Sequoia sempervirens. The sequence goes on along the minus strand of VDFB02026320.1, from coordinate 49,245,367 downwards.
GGAAGAGTAGGGACATTGAGAGTTGGACAAAGAGAATAGGCTCAGTGAGCACAGGGGCTAGAGAAAGATAGGAGACCAAAAAGCTAGGGAAAGTAACCTTGCAGGACAAGGGGACAAGAAGTAAAGGGGAAAATAGACGAGTTGAGGAGGACACCACCAACACTGAAATAGAGAAACCAACATCAAGGCCAGTGGAAGGGGAGGCAACATATTTGGCTTTACCCATGGGGGACTTGAGAAGACCCTTGGGACAAGCATTGCATAAATGACCAACAAAAGAACTTTTTTGGCAAAAAAGAGCAAAGTTTTCATATTCAATGGTTTGATACCACTTACCAAGCATGGATTCGAGAATAACTGAGGTTGGGAGCACCTTATTTAGTTCAATGCTAACATAGAACCGAGAAAACACAAGTTAGAAGTGTTCCTTTGTGACATAATCTAGAGAGAGGAAATTTCCAAAGGAGTTTCTATAAGTTTCATAAACTTAAAATTTGTTGAAAAATGTTGATTTCAATGTCCTACTTTTACCAAAAAGTGGGACAAAGTATTGTGGGATGACCCATATATATATATGAAGTTGATTGATATATGGGAGTTATTATTATTCTTTAAATCTCCATTTCTATACTATTCTCTTAACCTATTTGCTCCACCTTAAACTCTAATATATTATCCCTCTTTAAATTACTAAGTTTGGGGTATAAATACAACATATAAAGATTACTTGGGGACTAATTCGGTTTATGTTTTCCTATTTTCTTGTAAACATTAGTTCTATTGTCAAGACCCTAGTTAGGTGATATAGAGGAACTTAGAAAAATTCCTAATTCAAATAAGAAAGCAAAGAGAAAGATGAAAATTTTCTCATAGTTTGTGGTATTATCCCCTAGGTTGTAGCCTCATGAGACGAGGTTAGGCATCTAGGGGATGGAGAATGGAAAGGGGGGAATTTTGAAATGAATCTTTGAAAATATGTGACCTATTGAAATAAAAAATGCAATAACTACCACGAGATGAAATAAAGGAGCAATGCAATACCAAATCAAAACCACACATGGAAAAAGGTGGCAACAAAAGTCAAGAGAAGTTAGGGAAGATATTGAGTTGGAAAGGGAAAAAAAGATAGTTAGCCCCAAGTCAAAAGAAAGAAAGCTAAAATACAAAGAAGAGAGGGAGGAAAGACATTGAAGAAAAATGAAGATTGTATCTAAAAAAGAGTGAGTGTGCTAATATGGGTGCTACTGAGCACACCTATGTGGTTTTTTTTTAGCACACCAATGTAGGTGTTACCAAAATGAATTAAGGTAATGTATTTATAGAAGAAAAAGGGAAGATTCTAGAACTAGTATCGTCTCCTTAGAAGAAGCAATTTTTTTTCTGGAAGATTTGGAGAGAATAGAAAATTATGAGGTAGTAAGGAAGTGATTGGTAGATGAATATGCAAGTAGGAATGCTCCAACACTATCAAACTTAACAAAAAACCATTAATAGAGTTAGATTTATCAAATATCACAATTAAATTGGATGAAAGATTCCTATAATTCTTGGAAACGCCAAGGAAAACATTAACCACCAATTAAGATTACTTATAACAATTGGTCAATAAAAGATTAAGGAAGCCAAGAATAGAAGAGATAAAAAATAAAACAAGGCCATGTTTAGTTTGGGAAAAGAATTGTCAACAATGAAAAATAGGATGTCATTTAAAAATGAAAAGCTATCACCAAATATAGAACACAATTATGGAGAGTTCCAACCCACAAACCAAGACCCATTCGTTATGCCATATATAACAAGAAGAATCATAGTTGAAGAGGTACCACAAGAAAAGAAAAAGAGTCCACAAGAACGAATTATATAAGATTATGAATAAATTGTAGGTAAATAGTACTTTGATACTAAATTAGCAAGAGATAAGGGGAGACAAGATAAACCTACAATACTAAAAGGTTTTAAACAGGAGAAGAAGGAGACTTAGCCCCTCTGAAAATCAAAACAAATGGATGCCAACTATACAATGGAGACATCAATTAATCTCCCAATATTTGGTATAAGTTATCAAAGTTGTAGAACACAAATTTCTACTATAATCAATCTAACAAAGGAAATATGTTGATGGAGACATCAATTAATCAGTATTGTGATCATAGTTTTGGTATTTTGGGCATTTGGGTTCATATTTTGTGTCCTAGATTATAACTTGGAACCATAGTGATGGGAACTCATCTAATGTATGGTCATTCCACTCACTAGTGCATAATCCACAATACACTAATTGGAGTTGCTTCAATACTTTTTGAAGTTCTACCCTTATGATAATGACCCATTTTTCACCATATGATTTTGGGTAGTCATTTCTTGTGTTCCCTTCCCTTGAACAATATGTGCACCACATATCATGTTTTCATTTATTTAATTCTTCCCTTTCCATGATCTCCTAGTGCAATGCCAATTTTTTAATTACTAATAACATTTTTTGTAGCACATCATTTTTATTTTCTTTATCCCCTCTCCTCTAAGGTTATGCCTCAATGTGGTAGGTCAATATTAACGTATTTGTGTAATTATTGAGTTTTATGTCATCCATATTTGCAGCCTTAATATATTTTTGAAGTCCAAAGATGAATTGTCCTACTTTTTTTTTTTCTGTCAGTGGTTCCTCAGGTTTGCAAAAGGCTTCCTTAAATATTTTATCATATTCTTTTATGGATTCTCCTTTTCTGTGTACTAATTATATCATCTTACTTACACTTTTGAATGGTACTTTTGAAGTTTCAAAGTTCACCAATAATTATTTATTTACTTCTTCCCAATCCTTATCATTCTTAGGATAGATTTTCTTGGATGAAAGATTCCTACAATTCTTGAAAACCCCAAGGAAAACATTAACCATCAATTAAGATTACTTAGAATAATTGGTCAATAAAAGAGTAAGGAAGCTAGGAGTAGAAGAGATAGAAAGAGAAAACAAGGCCATGTTTAGTCTGGAAAAATAAATAACAATAAAATATAGGATGTCATTTAAAAATTAAAAGCTATCACCAAATATGGAACGCCATTATGGAGAGTCACAACCCATAAACCAAGACCCATTCATTTTTTCATATAAAACAAGAAGAATAATAGTTCAAGAGGTACGAAGAAAAGGAAAAGAGTCGACATGAAAGAATTATAGAAATTATGAATAAATTCTAGGTAAATAATACTTTGATACTAAATTATCAAGAGATAAGGGGAGACAAGATAAACCTGCAATACTAAGAGGTGTTAAACAAGAGAAGAAGGAGACTTAGCCCCTCTACAAATTAAAATAAATGGATGCCAAGTATACAATGAAGACATCAAGTAATCTCCCGATATTTGGTAAAGACACTATCAAAGTTGTAGAATATAAATTTATACAATAATTAATTTAACAAAGGAAAGATGTTGATGAAGATAAAATTAAGTTACTTGACTTTGTTACATCATTAAGAAAATATATTTATTAGACTGGCACAAGAAAACCTATCCCAAGCATGGTAAGGATTGGGAAGAATCAAAGAAATAATTCTTGGTGAACTTTGACACTTTGAAAGTACCATCCAAAAGTGTAAGTAAGATGAGAGAGTTAGTACAAAGAAAAGGAGAATTCATAAAAGAATATGATAAAATATTTAATGAAGTCTTTTGCAAACCTAAGGAACCACTGATAGAAAAATAAAAAGTAGAACAATTCATCTTTGGACTTCAAAAAGATATTAGGGCTACAAATATAGACAATATAATCCTCAATACTTACACAAATATGCTAATATTGGCCTACCACATTGAGGCATAACCTTAGAGGAGAGAAGATAAAGAAAAAGAAAAAGATGTGTTACAAAAAATGTAGTTGGTAAAATTTGAAAAATTGGAATTGTGCTAGGAGATCATGGAAATGGAAGAATAAAATAAAGGAAAACATGATATGTGGTGCACATATTGTTCAAGGGAAGGACACACAAGAAATGACTACCCAAAATAATAGGGTGAAAAAAGGGTAATCATCATAAGGGTAGAACTTCAAAAAGTATCGATGTAACTCCAATTAGTGTATTGTGGATTATGTAGGGAATGGGATGACCATACAATAGACAAGTGTCCATCACTAGGGTTCCAAGTTATAAGTTAGGACACAAAACATGAGCGTAAATTCCCAAAATACCAAAACTATGATCACAATATCGATCACAAGATGGCTTATGTAAAATGGCTCACAAAGTGACCTCTCCACATATAAGACCATGGATATAGGACCTACATCGATGGAAAAACAATAGAAATGCAAAATCCATGCTAAACAACCCTCCACAAAATTCTAAAAAAATTATGGTTCCTTTTATTAGTTGCAAAGGAGGAAGAGGACCCAAAAAAGGAAACCGCAAAAGAGATGACATTGTAACTTGCTTCAAATATGGGAAAGCAAATTGTTAGAATTGGCTATGGCTACCAAGATATTGAGACCAAATGGAAAGCACAAGAAGAGAGAGATGAATATGACATAATAAACTGTATTCAATGTCAATGATATAATATGATTGCTTGTACAATGAGAGACCCCTTGGTTATATAGCCAAGGTGAGATGCAAGATGTCATAGGATTATGACAAGTGTCTTAATCATATGACATGAGACAACTAATCACACTTACCGAGGTTCACATGTAGTAGTTTTCAAAGGATAAGATAACAACTAATGACAACTAACACCTTCTAGAAAGATTCCTTCCTAGGACCTAAGTAAATTTAATATGTATATAAGTCCCCTAGTAATGAATAAACTAGGTACAAGACTTTATTTACACCAACACCCCCCCTTAAGTGCAACTTAGGGAGTAGCATATTATTATGCAAATGACACAAAGATGCAAGAATGGGTCTCGAATACTAGGCCATGTTAGGTACCCATGTACATGCAATGCAAATGAAATCAATGCAATCTCTCACAAACGGAGAAAAGGAGAAAACCCAGTGGGACAAAACTCCTCCCCAAAAGAGAGATGAAAGACAAAAACATGAAATGCTCTCAATGATGCATGAGAAGGCCAAAACCCCATGTGAGGAAAAAGAACCCCCATAAGAGAGAAGTAGAAGAGAGACAAGGAAGCCCCCTCTCAATGTTGAGTCTCTTGCAATGATGGTAGAAGCTCGACATTGAATGCTGAAGATGATCCAATCTCGCCGAACAACATTCCTCCCCTTAGGAAAAACCAAAACCATGAATGTATGCAAGATATCAGGAATATGAATGATGTATGATGTATCTGAAGCATAATCAAGTGTCTCCATGTCGATGTTGAAAGCTATCACAATCCAAAAAGGCATTCTAGGCCACACTGCTGTAGAGGACAATCTAGAATCTAGTAGAGATGAATGTAGAACATGATCCAAAGATAAGGATTTCCCCTCTGAAGACAAAGAAGCCTCCTCCAAATGTTGTCCAAAAGTATCCACACTCACGCCAAACTATAAAGAATGATCATGTAGAGATTGAACAAGAGGGTCAAGGTGTTCCCTCACAACAACTAAAGAAGGAGCATCTTCATCAAAGAGAAGATGAATGTCATCAATGATGTCTTCCAAATCTGCAAGATGTGACTCCACAAACAAGTCTAAAATACCTGTCAATAAGTCATCCAAAGTATCCATATCTAGAAGACTATGAATGTCCTGCTGCACTGAATCACAAGGAACCCAAACTGTGGAATCACAAGCATCATCAACTGCAATAGTAGATGGAGGAGATAGAATGCATGACTCAAGAACTGGATCTTATGTGAGAACTCCCAAGTTCAAGTAGCCAAATGTCTCCTCTGAATCATGGTTCAGATGATCAACAGTCGAAGGAACAATGTCACCATTAGAAGAAAAACTTGCAAAGGTATACAACTAAGATGAATGATCAACCACCCTAGTAGCAATGATCTCTCTAGTCTCCAAGTCTCGAATGATGAATGAATCAAGTGTGAACTCCACAGTTCTCCCATCTCCACCATGTGTAATCTAATATATGGAAAGAAGATTGTTCGTCAAATGAGGAACACACAAAACATCCTAAAAAGTGTTGTCCCCAAAACTAACAGATCCCTTCTCTGTTACACTCATGTATGTATTATTTCCCATCAAGATAGGAGACATAGTACAAGGCTAAAATGAAGAGAAGATAGTCTGTGAAGATGCCATATGATGAGATGCTCCTGAATCTTGAAGCCATCTCCCTAATCCTGGACCTGAAAAATCACAAAGAGCTTGTTGTTTGTTTCCTAATGTAGATGCTTGACCTTTGTCCTTTTAGATTGTTTTGAAGTAGAAGGAGAAGAAGATTCATACATTCTAGAAGGAAAATCAATGTGGGGTAGGTGCACCAAGATGGTTCCCAAAAAGGGGGCTTAAGTGGCCACTTTTTTTTTTTTGAAATCAGGAAATGCTAACCTTGGACGTGAAATTAAGGATAGTTACACTCAAAATTTTGAGATGGAACAAAAACAAGAATCGAAGTGCTATGAGTCTACTTTCTAAAATACTAATTTATTTTTAAAATGGTTGAGATTAGGGGGTTTAACAAAGGGATGTACAAAAATTGGTGTTGTTTTTGTTAAAAAAACATAACATAGCAACTCTCATACGACCTGAGCAGGATGACCTATTTTTTAGTATTTTTAAAATCACTATGGTTAGAAGTTAGCTAACAGATCTAGTTGATTCACAATTTTTCTAATAATTTTTAATGAATATTTGATTTTTTACTAATTTTCTAAGTGGGCACTTCCTAAAAAGCAGAATTTTGGCCATGCTCCCCCTATAAATTTTGGAAAGTAATAGATTTTTTTAAAAATTATTTTTAAAAATTTGTAGAATGGAGTCTAGTTTCTAAAAATGTAATTTATTTGAAATTTCGATGAATGGTTAATTTATAACGAAAAAAAAAACCAAACACTGCTTTTTGAAAAAAAATAGACATACAAACAAAAGAAATTATGGATGAAAGCACTCACATTGTCAAAAAGTGAAAAAAATTATATTGTTGGAAAGCTAAGAGAGAACTTAACATTACCCATGTGTTTGATTTCATTGATATTGAGCCAAATGCAATCCTAATAGTGAGCACAAACTCGATTATGTTAAAAAATTTAGAATTTACAAAAAACATGTCTCTGGTGGTTGGGAATGCCCTCCAAACCTTTGGGTTGGTATTCAAAGGCAAATACCAAAGCCAAGGCTCAGGGATTCCCAAAGAAAAATATAACACGAGCGCGTTATAACGTGAACGTGTTATAACGAGAGTGCGTTATAACCTCGCATTATAACGAAAGCACGTTATTTAGTATTTTTCACTTTTTCTTCTCTGTGGAACATTTTTAACAACAAATAACGCGCTCCCATTATTTATTCCTTTAGTTAAATGCCATTTTTTTGAATGTTTGTATGTATATGCATGTTGGTGTGTCATGTATGTATGCATGCATGTATGTATGCCTATATGTATGTATTTATGCTTATGGGAGAGAGGGTGAGAGAGGGTGGGAGTGGGAGAGAGGGTGG
>VDFB02026320.1:49205606-49237702 GCA_007258455.2 Sequoia sempervirens | reverse complement strand
TTGCTAGTTTGGATCTCTTTTCCTTTTTGCATTAATTTTGACATTGTATGTTTGTGTATCTTGTCTTGATGCATATCATATGATACATGTGTGTTCCTTTATGCCTATGTTGGTTTTCTACTTGATCTTGGATCCTAGGGGTTTGATCATCCTCCTTGATCCTTATTTGTCCTATTCCTTCAACATTTGGACAATCAAACCCCTCTTGACATATATATCTCTACTTTAGTGTGAGTCTAAGCATAAGTACACACTCTCACCAAAGTGAGGGCTAAATTTAGTGTTGAAAATTGTATACCTTTACAATTTCACATTATGTTTTGGCCCCTAATTTATTGGACTTAATTAAGCTTCTAATTTTCCAAATTATGCATTCAAAAGCCTTATTTTTACCATTTTTTGAAGGTGAACCAATATTAAAAAAATCCATTCAATCATTAAATTACCTTGGATCAAGAGTGCCCTAGAAGTTTGGGCCAAGACCCATTCGCCCAAGGGTGAATGAGTCCCCCTTCTTAGCCGAGACCCAAATTCAAATATGTTATAAGTGATATTTTAATATCCAAAATTCAAATATGAAGTGTCAGCCTTTGGAATCTATTTTTTGTGAAATTGGGTAAGCACCTATAAATACATATTTATTTTATCATTTGAAATCTAACACACACCTTCCAACATTCAAGAACAAATACTATTGTCAAGAGCATTCAAGAGCAGCATATCAAAGATTTGTTACAACAATTCAAGATCCAACATCATGTCAAATATTATGTGTGTTCATGTTCATGCTATGTGAAGGCTAACATTGTCATAGGTCTCCAAGTATTCAAGCATTCATGCATTCAAGCAAATCATTCAAGCAATCTCCAAGACCCTTGAAGAGATGTGTATGCCTTCAATCCTTCAAGGAAGCCATTGAAGGGTGGTGAGTGGTAGCATTTTTTTATTAATCAATTTTTTCCTTTCCATTCAAGGTTTTATCATTAGCATTGCCATTGTGGAAGTGGTAACACTAACAGGGAGTTTGACTAAGGCAAGCCCCTATATGGCACAACATTTTCTCTCTTTGCGAATGTGCAAGTTGCAAGTTTGAAGTGGATTGAAGAGAGCTTGAAGATCCATTTTGTATTGTTGCATTTGTTATCATCAACCTTGTCAAGACACAAAAACTCACCTTCAAGATTTATTTACAACATTCCAATTGTGGGATAGGCATAAAAAAAAAATTTCAAATATGACATTAGAGGACCTCGAAAGTTGAATAGGACGCCTCTACAAGGATTCAAGGGTCATTGGGTGACCTCATCCTTGTAGGCCTATCAAAACCATTTTTTTTGAGTGGGTACATATCAGTCTACACCTTCCAGATTTATCAGACCTTGCATGTTTTTGTTCATCAATTATTAGATAATTACATTTATTACATTAGTTCATACAGTTTAATAGGACAATCAATTATAATCATTCCCATCCCCCCAAAGGTTACAAATCCAGGTTTGATTGGCTCGTCATTAAGGTTGATAGTCAATATATACACCTTGTTGATTTGTATCATAATGAAACTATAGAAATGATATAGAAATTAGCCCTAGGTTATGAATATTAATTCTAGGGAACCACATTTTTTATGTTTCACATGGAAACACACATATTCATATTAATTTATTACAAAAATTATGGTACAAGTCTTAATAATATATTTTTCATAAGGAGTATGAATTAATGTATCAACAATTACAAACATATAAGAGATTACCTAGAGTTGTATTCAAAAATTTATCATGAGTCAAGCACAGATGATATCATCACTATAAGGAATATAAATTGTAAGCATGAAAATCAACTTAAAAGAAATATTCTAATAAACAAAATACAAAATTCAAATTGAATAAACACTTACCTCCAATAGAGTGAAAATATGAATTGCATAAACATAAAATGAATTGAAACCAAAATGCAATACCTTTTGACAAATGGATGTTCTCTTTATATGACAAATTTTTTATTGCTTATATGGACAACATCTATTTTCTCTAAATTGGGATGAAATAATGATGGATTTAATATTAATTTATAGATTTTTATGAGATGGATGAATGGCCAGGATTTGATCTTGGATCATATGTGCTTACCCCTAATAATGGTGGAATGGATGTAGAGAGGTGGTAACTATTGACCATAAGAATTAAATTAAGAATCACATGGGCTATTTCAGAGGTTGTAATGAATCTTGGGAGTAGATTCAAACATGGTCATCCACCATGGGAAATAATACTAAGCTTTCTTAGTAGGTTTAGGTATGTGCATGGAAATGAGAGACCAAAAGGGAGTCAAAATTTTCAAATTATTTTAAAAATAGTTAAAAAATAGTCTTGGATGAGAAATTTAAGATAGTCATGCTCAAAACTTGAAGATGTGACAAGATCAAGAGTTGTAGTGCTCAAAATCCACTTTCTAAACCACTATTTTTTTAAAATATTGAAGATTAAGAGGTTCAAATAGGGGGAGCACACAAATTTCTCATGTTTTTCTAAAAACATATAAGATAGCATCCAATGTGCTCCCCCTAACATGTTGAATGTTTTTAAGTACTTCAAAAATTGCTTCAATGAAAAATTAGCTAATATCATGTCTAATTTTTTTGCTAATATTTTAATCATTATATCTTTTTTTATTAATTTTCAAAGTGGACACAACTTAAAAAAATAAAAAGCTAATTATTCTCCCCTCTTTTTTTTTGAAAACTAATAAAAAAATATTTTATATTTTGAATGTGTATAAAATAGAGTTTAGAATGTAAAAATTGAACCTTTTTTCAAATTTGGATGAATGGATAAAAAATGACACTAAAAATACTATACATATGTATTTCACAAAGAAAGAAAATATTGACAAAATAAATTCAAGATCAAAACCTTAACATGTTGGAAATGTAGAAATATTATATGGTTAAAAAGATAAGAGAGAACTTGGCATTATTATGACATTTTTCATATCAACATTGAAATAATGTAAACTTGATGGAGAGCACACTCGATATTCAAGTGTTTTTCTATGTTTGATAAAAATGTGCCTTTAGATGTTGACAATGAAGTTTGATCCTTTGGGTTGAAAATATTTGAGGTATCACATAGTGCAAGCATGTTAGAACACAATCATACTATAATGTACTCATGTTATAATTTGTTCACAACATAACACACTCACATTATAACTTGAGCGCATTTTTTGTAGGTAAAAAATAATGATCAATTAAAATTCATGTGCAGTCCATGAGTTTTGACTTGCATGCTCTATTATACCCTACAAACTATATTTTTTTGACATGGAAAGACACTTTTTATAATTTTTTAAAAAAATAATTGTTTTTTGATAATATATCATGTTTTTCTTCTTTCGTTAACATAAAAGATTACAATTTCAAGTTTTTAAATTGTATTTGATAATATAAATAATATTTTTATGATTGGAAGAACCTAAATGATTGTTTTTATGTTTTGAAGATCTTGAGTGATATTTTTCATATTTTTTCTTTGATTTTAATAATTTTTAATTATTTTAACCAATTTCATAAAAGTGATATAGAATTCAACATCATACCAAGAAAATTAATCAAAGCTCAAATATTGGAGGAACCTGAAGCAAGTAATGAATGATACAAATTTTTGAAATCAATAAATTAAATCTCATAGTTAAAAGTACATCCTCTTCTCCACCTCAATATGATAGTTTGAATGATTATGAATTTTTCTTGTTAAGAAGTCTAGTTTAAGTTTGATAGATATTATATAGTAGCATTTTTGTTAGTAGGAAAGATGTAGTGCACAAAGAAAATAAGTAAAACCTACTAAAAACCACTGCAAAAGGGTTACAAAGCTCCTATCCAACATATCAACTAAAAGAAGAGTTATAGAATATAAGGAACACATCCCACTGGGATCCTATATGTATGAGGTAGAATAATATGTAACAAGAGAGAGTAAGAGAAAGCAAATAAATGTAAGTTCTAGAGAATATATGAATTGTACAATATATGAAATGGATACTAATATGATATAGAAGATACGATGTATAACATGGAAATATGAATGTATAATATGAGTGTTGCCATAATAATGTGTCCCACTTCTGGGACATCCTAATTTTTTCAGAAATCATATATTTTAATAAAAAAATTAATAATTTAAGCCTTGAGGGGTTCCATCTAAAAGGGTTTTAGTTGAAGAGGGTTAGATAAGGCCCCCTTAGATGAAACCCCCTTGGATAGAACCCATCTATTCTTAATCATATCCATAGTAGAGTCTCCACACCTATCAAAATGTTAACAAAAAACCACTTTTTCTTTACTTTTTGAGGATCAAATAAAGTCATTTATAAATTATGTTTTGTAAGTATGTATCCCTTATTATAATCTTTCAAAAAAGTATTTTTTTATTTATTTTTGGATGTGAAAGAAGTTGTGGACATGGGGTCCACTCCCATATATGAAATAATAAAAGAGAGAGATGCATCGGCCCTGAAATAGGGTTACAAATTAGATTCCCAAATGGGAATCACCATAACAAAGATTTATTGTTGCCACTTATAGTAACAAAGCACAAAACACCTATACCTAGGCCCAAGCTAGAATAATCGCTTAACCCAAAAGCTTGTAAAAGGAAATCATGTGGCCAACTTGTCCCCCCTCTTGGAGGACCTTAGAGTCATCTTGTAGGAGAGATAACTTTCCTCCTAACTTTTTCCCATCCTTGATCTTGAGAGAAACTGTTCTCATCTAGATTTCTTTCATAGTTCAACCCATTTGAGGATTTCAATGACACATCCAAATTTTGGGACCACACAACCAAAGTAGGAGAGCTCAAGGATTGGTTATTTGTTGTTTTAGAAGAGATGGTAAGCAAGGGCCTCAAAGAACTTTTTTCCTTTTCCTGGAAGCTTGGGTTGCTTGGTTGGAGCATCCTTTCAGTCACCATTAGCTTTGGAGATATATCATTGACCAAATCTACCTTTTGTTTCTTGGAATCTGATTTTGGAGGGGAGAGATTCTCTTTGGGAGACTTCAAAACAAAATAATGCTTGGGGGGGAAATCCTTCCACCAAGAAGCCACTCAATTTGGTTGAGTCTTGACAGTTGGTCACTCAGTAGTGATGTGACCAGTTAGATAACATCTTCTACATCTAAATATTAAACCTTCATAATATAGAGGTTGATTCCAACATTGTCTATTGTCTCTCAAGATAATTTCAGCCGGTAGATCCTTAAATATGTTCAATTCCACCAAGATCTTGGCATAAGTTGTGCTAATAAAAAAATTTGAGTTTCCATCCATATACATGAATTTTCCCATAGATTTTTTTGTTATAGCAAAACATGATTCAAACCAGTAGTGAAGGGGTAGATTTGGGAAGATTTTTGAGATGAACCCAAAGCAACAAAACAAAGAATGATTCTATGGACGGATCAAAAATTGGGTGCCAAGATTTTACCTACAACAAATTTCCTTCCCACTGCCAAATATAATTAAGAATAGTGTTTTTGTCTTTATTACCATCAAAAACCACAATGAAAAAACCCCTTGTGCTAGGATAAATCTCTAAACCTCCATCCATGAGAGGAAGCCAAGATTTTGTAATCCAAAAAATGGAGCTTTGGGAGGTTGGGATATAAGTGGATGAATCTTCTGATTAAGACATTCTCTAAGAAAAAGGCTACGTTTTCCCACATCTCCTTTGAAAAAGTGTCATCAAAGTCTAGTGTTAAGGGTTTCCCTAAGCACTCGACGAATCTCCTGTTGCCAGTGCAATTTTTTGAAATTTGTGGTGATTTTGGGGGTACATGGGAACCATACTTTGTTGCATCTAGACCCATGGTGATGTTTATTGTTGACCCCTGCCTAGGTGGCAAGATCCTATGTGCCCCCTAAGCTTAGATTGGGCATCATCATAGGTAGCAAATGGATAAGTCATGGAGGAGGCTAGCTTCATTTGGGCCTGAAGGAGTTTCTGCCACCATGCAAAGCTTCAACAATACTGAAACTACCAACCAATCCTGCAACCCTAACCCTCCTACAATCTGTTTACTCACTTAGATTCATGGGCTTAACAAAGGTAGAATGGGAAGCACCTTTCCCATTGATCAAAAGAGGTGTCTTGTATATGAAACCCTCACCAGAAGGCATCTCCTTTATTTTCAAGAGTGGTCGAGGAGAATTTGCATTATTTGCGGGCTCAACAAAGGCTCCACTACATGTAGAATGAGCCAAGCCTTCCTCATTGCCTCCAAATGCTTTCCTATCGGCACCATCAACCTCTTACAAACCTACAAAAAAACTACCTAAAACCTTAGCATTTCACAAATTTGTCAATTTCGACAGTGTTGCCATCACTCTTCAATATTTTTAATTCTATTATTATATTTATATTCTATTTCTCGTGAATGTAGGATTTTTACCAAACATTAAGGTATTTTTTCACACACATGAAAATACAATTTAATAAAGAAACAAATTTATAAAAAATATTTTTTCCCTAGGTATTGATGTACATTTTTCAAAGAAAAAGTTGAATTTTGATACATAAAAAACAAGTTATGTGTTATGACATACACCTATATCCAAATTATAATTACCCTGACTTCAAAAATTAATTTTAAAAATGCAACAAAAAATTATGAAAAAATATCCATGCACTAGATAGTGATATTACAAATCTATATTTTAGAAATTATAATTTTATCCTTTCTATTAAAAAATCTATGTGTTACACATAAATGTCACTTTTTTAAAAAGTTTACGATAAAAAACAAGTTGCAGTATAATTTCTAGATTTGATTGTGTTTTTATTTTTCATCAACGTTTCAAATCACCCTATGTGATTCATCATCATGATAAGAGAGAGCTAAAGAGAAAAATGATTTGTTGCAGACCAAGAAGAGCTAAAAAGAGAGAGAGAGAGAGAGGGGGGAGGATAGGTTGGAGGACCAACGTTCAAGGATAAGGGTTGACTAAGACTAAAGAATAAAATAAACTAAAAGAGGAAGACAAGCTAAGAGACACAAAACAAGAGAAATAAAGACCCCTAAACTAGAAAACCTATTTGAAAAATGGTTAAATTTTTAATAAGAAGATTAATATTAAAAGAGGAGAGCTTTTAAGACAAAAATATTTTAAAAGATAAGTTTATTAGAATTAAAGAAAATTAAAAATAACAGACAAAATAACAAATGAAATCCTAAAGGATAATATTGAAAAAGAAAAATACAAACAAAAGGAAATGATAAAAATAAATATTTCAAAAATAATAAGCTTTATGATTAAAAAAATTAAGATTTTAAAGGAAATTAATTGGAGTTAAAGTTCAAAATAAAACAAAAACAACAAAAATAAAAGGAGAGAAATTTATAATTTTTTTAACAAGATAAGTTTTTTAATATTTTTTTCAAATTTTAACAAAATTAAGATTTTAATTATTAACAAGTCAATTTAATAGTATCTTTATCTAAATATTATATTACAAATAAGTTTTTAATAATTCTCTTAAATAATAAATATTTCTTAAGAAATATTTATTATTTAAGAGAATTATTAAAAACTTATTTGTAATATAATATTTAGATAAAGATGTTATTAAATAAAGATAAATTGTTTTGTTAATACTTAAAATCTTAATCAAGTGTTAAAATTTCAAAAAATATTAAAAAACTTATCTTGCTAAAAAAATATAAATTGTTCTTTTATTTTTGTTTTTTTATTTTATTTTAAGCTTCAACTCCAATAAATTTCCTTTACAATGTGAATCTTTTCTAATCATAGAGCTTATTATTTTTGAAATATTTATTTTTATTATTTCCTTTTGTTTTTATTTTACTTTTTCAATATTATCGTTTAGGATTTCATTTGTTATTTTTGTCTTTTATTTTTTAATTTTATTTAATTCTAATAAATTTATCTTTTAAAATCATTTTGTCTTAAAAGCTCTCATATTTTAATTTTAATCTTATTAAAAAGTCAACCATTTTTCAAATAGGTTTTCTAGTTTAGTGGTCTTTATTTCCCTTGTTTTATGTCTCTTAGTTTGTCTTCCTCTTTTAGTTTATTTTATTCTTTGATCTTAGTCAACCCTTATCCTCAAACTTTGGTTCTCCTACCTATTCTCCCTCCCCTCTCTCTCTCTCTCTCTCTCTCTCTCTCTCTCTCTCTCTCTCTCTCTCTCTCTCTCTCTCTCTAGCTCTTCTTAGTTTGCAACAAATAATTTTTCTCTTTAGCTCTCCCTTATCCTAATGATGAATCATGGAGGGTGATTCAAAACATTGATGAAAACAAAAACATAATCAAATCAACAAATTATAATGTAACAACAAAATGGATTGTGGAAACTTGATATCTTTAAAAACCAAGTTATTAAAAGCTATGTAAAACAATTTACAATTTATTTCTTTCTTTTAAAAAATATATATATTTAGAACATACACACAAATTCTTGCAAATCACTAGTTCACATCATCTCAAAATTATTAATGGTTTAGTTTTGATTAGATTAAGAGTGGAAGGGCTAGGACCCATTACAAAACAACCATGAAGGAAAATTATGGGATCATGAGAAGTGAGACACCCAACAAACTAAAACTAAAACTTAAACTTAAATAGTTCGACCAACAAAAAGAAACAGTGAAAGCACACAAAACAGACACCAACATAGGACCATAAGACACCTATAGGTCTCCCAACAAGTTGAGACCATTGATCGCATTCCATTCTTGAGATAGAAAATGGATCTTCTCTTCAAAAGTCATGGGGCCTTTATAAATTGCTTGAGTGTCCATTGTGGTGTCTCAGGCCAAAAAGGCCACCAATTTACCTTTCTTCTTCTATGTGTGATAATCATCCTGACCATCTTTCGCCACTTACTTACCCCAGCTCTTCTTTAATTCCTGCTAAAAAATCTGAATGGTGAGGGTAGTGTTCTTCATGGTATTTTTACTATAGTTGATGATAACCCTAAGGTATTGTGTGGTTTTCTCCTGGTTCTTATGAATAGCATCTATCTCCATAATTAAATTATTTTAATCTTCCTCTGTACCAATAATGGCTCTCAAATTTTCTAGCTCCTTCTCCCAATTGGCCCACTACTTGAATGATTTAGCTAGGGAGGCTATCATATCCCAGTGGCCTTTGTCCTCCACCTCCCTTGGCCACGGGACCTACTATTGCAAGACCTTGCTTTCTAGGATTTGGATTCTCTCCTTGGCTATAACTAGCTGGCCCAAGATCCACTTCAAGATATCATTCTTCATATTAATCGTCTCCGAAATTTTATTGATTTTTTTGGAAAGAGAGTCACTAGAGGCACCAAATTTGAAACTCTCCCTAGGTTTAGCATGGGTCCCCTCCAAATTTATGCAAAGGTTGGGGGAATTTTGGAGGTTATGGTTTAAAATAGGAGGGGTGTTGGGGACCTCAGAGACCTTCGCATGAGCAGGAAAGTTCACGGGAGAGTTGGCAGGGGTGGGATTCCACAACACTTTTTCATCTAAGTTATCCATCTCATTAGACCCAAAATTAGTGATAGGAATAAGTTTTTATAGAGGAGTAAATTTGATAGGGTTGGGAGGGGTTTCCTCATTATCAGGGGCTTTACCATGGGCTCAAGTGTTGCAACGAATGGCAGGAGGGGTTTCATCCAGGGTAATGGAGGGACTGAGGTCCATAAAGGGACCAGTGGGGTCATGAATGACAAGGGTATTCTTTTTGATAGTGACAGGGGAGGGTAACAACATGATATGGTGCTTGCAGAGGTGAAATATAACCTTTGGCCCTGGTGAATG
Source organism: Sequoia sempervirens (assembly GCA_007258455.2). Taxonomy (NCBI): domain Eukaryota; kingdom Viridiplantae; phylum Streptophyta; class Pinopsida; order Cupressales; family Cupressaceae; genus Sequoia; species Sequoia sempervirens. Next base: position 49,227,879 of record VDFB02026320.1, on the reverse strand, counting down.
TGTAAAGGCTTACTTTTTCCCTAGACGCTATTAACAGATTGCTCAAGTGAAGACAAAAGCCAAAAAGCAAAGTTCATTTTTATATTGTATCAAAGGTTATTAAGCATTGGGAATAAATGAGCATGAAAGCGATAGAACCAACCCTCAAGCATAACATACCTCATGAGGACCTCTATAATTTTTCTCCAAATGTCAGGTAGGTCCGCATGATTGAAGCCATTTTAAAGTCTATTCATCTTCTCACCCTCTTTCAAAAAGCATTCCATGTCTTTCTGGTAATGGCCTTTGGACTTATGGGGGATGCACAGTTCCTCCAAAGAAAGCCCTATCACCTCGGCAATAATCTTGGGAGTCACCATGAAGGAAGTCCCTCCAATAGTGATGATGTCATTCACCAAGGAGGTAGTGAACACCACATAAATCTTAGGGTCATGCCCTTGCATTCCTTCCAAAAATGAGGCCATCTGGCCCCATTATAGGATGGTCCAAATCTCCTTATCATGTTTCCACACCTTGCAACTAGTAGGCTCATCCTGAACTAGATCCCCCCCATTACAAAAATCACAAACTTCAAAGTGGGGTAGCATAGACTATAGAAATAATGAGACAAAAACCAAAGCCACAAGTCATTGTATTTATGAAAAGGCTGCTTAGAAGGATTAACTTTCCATAAGTGAGAAGCGTGGAAAATATCAACTAGAGCTGACATCATATCCAACTCAATCTCAAATTGGTAGTACTTTAGCATCATGATGGATTAAATTGCACACATGACTAGGGATATTAAGGACATTATCCCATATTACTAAATTTGGTGCACACATGAAGGTTCCAAGGTTAGCCAACATGTCGGCAACTTTATTATCATTTTGAAACACATGATTAGTGTTGCAATTTTTGAGGGAAATCATAAGATTTTGAATCAAAGACACAAGGTCCTGGAGGGTCCAACAAGAGGAGGCTTTCCCCATCAGCATTATAATCATGTTTCTAGAATCTCCCTCGATGAATAAGTTTGAAAGCCCAACTTGCATGGCAATTTGGATGTCATCGAACATCACCACCACCTCAACAAGGCTTAATGATTGCACCCCCAAATTAACTGCATAGGAAAAAATTAATTTCCCCTTGTGATCCTGGATGACCCAACCCACCCACCCGACCTGGATTAGGTTTGGCAGAGTCATCAAAGTTGAGCTTCAACCAACCAGGCATGGGGGGGACTAGGGAGTACTTTTCTTATTGATAGGGAGGTTGGGTGAATCAATCACTGATTCATGCTCTAGGTCTTGTTTGGAAGACCTCTAAGGTTTCTCACTCCACCAATTTAACCTATAGGACCTTCTAGTACTTAGGATCCCCTGATCTTGTTTTTCTAACCCCAACTATCAACACAAATTCTATCTACCAAGTCAAATCTTGGTGCAACCTTGCAATTCTAACCTTAGCCCTTAATCCAACCTAAAGGCTACAAACCTAAAAATTAAATAATTAAACTTTGCAGGGGTGTGGATGTGCTTTGAAAGACTTCAATCCATCCTACTATGGTTCTTGCAGGTTCACCTAACTCCAATTCTTGGTCGCTTTCACCAAACCCTCATTTAGGTCTTGAAAAGGCTACTAGCCCTAGGAGCCCCAATTAGGTCTCCTTCTCTGAGAAAATAGGTTAGTTCTCCAATCTTTCTAAAGAACATCCCAATCTTTTCTTGGGATTCCTGGTTCATTTTACCACCTCTCAAAGATTTATGGGGTCTTGGGTCTCAACTGTCCATACAAAGGCTCAACTTGAAAATGAGCAATACTTAGGGTTTTAAGCCTTTCCTGACCTCTCCGCAAACTGTTAAGTTCTTTCCTCACCAGATGGATTGATGGAGCTTCTTCCTGCTTACGTGGTCTTGGCAAGACTCATACATGCCTTCTCCAAAAGGAATTTTGTCAAGAATTTGTCACCCCTGCAAGTTAAGTGATCTGCACTAAAGTCTTCCTAGCTGGGCACTTCCCTGGCTCGCCTAGGGCAAGACTTTTCCAACAGCTCCTGCATTCTCACAAACCCTAAATCCTACCATATATACATACATGGAGACTAGTCACTGGTCCCAAAGGGTCGTACAATTTGTACAGTGGGAAAGTGAACTAATACTCCATTTTCACAAAACTATCTGGTTCAAACCAGCAACAGTATGGAAACCAAACTATTTACAAACTAAGCTTGAAATTGAATAAAGAAACTATCTAATGACACAAAAAGCTTGAATAACTACTATACTACATTCCACATAGTTTATAGAGCCATAATCAACCCATTAAAGCTCACTACAATGCAAAAATCAGAAAATTCACTTTAAACACACTTTCTTTTCTTGAATTCACAAAACCTCAAACATAGCCAATTCTTCCAACTACTTCCAACCCTACTCTCAGGTCGAGGCACACCCTATACAGGTCAACAAAAGTAATTATGCCTCCCCTTGGTCGGACATGTCAGTTACATTGTGGCAAAGTTGCAAAATGCACCATTGTGCAACATTTGCCAAGTTCTAGGAAACTAAGTAAAATGAGTTTCTAAACTCATCCACCCTTCCTCAATTTCTATCCTAGAGATCAAACATATCCCTAAGCTATCTCCTCTACTCAATGGTCAACATGACCTTCATGGTAATACATCAAAAACAAAAATTCATCCTAGATTTCCTAATTGCTTAGTGTAACTGCCTAGTGTTTCCTAGGTGCTCCTGCACCATTCTCCCCCTCTAAGGAATGTGAGGAGAGATCAGTGACACATCAATGCCCTGCTTCTTAAACTGAGCTTCATCCACCCATGTAGCCTCTGAGTTTGGTTTTTCCTTCCACTTGATGAGGTTCTCCATGTACACTTTATGCCTTGTATATTTCTTCACCCTTGACTCCAAGATCCTTTCTACCTGAAGCTTGTCTTGAGTAGGTAAGGCTATGTTTCTTACATCCTTGAAGATATCCCTACTGTTCTAATCCATGTCATTGACTGATCCTTTATATCTAATCAAATCAGCTACATTGAACACTAGAGAGATGCCTAAATCTACAGGTAATTCCACCTTGTAGGCATTCTTCCCATATTTGGCTAATACCTTACATGGTCCCACTCTTTTCATCTACGATTTGGTTGATATTCCCTTCTGCAACCTAGATTTGTTGAGGTGGACCATAACATAGTCTCCTACTACAAATTGTAGATCCTTCCTAGATAAATCCACCTTCTCTTTCAACTTTTGAGTAGCCTCGGTGACTGTCTTCTTCACCTACTCCTGAATCTCCTTCATGGTCTAAGATAAATCTTGTGCATGTTCACTCCTATGCTCCATAGCTCTTAGATCCCTGAGCTCATACACACCTCTTGGGTGCATTCCATACACTATTTCAAAAGGACTCTTCCCTATAGTCCTATTCACATTGTCATTGTATGCATACTCAGCTTATGATATGACCAAGTCCCATGTCTATCCATACTCTTTGGTTTGGCATCTTAGAAGGTTACCTAACACCCTATTAACCACCTCTATTTTCCCATCGGTCTGAGGATGGTAAGCTGATCCAAAAGATAGGTTGGTACCTAATCTGCTCCATAGAGTCTTCCAAAAATGACTCATGAACTTCACATCCCTATCTGATATAATGCTCAAAGGAAATCCATGGATCCTCACAATCTCTTTGAAGAAGAGATGATCAATATAGCTAGCATCATGGGTGGTCTTGCAAGGAATAAAATGACTCATCTTACTAAACCTATCTACCACCACATAGACACTATCAAACCCTATCTTGGTTTTAGGGAGTCCTACCACAACGTCCATGCTAATACATTCCCATGGTCTGTTGGGAATGGGTAGAGGTTGATACAAACCTGCATTACTAGCTCCCCCTTTGGCTTTCATACAAACTACACATTGCTCCACATACCTTCTGACATCCCTTAGCAACTTGGGCCAATAATAAAACCTCTGCACTAGTTCCATTGTTTTGTTGATACCAAAATGACCACTAAGACTACCATTGTGCTTCTCTTGGATGAGATTCTCTCTTATTGATCCTCTTGGAACACACAACTGATTTCCCTTGAATAACAATCCACTTTGCAATGTATACTTTGAGTATTGACTATGAAAGTGATTCTCAAAGTCAGAACATACCTTATATGCCTCTAAGAAGTCTTCATCTTCTCCATAGAGATCCTTGAAACTCTCTATTCCAGTGCTCTTTATTTGTATCTCCTACACTGTCAACAATCTTCTACTTAGTGCATCTGCCACCTTGTTCAACTGTCCCTTCTTGTGCTTGATGGTGAAAGTGAAAGCTTGGGGGTATTCCATCCATTTCAAATGTCTATTGCTTAGCTTCTCTTGTGTGTTGATGTAGCTAAGTGCCTCTATCCCTGTGATTGGTGTAGGCCAGTTTAGGATAGCTTCCACCTTGCTTGGATCCATCTTCAATGATCCTTGGGATACTACAAACCCCAAATACACAAACTCCTATTTGAAGAACTCACACTTTTCTAGGTTGATGGCTAATTTCTCCTCCTGCAATCTTTTAAGAACCAACTCCACATGCTTTAGGTGTTCTTCTATTGTCTTACTAAAAATGAGTATATCATCAAGGTATACCACCACAAATATACCTGTGAAATCCTTAAGCACTCCATTCATGAGCCTCATGAATGTGCTAGGGGCATTAGAGAGGCCAAATGTCATAACTCTCCACTCATATAACCCATCATTTGTCTTAAAAGTTGTCTTCCACTCATCTCCATCCTTGATTCTGATCTGGTGGTATCCACTTTTGAGATCCAACTTGGTAAAATACTGAGCTCCTCCAAGACAATCCATCAAATCTTCAATCCTAGGAATAAGGAACCTATATCTAATTGTATTTCTATTTATAGCCCTAGAATCAGTGCATAATCTCCACTTACCTCCCTTTTTGGTTGCTAAGACCACTGGTACGGCACATGGACTGATGCTCTTCCTAATTAATCCTTGGTCTAATAACTCCTGCACTTGTCTAGCTACTTCTAGGTTTTGATCTGGTGTAAGCTTGCAAGATGCTTTGTTTTGTAATGAAGCCCCTAGTATGAAGTCAATCTGATGACTTATGGCTCTCTTTGGAGGTAAGGTTGCTGGTGTTCCATCACTGAATATGTCCTTATACTTCTCAAGTAACTTCTGGACTGCTTCTGGTATGATTGTTTTCTTAGTCTGATCTTCCTCCTTAGACTGCATCATGACCACATATCCTTCACCTCCTTGATGTAGATTGTTAAGGAACTCCTTGCCACTACTTAATAAGACACTAGGGGTCTTTTACTATCCTTCTTTCTCATCTGACAGTGACTGCAACTTGAATGTATTTCCATCCTTCTTGAATGAGATAGTATTGGCTTTTCCATCATAGATGGCACATCTGTCATACTGCCATGGTCTTCCCAATAGAATATGGCATGCATCCATGGGTAACACATCACAAATCTACTTGTCTTTGTACCCTCCAGTGGAGAACTCCACTGTTGTTTGCTCATTGACAAGAACACTATTTCCTTTGTTCAACCATGTCACCTTGTAAGGACTAGTGTGGGGTATCTTCCCCAACTTCAACTTCCTCACTGCCTCCTCAAAGATAATGTTATTAGCATACCCTAAATCCACTATAACCTTGCACATCTTTCCCAATATTTTGCATCTTGCCTTGAATAAGGCTCTCCTTTTCTTTGGCTCTTCTTTGACTGGTTGTCTGATTAGAACCCTGCTAAACATCAGGTTCTCCCCCATTTCTGATTCTATGTGACTAACCTCTGGTGACTTGACACTCATGGTGTCCTCTTGACCATATGATACTCTCTTCTCAGTATTTGATGAAGATGCTTTCTCTGGGCACCTATAAGCTAGATGACCTACTTGACCACAGTTATAACACTTCATAGTGGAAAAGTATGAGCTACTTCTGCCTGCTCCTCTTCCTCAATTTGAACCTCCTTGAGGTGCTCTACCTCCATTATACCCTCCTCTAGAAGGTGTCTCACTTCCATGCTCTGTGAGTTTAGACTCTCCCTAATTTCTTTTTTCAGTCCCTCTACCTTGGTATCCACCTCTATGTCCTCTTTGATATCTTCCTTTTCCTCTGCTCTTAGAAGCCTGATCTTGTTTCCTCTTACTTCTTTCCTCAATCTTTATAGCCAATTGATAGCATTGGTGTACTATTTTGGGACTTAGAAGAGTCATCTCCTCTTGAATGTTCCACTTCAAGCTGTTAAGATACCTAGCCACATTGAGACTTTCATCCTCTGTAACATTAGACCTCATGAAAAGTTTTTGAAACTCCTTAGTATAAGAATTCATATCTTGATCTCTTTGCCTCAAGCTATGTCTTTTCTTGTGCAACTGAATTTCATAATCATCAGGCATGTATGCTTCTCTCACTTTGGCAATCATTCCCTTCCAAGTAGAAATAGGCTTCTTGCCTTCCTTTTCTCTCTCTGTCTGAATGAACTTCCACCATGTCAAGGTAGAACCTCTTAATCTTGACTTTTCCACCTTCACCTTTTGTGCTTTAGTGACTCCATCACATTCAAAATGGTTTTGCATTCCCTTTATCCAATCCATGACTAGATTAGCTTCCATTTTTCCACTAAACAATGGTATACCTTCAAGTGCTTTTCCACTCAAAGCCTTCAATGCCTTCAAGAAAGGCTCTTCTTTCAAAATAGGGTCAGGTTCAAGGATCTTGTCTTCCTCTACAACCTCTTCTTTCTTTGGTACCCTTCCTTCAAATTGCACATCACTCAATGCTTGCTCAAGTTGGTCTATTCTTTCCCTCAATAGCCTATTGTCTTCCTCTTGTCCTTCGACCATCTTGGCCAATTATGCATTTGTCACTATGATGGTAGAACCACTAGACTCAATCTCAGACATACAATAGTCAATCCCAAATATTTTACTTGCTCTGATACCAATCTGACAGGGAGGTTGGGTGAATCAAACATTGATTCATGATCTAGGTCTTGTTTGGAAGACCTCTAAGGTGTCTCACTCCACCAATTTAACCTATAGGACCTTCTAGTACTTAGGATCCCTTGGTCTTTTTTTTTCAACCCCAACTATCAACACAAATTCTATCTACCAAGTCAAATCTTGGTGCAACCTTGCAATTCTAACCTTAGCCCTTAATCCACCCTAATGGCTACAAACCTCCAAATTAAAGAATTAAACTTTGCAGGGGTGTGGAGGTGCTTCGAAAGACTTCAATCCATCCTACTATGGTTCTTGAAGGTTCACCTAACTCTAATTCTTGGTCGCTTTCACCAAACCCTCATTTAGGTCTTGAAAAGGCTGCTAGCCCTAGGAGCCCCAATTAGGTCTCCTTCTCTAAGAAAATAGATTAGTTCTCCAATCTTTCTAAATAACATCCCAATATTTTCTTGGGATTCCTGGTTCATTTTCCCACCTCTCAAAGATTTATGGGTTCTTGGGTCTCAGCTGTCCGTACAAAGGCTCAACTTGAAAATGAGCAATACTTAGGGTTTTAAGCCTTTCCTAACCTCTCCACAAACTATTAAGTTCTTTCCTCACCAGATGGATTGATGGAGCTTCTTCTTGCTTACCAAGTCTTGGCACGACTCATACCTACCTTCTCCAAAAGGAATTTTTTCAAGAATTTGTCACCCCTACAAGTTAAGTGATCTGCACTAAAGTCTTCCTAGCCAAGCACTTCCCTGGCTCGCCTAGGGCAAGAATTTTCCAACAACTCCTACATTCTCACAAACCCTAAATCCTACTATATATACATACATGGAGATTAGTCACTGGTCCCAAAGGGTTGTACAATTTGTACGGTGGGAAAGTGAACTAATACTCCATTTTCACAAAACTGTCTGGTTCAGACCAGCAACAATATGGAAACCAAACTATTTACAAACTAAGCTTGAAATTGAATTAAAAAAATATCTAATGACACACAAAGCTTGAATAAATACTATACTACATTCCAAACAAGTTACAAAGCCATGATCAACCCATTAAAGCTCACTACAATGCAAAAATCAGAAAATTCACTCTAAACACACTTTCTTTTCTTGAATTCAGAAAACTTCAAACATAGCCAATGCTTCCAACTACTTCCAACCCTACTCTCAGGTTGAGGCACACCCTATACAGGTCAAAAAAATTAGTTATGCCTCCCCTTGGTCGGACATGTCAATTACATTGTGGCAAAGTTGCAAAATGCACCATTGTGCAACATTTTCCAAGTTCTAGTAAACTAAGTAAAATGAGTTTCTAAACTCTTCCACCCTTCCTCAATTTCTATCCTAGAGATCAAACATATCCCTAAGCTATCTTCTCTACTCAATGGTCAACATGACCTTCACGGTAACACATCAAAAACAAAAATTCATCCTAGATTTCCTAATTGTTTAGTGTAACTGCCTAGTGTTTCCTAGGTGCTCCTGCACCACTTATCCAGAGGAATGATAGAACCGAGAGAATTAAGAACCTTGGATAGGTTCCAAGTAGACATGATAGGGACCTCTAAATTGTTAGGATTTCTTTTAGGCTTGCAAGAGGTAACAAAAATAATCTCAACAACTTGACTGATAATATTATTGGCCACCACTAGCCATGTGGAACTTTTGTCTTTGAAGACCCTGTCATTACGCTCCTTCTAGAGTGCCCACCCAATGAAGAACAAATATTGACACCAAAGCTCAAAATCATAGGGCGAGAAACTGGGGGGTTCTAGCTATCCAAAATACAATGAATGTCCTTCCGCCAGACCCAACAAATATTGGAGAGCAATTGGATTTTTTTCCTAACCTACCAAGAGTAGGGATAATGGAAAAGTAGGTGGGGGATGGAATTAGCTTCAATATCGCACCTATTACCAAGTTGTAAGCCTTTCTTCTACAAGTTATCTAGGGTAAGGATCCTTTTATGACAAACAATCCACCAAAAAAAATTGACTTTAGGAAGGGAATTCTTTCACTAGAGGTGCATCCAATCAAATAGGGGGTCCCAGGTGCTGGAAAGAATGTTTTAACTAGTCTTAACAGAGTATATACCATCCTTTAAAACTGACAAGTGTTGGAAAATGTGCCTCAAACTTACTGACATGAAACTCCTGAAAGAGAAAAATTGGTGAAACCCTCAAAATGTCTTACCGACCAATAGCTGTCTTCAAAAGATTAAAGTTGTTGAGACTTTGGTTCTTTCTTGCCAATGGGAGTCATTGGCAAGACATGTCTATCGCTATGAAATTTCTAACTCTTTCCACCCGGGCAGACCTCTTGCCAACGGGTTGGTTCCTAGTGGTTATCAAAGAGACTCCTGGCAACGAGTAGCATCGGGGATAGGCATGAACCTTTGGAGTGACTCATTCTAACAAAATATGTCTCGTCGACAATCTTACACAAGAATGTCTTCAGGGTGACATGAAGGCTTGATAAGAGTCTAACCGGTGGATGTGGTCTTGTCGATAGGTATACCTTTGGTAACTCTTGGCAATAATGTTTCTCTCACTGATGGATTTTTGTTCGCTGTGAACTCTCAACGATAGCAAAACTCTTGTCGATAGATCTACATGAGATGGATATCGATGTGATGTCTTAGAGATAGAGTTGGTCTAGCCGACAGGTTTGAACTCAATATGACTCTTGCCGATGGTGGTGACTCCTACCAATAATAGTTGGTATTCTTTGTGACATCGAGAAGACTTGGAAGATCTATATGACTTCTCAGGGTGTTGCCAATAGCGATGGTCATGTTGATGGTTCTGTGATCAGGAATTTTGGCATCGGGGAGACACTGTCTAGTGTCTCACTGACATGCAATTCTATTGAACCATTTTGACTGAATTTCTATCCTACATGGCCTACTTTGAACCAATGAGTGAAGCAGAATGAGAACCGATTGGCAGTTGAATAGTTGAGACTATTCTTGTGTGGAAAACAAATAGGTTGAGTGAGAACGAATTACACTCTGCAATGGTAGATGACGATGATTAGTGTGAGATAATGACAGTGTTGTTCAATTGAATACAGATTGATTTGTGTAAGTTCGTTGGATGTTTATAAGAGCATTTATGTACAAGGTTGATTAGAAAATTATGTTGTAAAAATTGACATCAAAAAGTGAAGTTGTTCTCTGTATGTAATTTTCTTACTGTAATACAAAGAGGCTTTTCTTGGTGTGGTGGGTTTTTCTCCCGTAAGGGTTTTCCCCTGTAAATTTGGTGTCCAATTTTCTATTTCTTTATTTCTCTTTTCTATTATTCTTTTCAACTGTATCTGATTGAACTATAATTGTAAAATTTAAAGTCTTATCTGCATTCTTTTCTGAGGTTTTGGCGTTAGGAGAGTTTGTTCCACACTTAATCTTTCCTTACAACAAGACCAAGGATTCTAACAAGTTGGAAGGAAAGAACTTGAAATTATTGACAATTCTAAGAAGCTCTTCAACAACCAACCGAAGGGGGGGTCAAACCAATTTGGGTCAATCTTCCATTGAGGTGGAATAACAAAAGTATCCAAGTAATCAGAAACCTTAAACCCCAACCTAACAGTGAGTTCCATCCTAACCGTAAACAAAATTGGGTGAAGACCAAGGGTCATCAAGGAGAGCCATATGTTGTCCTAGAAAGAGACCAAAGAACTCGATCTAACCAGCCAAGAGGAACAAGAAGAAAATTAAATTCTTGGTCTTTAAGAGGTTGTTCTAGATAATAGATGCAGTAGGAAGAACTTCATTGTCCAACAAAGAGAAGCAATCATGTCCCTACAAATACTTTTCCTTGAGGATAGAGATCCATTCAGCTCGATTGTTCAGAAGCTTCCAAGGAATTTTAGTTATAAGTGACATATTCAACAGTCTTCTTTTTCTCAAATCCAGGCCAACATAACATTTCCTAGAGCACACAGTATCCCAATTCACCAAAGAAAACCTACTCCTCTCTTCAATCCCTGACCAAAGGAATCTTCATTGGATTTGTTCAAGTTTCTCTACCCACACAACAAGCATAAAAATAGAAAAATTAGGTACGCAACCAAACTTTGAAGGGTGGACTTAAGAAGGAGAAGCTTACCAACATTACTGAGAAGAGCACCTTTCCACACAATAAGCTTGCTCTAAACTCTTTCTAAGAGAGTAGACGAAACTGAATTATCCACCTTACTAATAGTAAGTGGCATGCCCAAATATGTCGAGGGAAGGGGAAGGATCTGGCAATTGAGAGGTCTCAAAATCCTAGCTTGAAGAGTAGGGTCAACTTGAAGAAAGAAAATGACACTTTTAGTAAAATTGATACACTACCCAGAGGTTGTAGAAATTTTTTGAGGACATCCATCCAACCTCTAGCTTCAGCTAGCGTGGCCCCCCCCAACAAAATCATGTCATCAAAAAATAATTGATGGGAGATTGGTTGAGACATAGATGAGGGGGAAAAACCCACCAAGGTACCTTGCAAAACTTTGCATTTAAAATTTCAACCAAGGACTTCAACCATCATAATAGGGTGATCCCACAAAGCTAATTTAGAATTTCTGGGAGATTCTAATTTTTGTTGAAATCACATATTTTTAGAAAATATAATGATTTAATCCTTTAAAAGTTCTATTTAAATCATTCCAATTGAAGAGGGTTTGATCAAACTACCTTAGATCAAACCCCCTTGGATAGAACCCTGCTAGTTTTAAACCATACCTATAATAGAGTCTCCTTTACACCTATCAAAATTCTAATAAAAAACCACTTTTGATTTACCTTTTGGGGGATCAAATGAATTTATTTAAAATTTATTTTTTGTAAGTATGTAGTCCTTATTATAAACTTCCCAAAAAGTATAATTTAAAATAAATTTAATTTATTTTTTATTTCTTGTGAATGTAGGTTTTCTCTGAAAATCAAGCTCTCTATGCACATGTGGAAAAATAGTAGATTATCAAAAAAAAATTGAAAAATATGAGTGCACCAGATATTGAAGTCCTTGATCCAAAAAAAAAAAAAAATTCAATACATACAAAAACATTTACACATTATGCAGTTGTGCTATGTTTGAACTATAATTGGTTTGACTTTGAAACTTGATTAAAGAAAAAATATTCAATAAAAAACTATCTAACCAAGTGGAAGCACTAGATATCAGAGTTACAAATCAAAATTCAAAAGAATTAGAATTTTATCCTTCATGGAAAAAAAAGTTATGCGTTATACGATGAGCACCACTTTTTAAAAATGTTGTTTTATAAAAAAACTAGTTTTCAAGGGAGATGGAAAAAGAAGTGCAATCTAATTCCAAAAATTTTGAAAAAAATATATTTAGAATCTACAAACAAAATGTCACGAAACTCTAGTTTGCATCATCTTCAAATTCCTCACAGTTTAGCCACTATAGGTGCCCGAAAGTGATGATTTAGTTAAAAAATATATTTCAGTGTCCAGTTTGACCAAAAATTGTAAACCACTATTGTGGGATCACCCAATAAAGAGATAGGGAGACAAGGGAACCCCTTAGAAAATTCCATTGGAAGTCAAGAAAAAATCTTGCGGGGTACCATTGACAATCACAAAGAACTTGGGGGAGGTAACACAACCTTGGATAAGTTTCAAAAGTTTACTAGAGAAGCCAAATCTGCAAAGTACTTCAAACAAAAAATCCTAGGACACCTTGTCATAGGATTTGGATATATCCAACTTAAGATCCATTCTTTTTCTTTTTTCTTTTGTCCATGGAGTGGAGAGTTTCATGCACCAACATAATAGCATTAGTTGTTTGCCTCCTCAGAACAAAACCTTTTTGAGAACGATGGATAATTTTTTTCAAATGAGGTTTAATGTGATTAAACAACAACTTAGAGCAGATTTTGTAGAAAATTTTACAAATGCTAACATGCCTAAATTTAGATAATCTATTAGCCCCCAAGTTCTTGGGAGTGAGAACAACAAAAGTATTATTGAATTCTTTAAGGATACAACCAGTAGAAAGAAAATCAACCACTGTCGTAGTGACATCTTGACCAACAATATCCCTAAACATCTAAAAGAAGAAAGGAGGGTAGCCATCAAGCCCAGAGGCCTTAAAAGGGCTAAGGGAGAACACCACTTCCCGAATCTCATCAGCTGAAGCACCTCTTTCCATAAACACAACCTCTTGTTGGGATAAAGAAAGGGGGAAAACATCTAGGATGTCACCCACTAGAAATTCCATCAGATATGGGTTGAGAAGGTTGTGGGAAAAAGAAACAACAACACAAGCCAAATCATCCTCATCAGCCAACACATAACCATCATCAAGGATCAACTCAGAAATAGTATTCCTCTTCCTATGTTGTGAATTCGTCATCTGAAAGAATCTAGAGTTTTTATCCCCCTCTTGAAGCCATTGGTTCATGTGGAGTTGTTTCTAGTAAACCTCCTCTTTCTCAATAATATTATGAAGTTCACTCAACAAGGTCTTTTATTTAACCACTAGATCTTCCATGAGTCTTGATTCCATCTCGTTTTTAACCTATCTAAGCTAAACTTTGAGGGACTTTTTCTTCTAAAAATGCTACCAAAATAGCTCCTACTCCATTGCTTCAGATTTCTTTTGAGGCTATTGAGTTTATAGGCCAAATTGTACGTCGTTGAACCACAACCATGATTGCTACACCAAGTGGAAAGAAGTTTCCTAAATTGAGGGTGGTACGCCCACATTAATTCAAAATGAAAAGGTCTCTTAGCCTTAGGGGGATGGGTATTCAAACACAAAAGAAGTGGGGTGTGATCTGAACCAATCCTAAGGAGAGAAGATAAGAAAAGTGAAGAGGTATACCAGTTGACCAAAACCAAGCAACGATCAAACCAAACCTGAATAAGATTGTCCCTCACACATTTATTGGACCAAGTAAAAGAGCTACCTTAAAGGTCCAAATTCATCAATCCCCCATCATACAAAAAGGAGTTACGGTCCAACATACTGTCTGATAAATCAAAAATACCCCCTACTTCTTAGAAGGAAAAAGAGGGGTATTAAAATCCCCCATCACCATCCAATTAGTTTGAAAAAAATATTTCTACATCCCAACAAGTCAATCTAGGTGTTCCTACTTTGGACCACATTATTTGACGCATAGACATTAGATAACACCCATTCAGGTAGATCAAAGTTTTGAGAGAAACTAATATTGAGAAAAAAATTATCCTTAGAAATTAAAGATCCCTACCCACTAGAGGCCCCAATCGCATCCACCACCAAAAATAGTGCATTAGGCTCGATGAACTTACTGGATTTTTCAAACTCAGCAACAATCATTTTAGTTTCTTATAAGAGAAGAATGTTAGGCTTGAACTCTTTAATGAAATCTTTGACAATATGCTTCTTGTGAAGGCTATTGAGCCCTTGGATGTTCTAAGAGAGGATCAACATTTCTTACTACGTATGGATCCAACCTTCTCCAAGGTAGACTAATTTCTATTCACAATATCTCTAGTTGTGTTCTTCCATTTGGTGACTATACCAGACTTCCTTCCACACTAAGCAACAGTCCTGGCAACATCAGCCAACTTCTGAGGGCTAGTCAACTTAAAAGGAATGAGAAGACTAGCACTCACGGGTGAAGGGGGAATAACACAAGGGGTGACCAAATAAACCTTAGTAGGTATCAAAGCATACCTTGGGTCATCACTTGACAAAGGGGTCAAGTTTAAAGTAGGAATCTTCAAATATGTAGCCAACAAGGAGGAATTTGGCGGGGAAACATTGGTCAACTAAAAGAAATCATGGGAAGAGTAGGGACACTGAGAGTTGGACAAAGAGAATAGGCTCAGTGAGCACAGGGGCTAGAGAAAGATAAGAGACCAACAAGCTAGGGAAAGCAACCTTGCAGGACAAGGGGACAAGAAGTAAAGGGGAAAATAGACGAGTTGAGGAGGACACCACCAATGCTGAAATAGAGAAACCAACATCAAGGCTAGTGGAAGGGGAGGCAAAATATTTGGCTTTACCCATGGGGGACTTGAGAAGACCCTTGGGAGAAGCATTACATAAATGACCAACAAAAGAACATTTTTGGCAAAAAGGAGCAAAGTTTTCATATTCAATGGTTTGATACCACTTACCAAGCATGGATTCAAGAATAACTGAGGTCGGGAGCACCTTATTTAGTTCAATGCTAACATAGAACCGAGAAAACACAAGTTAGAAGTGTTCCTTTGTGACATAATCTAGAGAGAGGAAATTTCCAAAGGAGTTTCTATAAGTTTCATAAAGTTAAAATTTGTTGAAAAATGTTGATTTAAATGTCCTACTTTTACCAAAAATTGGGACAAAGTATTGTGGGATGACCCATATATATATATATGAAGTTGATTGATATATGGGAGTTATTATTAGTCTTTAAATCTCCATTTCTATACTATTCTCTTAACCTATTTGCTCCACCTTAAACTCTAATATCTTATCCCTCTTTAAATTACTAAGTTTGGGGTATAAATACAACATATAAAGATTACTTGGGGACTAATTCGGTCTATGTTTTCCCATTTTCTTGTAAACATTAGTTCTATTGTCAAGACCCTAGTTAGGTGATATAGAGGAACTTAGAAAAAATCCTAATTCAAATAAGAAATCAAAGAGAAAGATGAAAATTTTCTCATAGTTTGTGGTATTATCCCCTAGGTTGTAGCCTCATGAGACAGGGTTAGGCATCTAGGGGATGGAGAATGGAAAGGGAGGAATTCTGAAATGAATCTTTGAAAATATGTGACCTATTGAAATAAAAAATGCAATAACTACCATGAGATGAAATAAAGGAGCAATGCAATACCAAATAGAAACCACCCATGGAAAAATGTGGCAACAAAAAGTCAAGAGAAGTTAGGGAAGATATTGAGTTGGAAAGGGAAAAAAAGATAGTTAGCCCCAAGTCAAAAGAAAGAAAGCTAAAGTACAAAGAAGAGAGGGAGGAAAGACATCGAAGAAAAATGAAGATTGTATCTAAAAAAGAGTGAGTGTGCCAATATGGGTGCTACTGAGCACACCTATGTGGTTTTTTTTAGCACACCAATGTAGGTGTTACCAAAATGAATTAAGGTAAAATATTTATAGAAGAAAAATGGAAGATTCTAGAACTAGTATCCTCTCCTTAGAAGAAGCAATTTTTCTTTGGAAGATTTGGAGAGAATAGAAAATTATGGGGTAGTAAGGAAGTGATTGGTAGATGAATATGCAAGTAGGAAGGCTCCAACACTATCACACTTAACAAAAAACCATTAATAGAGTTAGATTTATCAAATATCACAATTAAATTGGATGAAAGATTCCTATAATTCTTGGAAATGCCAAGGAAAACATTAACCACCAATTAAGATTACTTATAACAATTGGTCAATAAAAGATTAAGGAAGCCAGGAATAGAAGAGATAAAAAATAAAACAAGGCCATGTTTAGTTTGGGAAAAGAATTGTCAACAATGAAAAATAGGATGTCATTTAAAAATGAAAAGCTATCACCAAATATAGAACACCATTATGGAGAGTTCCAACCCACAAACCAAGACCCATTTGTTCTGCCATATATAACAAGAAGAATCATAGTTGAAGAGGTACCACAAGAAAAGAAAAAGAGTCCACAAGAACGAATTATATAAGATTATGAATAAATTGTAGGTAAATAGTACTTTGATACTAAATTAGCAAGAGATAAGGGGAGACAAGATAAACCTACAATACTAAGAGGTTTTAAACAGGAGAAGAAGGAGACTTAGCCCCTCTGAAAATCAAAACAAATGGATGCCAACTATACAATGGAGACATCAATTAATCTCCCAATATTTGGTATAAGTTATCAAAGTTGTAGAACACAAATTTCTACTATAATCAATTTAACAAAGGAAATATGTTGATGGAGACATCAATTAATCAGTATTGTGATCATAGTTTTGGTATTTTGGGCATTTGGGTTCATATTTTGTGTCCTAGAATCTAACTTGGAACCATAGTGATGGGAACTCATCTAATGTATGGTCATTCCATTCACTAGTGCATAATCCACAATACACTAATTGGAGTTGCTTCGATACTTTTTGAAGTTCTACCCTTATGATGATGACCCATTTTTCACCCTATGATTTTGGGTAGTCATTTCTTGTGTTCCCTTCCCTTGAACAATATTTGCACCACATATCATGTTTTCATTTATTTATTTCTTCCCTTTCCATGATCTCCTAGTGCAATGCCAATTTTTTAATTACTAATAACATTTTTTGTAGCACATCATTTTATTTTCTTTATCCCCTCTCCTCTAAGGTTATGCCTCAATGTGGTAGGCCAATATTAACATATTTGTGTATTTATTGAGGTTTATGTCATCTATATTTGCAGCCTTAATATATTTTTGAAGTCTAAAGATGAATTGTCCTACTTTTTTTTTCTGTCAGTGGTTCCTCAAGTTTGCAAAAGGATTCCTTAAATATTTTATCATATTTTTTTATGGATTCTCCTTTTCTGTGTACTAATTATCTCATCTTACTTACACTTTTGAATGGTACTTTTTAAGTTTCAAAGTTCACCAATAATTATTTATTTACTTCTTCCCAATCCTTATCATTCTTAGGATAGATTTTCTTGGATGAAAGATTCGTACAATTCTTGAAAGCCCCAAGGAAAACATCAACCATCAATTAAGATTACTTAGAATAATTGGTCAATAAAAGAGTAAGGAAGCTAGGAGTAGAAGAGATAGAAAGAGAAAACAAGGCCATGTTTAGTCTGGGAAAATAAATAACAATAAAATATAGGATGTCATTTAAAAATTAAAAGTTATCACCAAATATGGTACGCCATTATGGAGAGTCACAACCCATAAACCAAGACCCATTCGTTTTTTCATATAAAACAAGAAGAATAATAGTTGAAGAGGTACCAAGAAAAGGAAAAGAGTCGACACAAAAGAATTATAGAAATTATGAATAAATTCTAGGTAAATAATACTTTGATGCTAAATTATCAAGAGATAAGGGGAGACAAGATAAACTTGCAATACTAAGAGGTGTTAAACAAGAGAAGAAGGAGACTTAGCCCCTCTACAAATTAAAATAAATGTAGGCCAAGTATACAATGGAGACATCAAGTAATCTCCCGATATTTGGTAAAGACACTATCAAAGTTGTAGAATATAAATTTATACAATAATCAATTTAACAAAGGAAATATGTTGATGAAGATAAAATTAAGTTACTTGACTTTGTTACGTCATTAAGAAAATATATTTATTAGACTGGCACAAGAAAACCTATCCCAAGCATGATAAGGATTGGGAAGAATCAAAGAAATAATTCTTCGTGAACTTTGACACTTTGAAAGTACCATCCAAAAGTGTAAGTAAGATGAGAGAGTTAGTACAAAGAAAAGGAGAATTCATAAAAGAATATGATAAAATATTTAATGAAATCTTTTGCAAACCTAAGGAACCACTGATAGAAAAATAAAAAGTAGAACAATTCATCTTTGGACTTCAAAAAGATATTAGGCTACAAATGTAGACAATATAATCATCAATACTTACACAAATATGCTAATATTGGCCTACCACATTGAGGCATAACCTTAGAGGAGAGAAGATAAAGAAAAAGAAAAAGATGTGTTACAAAAAATGTAGGTAAAATTTGAAAAATTGGAATTGTGCTAGCAGATCATGGAAATGGAAGAATAAAATAAAGGAAAACATGATATGTGGTGCACATATTTTTCAAGGGAAGGACACACAAGAAATGACTACCCAAAATAATAGGGTGAAAAAAGGGTAATCATCATAAGGGTAGAACTTCAAAAAGTATCGATGTAACTCCAATTAGTGTATTGTGGATTATGTAGGGAATGAGATGACCATACAATAGACGAGTTTCCATCACTAGGGTTCCAAGTTATAAGCTAGGACACAAAACATGAGCGTAAATTCCCAAAATACCAAAACTATGATCACAATATCGATCACAAGATGGCTTATGTAAAATGGCTCACAAAGTGACCTCTCCACATATAAGACCATGGATATAGGACCTACATCAATGGAAAAAAAATAGAAATGCAAAATCCATGCTAAACAACCCTCCACAAAATTCTAAAAAAATTATGGTTCCTTTTATTAGTTACAAAGGAGGAAGAGGACCCAAAAAAGGAAACCACAAAAGAGATGACATTGTAACTTGCTTCAAATACGGGAAAGAAAATTGTTAGAATTGGCTATGGCTGCCAAGATATTGAGACCAAATGGAAAGCACAAGAAGAGAGAGATGAATATGACATAATAAACTGTATTCAATTTCAATGATATAATATGATTGCTTGTACAATGAGAGACCCCTTGGTTATATAGCCAAGGTGAGATGCAAGATGTCATAGGATTATGACAAGTGTCTTAATCATATGACATGAGACAACTAATCACACTTACCTAGGTTCACATGTAGTAGTTGTCAAAGGATAAGATAACAACTAATGACAACTAACACCTTCTAGAAAGATTCCTTCCTAGGACCTAAGTAAATTTAATGTGTATATAAGTCCCCTAGTAATGAATAAACTAGGTACAAGACTTTATTTACACCAACACCCCCCCTTAAGTTCAACTTAGGGAGTAGCAGATTATTATGTAAATGACACAAAGATGCAAGAATGGGTCCCGACTACTAGGCCCTATTAGGTACCCATGTACATGCAATGCAAATGAAATCAATGCAATCTCTCACAAACGGAGAAAAGGAGAAAACCTAGTGGGACAAAACTCCTCCCCAAAAGAGAGATGAAAGACAAAAACATGAAATGCTCTCAATGATGCATGAGAAGGCCAAAACCCCATGTGAGGAAAAAGAACCACCATAAGAGAGAAGTAGAAGAGAGACAAGGAACCCCCTCTCAATGTTGAGTCTCCTGCAATGATGGTAGAAGCTCGACATTGAATGTTGAAGATGATCCAATCTTGCCGAACAACATTCCTCCCCTTAGGAAAAACCAAAACCATGGATGTATGCAAGATATCAGGAATATGAATGATGTATGATGTCTCTGAAGCATAATCAAGTATCTCCATGTCGATGTTGAAAGCTATCACAATCCAAAAAGGCATTCTAGGCCACACTGCTGAAGAGGACACTCTAGAATCTAGTAGAGATGAACGTAGAACATGATCCAAAGACAAGGATTTCCCCTCTGAAGACAAAGAAGCCTCCTCCAAATGTTGTCCAAAAGTATCCACACTCACGCCAAACTGTAAAGAATGATCATGTAGAGATTGAACAAGAAGGTCAAGGTGTTCCCTCACAACAACTAAAGAAGGAGCATCTTCATCAAAGAGAAGATGAATATCATCAATGATGTCTTCCAAATCTGCAAGATGTGACTCCACAAATAAGTCTAAAATACCTATCAATAAGTCATCCAAAGTATCCATATCTAGAAGACTATGAATGTCCTGCTGCACTGAATCACAAGGAACCCAAACTGTGGAATCACAAGCATCATCAACTGCAATAGTAGATGGAGGAGATAGAATGCATGACTCAAGAACTGGATCTTATGTGAGAACTCCCAAGTTCAAGTAGCCAAATGTCTCCTCTAAATCATGGTTCAGATGATCAACAGCTGAAGGAACAATGTCACCATTAGAAGCAAAACTTGCAAAGGTATACAACTAAAATGAATGATCAACCACCCTAGCAGAAATGATCTCTCTAGTCTCCAAATCTCGAATGATGAATGAATCAAGTGTGAACTCCACAGTTCTTCCATCTCCACCATGTGTAATCTGATATATGGAAAGAAGATTGTTCGTCAAATGAGGAACACACAAAACATCCTAAAAAGTGTTGTCCCCAAAACTAACAGATCCCTTCTCTGTTACACTCATGTATGTATTATTTCCCATCAAGATAGGAGACATAGTACAAGGTTGAAATGAAGAGAAGATAGTCTGTGAAGATGCCATATGATGAGATGCTCCTGAATCTAGAAGCCATCTCCCTGATCCTGGACCTGAAAAATCACAAAGGGCTTGTCGTTTGTTTCCTAATGTAAATGCTTGACCTTTGTCCTTTCTAGACTGTTTTGAAGTAGAAGGAGAAGAAGATTCATACATTCTAGAAGGAAAATCAATGTGGGGTAAGTGCACCAAGATAGTTCCCAAAAAGGGGGCTTAAGTGGCCACTTTTTTTTTTTGAAATCAGGAAATGTTGACCTTGGACATGAAATTAAGGATAGTTACACTCAAAATTTTGAGATGGAACAAAAACAAGGATCGAAGTGCTCTGAGTCTACTTTCTAAACTACTAACTTATTTTTAAAATGGTTGAGATTAAGGGGTTCAACAAAGGGATGTACAAAAATTGGTGTTGTTTTTGTCAGAAAAACATAACATAGCAACTCTTGTATGACCTGAGCATGATGACCTTTTTTTTAGTATTTTTAAAATCCTTATGGTTAGAAGTTAGCTAACAATATCTAGTTGGTTCACAATTTTTATGATATTTTTTTAATGAATATTTGATTTTTTACTAATTTTCTAAGTGGGCACTTCCTAAAAAGCAGAATTTTGGCCGTGCTCCCCCTATAAATTTTGGAAAGTAATAGATTTTTAAAAAAAAAAATTTTTTAAAATTTGTAGAATAGAATCTAGTTTCTAAAAATGTAATTTATTTGAAATTTTGATGAATGGTTAATTTATAACGAAAAAAAAACCAAACACTACTTTTTGAAAAAAAATAGACATACAAACAAAAGAAATTATGGATGAAAGCACTCACATTGTCAAAAAGTGAAAAAAATTATATTGTTGGAAAGCTAAGAGAGAACTTAACATTACCTATGTGTTTTATTTCATCGATATTGAGCCAAATGCAATCCTGACAATGAGCACGAACTCGATTATGTTAAAAATTGTAGAATTTACAAAAAACACATCTCCGGTCGTTGGGAATGCCCTCCAAACCTTTGGGTTGGTATTCCAAGGAAAATACCAAAGCCAAGGCTCGGGGATTCCCAAAGAAAAATATAATGCGAGTGCATTATAACGTGAACGCGTTATAACGAGAGCACGTTATAACCTCGCATTATAACGAGAGCGCGTTATTTAGTAGTTTTCACTTTTTCTTCTCTGTGGAACATTTTTAACAATAAATAACGCACTCGCGTTATTTATTCCTTTAGTTAAATGCCATTTTTTTGAATGTTTGTATGTATATGTATGTTGGTGTGTCATGTATGTATGCATGCATGTATGTATTTAT
>VDFB02026320.1:49123902-49205506 GCA_007258455.2 Sequoia sempervirens | reverse complement strand
CAACCTCATTTATGACTGCCACTTCCATGAATTTGTAAACTACAAAGACTCCAATTGAGGTGGTGCCCACCATTACTGATGCAAACACAGGACCTTCTTATTTTTATGACGACTCCCTCCGAGTCAATAAATTTACGCGTTTCATCACTTTATATGTTATGACGACTCCCTCTCCTCTTACAGCCCTTCACCTCCTCATCAACAAACCCTCTTTCATTCCAGTTTATCTTTCTGTCAAAGCTTAAATCCATTTCCATGGCATCTACTTCTACTTTTAGTTGTAACACTGAGCGTGAAACAGAGAATGAACATGCTTTTGAACAAGTTGTACCATCTACATCTACTTCTGGTAGATCCACAATGCCAGACAGAAAGTTGCCCTACAATGTGTTTATTAATCATCATGGCTCTGATGTCAAACACACACTCGCAGCCACTCTCTATAAGACCCTCACTGGAATAGGATTGAGGGTTTTTCTTGATAAAGAAGAGCTTCAATATGGGGATTTTATTCCCACAGAAATAGGAGGCAATGCGCAGTGCTTTGCTGTATATAGCTATATTTTCGGAGAACTATGCACAATCCCCATGGTGTTTGGCAGACCTTTCATTTATGCTAAAAACGGGCACCAAAATTGTTCCTGTTTTCTATCATGTTCAGCCTGGTGATGTCAGATATGCAAAAGGAGTTTTTGCTGAGGCATTTTCCCGGCATAAAAAAAAGGGTAGATACACCTTGGAAAAGCTTCAGGAGTGGAAAAATGCGCTCTAGAGTGTTTCATATAATTTTGGTGACATCGTTCATAATGATCAGTGAGTACCAAATACTGTGTCTCCAGCATTTATCCCTTTCTTATCAATTACCTTCTGCATTTGTTACATGATGTTTGTTTGCTATTTTCCGTTACACGTCATGTTAAGTGATGTTTGTTCTATTTTGTTTTCGCTGTTGTTGTATATGCTTAGTAATGAGGGGGCCCTACTGAAAAAAATTGTTGGCTCCGTTTTGAGAGTGATAAAAAATTTCCCATTTGTGGTTGCCAACCATCCAATTGGTCTAGATGAAACTGTAACAGACTTCGAAAGGACAACACTTCAATCTGCAGAGAGCCATGATAATGTGCAAATTGTAGGAATATGGGCATGGGTGGTTCTGGCAAGACCACTCTTGCCAAACAGTTATATAATAATAAATATAAACTTATGGACAAATCTAGTTTTCTATTAGATATTAGAGATGCTGCTTCTAAAAGTAAATTGCATAAGAAACAGAAAAAGCTTCTAGAGGATCTCGGTCTGCAAGGAGTATCAATTGACAATGTAGAAGAAGGGAAGGGGATTCTTGCTAGCCGGTTGCGATCTATTCGGTTGCTTATTATTCTAGATGATGTGGATAGTGTAGATCAATTGAATGCTCTAGTGCCCAAGGACAGTCTTGGATGGGGTAGTTTGATTGTAGTCACTTCAGGAGAATTTGAAGTCCTTTGATGTTGGGGCATCTCATCCATTTATAAAATGAAAGCATTGGATCGAGCTCATGCCAAACAACTCTTTTGTTGGCATGCTTTCTTGCAGCCCTCTCCACACCAAGCATTTGAAGATTTAGTTGAAAACTTCCTAAATGTTTGTGATGGATTACCATTGTCTCTAAAAGTCTTTGGAGCACATCTATATGGTATCTCTAACAAAGATTATTGGGAGATTCAATTGCAGAAAATCTCTAGAATTTTACCCAAAGATATCAAAGAGAGATTAAAAGTCAGTTATGATGCTCTAGATGATGAGGAGAAGCAGATATTCTTAGATATTGCTTGTTTCTTTATTGGAGAGACAAGAAATTCAGCCATTGTAGCTTGGGATGGATCAGGATGGAATGGCCAGCATAGTTGGGAACGATTTTTAAATAAGTGTCTTGTTGAGCTCAATGGTGACTACATAAGAATGCATGACCACTTACGTGATTTGGGAAGAGAAATCGTGAATCATCAGTCACCTTACCGATTCTGGTCTCCCCAGCAGATTATTAATGTTGGTAATCAAATACAGGTAAGATAAATACTTTTTTTGTCTAGTTGTATTTGTTAAGTTTAATGTTTGCATAAATATTTTGACTTCATTGTTATTTGTATTTAAAAGGGAATTGTAATTCGAGGAATAATAGCCTCAGCAGCTGAATCCACAAGCGAGAATGAGCAGTTTCCTCGATGTTCCCAAGATGGAAAGCTTATAGTTAAGGCAAGTGGAGTAAATTATAGCTTGGAACCCTCTTCGCTTGGATTAAAAATATTCATGTTAGAGGAAATTATTATAATCAAGTAATTAGTGATCTATCAAGGGAGCTGGTATGGCTTCGCTGGCATGACATTGAGCACAGAAATCTTCACTCATTGTGTTCGTTGAAAAATTTAAGGGTTTTAGAACTCTACTAAAAACGGCAAGGGGACCATCACCTAGAAGAACTATGGGAGATTGACAGCAATGTAAGTATCTTTCTTTAATAAGTTACATTTTAAAGTCTTACTTCCATATTTCTATTATTGTTCAGATTCAGTTGATCTCATTGAGAATGTTTTTCAGGCTCCTGTGCACTTAAGAGAGCTGGTTATTAGTAACTGCTCAAAATTCCAAGGATTTCCAAAGTCAATAGGATGCCTCAAGCATTTGAAAAAGATAGTCATGTTAAGTGGGAACAAGGTGAGGAGTCTACCGGAAGAATTTTGTCTTCTTCAATCGCTGGAGTACCTGGAGTTAGATGTTCTAGAGCTATCATCACTACCTGACAGTTTTGGTGAGTCGCGAAACTTGAGGCATCTTGGCTTCTCCCGTTGCAGGAAATTGAGGAGGTTGCCACTCTCTTTTAAGGAGCTCAAACTCCTACAATACCTCGCCTTGTTTTTCTGTTATGAACTCACCTTAGAGTCAGACGTTCTGGAAAACATGACAATACCTTAGTGTTTGAATATCCAACATTGCTACCAATTGGAAGAGTTGCCTCGTCACATTACAAATCAGACCTCCTTGATAGATCTCACTTTTATGAATACAAAGTTAAAGGAGGTACCAGCGAACATCGGTCAACTGAGCAAGTTGCAAAGTATGTCGATCGGAAGTACATGGTTGACAAGCCTGCCGACATCTATTGGAGATTTGTCTTCCTTGACTTCTCTTCATATTTCTGATTGTCACAAGCTGGAATGTTTACCTGAGTCTCTAGGGCGCCTAACCAAAATATTTGTCTCCATGTAAAGGAAAATACAAACAGTTTTTCTATAATCATAAGAAATGCATGAATTATGTTATAAGTAACTTAATGGACAGTGACACAAATATTATCATCTTACAATCTTCGATGCATTTATAGACTTAAAGACTACATGAATTGAAAATGAACTCATACCTAGAATTAAAGTTAATGGTGTACAAATTTATGAAATAATTCTAATCTCTAAGCTTTGAATTGATAATGTACCCAAGCTATCAAAGTGTGTTCAAATGAATAATATGATGAAGGAAGCTTGTGCTTTGAATTTCTTGGTTGGATTCTATTCTATTTGGCTTTAATTTATTAAAATCGTGGAAACAATTTCATTCTATAGGCATAACTTCAGAAAATGCAACTTTTCACCTTGTGCACATTTAGACGAAGGACAAGTGGAGACAAATCACACAACCTTGTGATGAGCTTTCCAATAAGGTCATGGTTGATGAGTATGATCAACACCAGACAACTTTCACTACACCATGGGGAACTTTTTTATATGTTTGAATTCCATTTAGATTGAAGAATGCAAGGTTCACATTTCAAGGAGTTATGGATGTAGCTTTTGTAGGCCTTAAAAATGATATAATGGTTGTCTACCACTTGATGAATTGACTGCTTACTCCAAGGATCAAAATGATCATTGCAAATATTTGGAGTTAGTCTTCCAAATATGGTTATAGTATGGGATATCTTTGAATCCCTAGAAGTCCATATTTGGTGTGGAAGAGGGTAAGCTTCTTGGACACATTGTATCTAAGGAAGGGGTAAGGATTGATCTAGAGCGTATCAAAGCTATTGTCCTTATCCTGCAACCTAAAATAGTCGAAGCAGTTCAGTATTTCTTTGGTCAGATAAATTTTGATTAAAGATTTGTTCCCAACTTTGTTGAGAAAAAAAGTCCATCTCTAAAGTGTTGAAGAAGGGGAAATCTTCCAGTTGGGATGAGGAATCAACACATTACTTTTTAGAGATAAAAGATGCACTTAAAAAGGCACCAATGTTGGCAAGTCCAAACTATTCTAAGCCTTTCCAATTATTTTCTTTTGCATCTTTTTACACTATTGTTGTAGTTCTATTGTAGAAAAATAAAGATGGCTATGAACAACACATATTTTTTTAACAAATCACTGAGAGATGTTGACTTCAACTATTATGTGATGGAGAAGCATGCTTATGGCCTTGCTAAAGCTATGAAAAATCTCATACCTTACCTTATAGGGGCTAAGATTACTACTTTTGTGCCACATATTATTGTTAGAGATATTTTTGTCCAATAGGAAGCATCAAGAAAAATGTGCAGATGGATCAACAAGATCCAAGAGTATGAAATGGAGATACAAACAACCAAATCAGTTAGAGGTTATGGGTTAGAAAAATTAATGGCTCAGCCAAATCTGGATGTTGTTGAGATCCACTAGGTTAACTTTGACTCATTCTTTATCCCATATCAATTGAAGGATTGTCCTTGGTATTGGGACATTGTTTTTTATTTAGAAAACGTGAATTTTCCTCCTGGATTGAATGATAAGCAAAAGAGAACTTTGAATCTTGAGGCTCAAAGATACGTATTGCTCCAAGAACAATTGATGAGGAGAAACCTTGATGGTGTGCTTGTGAGATGTTTAAGTGAGGAGCAGTCAACACAAGTTATAGAGGAATGTCACCACAAATTATGTGGTGGAAATTATATGTCAAACACCACCGCTCATAAAGTTATGGGGATGGGTTATTGGTGGCCAAAATTATTCAAGTATTTGGCCAAGTTTATAAAAGGATGTGATGCTTTCCAAATGTTTTCTGGTAAGATAAAGTTTATAGGTACACTTTCCCTCACAACCATTTCAGTGGAGGCTCCATTCTAGTAGTGGGGTGTTGAATTCATAGGGGAAATTACAAAAAAGTCCAGAAAAGGGTACAAGTGGATATTGGTGGCCACTGACTACTTTACTTAGTGGGTGGAAGAAATTCCTACAAGAAATGCTACTTCAAAGAGAGAAATTGAATTTATGCTAAATAACATAATCACCAAGTTTGGGATGCCATCAAGAGTTGTTGCTCACAATGCAATGTGTTCCAGATCTAAGAATTTTGTGGATATACGTTCACAGTATGGGATATCCTTAACACATTCATCACCTTATCATCCACAGGGAAATGGGCAAGCTAAATCAAGGAACAAATGCATCATGAACATCATAAAAAATACTATACATGTGAACAAGAAACAATAAGTTGAAGTTTGTTGTTTGGGTAGATAGGGTAACCTACAAGAAGGGTATTGAGAAGATCCATTTGAAATGGTATATGGTGCTGAAGCCAAATTTCCAATTAGCCTCGAATTTCCAATCTACTAGTTGTTGTAGCAAATTCAAGGAGAAGATGAAAGTGTTGTTTCCAAAAGAATCCATGAGTTGCTTGAATTAGAAGAAACCATGAAGGGTGTGCAGAGAGAAATTTATTGAGGCAACAAAAGGTGAAATACCTTTATGATAAGAAGGTTGTCAATAGGGAGTTTCAAGTTGGGAATCTTATCCTCATGTGGAATTCCACACTCTAAGACAAAGGAAAACATAGAAATTTTGATGCCTTATAGGTTGGACCCTATCAAATTGCTAAAGAATGTGGTCAAGGAACATTTTACCTCAACAAACTAGATGGAAATTTAATGGGGCTACCAGTTCATGGTCAATATCTTAAGCATCATTTCACCTGAAGGTGAGGTTCTTTGAACCTTTGTAGTATATGTTCTTTTTTGTTGTCTTCTTATGTGCAGTCATGGCCTTTGTTTGTCATGATGTAGTCTATGTTAGTCTTGATCCTTGTTGTTCCTTGGTCTACTACTTAGAGATCTAGATTCTCATTGTGACACACATCCCCAACTAGAGCCATTATTAGCACCTACAAAATTCAACGAGTTTACATTAATTTTTATTATCCCTTTGTGCTCCACATCAACTTTGGTTGATCTAAGAAATTCCATTTTTATATGTTCCTTGGGTGGTTGTATTACTGTCATGCCCAAAATTTTACACTAGAAAAACCCAACAATTTTTTTTTTTTGAAAACTATTAAGTGAAGATTCATCTAATGAAACACTCTAAGGGTTGAAAGAGTAATACTAAACATGTCATGACTTTCACACCTTTGAGAAGTTATCTAAATATATCTTATTAAGTTTTACTTACCAAGAGATCCAACTTTATTTCATTTGAGTATGATGAACTTAAGATTGAATCCAAGCTGTGCAAGGGGCATTTATTCCCATTCGTGCTCAAATCATTATAATTTTTAATTAGTAATAATTAATAATGTTATTGTTATTGTTATTATTATTTTACGCTTATGCTAAGCTAAGAATATCATTATTGAGCTCATACACTAGTGGTGGTAAAATTTATCATTTATCTAAAGATGCAACCATTAACATAAGAAAGTATTTTAATTTTTTTTAATGATGCTACCATTAATAAATCACCCAATAATCTCAAGGATAACAATATTACTAAGCAATCAATAGAACATTGATCATGATTGTATTTAACCGAAAATCTAGGTGTTTGCAAAAAATAAAAATAAAATAGAATATAACATTTTCAATTAAGCAACACCATTTAATACCATTATTTCTTAGTTATAAGGCCATAATAGTCTAGATATAATTAATAGTTAATCACATTTATTTTTATTTTTGATTTAAGAATATTGATAAATTAGTCCATCGTTATTTCCACCATAATCAAATTCTAAAAATAATATGTTATCACTTAACTCACATTTAAGTGTGAATATCAGTGATATATAAATGTTTAATCATTACCAATATATATATATATATGTATATATATATATACATACATATATATATATATATATATAAAATTCATTACATATAAATATGTATATATATGTATATATACATATAAATATGTATATATATGTATATATATATGTAATAAATTATATATATATATATACATATATATACATATATATATACATATATATATATATATATATATATATACATATATATATATATACATATATATACATATATATATATATATATATATATATATATATATATATATATAATTTTTTTTTATTATTATTTCCAATCGTAGTCAAACCCCAATTATAATACCTCCACACCTTTGGTTTAGCATTAATAACTACAGAACTACAATCTTAATGGCACCCCATATTATCACTAGTTCTACACCTAACCAATTATTATTAGCAATTTCCCTAATGGGGTTGAGGGGCAGTGCCCTTTGTGGGGGTCTAGGAACAATGCCTCTAGTGGGGTCGAGGGGCAACACTCCTTGTGGGGGTTTGGGGGCAACACCCCTTGTGAGCTCAAGGGGCAACGCCCCTTGCGGGGGTTTGGGGGCAATGCCCCCAGCAGGGTCCCAGGGCAACGCCTTGGGCATGCTCCCTGTCACAATACAAGGTAGGGTTGAGGGGCAAAGCCCCCACCATCAAGCCCAAATTAAGACCTCCAAAACCATACAAACCTTCATGGCACATATTATTTTGCATTCACAATAAGTAAAAGAAAAAAAGTTTTGACTTTAAATTTCATGTAATCTTTTGCACTTTTCAAACCTTACTTGTTGTCGAGTCTTGCTAACAAGGCTCGCCTAGACTCGGCGACTTTGGCGAGTCCACCAGACTCAGCGAGTCCAGCCAGGACTCAACAGGACTTAGCCAGGGTGACTCAACTCGTGACACGCTGAGTCCCGTTTCAATGCTATCAATCATATTCATCTCAGAACATTATGAAAAAATCATTATAAACCATTTCTGTAAATTTTGGGCAAATTTGAAGTATTTTTTTGTGACTTCTCTATATTAAGAAATAATCATAAATTTATGTAAGTTAGCAAAATAAACATATCAATAATCTGAGTCTAAATATGAGTTTGTTAAAGGATATCTTATTTGCAAAAAAAAATTCAAAAAAATTTGTTGTATATTTTTGAAAATATTGTTGCTTTTCCTCTATCCCTATTTGAGGGATATTACACTTTTTGCACCACACCATGCAAACATA
Organism: Sequoia sempervirens; assembly: GCA_007258455.2. Lineage (NCBI taxonomy): Eukaryota > Viridiplantae > Streptophyta > Pinopsida > Cupressales > Cupressaceae > Sequoia > Sequoia sempervirens. Next base: position 49,197,188 of record VDFB02026320.1, on the reverse strand, counting down.
GTGCAATGAATCCCTTTGGTTCTTTTTATGCACATGAACCAAAACTTTAAAAAACCTTATATGAAAAAAAGTAAGAAAATGAAATAATGTTGACCAAGTCTCCAATGGTTGCTTGTGTTGTAGTTTCTTTTTGCTGCATTGTTTGTTTGCACACTTCTCATCCATGGCTACCAATCATGGGTATTTTTTGGTAGAGTGTAAGACCTCGCTTTGTATGTACTTAATACAACCATAATTTGTTCTATGTTTTTCTTGAATTGATGATTAAGTATATTGTAGATAATAAATAAGGTGATCTCTTGGCAATATTCTTGCATATCATTTTGACATTATGTTTTATTGTCACTACCATGAAGGTGCAATGCACTCTTATAACGTGGAATGCAAATTGAGATTCTAAATGGATTATTATATAGTTCAAGCTTAGAATGTTCAGCTAAAAAATTAATGTGGTGCACAATTGATACTTATGATTGTGTTGGTAATGTGCAGGAAGGAAATAGTGTATGAGAAGGGAGAGCCATCAAGAGCAAATCAATATACTTCTTCATGAGGATATAAGTTTGACCTCATTTGGGGCCTAGAAACAAGTAGAGTCAATGTATAGGAAGACTAAGGTTGTGAGGGAATTTAGTTATGATACTTGTGAGGTGTAAGTGGGGATTAGGTCTTGGAAATCCCTAGCTAAGTTTGAAACTCGGATGGAACTTTGAGTGGGCTTTTAATGAGAGTTGTTGGTCAAATATTTAGGTTAGGGTGCAAAAATTAACCCCCTAGGGTCTATACCATAGTGGTAGGGATCAAGTGGGCATGCAATAGTGCCCCTATAACATGATTTGACCCCTAAAAAGTTCTCATAATGGAGAGTGACGAGTTTTGAGAAGAGGATGGGGTGGAAAAATTGAGTGGTTGTCCAAATGCATGTTCTCATTAATGGGGAAAGGACCTTCATTGATGGGGGAGGAATACTCCACATCTTCCCATCCAAGAGTTGCAATTGTGAAAGTGTTATACATTTGGAGAGGAAGAGGAGTGGAGATGTTATCCATTTCTCCTCTTGGAGAACTTGAGCATAAATGGTGGAAGAATGAGGAGAGGAGAGGAGTCCACTTCTTTGGAAAGATGGTGATCAAGATGTTTTGACTTGGAGAGGAAATATGGTTACAAAAGTTTAGTCCTTTTAGAAAAGAGATAATTCCCTCCTATTTCCATTTACCATTGTTTATTAGTTGTAAGAAAGTGAAATAATGTATGAGTTTATGGTTGAAAATAGAAGGTAGAGAACCTAGATGTATGTATTGGTGCTACATTAGTTTAATCCTTTGTAAATATGAGAAAAGAATCCATTTATTTTCATGGAGCTTAAAAGAATTCCTTGTTCAAGGGTATGGATAGGGCCCACGAGGCTCCATGACACCATTACAGTAGGGTGGAGAGCAAGACCTTACAAAATGGTTTGTATTTATCTCATTTCTATATAATGTGGTAATAATAAGAGTTTAAGTAAATATATGTTAAATGTTGTAGATCGAGAGAGCAATTTTCTTGTTCCAAAAAGCTTGTATCATAATACTTTACTTTGTAACATTCTTGGGAGAGATTTGGGAGGTAGGAACTTTCCTTTTGAAGTATTTCTCTTGTAAAGCATCAAGTGAAATAAAAACATAAGGTTTAGACCTCTCATTTCATTTCTTTTATTATTAAGGATGTAGTGGTATACACTTTCAAGTTTCTAAAAAAATAAGTGGGCAAGGGGAGGATTACAATGTCATTTTTCTATAAGAGGGAAATTGGGGTTAAGTACCATCTATTTTATTGAATATGAAACTGATCCAATATTTAAAATAAAAGTTTGTTTCTGTTTTATCATTTTATGGTAGAAATTTTAAAAAAGGACCTTTTTTTTAAAACTAAATGATTGGGGCTTCTTCTTTATGGAAATAAACAAATTGTGTTCATTTAATTTACACATGCATAGAAATTGGAAGGAGTCTAATAATCCATTCTTAAAGCTTCAAGACTCTCATTGATAACCTAGTTGAAAGTATGAACAAATAAATAGAGAGACATTTAAGAAAGATTGTTGTCTTAATATGTAAATCCTTAGAATATATACCTAAGATTGTGTGAGTATATTTTACACTGGAGGCATATCCTATTTCAATGGGAAAAAGCTAAAAAGTGCAATCAAATGGTTGTAATCATCTACTAACCATTTAATTTCTTTCAGCCATTGATTGAATCCTATGCCATTTGGGACTATTTATTTCACTGCCTTGTCACCAGAGTAGCTTTCTATAAGGGTTCAACTCTCTAATCGAAATAATTAATATGTTTATATTCAAGAAAATTATCACAAAGATAAACAACTTGTTGTGATTCTATTTGAAGTGCAATAGCAGAGCCAGGCAAAACGGGAAGTATATTTGTTCATGTCTCTTTTGCTAAGAGATCGAATTTTCTTTTCTCTTGAACTTCAAACTCCAGAACTGGAACTGGAGAGAGGTTTATATGTGATGTATCAAAGCTTATCAATATTTTAATGTTTACTATTCTCAACAGCATTAAGAGTAAGAAGAAAAATTCGCTGCAAGCCTACTTGGATTGCAATGATAGAGCAACCATTGAACATAGAAGATATAGGCCCTATCCTCCCTATAGAGACACCCTTTTTGATTTTTTTAGTTCAAAAAATTAAAACTAGAATGTGGGATTAGGTTTTTGTAAGGGCTTAATGGAGATCAATCCTTTAACATTATCTCTTTTCATGGAATTGAATAGTAAGAAAATTGAAGGCTAAAGCTTTTTTCCCATTCTGGTCAATATGTGAGCGAACAGTTATTTGTAGGTGAAAACAAGGGCTCCACTCCAATTGTTTTCTTTGGTCCTCGAAGCTTTGTTGATCATCAAATGCAATAGTAGATGCAATCTCAATCTCAAAGAAAATTCCCTACTGTTAATGGACTACCCAATCAACCTCCTTACTTGCCCCAGTATAAGAATTTGAAAATAAGTCTTCAACTTTGTTTAGATGTTACCATATATTTTGAAATCCCATGCCAATGCTACTGTTATATGGATTTTGCAGTCACTGCTTGTAATCTGGGGCAGCAAATGGTAGGCTTAGCTTTACATGAGTCTAAGAATGAACCTTCCTGGAACTTTCTGGAACCTAGGAAGAGAATTAGAAATCAAGAGGTTTGGAAAAATCATAGATTTCATCTATTTATTTTTTGCAAACTCAAGCACTGCCTCAGTCTAATGGACCAAAGTCTAATGGACCAATTTTGACTAGCTTGCGGTTGTCTTTTGATGATGAAATATTGAACTCTTCCAACAATTTGTCATTGGCTGATTCAAGAATGTTGAAAGGAGAATTACAACAACAAAATGCTGAAATGGACCAGTTTTTGAGAATCCAAGTACTATTATTTTTTGGTGCCTCCAAATGAATTAAAATTTATGCATGTGTTACACATCAGATATGATAACTTTTTTTTATTGGAATAAGCTAAAGAATCAATCTCAAAAACTGCATTAACAACAACAAATCAACAGTTACATTAGCTACATTAACAACATTAAATCTGCTACATTATCATAAACAACACATTTGCATCAATAACAATGGATCAGCAACAACAAAATAAGCAACTCCGTTGCATCAACAACAGCAAATCAGCAATGAAAACTTTGTCTTGAAGTATGTTATTTTTTGGTTTCAACACCTCTTAAGGCTAGAACTACCCTGACACCACAAAATCTATGTCAAATAAAATGAAACATTCTCTGAAAACCTGAACTCTTGTGTGGTAATAATTGTGTGCCTCCTGATTGCCATGGTACAAAGAGACTGATTTATAAAAAATAATGATGCCCTCAATCTGACATTGGTAATAAAATATTATATAATTTAATATGATGTGAACTTTGTTATAGAATACTATCTTCTTCTAATAGGTAACAAAAAGCTATGTTATTACTGCAATTGTTCTAAAACATTGAGAAAATATGTATTTATGTTTCAACTGGCAGGTATGCAGCCAACCTTTGCCAACAACCTCTTCGCATGTGCAAAATGGGAGTTTTGGAATAGGGCATGGACAACCATTAAGGTGTTATAGAGGTGTATAGAAGTTTCTCAGGCTACAAATTCAGAGGCAAACCGAAGGCTTCTCTAGGCGATTGACTATTGCAAAGGAACACAAGAGACTAGAATTCATACTAGAAAATCAAAACCAAGATTGACTTACATCCAAGGAAATTAATTTTTAGTTTAAATGTTTTCTTATTAATATAAGAGCAATATAATGCCTACCCACATAGTAAAAATCCATCCCCTTCATGACATGATAATGATGACTTATAATGTCCTAAAATCTCTTAAAACTGTTTACATTCTTTAAAAGCTTGTTTCTTTAAAAATAAATCTGCTTTTCCCCATATCCGGAGAATGTTTATTCTAGAGGTACTTTTCATTCTTTACATTTCTTATCTCCTAAGAAATATACTTTTTAAAGTCACTTATTATTGTCTAGCAAAGTCAGTCTGTGACTCCATAAAAATGTGTATCTTGCAGATTTCTTGATAATGTTCTATATGTGCTTTGGAGAAAAACTTATTAGCTTACTTTGGACAAGGGAGCACTACCCATGTTGCTTGTACATTTTTTTCTTAATCAGAAGAAATGTAAACTTATCAATAAGAGATATTGAAATACAAAATTCTAACAAAATTATGTAACTTATATTATAATAAAACTAATAATATGAAAAATCAACAAAATTATGTAACTAATAATATGAAAAAACAACAATTGACCCCGAGATTCTCATTTACAATCGGATTTGGTTGCTATAAATTGGTTAATGTGGTAGGGAAGGGACAACGTGGGGATATAGTGATGGTGATGACAACATTACTTACAAAATTCTAGTGCTAGTGTGGTACAAATTTATGTGCCTCTCAATTTTCTCTCCACCTCACACCTTCTTGCTCTCTCATCAAATCAACCATTATTTCCAAAATGGATTGACATTATATTATATGATTCACAGTTTAGAACTTCTAACAATATAATCTATATTATCATTTAAATTAAGTTGCATATTTTATTTTAAATAAACTACTAATTATAATTATAATTATAAAACAATAATAATAATAATAACTTTATAGCATAATAATAATTATTCATTACATAAAAATTTATAATATTTTTATCATTAATATATAATTATAATATATTAAAATTGTTATTACTAAAAAAAATATATAAATAATATAACTTAAAAATTATAATATTATATAAGTAGCATAACTTAAACATGTTTATATTATTTATTTATTTATATATATTATAATTAATTATATAAATATAGTTATTGTATATTATTATTATATATCTTCAAGCTTAATTCAAATTGTTTAAACTTACATCATTATGTAAACATTCAAAAATGAAATGTCTTTTAAATTTTAAACTAAAACAAAATTAGCATACTATTCCTTTGATTTTCTCTATATTCCAGCAAGACTACTTCTAGAAGAAATGAAATTTATTTGGTAATTTCTTCTATTCATCCCTTAATTGAAAAAAATAAATTTGAAGTATCTCACTACCAAAGGCAGATCATTCATTAGTAAATGAAAATTAGTGCACAAACATAAAGGTCCAAAATAAAGCCCATCTTTTCATGCATAACTAGTGAAGAATCAACAAAAGTCAAAACCGTTTTGAAAAATAAAACATAAATACATTTTATTTTATTTTTTGAATAAATTCAATTTCATTGCATTCAATCATATTTCTTTACAATTCAAATTGGGTATGCAGGCCTGATTTGACAAGAGCAGCTACTTCCTACTTATTACATTCTACTTGGAACAATAATTGGAGATAGTAAATACCTGTAGCATCAGCTAGCTTCTTCTCCAGTTTAGGTATGACTTCTTCTACATGCCTCCTAAGATTTCCAATAAAAATGCCACCATCACCAAAGTAGCAAGCATCAACAGCAAAGGAGTAAAAACCAAAACAGTTCTTTAACTACAATTCATAGAATAGATATGAAATGTAAGTCTTTGTACATAATTTTGTATTTCAATATCTCTTATTGATAAGTTTACATTTCTTCTGATTAAGAAAAAAATGTACAAGCAACATGGGTAGTGCTCCCTTGTCCAAAGCAGGCTAATAAGTTTTTCCCCAAAGCACATATAGAACATTATTAGGAAATTTACAAGATACACATTTTTATGGAGTCACAGATAGCTCAAAGGAGACATTCTTTTCTTATTGTGTTGCTTTATGTTTTAAATTTGTATGCAAATATTACATAATCAAATAACACTTGATTTCAAAAAATCTAGATTTGTAAAAGTTTATTTCATTCCATTATTTATCATTTATTAATAATTGTTTAATTTAGTCACATGCAACTAGAATTTGCATACTCTCAACATATAACATATATCATATAGTTTTCTATCAACGTAATAATTGGATCTCCTAAATTTGTTCCTTGTTGTGTGTGTCTTCTTGGCTGTGTTGGTTTTGTTTGTTGATGTTCTTGTTCACCTACTTCTCTCTCTAGAAATTTTTATTATAAACTGATGTACTCTTGAGTCCCATTGTCCTCCTTTGGATGTCCAAGACATTAATAAAATTTCTTTCTTTCTTTCCTACAGGGAGCTCTTTTTTCAGGATTTTGTTCTCTATTTTGTATTTCTTTTGTTATCATTTTTAGGTTGGGGTCCCATAATGGATCCTTGGATCTTAATCCAAAAAAAATACAGAGACATCAACAACCTAATGAAGCAAACAACTAATATTGAAACAAGAATCAGATCAAAATATGATATTATAGCTCATTTCTAGTCAACACATGTTCTTCAAAGATATGCTTGTAAGAAAAGGCTCTTCTTGACACTTATCACCAAAAAAATTTGCTCATTGCAAATAATCAAGTACAACATGATGAAAATGCCATCCAAGAATTCAATATTATGTTTGAAATGAACTTAAAACCAACACTCAAATCTAATGAATTAGTTAAGGTGAATCATACCAATATGCCTCAGATTGGAAGGAGCAAAAAGAAAGGGTATGGATAAGGTTAGAATTTTCATATTATCTAAGAATCAAGATGTATGGAATAATAATTTTGAGAGAGGACAAACTTGGAGGGGCCCATTTCATTCCTAAATGATAACAGAGTGCCATTTGTTCGAGATAATGAAAGCATTTCTATTGCAGCTACAAATATCAACACCTATCAAATGTGATAGTTCCAAAATTTACCTTTGATATGCCCCAAAATTGACCTAATATTTTCCTTTAAAATGCCATGAAATTGTGCAAGCTTCTAGATAAATTGTGTATGCTTTTTGATCGATGTTTTGGATCACACTCAGTGATCCATCATCAAGAAGAGGATATTTTAATTCAAATTGAAATTAATCAAATTTGCACAATGACAATCTCCACATGAAATCATTCAAGGAATTATGGATTTTCATTGTCCAATTTTAGATCTAGAGGGTTTTTTATCCATAAGTCAATTGAACCAAACTTCTATGTTCCACTAAGAGTAGAAATAAAATAATAAAATAGTTGCTCAATTATCCTCCTTTACCTTGCTTGGCCTTGCTTAAATAGAACTTTCTTCCAAAAGACACACCTCTTCAAATGCCCCAATATTATAAATAATAATAATAATAATAATTTCATGTTTTATAATATTACTTTACCCTTTCGTAAGGGTGGAAATCGTAGGCATATGACCAAAGTCCATGAACTTACTAGCATCCTTTATATTATATATTAATCACAAATTTTGTTATCTATTCAGTAACAAGAAATCAAACTTCTTGCAATAATTCACAAAGTTTTCTCATAACAGTTGTTGAGATTGTTAAACCTATTGTTGATATCAGGTTCTTCATGCTCTTGATATAGCAACACCATTATACCATTTCTAGCACCTCTTCAAATTGTTATTGTACATAGTTTAAATTTGAAGAGGGAGCTACAAACTACATCTACACTTTAGAACTCTTAAAAACAAATATAAATGAGAATCTCGAGGTCAACTATTATTCCAATCTAGTAATTAGTTTTTTTGTAGAATAACATCCTTAATTATTTTGGCCCAGTCCTAAGCTATGTAGTCACATAAAGGAGCAACCAAAGCTAGCCTTCTTGTGACTAGATACTTTATAAGATCTTCTAGTTTTTGTGGATGCTAGCTAGACTGCAAATTATAAATAGTTGTCTAGATTGTGATTTGGATGATAATGGGCTATTTTACTTGTTTTAGTTTTAGTGTGTGTAGCTTTATTTATCCATTTTCTACCTTCGCACAAATTCTATGACACCCTATGTGATTATGAGCTTCTACATTTTCGTGATTAATATTTTGAATATAATTCAAACTGAATAGAAAAGAAGGTACCTATAAAGATATGAATATCATTACTATTAAATTTTAATGATCAAATTGTGTGCATAGAAATAAATTCAAATCAGACACAATAACACAGCAGATACCTTGGGAAAACCCTCCACTTGAGGGAGAAAAATGAGGCAACAAAGATCTTCTCTTATATATAAATAATGGCAACAAATATCTTTACAATGAGGCCAATCACAAGGCCAATATTCAGCACCTACACCAGATGCAATGACATATAATGATGTGTACTTCCTTGAATTACTAAATCTGCCCTTGAAGAAATTTGCAATCTATGTTCAGAAAAGAATTGGCTGATTGCACATTATCAAAGGAAAGCATTACAATATATAGAAGGTAGAAATACTGTAGCCACTATCTACCAGACCCACTACCAAACCCACTAACTATCCACTAACTAATAAACTAAAGATGAGTTGCCCACTAAGCAGCCCACTAGCTATCCACTAGCTAATAAAATAAAGACGAGTTGCCCACTAAGTAGCCCAATAGCTATCCACTAGCTAATAAACTAAAGATGAGCTTCCCACTAAGCAGCCCACTAGCTATCCACTAGCTAATAAACTAAAGATGAGTTTCCCACTAAGCAGCCCACTAGCTATCCACTAGCTAATAAACTAAAGATGAGTTGCCCACTAAGTAGCCCACTAGCTATCCACTAGCTAATAAACTAAAGATGAGTTGCCCACTAAGCAGCCCACTAGCTAATAAACTAAAGATGAGTTGCCCACTAAGGAGCCCACTAGCTAATAAACTAAAGATGAGCTGCCCACTAAGTAGCCCACTAGCTATCCACTAGCAGCCCATTCACATTAAATAACACATATAAATAAATAGATGATAGGCTATATTGATTTATGTCTTCACTCATGGATGGAAGGATGAACCCGAAGATGCTATATCATTAACACTCCCTCTCAGCTAGGGAGAGAACTTCCAGCTGCTCAAGAAAAATCACCTCAACATGATGCCCATCACATTGGCTACAACCAAATATATATATAAAAAATAATATCACCTCAGCGTGATATTAGATATCGCCTCAACACAATATCAGCCATAATGGCTACAACCATACTATGGTGTGTACAAGTGTTTATCACTTGCGTGATGTTGTCACCTCAACATGACATTCACAAGTACACGATGTGTAATGGATTCTCACACATGACATCCACCATGACTCAGGCTCAGAGGGTGGAAACAAGGGCTTACACCTCAAATTCCTCTGTCTCAGAGGAAAATGCATTAACAAGGGCTTGCACCTCAAATTCTTCCATCTCAGAGGAAAATGAATTAACAAGGGCTTGCACCTCAAATTCCTCCGTCTCAGAGGAAAATGTATTAACAAGGGCTTGCAACTCAAAATCCTCCGTCTTAGAGGAAAAATGCATTAACAAGGGCTTGCACCTCAAATTCCTTTGTCTTAGAGGAAAATGCATTAACAAGGGCTTCAAGCTCAAATTCCTCTATCTTAGAGGAAAATGCATTAACAAGGGCTTGCACCTCAAATTCCTCTGTCTCAGAGGAAAATGCATTAACAAGGGCTTGCACCTCAAATTCCTCTGTCTCAGAGGAAAATGCATTAACAAGGGCTTGCACCTCAAATTCCTTTGTCTCAAAGGAAAATGCATTAACAAGGGCTTGCACCTCAAATTACTTCGTCTCAAAGGAAAATGCATTAACAAGGGCTTGCACCTCAAATTCCTTTGTCTCAGAGGAAAATGCATTAACAAGGGCTTGCACCTCAAATTCCTTCGTCTCAAAGGAAAATGCATTAACAAGGGATTGCACCTCAAATTCCCCCATCTCAAAGGAAAATGCATTAACAAGGGCTTGCACCTCAAATTCCCCTATCTCAGAGGAAAATGCATTAACAAGGGCTTACACCTAAAATTCCTCCGTCTCAGAGGAAAATGCATTAACAAGGGCTTTCACCTCGAACTTCTCTCACAAAGAAGAACTCATTAAACAGGTGCACTGATACTGAGACTATTTCTTAGTTAAGGCTGGATTCTCCACCAACCTAGCTTATCTTGAAAGTACACAAACTTTATTCTGGAGAGAGGCTTGGTGAGAATGTCTATCGTTAGCTCATCAGTGTTGGTATACCTCAACTATATAGCCTTCCGCAGTACCATATCTCTGATATAGTGGTACTTGATCTCAACATGCTTTGTTCTGTCGTGGAACACAAGATTGACAAATAGCTTCACACAACTCTGATTATCACAATGAATGATAGTAGGCTCCATTGATTTCCCAAATAATCCTGCAAGGAGCTTACGAAGCCACACTACTTCCCGAACTGCCATACAAGTTGCAATATACTCTGCCTCAACTATACTTAATGCTATAGATGACTACTTCCTGCTGCACCAGGATATCATAGCAGATCCAACCTGAAGAATATCTCAATCCATATCCGACAATTTCCATGCAAGTATCTCACGATATGCTTTAATGAAACAAGATTACCATCTTCTTCGAGCTTAGCAGACTCCCTCTAAATCTTCAAGCCCTTGCATCAACCTTCTGACCTCTTTGTCCAAGATTTCCTACAACACTTTGACTTAGATAAATGTTTTCTAGTGCACACCTCTAATACTGTAGAGAGTTCAGGATAGTCCTCTTCGACCTCATCCCAAATCTCACTATTTTGAATAGGTTTGCGGAGCTACCAATGACAAATCTAGATGATAGTCTTGAGCAATTCTAATCTCAGCAGCTGAAGGGATCTTCTAAGGATTTAGCACCTAGCTTTGCAATATAGTAATCTTTACTTCTTCTTAGTGAGTTATAAAACTCCCTCTTGACCCCTACTTCAAAGATTGCAAGGAAGACTTCTGGAAGTGAACTCCCTCTATCCACCAACTCAGTTCCATGGCTGCAAGATGTGACTTCATTCTTGATCATTTCTTTGGTTGGCATGACTTCCTCATGATATGTCTCAAGATTTTTCATCACTAAGCAATCTCTCAACACCTTCTGCTCTTAGATCTATCCTGGAAGCATTTTAGAGAGAGATTACTAACTATTTATAACTATCCAAAGAAATATCAAGGCTAGAATCATACAAAGTTTACTATCTTAGGTTATAGCATGAATACATAAGAATTTATGAACAATATTTAAACATGAATAAGTAAATCAACCTATAAAAGAAATATATCAAAGAATCATAATGAAGGAATAAAGAAACTTATCTTTATTAAATTTGATATAACTCTTTCTTCCAACTTTTACTCAACTCGAGAGTGCTAAACTCAACACAACAAAAGATAATCTAAACAACTACAAATTTCTTGAATTCATTATGCAGTTAGCAAGTAGAACCAACTCCCTCCAAGAGTCAAGACTCTAACACAGTTCATCCATTAGAGAATGATATCGATGTGATCAACCTATCACAACAAAAATGCAATTCTCTTTTTCATCTCAAAGTCACACTTAGAGATCTACATAATTAGCATGAAACAACTCACAATGAATAATTTGAAATCTTCAAAGGATCTTTATGCTAGAGAGCATAATTCAAGATAAATTACAATCTCTCTATACTAATCACACAAGATCCAAATAAATGAAATAACTCAACAAACAAATAATATTTATCTCTCGATGGATGCAAACGTTGCTCATGTGCATAGATCAGCACACAACCTTCACAGCTTGAACACATGCCCATGACTTAGAATAGAAATTCCCTAGAATCCTTCTAAGGGGAGAACTCATCCACATCGACAAATGAAGCATGCTGATTAGGCTTGGTTGGGAAATCCTTTTCATAGTGACCAAACTTGTCACAATGAAAACATTGGACTTTAGTGAGGTCCCACTTCTTCTTGAATGCAAAAGCACCATCAACTCCTTTATCTCTATTCCTCTTGAAATATCCTTTCTTTCCATATTTCCCTTTCTTCTTCAAGGATTGAGTGGAAAGAACATGAATATCTTCATCTATAGGGCTTTGACCAATACCTCTTGTAGCCAACCTAGAATCTTCTTGAATGCAATCCGCCCTCAAATGATCAAACTTGGGAAGTTTAGATCTTGCGCTAATTCCCTTAATGAAGGATTCCCAAGACAAAGGTATACCATTGAGAATGAGCATAGTCAAGTCCTTGTCATAAACCATATGCCCAATTGTTGAGAGCTAATCTCTCAAATCTGAGATCCTCATGAAGTATGCAATAACAGATTCTCCCTTTGACATCTTCACATGATGCAATTGATACTTTAGAGCAAGTGCTCGGCTGGTATTGTTGATTTCGTACAACTCTTCCAAGGTCTTGAGAATATCTCTCACTATCTTCAACTTAGAGATGATAGGAACAATATGGTCCTTGACAGAATCAACCAATATCTTCATTGCTTTAATGTCTTTCTTCAACCACTGCAACTTTTCTTCTTCCTCCTCAAGTTCAGAAGTGCTAGACTCCACGAACTCACCCAAGTCATTTTCACGCAAGGTAAGCATGATCCTAAATCTCCATGAGGTGAAGTTGGATGCACCCTCGAGTCTGTCCTCAACCTTCAAACCGTTCACCATCTTGACTGATGTAGATAAGTGAAAAAATAAGGTATGCTGATTGGCAATAATCTGATCATGATCCTCTCAAACTTGGCTTTGATACCATGTTAAATTTTAATGATCAAATTGTATGCATAGAAATAAATTCAAATCAGACACAATAACACAACAGATACCTTGGGAAAACCCTCTACTTGAGGGAGAAAAACCCAACAAAAAAGATCTTCTCTTATATATAAATAATGGCAACAAATCTCTTTACAATGAGGCCAATCACAAGGCCAATATTCAGCACCTACACCAGATGCAATGACAGATAATGATTTGTACTTCCTTGAATTACTAAATCTCCCCTTGAAGAAATTCACAATTTGTGTTCATAAAAGAATTGGCTGATTGCACATTATCAAAGGAGAGCATTACAATATATAGAAGGTAGAAATACTGTAGCCACTATCTTCCAGACTCACTACCAAACCCACTAACTACTATAGCAGCCCACTAAGTAGCCCACTAACTATCCACTAACTAATAAACTAAAAATGAGTTGCCCACTAAGTAGCCCACTAGCTATCCACTAGCTAATAAACTAAAGAAGAGTTGCCCACTAAGCAGCCCACTAGCTAATAAACTAAAGATGAGTTGCCCACTAAGCAGCCCACTAGCTATCCACTACCTAATCTACTAAAGATGAGTTGCCCACTAAGCAGCCCACTAGCTATCCACTAGCTAATAAACTAAAGATGAGTTGCCCACTAAGCAGCCCACTAGCTATCCACTAGCTAATAAACTAAAGATGAGTTTCCCACTAAACAACCCACTAGCTATCCACTAGCTAATAAACTAAAGATGAACTGCCCACTAAGCAACCCACTAGTTATCCACTAGCAGCCCATTCACATTAAATAACACATAAATAAATAGCTGATAGGCTATATTGATTTATGTCTTCACTCGTGGCTAGAAGGATGAACCCAAAGCTGCTATATCATTAACAATTACGATTTCCCTTTGTATTGAGAGAAATTGAAAGATTAGTGCTTAACAACCAAATAATGAGTAGACAAGTGTAGTCACCTTCCTTTTTCTACCCTCCCTTCTCCTAAGATCCAAGTGGCCATAACACTCTGACCAGATATACTAGCATTTGGCTACTTAGATTCTTCAAAGGAATCTATTTCTTTTAAAAAAAATTGAAATTTGACAAAATTATGTAACTAATAATATGATACAATGATTTCTTGTATAAATCAAAATTCATGTTTGTATTCAAAATGTGTATATATTTATAAATTGTTATATAAAACATTGTATAATGTTAAAATACATTTACTTTTTTCCTTTACTTTCCTATTGGCGGACCCCTTGAACCTCCTATAGGTGCAAGTGCTAGTGACTAACAAGTATCAAGTAGTGGCAAGTACTTGCCTTTGTAGTATTGCAATAATAGTATTTGTTGGCTAGTCAATAAATAAGTCGTGACATACCAATTTAGGGGCAAGTTGGATAATACTTTGCAATAACAAATTTTTGCATGTTAATAGAAGACAATTTTATTTGACTAATAAATATCATTAGCCGATAGGCTACATATAGTGTGAGATTTAAGCTTGAAACAAGTCTCATGCCTGCAAACAACTATTGAGTTGTTGAAAAACAAGTTTGAGCTATCGTTTAATGGTAAATTAGTTGTTGTTTAATGTTAAAAGCCTCCAAAATATTAGGTGAAAGCCTCCAAAATCTCACTTATCATGGGAACTTTCTATTTCTATTTGCATTATTTTTTGCCAATTTGATGCAACTTTCTTTTTTCATTTGCATTACTTTATATTTTAAATTTGCACGCAAATATTTCAAAATCAGATAATACCTAATTTCTTTAAGAAAAAAAATTAGATTTGTCTAAGTTTATTGCATTCCAAATTCCAATATTTAGTGCACTTATTAGAACTTGCCATTAGGCAATACTATTGCAATTAGTTTTGTTTTTCCTTGTTTAATTAGCTATTAATAAGTTGTTTTTGAACAAATCAAAAATAAAATAAAATATTCTCTTCAAATAAAATTCAATCTTCCTAAAGTGAACATGTAAAATATTTAACTTTATAAATTTTTAAAAATATTTCTTGTGAACATGATTGGCTAAAAGGTTGTGCTATGGACATATTTTTAGGAAAAATGAAGGTGACGTATAATTTTTCCTTTTTTTAGGAATGGATTTTACCTTCCTTCCATATGCATTGTCTTATATAAGTTAAGCTACAAATAGGTAATTTATAGGTATTATAAATATAAGGTGTCATTATACTTTATCCAACATTAATAAATGTATCATTTTGTTCCACTAGGCTAGAATATAGGCATGTATTTTAGATGATTATGTAAATTTTGTATTAATACGTAGCTTCCATTTCCTCTCATTAAGCTAGAATATAAGCATGTAGTATCCTAGAATATAGACATTGGTTATTATAAATGTTGTATTTTCTATTATTTTTATTTACTAAAATAAGTAATGTCTACAATAATTAGATTATTAAATTAATTTAATCAAATTTAGTGCCTAAAATTAATATATTTTATATTAAAATAAAATTAATTTTAACAAATATTCTTAATTAAATGTTGTATAATATTATTTTATAAATCTAAAATATATAAATATAAAATTAATATAATATTTGCTCTTTAGAATAGATGTTTGCAGAATTTATAAATTATCCTCTTGAAACAAAATTCAATATTCCTAAAGTGAACATGTAAAATATTTAACTTTATAAATTTTAATTTTAATAAATGATATTAATGTGTCATATCTTATAATGATTATGCAAATTTTTTAATATGTTTAATTTGTATTTTATTTTTTTAAAATTTTATTAATTTTATTTTATATTTTATAAAAAATATATATTTAAGAACTATTTATATATTTTTAATAATATTATTAATACAAAAATTAAAAATAAATTTGTATTTATTAAGCTCTGTTATGCGAACAACAGTTTTGCAAATTAAGTTATATTTTAGGGATTACAAAATCAATAGAGAGAATCTATAAAGAAGTCTATGAAAACCTGCACCTAAAATGAAACCAAAAGATCACAAAGGGTTTTTTCCAGACTGGCCAAATGAAAGCTCAACGCTTAATTTTATATCATTGCCAAACAATATTCCAATAAAATGGAGGAATGAAAGCAAGATCTCAATCAAGCATAAGGAAGTTATGACCCTAAAAGATCAAGATAAAGGAAAACACACAAAAATCATGGAAACAATTTGATTCTATAGGCATAACTTCAAAAAATACAACTTTTCACCTTGTGCACGTTCAGACTAAGGACAAGTGGAGACAAATCACACAACCTTGTGATGAGCTTTCCAAGTGTTCAGTTGAAAGAAGTGATAAAGGTAGTTCTGGTCTTAGTTTTCTTTGTTAGAATCTCAGATCAAGTTGGATTAAATTATCCAATCTCTGGAAATAATTCAATTTGAAAAATAACACTATTCCTTCACATTGTGAACTTTCCATAACACAGAAAAAAGTAAGGACAAGATGCCATGCTAAATTTCCTGACTACTACTTAATTTGGAATGAATTTAATGAATTACCTAAGGTAAGTGCACATAATCATAGCATATGAGGTTTAAGCTTTAATTTTATGTTACATTGGGCTTTTAAGTTATCAAATCCTAGAAATAGTTCAATTCTAAAGGCATAATAAGACTCACTACTTCTTTTCATTATTTTCTAAAACACCAAAAATGGTTCACATCAAATGGCATAAGAGTTTATAAATAGCACACATTCTTTTCATTGTGTATTGTAGGAAACAATAAAACTTGTAAGGAGCTACTCCCATAGCCAACTAAAAACTAAACTAAATTTCCTAAGTAATATTTAAATTTCCTATCTAATATCTAATGGCACATGAGATTACTCAAATTTAGATTAGTGCAATCACATAGTTTTCTTTCCAATGGGTTTTTAGTTACAAAGAAATAGGAAATGGTTCGATTCTAATAGCATATGACTTGAGTCAAAAATATATGGAAAAATTTGTGTATATTTATTTTTAATCAAGCATAAAATAAAGTTAAATGTACACTATTATTTTCAGAAGATTTTTACTCGATCTCATGAGCTGTGGAAACCTCAGGTTCAACAATTTATGACTTCATAAATTGTTGTATTGCTTCACATAATGTACTCAAACCTTGGAAATAGTTCAACTTTTTATGAATGAGACATCAGATGTTGCACTTTCTCTTCTCTCATATACCATCAATAATGTTGAAAATTGTGAGTAGTTACTCGTGAAGGTAAGTATCCAAAATCAATTTCCATACATCTACTTAATTTTAGTCAAAGATTACTCAAATTTTGCTCCATGTGATTGAGACAACTTGGTTTTTAGAATTCTTGATTGGGTTGTTTGTCCTACCTGGCATAACATTACCGAAAGTTCAAATCCTACAAATAGTTCAATTCTCAAGGAATAAGGTTTGAGGTATTACATCATTTCTTCTCATTTTGTAATGAAAAACTGGAAATAGTTCAATTCTACAGGGATAACTTTAGAAATCAAATCATTTCTTCTCAAAGTGCACTAAAACCCAGTAAATATTTCAATTTTAATGGCATATGACATCAAAAATTATACTGTTTCTTCACATCATGTACTGGCTGTAACACTGACAATTGTGCAGACCTTCCATCACCATCATAGGGAACTATATGCTAAGCTAAATTTGCAAACTACTACTTCATGTGGAACAAGATTGTAGAAATTTAGCTCCAACGAATGTTCAATTGTGATTATGAGACAAAGCACTACATGAGAAATTTTCTGTTCATTAATGGTGACAGATTTTGATCATTTTAACATACTAAAACACCATAAATAGTTCACATCAAAAGGCACAAGAGTTCAGAAATAGCACACATTCTTTTCATTTGTATTGTAGGAAACAATAAAACTTGTAAGGAGCTACTCCCATAGCCAACTATAAACTAAACTAAATTTCCTAAGAAATATTTAAATTTCCTAACTAATAACTAATGGCACATGAGATTACTCAAATTTAGATTAGTGCAATCACATAGTTTTTCTTCTAATGGGTTTTTAGTTACGGAGAAACCTAAAATGGTTCAATTCTAACAACATATGACTTGAGTCAAAAACTTCTAGAAAAAATTGTATATATTTATTTTTAATCAAGCATAAAATAAAGTTAAATGTACACTATTATTTCCAGAAGCTTTATACTCGATCTCATGAGCTGTGGAAACCTCAGGTTCAACAATTTATGACTTCATAAATTGTTGTATTACTTCACATCATGTACTCAAACCTTGGATACAGTTCAACTTTTTATGAATGAGACATTAGATATGGCACTTTCTCTTCTCTCATATACCATCAATAATGTTGAAAATTATGAGTAGCTACTCGCGAAGGTAAGTATCCAAAATCAATTTCCATACATCTACTTAATTTTAGTCAAAGATTACTCAAGTTTTTCTCCATGTGACCGAGAGAGCTTAGGTTTTAGAATTCAAGCCTCAGGTTCAACAATTTATGACTTCATAAATTGTTGTATTGCTTCACATCGTGTACTCAAACCTTGGATACAGTTCAAATTTTTATGAATGAGACATTAGATATTGCACTTTCTCTTCTCTCATATACCATCAATAATGTTGAAAATTGTGAGTAGCTGCTCGTGAAGGTAAGTATCCAAAATCAATTTCCATACATCTACTTAATTTTAGTCAAAGATTACTCAAATTTCACTCCATGTGATTGAGACAGCTTGGGTTTTAGAATTCTTGATTGGGCTATTTGTCCTATCTGGCATAACATTACCCAAAGTTCAAATCCTACAAATAGTTCAATTCTCAAGGAATAAGGCTTCAGGTATTACATCTTTTCTTCTCATTCTATAATGAAAAACTAGAAATAGTTCAATTCTACAGGGATAACTTTAAAAAATTGAATCATTTCTTCTCAAAGTGTACTAAAACCTATTAAATATTTCAATTTTAATGGAATGTGACATCAAAAATTATACTATTTCTTCACATCATGTACTGGCTCTAACACTGAAAATTGTGCAGACCTGCCATCACCATCATAGGGAACTATATGCTAAGCTAAATTTGAAAACTACTAAGGGAGAGGGCCCGATGGTGGGTAGGGTAACCTTGAGCGAGGGGTCCATTTCATCAATGTCTGAGTCGACTAAATTTTTTTTGCCACATGCCTTCACTGTCGAGCTGGCAGTTTGAAATAAAAATTTGGCAAGATTTCGAGCATGCTTTCCAAGGTTTTGGGGGCGATTTCCAAAAATGCCAAAAAAGATAAAAAAATTAGGCATATACCTATCGCAGACATCTGTATGACCGATTGTTGTTTGGTGCCATGGTAGTACTTGCATATGCATATTCTAGTTAATGCGCATTAACTGCAACACACTCCCCATCATCAGCCTTAATGCCAACCACCTCGACATGCACACCATTCGCTTGGTCTTGCATTTTGTTCATGAAACACTCATTAATGAGACATAATTCATTTTCAGCAGTTCCATTGAGAACCAGCTCTGGTTAGGATGAACGCCAATGGTGGTGAGGCCATGGCCAAGTGGTGGTGATACAATTTTTGTGCTTAAAGTGCATATCTAGACCATATTCAGTAAAAGGAAACTATATATCTTCAAGGTACACTGGTGAGGTTGTCTTCCAACCTCACTCAGGTAGTAATTATGCATTGCAAAATTTTTGTAGGTTTTTCTTGCGATTTTCTTTTGTTAAATGTGCAAGAAAAAATTGTAATGCTTTCATCATGTAATGAAGCTTTGTTACAGCTTATTCATGGCCGCCACTATGTATTTTATGGCCAACTGTGTGTATATGTGACTATATAGATATATATAGGCATATATATGGCTGACTATTTGTAAATGTGTGTATTCATAGATATATATGCATATATATCTATGTATATACACATATACACACAACAACGGCCTACAAATGAAATTTTCTAGCAATAATAGAACTATATAATACCAGATTGTGTGTATATGTGAGAATACAGTTATATATATGCATATAAATGGCCCACTATGTGTATATGCATGTATACAGTTACATTTATGCATATATACGGTCGAATGTGTGTATATGTCTATATATATCCATATTTATATGTCTACACACACATACACACACACACCGACATAATATATGTGTTTGTTTTTGTTTTCTACCTCTGTAATTGGAATATATGCATATATATGTGTGTATACACACATATACACATAGTCCACTGTTCAAATATAGCTTAGTTTGTGTTTTGTACCTCTATAATTTGCATATGTATAATGGTAGTATGTGTGTTTCTCAGCTCGACAGTGAAGGCTTTTATGCACCTATGTTTCAGCTGGTTCTTTCAACCGATGCTGTGAACCCCTCACTCAAAAATTGCCAACCCCCATTGTCCACTCTTCCCTGTCCTTCATCTCTGCTTCAAATATGACTAATTTAGTGAATACAGTCATATCCATTTATAGAATTCTCCTAGTCAATTTCATAATCATTTTATTTTTTTAATTGACTAATCATTTATATGATTTTCTT
This sequence comes from Sequoia sempervirens, assembly GCA_007258455.2. Classification (NCBI taxonomy): domain Eukaryota; kingdom Viridiplantae; phylum Streptophyta; class Pinopsida; order Cupressales; family Cupressaceae; genus Sequoia; species Sequoia sempervirens. Next base: position 49,176,535 of record VDFB02026320.1, on the reverse strand, counting down.
AGTCAATTTAGTAATCATTTTAATTTTTAATTGACTAAACATTTCTTTTTAAATTGATATAATATTCAACATATTTATATTAGACTAAATAATAAAATATTATGTATGCATGTATGCACACATACATACATACATACTACATAAGTATTTATGTATGTATGTATGTTTCTATTTGAGACATAGACATACATATTTATACACACATACCTAGATGTATGTGTGTATAGTATGTATACACACATACATGTATGGATGTGTGTATACATACTCTACACACATACATGTATGCATGTGTGTATACATACTACACACACATGCATACATGTATGTGTGTATAAGTATATACACACATACATGTATGCATGTGTGTATACATACTATACACACATGCATACTTGTATGTGTGTATAGGATACTATACACACATACACACATACTTTGGCCAAAACATAGGTGCATGCCACCCGATACTATGGACTGTATGATAGTGTTCTAATACTGCCATTATATATATGCAAGTTGCAGGTCTACAATTACATGTCTATTGAAGTGATCATATGTATGCTTTGTTTGTTCTTCAATTAAAGTGACTATAAATATCAGCCCCTCTCCCTTACAACTATGTGTGATGATGGTTGACTCCTACTTATGTTAATATTAGGTCAATTAGATGCATGGTTAGTTTGTTCATCAATTACACTCAATCTTACATGTATGAATTTGTTGTTACACTATGTACAATTGTTTGATATTTTGTTCATTTCGAATCAACTCAACTACATGCATGGTCAGTTTGTTCTTCAATTACACTCAATCTTAATATAAGTAGGAGTCAACATATGGTTAGTATGTTCTGCAATTGTTGTTTGAAGTTATATTTCAGTATGTTGTTACACTATGCACCATTCTTATATATGTTGCATATGCATATGCATATATGCAATTATTGTTTGAAGTTAAATTTCAGTATGCTATTTGAGAAATGGTATTAACATAAGTAGGAGTCAGCATATGGTTAGTATGTTCTACATTTGTTGTATGATGTTATATTTCAGTATGTTGTTACACTATGTACCATTTTTTGATATGTTTCTCATTTCCATTCACCTCAATTAGATGCATGGTTAGTTTGTTCATCAATTGCACTCAATCTTACATGTATGAATTTGTTGCTACAGTATGTACAATTATTTGATATGTTGTTCATTTCAAATCAACTCAATTAGATGCATGGTTAGTTTGTTCTTCAATTACACTCAATCTTAACATAAGTAGGAGTCAACATATGGTTAGTATGTTCTGCATTTGTTGTATGAAGTTGTATTTCAGTATGTTGTTACACTATGTACCATTCTTATATATGTTGCATATGCATATGCATATATGCAATTGTTGTAGGAAGTTAAATTTCAGTATGTTGTTTGAGAAATGGTATTAACATAAGTAGGAGTCATCATATGGTTAATTTGTTGTTCATTTCGAATCAGCTCAATTAGATGCATGGTTAGTTTGTTCTACAATTACAATCGATCTTACATGTATGCATTTGTTGTTACACTATGTACCGAAGTTGGATATGCATATGCATATTGCATCTATGCAAATATGCATATTTGCAATATGCACATGCATATATGCAATTGTTTTATGAAGTTAAATTTTAGTATGTTGTTTGAGAAATTGTGTTTACAGAGGGCTCTGTTCTGCCCTATTTTTCTGATAAATAAAATCAGTTTGTGCGTGCATGATAAGATATTGGTCTCTATTCTTTGCTATCTGTTCTGTTTTCTTTTTGTTGTTTTTTGTTAATTATATTGGCTTTATCAACTGGTTTTGGAAGTAGGGGTCTTTTTAGATTCTACATTTGGTATCAGAGCAGGTATTTTCTTGTGGGTTAAAGATTTTGTGGTTAGAATTTCGCCAAAGGTTTACCATGTCGAATTCTAACTTCTTTCCCATTCTAGAATTTGATAGAAATGAGTATGATTATTGGTGCATAAAAATGATGACTTTTTTGATAGGAAAGGATTTGTGGGAGATTGTTGAATCAGGTTACCAGGAGCCAGCTGATTGGAATACCCTCACAGCCAATGACAAAACAGCTAAAAAGGAAGCCAAGAAGAAGAATTCTTAAGCGTTGTTTCACATTCAAATGGCTCTTGAAAAGAGCTTATTTCCAAGGATTGCAGGTGCGAAGAAAATAGAAGATGCTTGGAAGATTTTAAAGGAAACTTACCAAGGAAGTGATCAGGTAAAAGTAGTTAAGTTGCAAACTTTAAAAAGAGACTTTGAAAAATTGAAAATGCAAGAATCTGAGAAAGTAAGTGATTATTGTGTGAGAGTTAAAGACATGGTCAATAAGATGGCTACACTTGGAGAAATTGTGAACAATGAGGTTCTGATCAAAAAGGTATTGTGGACTCTCACCCTAAAGTGGAACCATGTTGCCATTATCATAGAAGAAATCAAAGATTTGACAACATTTCAATTTGATCACTTGGTTGGATGTCTTATGTCACATGAAGAGAGATTGAAAGATTCATTTGGAGAAAGTGATGCGAAAGCCTTTTCATCCAAATTGCAAATCACAAAGAAAGAAGATGCTAGCAGCAGCACCAAAAACAATGAAGGTCAAGGTAGAGGCAAAAACCAGAATTATGCAAAAGGAAATAGAGGTAGAGGTGGTTCAAGAGGAAGAGATGGTGGAAGAGGTGGTTCCAGAGGGTGAGGTAGAGGCTCTTGTTACAAGAGAAATGTTCAATGTTACCATTGTAATAAGTATGGCCACTATGAAAGGTAATGCAGATTAAAAGAAGGTAAAAGTGTTAATTATGCTAAAGAAAGTGATGAAAATCCTCCAGATCATTTATTTTTATCTTACTCAAAAGGTGAAACTAGTAGTAAAGAAGTTTGGTATCTAGATTCTGGACGCTCTAACCATATGACAGGAAATGAGAACTTGTTTTCAACAAAGGATGAGAGTTTCAAGTCCAAGATTCAGCTTGGTGATAACAAATCATTGGAGGTTGCTGCAAAAGGAGCTATGGAAGTCCACACAAAAGAAGGTATAAAGAGTGTTAATGATATCTATTTCACTCCACAGTTAAAACATAATTTGTTAAGTGTTGGACAGCTATGTGAGAAGAACTATAAAGTTATTTTTGAGAATAAGAAATGTACAATTTTTGATAAGAATCAGGGCAATAGGATTGTGACTGTTGTGCCTATGACAAAGAATAGAATGTTCCCTTTGAATTTTGGTGAACATAATAGCAGCCTTGCTAATATGGCATATGAGGATATCAGTTGGTTATGGCATCTCAGGTATGGACATTTAAATTTTCATAGTTTGAAGATTCTCACATCAAATGTGTTAGTTTCTGGTTTACCTAAGGTTGAAGAGCACAAGGAGGTTTTTGAAGGATGTGCTAAAGGAAAGCATGCAAGGGAGAAATTTTTCAAAAGGCAATGCATGGAGGGCCCATCATCCCTGTTGATGGTGTTTTCTGCACAGCAACAACTCAGACAGAATATAATATCCTATCTCTCTTGAAAGGTTATCTTCAATAATAAATCACTGAAAATCACCCCAAGGTCTCTCGGGTGTTAGGTCATAACAATGCATAAAACAACTCAGATAAAATGTGAAATGCTGGTAATCACAATCGGACCTTACTACAAGCAAACTGTATCCTTTCAATTTATCAGATCTGACAATATGGTGATCTTGAATCCTAAATCTAACTGAATAATAAAGAAACAACAAAAGATAGGGATGCAAGGAAGTAATAAAATTTAAACTACTGCAAGGACAAGCAATGTAAATGACATATATGTGGAATGGACCTATCTCAAATAACCAATTCCTGATCGACCCACAATGCAATCTTACAAGAACGGTGCAATCTTCTGAGGTATTTAAATTTTCAAATCATAGACTTGCATCTACAATCGAACTTAAGCACACTGAATATACGGTCCAGGTTGACTTTACCAGCCTACTACAATCAGATAGTTACTGGGAGTATAGACCAGAGATAGCTACAAACATTCCAAATATGAAATCACAAACATCATTTATCCAACCAAAACTAATTTACTTCTGAGTACTAAACCCTAAATCTTTAAGCAATTTAAAAGATAGAACAAAGGAACCATGCAAGATGAAATAACACAAAGGATTTCACCAGGAAAACCACAATGTCTTCAATTGTATTAATCACCAAATGCTGCAACAATTCAACCGTTCTGATATAGTATTTGCTTCAAGAAAAGACTAAGAAAATCTAACTATTGCTCTTGCTTATCTCTATTACTGCTTAGCTAACCAATGTCTAACCCTACAATGAGGCGAGAATGCCTATTTATATCAAATTTCCCCCAAAACATGTCAGCCCAGCCAAACATTTTACAAAATAATAAAACCGCCAAAATAGGTCAGCCAAGGAAACAAACTAAGGCACACATTTAATGCCATCATCCAAGTCGGCCAAGGCACAGTACCCAAGGAAGTCCGGTCCAATGCATGCCCTATGATAATAGGGAAGCACAAATCTTGAACTTGAGCATTAACTGCCACTCCCTTTGCCCTTCTCCTGCACTGAAGTCCTTTGGACACTCGAGAATATTCTATCCAACTCAGCAATAGGTGGCGATGGTAAGAACCTGAGTCGGCATTTAATAGAATCTATCCCTTCCTTGGCCTGCTCAACAATTCTGTTCTAGTCCTCCCTGTTGGCCATGTACCTGTCTATCACAGCCAAGTATGCAGCTGCATCATCAAGTAAATGGCTAGTGACAGCTCCATCAGAATCTGGGGCATAAACCTCATGCCACCATTCCTTCAGTTGATCTAAGCTCAAATATTTGGGAGCTATCTTCTTCCTCCCTGTCATCACCTCAAAGAAGGCAATGCATCCATCATAAACTGCTGTAAGGTCACCATCAATGGACTTCCTTCATTTTTGTATCTTCTTCAGACCCCCTTGTCTGACCAGCAATGCTTCAAACCACTCCCACGGTTCATCCAGCTTGGAGGAAGGAAGGATTCCATCCTTAGCCAATTGATCCTTACCATGTCCCAGGATAGTCCTTGACTTCTGCAACAGGAGATCTATGTCACCCTTATCCTGAGACAAGATGTGCTCCAACAGTTCTTTTTCCTGGACTGCATCCTTGCCCACAGACAAGATCGCCTTAATAGCATTATCCCCATTCGTCTGGACATCCATCAACCAGTCGTTAGCAGCTTGGGTAGAGGCCTTCATCTTTTATATTCCGGAGATTGTCTCCTTAGGAAGAAAACCTGGAGTAGCAGAAGAGGATGGATGGAGAGACTGTAGAGGCTTCATTACCTCTTCTAAACATTTCCTCAATCTCTCATTTTCTTTCTTCAGCTCCCGTTTGGATTGGGTCTCCTTCTTCAGCCTATCAACAATTATGGCACTCGACCCTTCAAACTCCTCAATGTCTTGCTCTAGGGAGGCCGGGCCGAGATTAATAGTTTGGACATTGTAGTCCTGGCCTGTAACATCATCTCTTGTCTTATCCGCTGTAGGGGTGGCGATGTGAACTACCCTGTTGTGAGCTTCATCTCTTTCCACCTGGGAAATCACCTTGGTGACCCTCTTCTTCCTTCCTTTGCCGATCTGGGACAGCATTTCATCCTAATCTAACGGAGTGTCCTCAACAATTACCTGTTTCTTCCGGGCAATCTCCTTCTCCAACCAGTCCGGAGCTACAGGGTCCGTCCGGATTCCTTCTGTTCTTGTTTCTCCCGGATCCTCTGTCACTTTGACCTCCTCCTCAGTCATTACTTTGTCATCTTCTTTTTTCGGAGTCTGCTCGGATTGGTCAACCTCCTCAAGTCCCAATTCCGAAAGCACTGGTGATGAAGTCCTAGCAGGTATGCTTTCCTCCGGCTCAGGTGATCCGCGACCTTTATCACTTTCTGGAGAATCTTCATATTGTACTAGCGGAGAAGTGTGCCTTTCCTCTGTTTCCACCTCAAGCTCGGCCGCTTCACTGTACAGTGTCCCCTCCTTGAACTGCTCGGCCTCCCCCTAATTCCCTGCTCATCCTGATTCTCCGGTTCTGTTGCACTTGGCAGAGGAGAAACAGGCCTATCCTGCTCTTCAACTGGTTGTGTTGGAGGAGAGTCTCTCGGCTGTGTAGCATCCTTGGGAGAAGGAGTTCTTGATTTCCTAGTATATACTTTGGTTTTCTCCCCTCTAGAGCCCTCCACATCTACAATTGGAGGCTCATCCTCCGAAGTGGCCTGATCTTTCTTCTTGGCTGTCCTTGTATTTCTTGTCTTCTTGGGCGGTGGAGGAGCATCTTCCTTTTCAGCCTTCTCTGTTTCTTCCTCATCTGAGGATTTTCTAATTGTCAGGGTCTTCCACCTGTGCTTGCCAATTGGTTTCCTCTTCATTGTAGGCTCAGCCCCCTTAGGACCTCTGACTTTAATCTTGAAGGGTGAGGTTTTAGCTGATTTCCCTTTGGGGTCCTCTTCCCCGGATTCTTCAGAAGTTGACATGGGGTTGAGATTCCCCATCAAGTCAAAGGTGCAAGCTACTTTGGCATTCTCTAACTCCCAGAATTTATGCTTAACCCAAGAAAAGGTGAATCTCAACACAGGAGCCATCAGGTCCTCCAATTCTGTCACTTCGGGCTCACTCCAATCAATGTCCCCAACTGACCTGTCCTTTATGGGCTCGTATACATGGTCCTGAACCAACTTTCCATCATCATCAAGCTGATCCAGAATCAGATTAACATTGTATTGTCTAATGGCCTCTATAGGCAGCCTGGAATACCTTTTCTTCCTTGCATCAAGGTCATCCTTGATGTTGACCCAATAGTCTTCTAAGTCCTCTTTATGCCTGTATTCCCGGGTAGCCCTCTTTTGAGCCTCTCCAGTTATGTCAAAGTTCATTCTCTTCGAATGGAAAGAGAATCCATAAGCAGCCAACTCCTCACCTGCAGTGTGAGCTGATTGAATAGATGGGCACATTTCTCCCACACCAATCCCAAGAGGGAAGTCTCCTCCGAATCCTGTCTTATGCTTTTCTCTCTTCACAACTACATCAAACTCACAAATCTACCTTACAACTTCTAGTAGCAAGATGTGGTCAGTGGGATACTGAGGCAACCTGTAAGGGGCAACTAGACATCCATCAATCCAGAGGTAGGTGAATGTAGGGAACTGGATAAACCATGCTCTGTAGTTCTTGATTAGTCCTCTAGCTCCATCGGATAATCTGATATGCTCCGCATTTTGAAGTGTCCGGGTAATGTGCATTGTGAATGCATCATTTGTCCTCCTGTAATCCTTATGTCCCAAATGCAGCTTCGGATAAACCTCATATATTATGTTCTACCGAATGGTTCCCCTCGGAGTCAAGCCTTTGTATGGGTAGGAAAAGGCCAGCACATACATAATGTAAGAAGACATATTGAACTTCTTTGCTTCCAGGACATTTCTCAGTTGTTTGTCAATCTCTGCACTAATGAGTCCTGCCCAGTGATAGTTTGTCCCCTGGCTCATCTTGGTGATCACATGGACCATCCAATTCTCCAATACCCCTGTAGTTCTCAGTCCAGCCACCCTGCTCAACAGTGTGATGGCATCATACACATCCGACTTGAATTTCACCCTATGCAGCTATTTGGGCAACTTGGAGTGGTGAGATTTTGGCTTCTCCAGCCATGAATTGATGATCTGCTGAGCTATGACTGGCTCATTCTCGTAATAGGTCCTGGCAGTGTCAATATTTAATGCACAGACCGAAGGAAGATCTGGCATGCTGAAGGTTCGTGCAATGGAAGCCGGACTGAAGTTTGCCAAGACTCGTCCCTCAGTGTTGACCACCATCTGGGTATCAAATGCATACTGTCTTGCACATTCCAAAATCAACTCATAGCACTGAACCGCCGGAGGGAACCCTGCCACATGCACTAATCCAGAGTTTATCATTCCTTGTCTCAAAGCTGACTGGTCCTTCTCAGCCGCTCTCTGCTTGAACTCCTCATAGCGCCAGGCACCAACATTTGTGTCAGATACCTCGGCCCACACGGAGGACACCCTGCTTTCTGGGAGCTGATTCTTCATGTCTAGTCTCAACCGCTCTGTCTCAGAAATAGATGATGCCCCTGCACCACCCTTAGATTTCCCAGCAGCAGGTTTGCTTGGTTCGGCCTACACATCCAAAAATCGTCATTAGAATCCAATTATTATTCATATTCTAGTTCAAAGGGTTAGCACAAATCATGTAAATCCATCAAAATCCATTGCTAACTACTAATCCATCGAGATCTAGAGAAATCAGATAGTCCGGGAAAATCACGCAATCCGGGAAAATACCGTCGGGGCAGAATTTCAGAAAAATCCGACCCAGACAGATTCCTGCTGCCAAAGCATCATTAATCATATAAATCATTAGTGCAGATGGAAAATCAAAGGATAATCATTAAATTCACTCATTAGCAACAAGAAATAATCATTAGACAATCATTCCACCAATCCTATCATCAAAATATCACAAAGAACACAACCAGACAGGAAATCCAGAAAAATTTGGATGGAATGGATTTTCGCGAACATCTCAAAATACACCGAAAATAACCCCAACCCGCGGAATAAGCCCAAACCGGGAAAATCCGCGAGTGAGGAAATTCTGCGACGACCTCAGAAACCCAAAAAATGACGAATGCAAACCAAAACTCGAATGATCACAGGATCTTCCCTACCCGAGCTCGAATGATCCCAAAACCGACGATAAACAACAAGAATCAGGGCGCAAAGGATTTAGACCCCTCGAAAGCACGCAAAGGATGAATCTCCACATCAAAATAAAGATGCCCTAATCCGAATGACCAAACCACCCACCATTAAAACCAGAACAAGCTTTAAGGTTTAAAGATAATAGCTAAGGATTTACCTAAAGCCGCCAACATGGTACGGGGCAAGGGCCGCTCAAGCGCAATAAAACCTTCGTTCTGGGCCGAACACCAAAGGAAACCCTAATTTCGCACAAGGACACATTTCACGCCCGGAACAAGCAAGCAATTTGACCCAGAATCTCGTCTAAAGGATATCATCTCACAGACAAATGGAGTTCACAAGGCACGAAAAATGGGGGTTCCATAATAAAACGGATCAGACCACGACTCTATAAATATGAAATCAAAATCAAATCAAGGGTCGACCCAAATCCAGCGATACCCAAGGCAAGAAACCCTCAATCACCATGCAAGCAAACAGAAGGGCAATGAATACATACCATGGATCAAAGCGAACGGAATTTGAGCTCAGAAAATTGACCGCGCAGCAAACACATCCAAGAAATAGAAATACTAGCACCAACACTCAAGCAATCCTCGCGCAAACAAACCAGGATCAATTCTCAAAGCTTCAAATGAAAATTCTAAATCGCCAGAGCAAATCAAGTGAATAGGTGAACTCAGAATGATGCTCAAAATGCCGTAAATTCGACCTTATACCCACCTGAGCAAAGGTACCTCAATCATTAATGCACGACAAGACATTTCTGACAAGTCCAGAAACCCAAGCCCCAAGCGAAATTTCAGAAAATCCCAAAATGCACGGAGACACAGATTTCGCGAAAATGCAGAAACCGGGGAAATCAGGAAGATCGAGATTTTGGCAGAATCCGGGAAAATCCGCACGGACCGAAAAATCCCAAAGTAAGGCAAAAACCCAGAATCAGAGAATCCTGCCAGAAATGGACAAGGAACGAGGGCCCGGGAAAATCCGCCAGAGCTGAAAAATCCCGGATCCAAGTGAAAACCCGGACTTAGCCAAAAACTCAATTTCAATCAATTTAAACCTCAAGACAAGGCCAAAGCCAGCAAGACCAACATGTCAAGACCCTAGAATGATAAATCCAATAGAACCAAAGGTCAAGACACCAAAAAAAGAGGGTCCCCACTCCAAGTGGGGCGTGTGTGCAAAAACTGCACAACAAATGGCGACTCTGCTGGGGAAATGCTCCTGAGCATTTCAATGACAAACTGGAATCAAGAACCCAGAACTCAGGATTTCAACTCAGATACCTAGCCACCACCTTAGGGTAAAACAAAGAAACGCCCAGTTATTCAAACATTCCTATACCAGGGTCTAAGTGTGTGCACATGCATTTATTACCTACCCTCAGTTGCAAGAAGAACCAAACATGGTATGAACAGGCTACGTAAAGATTCTCACTCTAAAAGTAACCTGGATAGAGCCTCGCTGCCAGTCAGACGTCCATAGCCCCGACGAGGTTATCGCTGTGGTCTTCCTGAATATAGCTCTACTGCCAGTCAGGCATCTATAGCCCCGGTAGAGATATTCAGATTCCCCCTAATAAGTTGAATTCAAATTTCTTCTATGTCATATATATTCTCTCTCTCTCTTTTTTTTTTTTTGCTGATATTTCTTTCCTTTTCACTCATTTTATTCAACCTGTGAACAGTGAAGTTCACACTCAGGGCTGAGAACCGTAGTGGCACTAGAGCAGAAATTTTTTTTTTCACCTGTCCAGAACTTATAAGGACTTTTACAACTTTAGGTATATTAAGGATTAAAGGTATAAGACCCCAATATATTCCTGTTCAAACTAACTAGAAAACCTTTGTCTCAACCCAAGGACAAATGACATAGGTTAAAGAATTCATACCACGGTATTCTGGAAAAATGATCAAAGCTTGTAAGGGAAATACCAAGAACATTAGACCGGCTTTGTCACTGCTACCATACAGATGCACCCACATTCCCCAAAAGGAAAAGGACCAAAAGCAAGAGCAATGCAAAACAAAACAAACAAACCAAAGCAAACCTACTCTAACCAAACAAAACAAGCAAAGCAAAAAAGGGAAACCTACTCTAACCAAAGCAAGCAAACAAACAACAAAGCAACCTAAACTAGCTATTTACAAAGCAAGGAGTTGAAAACAGCTCAAGACTGGAAATAATGTTTCAGGTACTGCCCATTGACAGGCAGTGGTATGTCCTCTCCCGTGAGAGTCCTCAGACAGAAGGCATTATCTCCCAGTATTTCGGCAATCTGATAAGGGCCAAGCCACAATTTATCAAATTTTCCATGACTCCCTTTTTGATCATGCGACTTATCCCAATACAGGACAATGTCAGAAATCCTAAAAGCCTTAACTTTTGCTCTCCTATCAAACCATCGCTTGACTACCCCCTGATGTTTGGCAAATTTTTCAAGGGCATTGTCTCATTTTTCCTCAAGGTGCAATAATTCAGCCAACCTCGCTTCCCTTCTATCGTCCTCATCATAAAACTGGTTGATAAACTATAGAGTTGGGATTTTGAGTTGGATAGGGAAAATCGGTTCCAGACTGTACACTAAATGATAAGGAGAGGTACCAATAGAGGACTTAACTCTGGTATGATCTGCCCAAAGAGCAAACCGAAGCTGGGCGTGCCAGTCTTTTGGGTTCCTCTCTAACAATTTTCTGATGACAGTCAATAGGTTCTTGTTAGAGGATTCAGCTAGACCATTCCCTTGGGGATAATAATTAGATGCAAACTTAACAATAATGCCATAATCAAAGGCCCAGTTTGAGAATTTCAGAGATGCAAAGGCAGGACCATTATCACATACCACAGCAACATGACATCCAAACTGATTGAGAATGGCAGATTCAAGAAAATCAATTACTACCTGTAATGTACACTGCCTACAAGCAAAAGCTTCAGTCCATCTCGTAAAGTAATTAGTTATGGTGAGAATATACCTGTGTCCTGCAGAGGATGGTGGATTGATGGGACCTATGAAGTCCATACCCCATTGAGCAAAAGGTTTTACCTCAGTGACCGGTTGGAGCAGAAGTGCTGCACACCTTTCTCTTGTTGCTGCACTTTGACAAGTGTGACATGTCCGTACATGATGATGAACATCCTTGAACAATGTAGGCCAGTAGTATCCTGCCCTCAAAATCTGATTCGCGGTAGCAATCACCGAGCCATGACCAGTACCATATTTCTCATGAAATTCACTCATTACCCTTTCAGCTTCCTGTCTTCCAAGGCACCTCAAATAAATACCTTCATGATTCTTTTTGTATAGGACAGCTCCCTTCAGCATGAAGCCGTCACTTTTCAGCCTTAAGGCTCGCCTCTGTACTGCATTAAGGTGAGCTGGAGGTTGTTGATTTAGCAGATAGTGGACTACATCATCATACCAGCCTTCTGGGGAAACTTCTTCAACATTATAGTTATGAACAGACAATTCAGGGCCTATCTCCGCCATGGTTTGGGTGAGTCCTTGTCCTCTTACCAACTTCATCGGCTGGATCTCGATGTCATACTCCTGAAGCATGGTCACCCATTTAGCTCTGCGCTCCCCTAACTTGATTTGCATCAGTAGCAACTTAACTGCAGAATCAGGAACAATTGCAAACACCTTATTTCTGAGGATATAATGCCTAAATTTCTTCACCGCTCGCACAAGGGCATATGCTTGCTTCTCCACACTTGGGTATTTCAGCTCAGCATCCTTCAATGGTGCACTCATGAAAGCAATGGGATGCTCATTCCCCTCATCAGACTTTTGTGTCAGCATTCCAGCACATGAGTGGTCTGAAGAAAAGGAATAAATATAAAAGGGCTTGCTATATTCTGGACTTACCAACACTGGAGCATCGACAATGGGTCTCTTAATCTCTGCGAAGGACTCCTTCGCTTCTGCAGTCCACTCGACCTTGGCATCTTGCTTCAACATAGCATTTAACGACTTCACAATCTCAGCAAATCTAGTCATGAATTTCCTGACAAAGTTAATCTTACCGAAGAAGGATTTCATCTCTTTTTTGTTGGCAGGTGGCTGAATTTTCAGGATGGCCTCCACTCTCTCCGGGTCTATAGCAATTCCCTTCTCTGATATCACATGCCCCAACAGCTTGCCTTCTGTAACTCTGAAGATACACTTTTTGGGATTCAACGAGATGCCAAATTCTCTGCACTTCTGAAACACCTTACACAGATCTGAAATATGATCCCCTCTGTTTTTGGAAAAAGTAGTCAGATCATCTATGTAAATGATAATGCACTTTCCTATGATGTCCTTGAAAGCAATATCCATAGCTTGTTGAAACGTGGCTCCCGCATTAATAAGCCCAAATGGCATCCTCCTGTAAGTGAAGGTTCCCCACTTAGTTGTAAAAGCGGTCTTGTGTCTGTCCTCATACTGGACCATCACTTGATTATACCCTGAATACCCATCCAGAAAGGACATCATCTACGATCCATTGACCACCTATAACACTTCATCCAAAGAGGGAACTGGATAATTATCTTTCTCTGATGATCTATTCAGATTCCTGAAGTCAACATAGAGCCTAATTTCACCATTCTTCTTTCTTACCGGAACCAGATTGGCCACCCAAGTTGAATGCCTGACAGGAAATATGATCCTGGCAGACAGCAACTTCTGAACTTCCTTCTGTATGAGTGGCTCCAACAGTGCATTAATAGGTCTCTACCTCTGTCTGAAAGGTTTAGTGCCTGGCTTGAGAGGTATAGTATGAGTTATGATGGATGTGTCATAAATCTTTAAGTCTTCATAACCCCATGCCACTATATCTGAAAAATCGTATAAGGCTCTGATTATTCCCTGTCTTTCTTCAGGAGTACAGACCTTACCAATGAAAATATTCTTTACATTATATTCAGTACCCACATTGTGAGTGTCACACTGTCCACTAATAGATTCTTTCTTTGTCTCTTGTTCTTGATCTCTGATTTTGTCCATATCAAAAATTCTCTCTAACTATACCATTCCCCTTGGAATAGTATTGGACTTCAAATTCAACACACCCTCTAGATCCAATTTTGCTTCTTGAGGCTCTGTTTCATCAATGATCTGTGAAGCAAAGACATCTGTGTTTGTGATAAAGTCCAGGATATGTTTATCATCCTCAAACACCTAAAAATTAGTCACATTGTCAGGAACCGATGGCACAGGAGTTAATTCAACAGTAAACCTTTTCAATCCTAACAGAGACAAGGGCTGCAGAGTGCTGGCTGCTTGGGCCAGAGAATCAATAGTTTGATTCTTTTTCTGTGGGATCAGTTGGATATTAAAAGCGTCAAATCCCTCAATGAGGTCCCACACTCTATGCCTATAGTTGGTCATCTTCCTATCGTGACACGCATACTGCTTCCTTACTTGTTTGACTACTAATTCTGAATCTTCAAAAACTTGCAGAACCCTGACCTTTTTCTTGAGTGCCATAAGGAGTCCATGAATTAATGCTTCATACTTTGCTACATTATTGGTGCAATGAAATTAGAGTCTATGAGCTGCAAAGAAATTTTTACCTTTTGGACTGATTAGCTCAAACCTTGCCCCAGCTCCATGCTTGGATTTGGATCCATCGAATTTGAGAGTCCAGCATTCTGCAGTGGTATTTTTCTTCATTCTGTCTTTTAGTTTTTCAGTGTTAGAGGCTGTCTCAGTCATCGCAGGTTTCTGGCTTTCGCACTCTTCTTGGACATTCTGCTCATCTGCCTTAACCACCTGAGTTGGATTCATGCATTTTTGTACTTGTTTTACTGCTGTCTGACACAGACAACATTCCAACTCTGAATGAGAAGCATTGTGGACTCTACACCAATTTGGTAAGAGTAACTCCTTAAAGCTTGTCCTCTTTCCCAGGTGAATCTGGTTCTCCATACATTGCCTAATGAATTCCTGAAAATCGTCCAATAAGCTGATCTGTTTGTCTTCAGGTGCTTCCTCTTCAACTAATTCTGTCAGAACTTCAGTATGGCTGGACCCTGTCCCAACATCAGCACCTCCTCTGTATCTGATTCTTCATATTGAGCCGAAAGCAGGTAGTTTCCCATTTCGACCTCTGATACCAGAATTTCTGTTGAAGTCCTTTGGTATTCCGTTATCATATACTTCATTCTAGGCTCCCTTTTGATTCTGATCTGATTAGGTACCCCCTTCCATGGAAGCCACATGTGAGAGTGATCAGTGGACACATACCCATTCAGAGCCTTCGTAAAATCCCTTCCTAAAATTAAACCGTATGCATCAGGAATGTCAGCCACCTAAATGTTGATGACCTGTTGGATCCTTGGATCAGAGGCTATCTGCATCTGGATCATGTTAAGTTCTCCTACCACACTCACTTCGGTTCTGTCCAACTGAGTGACCTTCTTCTAGGAATTAGCAGGTGTTATTCCCAGAGCTCTGCAAACTCCGAGAGGCATCACATTGGTGGAAGCACCAGAATCTAACAGACAATTGTGAAGGTTCTTACCAAAGATTCAGACTAAGATCAGAAATGGAGGGGTTTCTGTTTTACCTTGAAACAAAGTGGGCTGGGTATCTACCTGGGCCACTTGAGTTTTGTCTTTTTCTTTTCCCTTATCTCTAGGAGGTGGGTTGGTCCTATTTTGAGTCTGATTTTGTATGTTCACGGACTGAAAACTAGAAGTCTGGCCAACATGCTCACTAGAAGACCTATCCAATGACTTTGAACTTGCATCATAGGTACTTAAGATAGCCTTCCTAATGGCAGGAAATCTTAATAACTCAAATACAGAAAGATTTACATTTAATTTCTTGAATTCCTCTGCAACATACGAAGCCATCTTCTCCTCACTCATATCAGTAGAAACTTCCTTAGATGATTCCTCCACCTTCTCCTTGCTTACCTGAACAACCTTTTCCTTCTGTGGTTCAGCCTGAGCTTGTCTGTATTTCGAAAGGTACTGCTTGGAGACATGTGGATAAGGTGGATTGTTGCTAGCATTAGGATCCAGAGGGGTACTGAAGTTGTTGGGAGGAATGGAGGTGGTGAACGGTCCTCCAGGCTGTGGGCGTCTATGAGGCATATCCCTCAAACCCTGTCTCTGAAACATCTGTACTTCTTCAACATGAGCTTCCTCCTGATCGAGGGGGCCATTATCATTCATTTCTTTGTTGAATAGCTGAGCAACCTCATCTCCATTACAAATATGGTCTGTTTCATCTTCCTGGGAATCGGGTTCTTCTGGTACATTTTTCTAGCTGGCTGGAAAAGGAGCATGATTTAATACCAACATAGGAGAATCATAGGAGTTAGAGGGAACAATCTCCTGTGCATTCACATTGTTCTCTACCTCATACTGAAAAATAGAAGCAACAGTTTGAAATTTTGGACATTCCAATTTTGAATGCTGGCTTGTCTTATGGAGTCTGCACCACCCTGATAAGGCTACTTCTGCCAGATATACTCCAGTAGGAGGCTTATCTTTACTGACTGGTTGGTTTGCAGATTGATTAACAATTTGATTAGTAGGCTGATCCAATGGGGTAGGAACTCCCCCATTATTGGGCCCTGTATTCCAAGTTCTGTTTTGTCCTTGTGGTGGCCTTTTATAAAATCCTGATCCACTTCCCTGGCCTCTGTCAAAATTCTGCCTCCTTTCATTATTGAAACCTCTGTCATTGTTGTAACCCCTATCCTGGTTATATCCCCTGTCATTGTAGAACCCTCTGTCATTACGCTGTCCCCTGTTGAAGTTCTGTCCTTGTGAAAACTCCCTGTTCTGATTAGATTGCATTCCCTTCTGAACAGCTTGCAATTGACTATTCTAATTTCTCAGGTAAGTCACCTCTAGATTTAGCTTCTTTATTTTTTCAACCATTTCATCAATCCTCTCCCTATTAGGATCTTGGTAAGGGATCTAGTTCGGGTTACTCTGAGGGGGGATAGGCATTGTGGCGGATCCCAAAGACTGATGCAACACCTCAGAATTCTGCAGATAAGCAGGGAAGCTATTCTGCTGTGGCTGATACATGGGCTGATTAACTTGTTGTTGAGGGAAGTTTGTCATAGGAGAGATCTAGTTCATGGGATGACCAGGGTGTGGTACCATAGGTAATTGGGGAACTGGGTTCATAATTGGGGTATGATTGGTGAGGGCCTGATTTACCGCCTGAATCTAGTTCGGATGTGCAACTGGTCCCAGAGAAGGTAATGACCCAGTCAAGTGTTGCCTCAGATCTGTACTGAGCTTGACAGCCTCTGTATAAGCACCAGTTAGGGTTCCTGGAGGGTTGGGTCTCCATTTCAAAAAGGTTGCTATTAGGCTATCTAGAGCTTCATAATATACTCCCAGGGCAGTACCATCGTCCAAAACATATGGGTTTTGTAATCTGGTGAATGCACGGTGAAACCTATTATTGAAACTGGCTATGGGTTCATTAACCTCTCTCTTAACCTTGATGAACTACAGGTATAGGTCATTGGCACTGATGGGAATTTTGAATTTTTATAAAAAGGCCTTTTCAAGATCATTCTAATTAAGGATTGAACCGGCAGGGAGATGGTTGTACCAGTAAAAGGCTTCTTCTCCTAGTGAATAAGGGAACAACCTACAAGCAACATCCTCATGAACTATCCCCCTGTCTTTGAGGCAAGTCTGGAAAATCCTCAGGTGCTCTTCAGCAGTCCTGTTTGGGTCATTAGCATGGAATTTTGAACAGAAATGTTCAGGGTTCTTGGGCATAACATTGTAGGCTTGGAAGAACAAAGGTGAAGGATTATTGGCAATGAAAGCCATTGGTAAGAGCGGAGGTGGCGGTTGTGGTTGGTTAA
The DNA here is from genome assembly GCA_007258455.2 of Sequoia sempervirens. Lineage (NCBI taxonomy): Eukaryota > Viridiplantae > Streptophyta > Pinopsida > Cupressales > Cupressaceae > Sequoia > Sequoia sempervirens. The sequence goes on along the minus strand of VDFB02026320.1, from coordinate 49,158,913 downwards.
TCACAGGCTGGGGCTGTTGAACAAGAACGACCTAAGGAATAGGTATAGCCTCAACCTCAGGATGTGAAGATATGGACGATGTTGGTGAGGGGATGGGTGATGATGATTCTCCCCTCTCTAGTCCTCCTTGACCTATTGTGAAATTGAAGTTCTTGTAAATCTTCCTCTCTGGTGGTGGATCTGGTATTTCTCCTATATCTCTCTGGAGAGATGGCGTTCAAGAAACGATCCAGTGTGCTCATTCAGGCCCTCCTTCTAGCGCCAATCTGTTGATGGTGTTTTCTGCACAGCAACAACTCAGACATAATATAATATCCTATCTCTCTTGAAAGGTTATCTTCAATAATAAATCACTGAAAATCACCCCAAGGTCTCTCGGGTGTTAGGTCATAACAATGCATAAAACAACTCAAATAAAATGTGAAATGCTGGTAATCACAATCGGACCTTACTACAAGCAAACTGTATCCTTTCAATTTATCTGATCTGACAATATGGTGATCTTGAATCCTAAATCTAACTGAATAATAAAGAAACAGCAAAAAATAGGGATGCAAGGAAGTAATAAAATTTAAACTACTGCAAGGACAAGCAATGTAAATGACATATATGTGGAATGAACCTATCTCAAATAACCAATTCCTGATCGACCCACAATGCAATCTTACAAGAACGGTGCAATCTTCTGAGGTATTTAAATTTTCAAATCATAGACTTGCATCTACAATCAAACTTAAGCACACTGAATATACGGTCTAGGTTGAGTTTACCAGCCTACTACAATCAGATAGTTACTGGGAGTATAGACCAGAGATAGCTACAAACATTCCAAATATGAAATCACAAACATCATTTATCCAACCAAAACTAATTTACTTCTGAGTACTAAACCCTAAATCTTTAAGCAATTTAAAAGATAGAACAAAGGAACCATGCAAGATGAAATAACACAAAGGATTTCACCAGGAAAACCACAATGTCTTCAATTGTATTAATCACCAAATGCTGCAACAATTCAACCGTTCTGATACAGTATTTGCTTCAAGAAAAGACTAAGAAAATATAACTATTGCTCTTGCTTATCTCTATTACTGCTTAGCTAACCAATGTCTAACCCTACAATGAGGCGAGAATGCCTATTTATATCAAATTTCCCCCAAAACATGTCAGCTCAGCCAAACATTTTACAAAATAATAAAACCGCCAAAACAGGTCGGCCAAGGAAACAAACTAAGGCACACATTTAATGCCATCATCCAAGTCGGCCAAGGCAAAGTACCCAAGGAAGTTCGGTCCAATGCATGCCCTATGATAATAGGGAAGCACAAATCTCAAACTTGAGCATTAACTGCCACTCCCTTTGCCCTTCTCCTGCACTGATGTCCTTTGGACACTCGAGAATATTCTATCCAACTCAGCAATAGGTGGCGATGGTAAGACCCTGAGTCGGCATTAAATAGAATCTATCCCTTCCTTGGCCCGCTCAACAATTCTGTTCCAGTCCTCCCTGTTGGCCATGTACCTGTCTATCACAGCCAAGTATGTAGCTGCATCATCAAGTAATGGCTAGTGATAGCTCCATCAGAATTTGGGGCATAAACCTCATGCCACCATTCCTTCAGTTGATCTAAGCTCAAATATTTGGGAGCTATCTTCTTCCTCCTTGTCATCACCTCAAAGAAGGCAATGCATCTGTCATAAACTACTGTAAGGTCGCAATCAATGGACTTCCTTCATTTTTGTATCTTCTTCAGACCCCCTTGTCTGACCAGTAATGCCTCAAACCACTCCCACAGTTCATCCAGCTTGGAGGAAGGAAGGATTCCATCCTTAGCCAATTGATCCTTACCATGTCCCAGGATAGTCCTTGATTTCTGCAATAGGAGATCTATGTCACCCTTATCCTGAGACAAGATGTGCTCCAACAGTTCTTTTTCTCAGATTGCATCCTTGCCCACAGACAAGATCGCCTTAATAGCATTATCCCCATTCGTCTAGACATCCATCAACTAGTCATTAGCAGCTTGGGCGGAGGCCTTCATCTTTTCAATTCTGGAGATTGTCTCCTTAGGCAGAAAACCCGAAGTAGCAGAAGAGGATGGATGGAGAGACTGTAGAGGCTTCATTACCTCTTCTAAACATTTCCTCAATCTCTCCTTTTCTTTCTTCAGCTCCCGTTTGGATTGGGTCTCCTTCTTCAGCCTGTCAACAATTATGGCACTCGACCCTTCAAACTCCTCAATGTCTTGCTCTAGGGAGGCCGGGCCGAGATTAATAGTTTGGACATTGTATTCCTGGCCTGTAACATCATCTCTTGTCTTATCCGCTGCAGGGGTGGTGATGTGAACTACCCTGTTGTGAGCTTCATCTCTTTCCACCCGGGAAATCACCTTGGTGACCCTCTTCTTCCTTCCTTTGCCGATCTGGGACAACATTTCATCCCAATCTAACGGAGTGTCCTCAACAATTACCTGTTTCTTCCGGGCAATCTCCTTCTCCAACCAGTCCGGAGCTACAGGGTCCGTCCGGATTCCTTCTGTTCTTGTTTCTCCTGGATCCTCTGTTACTTTGACCTCCTCCTCAGTCATTACTTTGTCATCTTCTTTTTTTGGAGTCTGCTCGGCTTGGTCAACCTCCTCAAGTCCCAATTCCGGAAGCACTGGTGATGAAGTCCTAGCAGGTATGCTTTCCTCCAGCTCAGGTGATCCATGGCCTTTATCACTTTCTGGAGAATCTTCGTATTGTACCAGCGGAGAAGTCTGCCTTTCCTCTGTTTCCACCTCAAGCTCGACCGCTTCACTGTATAGTGTCCCCTCCTTGAACTGCTCGGCCTCCCCGCTAATTCCCTGCTCATTCGGATTCTCCGGTTCTGGTGCACTTGGCAGAGGAGAAACAGGCCTATCCTACTCTTCAACTGGTTGTGTTGGAGGAGAGTCCCTCGGCTGTGCAGCATCCTTGGGAGAAGGAGTTCTTGATTTCCTGGTATATACTTTGGTTTTCTCCCCTCCGGAGCTCTCCACATCTACAATTGGAGGCTCATCCTCCGAAGTGGCTTGATCTTTCTTCTTGGTTGTCCTTGTAGTTCTTGTCTTCTTGGGCAGTGGAGGAGCATCTTCCTTTTCAGCCTTCTCTGTTTCTTCCTCATCCGAGGACTTGCTAATTGTCAGGGTCTTCCACCTGCGCTTGCCAATTGGTTTCCTCTTCATTGCAGGCTCAGCCCCCTTAGGACCTCTGACTTTAATCTTGAAGGGTGAGGTTTTAGCTGATTTCCCTTTGGGGTCCTCTTCCCTGAATTCTTCAGAAGTTGACATGGGGTTGAGATTCCCCATCAAGTCAAAGGTGCAAGCTACTTTGGCATTCTCTAACTCCCAGACTTTATGCTTAACCCAAGAAAAGGTGAATCTCAACACAGGAGCCATCAGGTCCTCCAATTCTGTCACTTCGGGCTCACTCCAATCAATGTCCCCAACTGACCTGTCCTTTATGGGCTCGTATACATGGTCCTGAACCAACTTTCCATCATCATCAAGCTGATCCGAAATCAGCTTAACATTGTATTGTATAATGGCCTCTACAGGCAGCCTGGAATACCTTTTCTTCCTTGCATCAAGGTCATCCTTGATGTTGACCCAATAGTCTTCTAAGTCCTCTTTATGCCTGTATTCCCGGGTAGCCCTCTTTTGAGCCTCTCCAGTTATGTCAAAGTTCATTCTCTTCGAATGGAAAGAGAATCCATAAGCAGCCAACTCCTCACCTGCAGTGTGAGCTGATTGAATAGATGGGCACATTTCTCCCACACCAATCCCAAGAGGGAAGTCTCCTCCGAATCCTGTCTTATGCTTTTCTCTCTTCACAACTGCATCAAACTCACAAATCTGCCTTACAACTTCTAGTAGCACGATGTGGTCAGTGGGATACCGAGGCAACCTGTAAGGGGCAACTGGACATCCATCAATCCAGAGGTAGGTGAATGTAGGGAACTGGATAAACCATGCTCCGTAGTTCTTGATTAGTCCTCTAGCTCCATCAAATAATCTGATATGCTCCGCATTTTGAAGTGTCCGGGTAATGTGCATTGTGAATGCATCATTTGTCCTCCTGTAATCATTATGTCCCAAATGCAGCTTCGGATAAACCTCATATATTATGTTCTGCCCAATGGTTCCCCTCGGAGTCAAGCCTTTGTATGGGTAGGAAAAGGCCAGCACATACATAATGTAAGAAGACATATTGAACTTCTTTGCTTCCAGGACATTTCTCAATTGTTTGTCAATCTCTGCACTAATGAGTCCTGCCCAGTGATAGTTTGTCCCCTGGCTCATCTTGGTGATCACATGGACCATCCAATTCTCCAATACCCCTGTAGTTCTCAGTCCAGCCACCCTACTCAACATTGTGATGGCATCATACTCATCCGACCTGAATTTCACCCTGTGTAGCTGTTTGGGCAACTTGGAGTGGTGAGATTTTGGCTTCTCCAGCCATGAATTGATGATCTGCTGAGCTTTGACTGGCTCATTCTCGTAATAGGTCCTGACAGTGTCAATGTTTAATGCACATACCGAAGGAAGATCCGGCATGCTGAAGGTTCGTGCAATGGAAGTCGAACTGAAGTTTGCCAAGACTCGTCCCTCAGTGCTGACCACCATCTGGGTATCAAACGCATACTGTCTTGCACATTCCAAAATCAACTCATAGCACTGAACCGTCGGAGGGAACCCTGCCACATGCACTAATCCAGAGTTCATCATTCCTTGTCTCAAAGCTGACTAGTCCTTCTCAGCCGCTCTCTGCTTGAACTCCTCATAGCGCCAGGCACCAACATTCGTGTCAGATACCTTGGCCCACACGGAGGACACCCTGCTTTCCGAGAGCTGATTCTTCATGTCTAGTCTCAACCGCTCTGTCTCAGAAATAGATGATGCCCCTGCACCACCCTTGGATTTCCCAGTAGCAGGTTTGCTTGGTTCGGCCTACACATCCAAAAATCATCATTAGAATCCAATTATTATTCATATTCCAGTTCAAAGGGTTAGCACAAGTCATGTAAATCCATCAAAATCCATTGCTAACTACTAATCCATCAAGATCCAGAGAAATCAGCTAGTCCGGGAAAATCACGCAATCCGGGAAAATACTATCGGGGCGAAATTTCGGAGAAATCCGACCCAAACGGATTCCTGCTGCCAAAGCATCGTTAATCATATAAATCATTAGTGCAGATGGAAAATTGAAGGATAATCATTAAATTCACTCATTAGCAACAAGAAATAATCATTAGACAATCGTTCCACCAATCCTATCATCAAAATATCACAAAGAACACAACCAGACAGGAAATCTAGAAAAATCCGGATGGAACGGATTTTCACGGACAGCTCAAAATGCACCGGAAATAACCCCAACCCGTGGAATAAGCCCAAACTGGGAAAATCTGGGAGTGAGGAAATTCCGCTACGACCTCGAAAACTTGAAAAACGACGAATGCGAACCAAAACTCGAATGATCACAGGATCTTCCCTACCCGAGCTCGAATGATCCCAAAACTGACGATAAGCAACAAGACTCAGGGCGCAAAGGATTTAGACCCCTCGAAAGCACGCAAAGGATGAATCTCCACATCAAAATAAAGATGCCCTAATCCGAATGACCAAACCACCCGCCATTAAAACCAGAACAAGCTTTAAGGTTTAAAGATAATAGCTAAGGATTTACCTAAAGCCGCCAACATGGTACGGGGCAAGGGCCACTCAAGCACAATAAAACCTTCGTTCTGGGCCGAACACCAAAGGAAACCCTAATTTCACACAATGACACATTTCGCGCCTGAAACAAGCAATCAATTTGACCCAGAATCCCGTCTAAAGGATATCATCTCACAGACAAATGGAGTTCACAAGGCACGGAAAATGGGGGTTCCATAATAAAACAGATCAGACCACGACTCTATAAATACGAAATCAAAATCAAATCAAGGGCCAACCCAAATCCAGTGATACCCAAGGCAAGAAACCCTCAATCACCACACAAGAAAATGGAAGGGCAATGAATACATACCATGGATCAAAGCGAACGGAATTCGAGCTCAAAAAATCGACTGCGCGGAAAACACGTCCAAGCAATAGAAATACTAGCACCAACACTCAAGCAATCCTCGCGTAAACAAACCAGGATCAATTCTCAAAGCTTCAAATGAAAATTCTAAATCGCCAAAAATGGATGAATTAAAAATTGGAAAATAATTAATTCATGAGACAAAAATATTTGACCAAGTGGAGAATAAATAATTCATTCGTATTATTTATTTGAGAAAAAGAGGAAATGGACAAGTGGAGACTCTATTAAAATAATTTGCATAATTATTTTAATTAAATGAGAGGAGGTGTGAGAAGAGATTAAATAATTAAATTGATTTAATTATTTAATACAAGAGACACATGGACAATTAAATAATTTTGAAAATTATTTAACAAATGGAAGAATTAAGAGAGGGAGTGGATAGTTAAAAATATTAATAATAATTATTTAACCATAAACTAAGGATGACAAACAAATAATTAAATAAATATTAATTTATTTAATTATTGAAGAAAGGGAGATATTAGTGATGCAATTAATTTATTTAATTGAATGAGATAGGATAAAGATTAGAAAGTGAATTAATTAAATAATTAAAAATTATTTAAATAATAGAGGAATGTGATCAAGGATAATCAAATAATTAAAATTATTGAATCATCAGAGGATGACGACCAAGAAAAATGGCACTCGCAGACTTAGGACATTTTTCAGTGCTGACATTTTTTCCCTCTTTGACATAATGTAGTTCATCGGCATGCCCACCATGCATACCAGATCTAGAGGTACCGCCAACCTAAGGGAGCATCCGCCTCAGTGTGGACTACTAGCCTGACCTTTAAGTTTTTCATTTTGCATGCATTTAGGTTAGGAAATAATTTAGCAGGAAATTGCATCATAGAGTTTTGTGATGCAATTGTGTGTGCATTCGACACTTTCAATAATTAGTTCACCACAATCCTCTCGTCATGACACAATTGCACTTGGGTTAGGGAATGAGTGTTTATAGTGCAACACAAAAAATGAAGTGACACAAGTGACTATCTAAGCTGCATATGCAGATGGGAGTTATGTAAATGACTGGTTGTGATGCATGTGCAGTATGGAATGACACATGTGTGAGGCGAGCGACACAATCATAGTTGTGAGCCAGTGAAAAATGTGCATGACACATTTGACAAAATTGTGACGCAATTTTCTGGTTAAAATTTTTCCCCAGATTAGGAAATTTGAACTTGGTCAACTTAGGTCTAGAATAGGTCAACTGAAGGTCTTGGATTGACATAATGGTGTGCTTGATGATTTTAGGAGTGTCTACCTCCTATTTACACATAGGATTTGAGACCAGATGTTTTATGACTATAGGACCAGTTGGGTGAGGAGGAGAGACAAGTACTACTAGACCTGGTTTTGTTCAATGTCACATATATGCCTGTGATCATGGAAAACAAGGGGATGTTGATAGCATTGGCAGAGTGGTGGAACTCTGAGACGAGTAGCTTCCATTTGCCGACAGGTGAGGCAACATTCACCCTGGAGGATGTGTATAGGATCTTACAACTATCCATTTGTGGTGAGCGGGTATGATACAACTCTACTTGAGGACTACAAGTCTTGTATGAGTACTATGATTGCGATGATGATGCATAGCTCGAGATTCAGGGTTATGAGATCCGATGGGAGACCCTATTAGAGACATATGACATATATGGTTGTGTTCTATGCACCTTGATAATAGGAGTGATGATTCTCAATCGTAGGGTTCATGGTTTCTTGGTGGGCTGGGGAGAGGTGCTTAGGTCGATGGTTTGCTTCGAGACAGTGTATGCTTGGGGGCCATTTTTTTTTGCCATGCTCTATTTTTAGCTCCATGATATCACCTATAGGGGAGGACATAGTCTAAGTTGCGGTGTTACATTATTGACAGTATGGGCCTGGGAGCACATAGTAGTGTTCCGACCTCCAATGCTTTGATAGTTGGTAGCCAGCATGTCATATGCATATATGTATTAGGGAGCTTTGACATAGACACATGTTGGTGATGTTGGTTAGTGGAGGCATGGTTTAAACACATTATTCAGCTTCATTTGGAGGCCATACAGGGCATTTGACTTGTGGATTGATAATAACAATCATATGTTGTGGTGCCAACAACCTCGATATCTCATCGAGCGTACAGTGCAGAGCCAACATATCATTGAGATGTATCTCCTAGAGAGGGTTCAGAGACAGTTTAGAGAGAGACAGGGGGTTCTCATTGGCATAGCAGAGTATGGATGGTCCTCATGAGAGGTACATCCATAGGGACCTCATATCTTGGTGACCACTGCAGAGAAGGAGATAGATGCCCTTCAGGAATTGGATTGGGAGTGGAGAGGAGGAGATGTCAATGTAGGGATGACACCAGAGTATGATGCTTGGTGGTTGATACACAAACCCATTCCGCTTATAGATCTACAACAACTAGCACTAATAGAGCATAGAGAAAGGGGCCTGAGAGGATAATGAGGAGATAGGGGTTAGAGGGGTGGAGGGAGAGGAGATAGTGGGAGGGGGGATGTAGGAAGAAGGGGAGATGATGGAGGGGATGGATCAGGAGGATGGGGAGGAGACCTTCACAGGAGGAGGAGGGATAGAGGATGATGAGTAGCTAGACAACTACCACCTATCAAAAAGGAGGATTAGATGGAGGAGGATCAACCATAGATGAGGGTAGTAGTGGAGGTGGCAGGACTGGAGGGAGAGAAACATGCAGAGATGCCTGCATTAGATGTAGCACAGCCAAAGGGAGAGGCCATGGATGTTGAGGTGGGAGAGGAGGGGGGATAGGATGAGTAGGCCGAGGAAGAGGTAGGAGAGGAAGAGATGGATGAGGTAGAGAGGGTCCTCCACAAGAGGATCATCATGGGGGTCAGGGAGGTGGGACTAAAGGAGGAGGCTATAGGGGATGAGGGGAGCATAGATCAGAGGATAGCCATGCTACAGCTGCATGTGCAAGCATTAGTGGTAGAGCTCAGGATTGTTAGTATTGAGAGGGACAACCTTAAGGATAAGAGGGATGCCTTCTAGGTGGAGAGAGACCTAGTAATGATCAGTCAATAGTAGATGGATTAGAGGATGATCAATTTTACAGCTACATGCAATGGATCCGTTGTGGAGGTTGTGTGAGAGTATGCCAAAGCTAGCTAGGCCAATCAATATTACAGAGATTTGTATAAGAGAGTGGTACCTCTAGAGAGGAGGGATCCATCCTTTTCAAAGATTGGCAGTGGCTCACGAGGCAAGTCACGTAGTAGGACACACATCAGGCAGACACAAAGTAGGTGTGAGGGGGAGACATTGGATGCTAGATGGGCCACCCCATATGAAAAGCCTCCTACTACATAGCACAAGCCTAGGGATTCATAGTGCAGGGAGGACATGGATGCCCTAGGGATAGGAGAGCAAGGAAATTTAGGCTAGGGACTCCTTTTTTTATTTATCATGTTATATGGACACTGATATTTTGATTATCAAGCCCGTGAGCTCCATTTTTATTGGACACGATACATCATGATATTGTACCTATAACACATTATTTTTTGAGTGATATATATGATATGATTTTTGGTGGTGGTTGATGATATGCATTATGTGATTATGCTTTTATTTTTATGATTATGACATGTTATGAATGATCACGTTGTGATTATGATGTTTATTAATGCATTCTATATGGTTATGTGATGGTTTAAAATGTGTTTTATGAATATGATTTTATGACTATGTCATGAACGTTTATGATATGTATGGATGGTAAATGTAACATGGATGACCTAATTCGATAGATGTCATGTGATATGATGATGTAATTTGTTTATGATTATGGATGTTATAAATGTTTTTGTTTTTTATGATGTCTATGGATGCATTTTATATGATAGTGTGATGCATATATGATGATGGATGTTTATTAAATGATATGTATGAATGATGAATGCAATATAAATAACCTAATTTGATAACTGCAATGTGATATGCAAATGTATTGATGTGATGGAATGTTTAGATTATCATGATATATATGGATGATGACCTAATGTTATGAATGTGGTGTAATATATATGAAATGCAATGTGATGTGAAATACAATGCAATGTGATATTATGTAAAATGTGATGTGATATGGAATATAACGCTATGACACAATGTACAATACAATAAAATACTACTATGACAATGCTAATATGAGGAGAAAATGATAAGTCTATATGGATGATCTCTATGTTTTGGTATTTTCTTATGCAAATATATGTAGCTTATCATGATGATGATGTATATGATGAAGATTCCTTCTATGATGTTGTCTAACATGATTATGTATGCAAGATGTTTTTATGTGTCACAAGACTTCGTCAAGATGTAGACGGAAGAAATATTATTATGGCAGAGAGGGAAGTTAGTGCAAAAAGGAAAAGGGAGATTGAGTGTTAGGAAGGAAATGATAAGGGACCAACTTTCATTCTTTTATATTTATCATCATCGGGCATCAAAATTGTTGCAAATGGAAAACAAACACCATGGTATGACATAGAACAAGGTGTGCAAGGTGACCATTTGTGAGAGACAAGAAGTCAAAAGACAAGGAATGCCCCGGCTCATACTAAGGACCCAATTATCCCAATATTTTTGCCAAGACAAACCACAGACAACAAGCAAAGAAAAGAGGTCATGATCCATCATCGTCCCTCTAAATCCATTAGTAGGACATCCTTGAGGTACTAGTAACATGACCAAAGACCAATCGAAAAGATAAGACAAATTCGAACCAACAATTTTTTCCAATAAAGATAGGGTTTGCCAATGATAGGATGGTATGATATGATTTATCAAGTTGACCAAGATGACCGAATTTGATGGATAGGTTGAAAAATATTGATTTGATAAATTGAAAAAGTTTGATGATAGGTTGACAAAGGTTGACCAATGAATTTGATTGACTGTGCCTAATTTCAGGAAGGACACATACTAATTAGGGAAAGATTGATTGACCGAGATTGACATTGAGATTAATTAATTTTGACAAAGGTTGATTGATATGACCAAGTGATGTGACAATGCCTAATTTTAGGAAAGACATATCCTGTTGGAGGCAGGTAACACATCTAATAAAGCTGATCGAGTGACAATTGTTCCTAGAGCATCTAACTGCAAGAAAGACACATCATGCTTAAGGCGAATGACTAGATTGACCAAAGAAAAAGTCTAATCTCAGGAAGGACGCATCCTGATTAAAGACAAGAGATAGGACCAAATGAGACAAATGACATGATGCCCCATTCCAATACAAGATCGATGACCATATCAAATGATTGATGATAAAATAATTGACCAATTGAAAGATTTGGTTGGTAATGTTTGTCTGTTCATTTCATGATCTGGTTTGAATGATGTTTGCTTGCAGACCAGGAACATGACCAAACTCAACAAACCCTAAAGGATTGACCTAGGTGGCCTTGGGGGCTCATCGATTGATGGCCTTGCCTTCATTATACACGTAGAGATCTCGTAGTTCAACATGAATTGCCTTTATTTTATTTGATAAAAGATTGAGTCATGATTTTATTTGGACAACCTAAAAGGATTGGCTTAATGTCTCAGGGGCTCATTTAAGATTAGCCTTGCTTATGTAGCAAATGCACTGAGACAACGTAATTCAACCCTACTAACACAAATTGACTTAAACTCAAAATTAGACTCTATTTTTGGAAGTTTTGATGTTTTTTGATGTTTTTGGGATTTTGATGTTTTCCAATTTTTTTGAATTTTGATGTTTTTTGATTTTTTTTGGATTTTGATGTTTTTTGATTTTAATAGATTTTGATGTTTTCTGATTTTTTTTGGATTTTGATGTTTTCTAATTTTTTTGGATTTTGATGTTTTAAAAATTTGATAATATGTGTTATTTCCCATGAAGACGTAAGTCAAGGAAATGCCCCTAGTCAGGTATAGGACCAAATTATTATATGTGAGGGGTAGTGAAAAATGCAAAGGATGATCATGAAGACAAAGGATGCTAAATGTTGATGGTTCTCAGGCCATGGTAAGGATGACAAAGCTTTATTATGAGCGAGTGACATGTGTGGAAGGATGAAAAGACTAGATTGAGTGACAGTAGATGAAGGAGCATAAACTGACTACACATGGCTCCTTTTTGCTAGGTTTTCACCATGGTACTTATCCAAAGCACCACCAAAGTGGTTTACACTTTTGGACGAATTATTTCTCTTTACTATTCTTTTATTTTTTCTATTTTTTCTATTTATTTTTTTTGTCACCAAGATGCATATTTGCCAAGTTTTCATCAGGGTGACCATTTTTTTTATTTCTTTATTTTTTTGTATTTTTTTGTTGTCACCAAGACACCTGTTTTCCAGGTTTTCATCAAGGTGACCATTTTTTTGATTTTTTGATTTTTTTTGTATTTTTAACTTTTTAAGGGGATACTCTGAGAATCAAGTGTAGTACTTGTGAAGGTGCATGTTGTTGATAGGTTCAGACAATGGTTCTCCTTCAGGAGTAGAGAGATGATAAGCACTAGATCCATATGATGTTGTGGTGATATAAGGGCCCAACCAATTAGGTTCAAAATTTCCAAGCTTCTCTCGTTTTGCTTGATTCTTCGAATTTTCTTTTAGAACTAAGTCATCAATATCAAAGCTTCTAAGCTGGAATTTCTTATTGTAACAGCGTTGAAGGCGATTTTGATATGCTTGTAGATGTTTTAAATCATTATGTCTCTTTTCATCCAATAACTATAGCTCATGTAAACAGGATACACAATATTCTTCTTGATTAATTAGGCCTTATATAGAAACTCGCAAAGATGGTAACTCAACCTCTATAGGAAGTATGGATTCAAATCCATAGACAAAAAAATATGGTGTGGCTCCTGTAGGAGTGTAGATACTAGTGTGGTAGGCCCATAAAGCAAGATTAATTTGTAGGTTTCAGTCACGACCAACATCATTGGTAGTCTTTAAGATTTTTAGGATAGTATTATTAGATGTCTCAGCTTGGCCATTACCTTGGGGGTAATATGGAGTATCAAAATGATGTTGGATATGAAATTTTTCACAAAGCTCATAGACATCCTGGTTCTTAAAAGGGCAACCATTATCTGTAATGATGGACTGCAGGATATCATAGAGGCAGATGATATAATTTAGGATGAACTTGGTTATCTTTTTTCTAGTAATGTAAGTTAGTGGGATGGCTTCGATCCATTTTATAAAGCACTCAATTGTGAAAAGGATAAACTTATGTCCATTAGCAGAGGTGGGATTGATCTATTCTATGAATTCAAGTCCCCATTGAGAAAATGGCCATGGTGAAGTAAGCGGCTGTAATTTTTGAGTTGGTGAGTGTGTAAGATCTCCATGAATTTGACATTGGTGACATTTCTTCACAAAGTGATAAGAATCCCATTCCATTTTAGGCTAATAATATCCCATTCTCATGAGATTTTTAGCTAAGGTCGGACCAACAGAGTGAGCTCCACATATACTATGATGTACCTCTTGTAATGTTGTTTTTGCTTCATTTGAGTCAAGACATCGAAGGAGGGTACCATCTAGACTGTGGCAATAAAGGGCATCTCCGATGATGGAATATTTAGATGCTTGTTGGATAAAGGTTTTGCGTTGGTTGAGGGAAAAGTCAAGGGGGATAATTTGGTCATGCAAGTAACTATAAATGTCTTTGTACCAAGGAGATTTGAGACTAACAAGTTCACACACAAGTTTGGTTTCAGGGACATCGAATGCAGGGATCAATAGTTGTTCTAACAAGAACTCATATTGTGAGGAATTGTTGGGAATATCCAAAAGAGATCCAATTGTAGCCATTGCATTAGTTTCTTTGTTATGGATTCTTGGTATTAGTTCAAAGGAAATATGGTCAAAGTATAGTCTGAAGTTGTCCACCATGCACTTGTAAGGCATTAGTTTCTCATCCTCAGTGTCATAATCATCATTGACTTGCTTAATCACTAGTTGAGAATCACCATAGACTTGAAGATCTTTGATTTTCCATTTTATTGTCATTCAAAGTTCTGTCAATAATGCTTTGTACTCTGCTATGTAGTTTTTGCATGGAAATGCTATTCAGAATGACTTGGGAATAGAATCTCCTTGAGGTGTGATGAACAAAATTTTAGCTCCTAAACCATGACTTGTGTAAGATCTGTCAAAGTACAACTTCCATGTGGTTGGTGTGTCTATAACAAAGATTGATTCATCTAGGAAATTGGATATCAAAGTATGGTATGCTTTTACTGGTGCATCTACAAGTTGGTCAACTATAACTTGTCCCTTTATTTATTTTCAGTCAATGTACTCGATGTCATACTCACTTAGGATCATAACCCACTTAGCTAATCTTCCTATCAAATTTGCTTTTCTAAGGAGATATTTTAGTTTTGGCGATCAGTTTTGTCTTGTGATTCAGAATGTAATGTCTTAATTCTTGTGCTGCAAATACCACTACTAGACATGTTCGTTCAATAGGACTATAGTTCAACTCACATCTGACTAAGGTGTGACTAATATAATAAATTGCTCATTCCTTTCCATCATTGTCATTTTGTGCTAGCAATGCCCCTAATGCTAATGTATTTGTTGTCACATATAGTATCAGATGTCTTCCATCAATAGGAGGCATAAGGACCAGTGCAGTCAATAGGTAATTCTTGATCTAATCAAATGCTTCTTGGCACTTCTATGTCCAGTTAAATGGGGTTCCTTTCCTTAGCAGATGTTGAAATGGATGGATCATGTCTACTAGCTAGGAAATGAACCTACAGATTAATTGAAGTCTTCCTTGTAATGTTCTCAATTGACTGATATTGGTTGGTGATGGTATGTCCAAGATAGCTTTACTTTGGCAGGATCAACTTCTATTTCTCTGTGAGAGATAATATATCCTAGGAGTTTTCCTAATTGGACCCCAAAGACACATTTCTTTGGATTTAGCCCAAGTTGATAGTTTTCAAGTAGTGTGAAAATCTTGTCCAATACTGGTAAGTGTCCACTTCGTTCTAGAGATTTAGAGAGAAAGTCATCAACATAGTGTTCCATAAGGACATGCATATAGTCATTAAAAATAGTAGTCATGGCTCTCTATTATGTAGCTCTAACATTTTTAAGCCCAAATGGCATGACATTCCAACAAAAATTTCCCCAAGGGCATGTGACAATTGTTTTTGGTTAATCTTCAGTAGCAATTCTTATCTAATTATAACCCGAGAATCCATCCATAAGTGATAAAATTTCATAAATGTTATGCCTTGCATAACTACCCCATTTTGTTTTGGATAAAAATGGGTCCCCCTTTGTTTTTTTTTTCTTGGTGTTTTGTTTGGGTCTTAGGAGTTGTTCTTTTTCCTCCTAAGTCCTTGTTTCTTTTGGTCTAGCAGAAGCGGAGTCAGAATGGAAACTGGACTTAGAAATTTTGAAGGTTCCAAGTCTGGATTTGGTTCTAGTACCGGTCCTGCCCTTGCCTCATTGTTCTTTTCGTCACCTTTTGGCTTGTCTTGCACTCTTGGTCCTGTTTCTCCCTTGAGTTGCTTCTCATTTCCTTGTGTTTTATTTTTGCTTTGGCGGAAGCAGAACTAGAATTAGAGTTGGGCTTGGAACTTTGTAAAATTTTTGAATCTGGTTTTCATTCTGATCCCGCTCCCACTCACTTTCTTTGTGTTTTTTTAGTGTTCATGTCTCGGTCAGGTCTGGTTTTCATTCTAGTACCACTTCCCATTATTTATTTTGTCCTTTTCTCAAATTTTTGTTCCTTTTTCAGGATTGAAATCTAAATTAGAACCAAACTTGGAACTTTGTAAAAGTTCCAGGTTTATTTTGGTTCCAATTCCACCCTTGTTTCCCTTTGTTGTTTTTCCTTGTCGTGGGACCTGAACCAGTTTGAAGTTGGGTAAGAGACTTGGATAAAATTTCTTATGATGTTCTAGATCCGCATTTGTGTCTACCCTGCCTTTGATTTCCTTGGTTGATTACTCCTTTATGTTGTTTTCTTTGCCCCTGACTGACCACATTTATTGCATTAATTGAAACCTCCTCACACATGTGAAATGCTTTTTAAAACTAAATCAAGGTTAACTAGCTCATTATCTTTATTATCTAATTTATTTTAGTGAACCTGAGCTAGGGTAACTATGAGAGGAGCATGATTTGATTGTGGAGATATGTTGGTGAGTGGATTCTTATCCAGTTTCAACCTTTCTTGTTGGCATTTCAAGGTAGGGTCTTTTCCCATTCTGTTCCCATTTGTTTTTGTCATTTTGTTTTCATTTTCTTGTTTGTGGTGTTCTTGCGCGTTCATGGGACCTTTCCCTATGAATCTTGGACGTTCATCCCCTAGTTTGTGTTTGGTTTCGTTTTGTCCTTTTCTATTTTATTTTATTTTCTTTTTTCTATCTTTTCATTTGTTTCTTTTGTCATTTTGTTGTCACTTTCATGGTAGGTCCATTCCTCTATGCCCTAGTTTCTAAACTAGGGTATCGTTTGATGGGGTACTGTGGATGTTAAAATCTGCAAAATGTGGTTAGAAATCCAACAATAAAACCTACAAAATCGTTAGTATTTCAACAACAAATGAAGATATTCAACATCCTTATGAAATAATACATCATGTTCAAAATGCAAACAAATGACAAAGGATCTAAAGCAAAAGCATAAGAAAACATGATGCAAACTATCTCATATTGGATTGGTGTCACATGTGCTAGTGACCCTTTCCCAACCCTAGATTGATTAGCTAGTGATGAAATTGCTATGGATATGGAGATGCTAAATGGACAAGATCAAATCTCAAATGAAGAGAGTAACCTTGAATAAGATTGTGGAGGATTTGCTTGAGGATGAAGCTGCTATTTAAAGGTTTTCAAATGCTGAGTGTTGATGAGAGACCAATGTGGGACTAAAGATTAAGCCAATGAGAGGAAGACACTTGTCATCATGTGATTGGTTGATGTATGTGCAAGATTTGGGAAGAGTGCCCATGAGAGGGAAAATTTGAATTCAAATTTGCAATGAATGTTGAGTTTGACCTTTGGAAGGGGACATGTAAGAGACATGTAAGGCCTCATAAATACTCCATTTGGTGTACATGTCCACTTGGGGGGAGATTCAAACTTGGAGAATATTCTTCCTTTATGCCAAGTTGAAAATAAAGATTTTGATAAATCATTTAATTGCAATTTCATGTGCAAGTGGCCAAATCTAGAGAATGCAAGTGGGATGGTATTAGCCTTTAATCAGGGTTAGATTAAAATAGATGATGATTAGGATGCTTTGACTTTTATGACTTAAACACTTGATTTATTTAATTTAGAAAAGGATGAAGTATGATTTGGATTTGAATTAAATAAACTCCTGATTTATTTAATTAAATGGATGATGGAAGATGAAGGTTAAAATGATTTATGAGAGATGAAATGATATTATTTGATTAAACCTTTGGATTGACCTGATTTACCTGATGAATGGATGTGATGCATTTGATTTATTTATTGAAGCGGATGAATATGCATAAATGCAAATTTGGCTGATGTCTACATTTGCCCCTCTTTGAAGCAATGTACTTGTGCGTTGGTTCAAAGAACTTTCAGCGATCAAAATTAAAAATTTCATGATTTTTGGATGCCCAGTGGAAATTACAGCGGCACATTGCCCCTCAGAATCAGTAGATTTCTATTTGAGAATTGATCTATGATAAGAGGTTCAAAACATGGATGGTTTTAAGATACTTAGAATAACAAATCTATACTATCTTAAATAACTTAAATGACGATATGATGTGATGATGGATGAGATGGATGATGTGATATGCAATGATTATGCCATGGATGATTTATGAGATGCTTAGACTAACAGATATATATTATGATGATATTGATGCAAATGCAATGCATGTGAAATGATCGATGTTTCCTATTATGTATCGTATGAATGATATGTGGTATGCTGACGATTTGTGGATGCGGGATGGATGCATGATGGATGCCTTGGTGATGATGATGTTAGTGCAGAAATGAGATGATGACAAGAGGATACAGCAAGTCCATGATCTTATGAGAATTTATTAGAGATGATGATAGATGATGATGATGATAGTGATGATGATTTGCTTATCAAGGTTGGGATTTTCAAGGGTCACCACTTTATGTTGAAGTAACACACATAGATGCGTTACATCAAAGATTATCAAAGACGGTTGCTGAACGGACTTTGATGGCGGTTGGTGGCTGCGACGCAGCAAGTATTCGCCAAGTTATTTTACAAGAGCGTCCAACAAGCACAGCAGACAAAATAATAATGATCGTTGCCCCATTCCTATCTCTCTAAATCCTTCGTTCGGATATCATCGAGAGGTCCTTGGAATGAAAGCAATAAGATAAATCAAAAGAAAGATCAAAATTACACAAACAAGTCCAATGTTCTTTGCCTCGGCGCCCGAAGGATTTGTTTTGATAGGATAAGAATCCAAGGTAGATGATGGCCATTGGTAGAACTGATATATCCCTAGGACATGCATTTACAGGATGATGATGGTTTGATAAAGTTGAGTTGATAGGTACATTGTTGATATAGTGCGTGACGTGACGTGATCGAGTTTGATTTTGTTTTAGAGGTTTGACTGGCTTTGCTTTTTGATTTCACGTTGGTTTGCTTTTCTTGTTGTTGTGCTTGTTACATTTCGCGTTACCCGAAGGATGAAGATAAGCGTCGGTTTATTATGGATGATTGATTATTATGGGTGAAAGTGAGATGAGATGGATGGATTTTTTCAAATATTTGGATGTTTTTGATGTTTTGAAATGTTTTGAGGCTGTTTTTGGTATTTTTTTGGATTTTGCGATGTTTTGATTTTTAGGTTTTCAATGTTTTTTGCAGGATTTTATGTTTTTCAAATGTTTTTGCTTGGATTTTGATGTTTTTGAATGTTTTTGGATTTTTGATGTTTTGTGTTTTTGGTTTTGATATACAGGGGAGGCTGATCAAAGATGGAAGCCTTGCCTAAATGCTTCGAGGAGATGGCCGTGAATTCCAGTTTCAATGTTTTGATGTTTTTACTTTTTAGTGTTTTTTGGATTTTGATGTTTTGAATGTTTTGGATTTTTGATTTTCTAATGTTTTTGGATTTTTGCATGATTTTGACGATTTTGATATGGATGTGATAGCAGTGCTCTGTTTGAGGATTTTGCTAAAAACCAAGCTAAGGTTGATGGATCATATTGATGGATTGATGATGATGATAAAATTGTTGAGGATACACAACAATGCAAGCATTGGATTGATCAAGATTGATGAGGATAACATTGTTGAGGATGCACAACAATGCAAGGATGGATGCATTGATCGAAATTGATGAGGATAACATTGTTAAGGATGCATAACAATGCAAGGATAGTGTTAAGCAACACAATGATCGGGAAGGATATCCCAAGATGATGATGAGTTGATTGGATTTGATTTGATCAAGATTGTTGAAGCTTGGTTTGGAACAAAAGATGTTTTGGATGATTTGATGTGACGTTGAAGGATGCGTTTAGATGTGACTGATAGTGATTGTTTTGATCAATTTTTTGATGAAAGATGAAGCGTGATAAGGAACATGTTCTCGTCAAAATGTGCCATGGGCTAGCGATTCAGATTTTTGCTCACAGGTGGTGGACCAGTTTGATTTCACGTTTGCCAATGTTCAAATCACCACATAAGTTGGAGGACATAGACCAAGATTTATTCTCACAGCAAGATGTACATATCTGCCCCCAGTGTCTAGCAATGTATGGAGTGTCATGGGTGGATGCTCGGATAGCTGTATGGATGGATGGATACGTAAAGGATGCCAAGGATTATCTTGCGATAAGATAAGGTGTTCGGATAAAGAATGCTTATTTGGATAATGTTTCATGGCTTAGATAATGCTGCATAGGATAGGACCAATGAAAATGGACCATGTCAAGATTTTTACCGTAAGCAAGCATAAAGTGTGCCCGAAAATTTCATCAAGATCAAGATAACTAAGATGATGGATGCTGATGGATAAAGATGGATTGGATCAATGGTTTATGGATGGATGGATTTATTATGGATAAGATGGATGGAATGCTCCATTTATTATGGATGGGATGAGATGCTTTCAACTGAACTAGCGCACATAGATGCTCGATTCTACTCATGACACCTGTTTGCCAGGTTTTCATCATGGTCTTACCCAAAGTGCCGCCCATGCGGTTTTCACTATAGGACAATTTTTTTCTTTACTGTTTTCAATCCTTTTTCTAATTTTTTTGGATTTTTGATATTTTTTGATTTTTTTGTATTTTTATGAAAGATTCATGCTAAACCACCTGGTGGTGTTGACGTAGATGCTTCTGTCATAATGTGCCATCGATATCCTGCCTGAAAGAGCTGCTTTGCTAAGATACGTGCACTTGAATGGAACTTTTGAGATTTCTGATCTGCTCCATTGATACCGGAGTTAACTCTGTCTCTGTGCGTACATCACAATATATTGCCTTCAGAATCCTTATGATGAAGGGTTGTTGCCAATACACGGTCAATGTAAGAATTGGATATTATGCGTGGAGGCATGGATGGAGTGTGTTTAGGGATAAGAGATGGATTGGTTGACAGTTTGGAACCTTTGACTCTCCAAACTTGGGAAGATGAGCAATGATGGGTGGATACGGAAGTGTACATGGGATTAGGACCAACTGCTTGATACACTTTGTACGTTGCTTGAAAAACCTGCTTTTTCTTTTGCGAACATTCTTGATGGATACTTTTCCCTTTTTGATCTTGCCCCATAGTTTCTTTGACTAATGGAGTTTGATAGGGATGATTTTTCTTTGTATTCTTTGGTATCCATTTGTATTTGATTTGTCCATTATGCTTATCAGCTTCTTTTGCTTTGATAACTTTCTTCGTACTTTGATTCAAATCTTTCTTTTGACGTTGGTCCCAATTCATGGATGGGATGATAGGTGGATGAAGATTCATGGCGTGGCTGGTTGTAGTATTGACACTAGCTTCATCATAAGGACTCTTCGTGCTCCCTATGTTGATGTTTGCTTGAGATGAAGTTGCCCCCAGTATGGTGATAGTATCACCTTCATGCTTTGACTCTACTTGCTTTGAGATATTTTGTTCTATAAACTTGCTCTGACAAATGACCACTGTAGATGATGTTGTTTCCATTTGCTGCTCCGCTAACTCTGAATGTTCTATCTGACTTGTTTCCTTGAGTGGATAATGTTCAATATCTTTATTCATGATGTCCTCAATCTAAACTTGGGACATGTTTGATCCTAATGTTGACAACTCCATTTGATTGTAGGAGTTAAGAATCTGCTCTTTTTGTGTAACACAATCTTGTTCTAGATGAAGATCATCTACTTGTCCATCCATAGAAAGCATCTCATGGGTAGATGGAGGAGTAAGTGCTATGTGGATGCGATCATCTTGCATAGATAAGAGAGTGTTCATTAGACTATTGTAGTATCTTGAAGATACAAATTCTTGATCTTGGTTAATTTCGGAGTTGCTTTCGACATGCTTTGGATCAAGTTCTTGACATGGGGCAGCTTCAAAGGATGGATTTCTTACAAGGAATGGATGTGAGCATTAGGCATGGTCAGAGTTCAAAGGTTCCCTTGACATGTAACCATATGAGGTCAAAAGGGGATGGCATGACAGTATTACTGGAGCCTTGAGTAGAAGATTTTGATCTTGCTTTGGAATAAATTCTTGAGATATGTCTCTGACTCATGAGGTGATGTAGAGACATTTTCAACATGATCATAGGTGAACGGATGGTGCATTATGTCAATTGGATCAAATAATCCTAACAATCCTTGAAATAGGTCACCAAAAAGTGGCTCTTGATGTATCGTGGGTTGGTCATTGGATTGTGTAGATACATCCTCCAATGTCTCACACACTCATTGGAGGTCATTTGTTTGAGTGAAATGGAGGAGGATTGTGAGCGTCTTGACCATAGAGGTCAAGTGATGTTGATATTTCTTGAATTTGGCTCATTGTCAAGTATTGTTGGTGGATTTTGATCGTGATTCAAAAGTGACTCTTGACATATGTCGATTTGATCATTGGATGAAGTAAACGTGTGCTCAGTGATGGATTGATCTTGATCCTTGTTTTCAATAGTTGTCATCTTTTGTGTTTGTGCTCATGTTGGTTGGGTAGCTTGAGAGGCTTGGGAAACTTGAGAGGATTGTTTCACTTGTTGAGCTTGTGTTGCTTGTTGCATGGCTAGATATTGTTGGAATCCCTTTTGAAAAGCAGCTTGTAATGTCGCGTTGTATTGGATTGATGTGGTGGAAATTGGTGGTGGTGGGGGTGGTGGTGGATTTAGAATCATGTTGGATGTAGTGACAAGTGTTTGAGATACGCTCGGAGCGATCATGGTAGTGAGAGGTTGAGATGTGATGGGTGTGATAGTGGCATTTGGAATGATTGAAGGGATAGTGATGGTTGGATTGACCGAGGTGATAGGTCCTTGGGAGACCGTATTTTGATTTGGGATCAATGTTGTTTGATTAGATACCATCCATTGGTGTGATGTCGATGGTATACTCGAAGGATTTGACGTGATGGTTTGATTGACATTAAGTGGATTGATTTGGGTGGATTGATTGGTGTTAGGTAAAGGGGGAATCCCTAAACCAAGGAATGATGTAGGTAATGGTGGTGGAGATTTCCCTTGGCGCAATGCCTCAGCTATTTTGGAAAGTTCCGCAATTTGATCTCTCCAAATTTGTTCTTGATTTTGATCTTGACTCACTTGAGATAGTTGATTTGGCTCTTGTTTAAGCGGATTTAGGATGCCTACTTGCGGTTTTTGAATGGGATTATGGGAAAATTGACTTTGGATAATGTTCTGATTTGGGATGATGTTCAGATTCGGCATGATAGGATGAACATTGTTGGTATTGGGAATCATTTTTCCAAAGTTTTCTGAGTTAGGATTCATGTTTTGAAAACTTCCACTTGGTACATCCACATTTGGTTTGTAGGGATTTGGTGGAATGACGTTGCTCATTTGAAGACTCATGTTTTGATTGTTTGGAGGATAGACTTGTAAGTTTGGACTTTGATTTAAATCTATCATGGGGAGATGTGTTCCAAAATTCAGATTGGGCATACTCACATTCGTTGTGCTATTGCTATTCGTAGGAGATAGTGATCCTATGTATGGATGTGAGTTTCCATAATCCCATGATTTCGTGAGGCTTGGATACTTTGGTTGGTTGGACCGCTCATGATGTATGAATCTAGTTTATATTCCATGTTCTTCTTGTGTTTTGATCTTGTAGAAAAAGTGACCTCTAAGGTTCTTAGGACCAATGACGAGATGGAGGATGAAATGTGTAAATGATATGAGTGTTGAACATTTAGGAACTTTGAATCAATGCTAGACTTAGGGATTTTGATTTTGATTGTTTGATGTGGGTGATGAACTTGTAAACCCTAAGATGTTGGAAGTGATCTTAGGATGAACTTGTTCAAAGGATGGTTGATAATTTAACTAAGTGTGCGTGGAAGGATTCATCCAAACACACCTAACTAAACAAATGATTTTGATTTGGTCTAGAAATGTACCCAAGTCTAGGTAATGATGTTTTCAAAGCTCTTAAAGTTGTTTGGTGGGATGATGTTGATAAATGTTTGAGATGGATGAAGTGTTTGATTTGATCCTAAGAGACTTAGAGAGACTTTTTTTACTAGGCCAAGGTATTGAAGAACACACTTTTCTCTAAGAGCAATCAAAAGACCAATATGACGAAGAGATATCAAGCACATGTGTGGGGTCCAATTTTTTATCTTTTGCTTAATGGCTTTATTTTACCAAAAACACTCTCTTTGATCAAAGTTTCAAACTAATATGTCCAATGTCTTAATTTCTTTAAACCCCACAAGATATTTTATGTGGAAATTCAGCTAGAACTTAAAGGCGAGTTTTCCTATTGTTTCAGAGAGAATAAATTGAGTATAATCAATGCCCAGGAACCTCTCTGAGGCGTGAATACCCGGGGAGAAAGTAGTAACATATGGATTGAGTCAATGATGGCCCCAATGCTTCAAGAGGGGTTTACAATTTTGAGAATCATGTTGGTGTTTGAACAAAATGTTTTCCGAATACTTGTGTTTTCAAACAAAGAACAAGTACAAGGCCTATGGATGTGTAAGCCAATATTTGTTGAATCCCCACTTAGAAAAGTCTAGCTACACTTATCTCTAGTGGATGGTTAGATGCTTAACCCCACTGGCTCCCCTCCACGGCTCATTATCGTCAATCGGGGCAGCCAAGCATCAACACCCATGAAACTCCCATGGCGTGCTTTCCATCTCTACTAGAAGACCGTAAGAGTGTGGGGTTGCTTCAGAACGACCGTTCTTGCACCAACAAATAGATTAAGGATTTTGGAAAATTCTAGCACATAGGTTCTAGTAAGGACTTTCCGTTCGTGGAGATTGACCCATACGGCAAGAGTCCCCTTTAGGATCCATCCTGTTGGAGCCAATCGCGTGATTATGGCATTTAACCAAAACCCACATTTATATTCGAGCGATATACTTGGCTTTAGAGTGTTACGGTTCAGGTAGATCCCTTGGGTATTACGCAGAGCGAGCGCCTAAGATAATAGCTTAAGCAAGACAAAATTAAAATTGCTTTATCAATCTTTATTAAAGCAAAGAAAGAGAATGTACGCGAAAATGTCCCTACTCACACTCACACAAGATGTTCAATTTTTAAGCCCAAATTGAAGTGTTTCAAAGCAATAAAATGTATTTTGAGTGTTTCTCTTGCACCCTAGATCGCACGAAGCGCAAGGGGAGAGGATACGTACTCAAAAGACAAAATCACACAATTCAAACACTTGTTCATTTTATAACCTTCAAAGCAATTGTGAGTTCGTTTTAAGCACCAAAATGAAGTGTGAGTTTTGCTTGTCCAATTTTTTAACCTCAAACAAAATCTAGTAAGTTTGTCCTAAGATTCATTTTAAGTCCTTTTGCAATGAAGATCAAATTGTTCGTTTTAGACCCAAATGAAAATTAGTGTTCTAAAACGAAAAGATAAACAACTTCGTGAAGTAGTGTTGATCAAACACTTAAAGTGTTTAAAAACACTATGTGTTTTCAAAAAAAAAAAAAATCTCCCCTCCTTTCGTTTTCGTTTGATAGTCTTCTTTTTCGCTTTGTACCTTTTCGCCTTTGCTTTTCCTTTGTACCTTGGTTTCCCTTCGTTTGATTTTTTGTACCTTCGTTGTTTGTTTGTACCTATTAACACAAAAAATTAAAGTTAGTCATGTATTACAAAACAATAACACAAGACATGTCCACGAAATTGATTAAGCCACACATGAGTTCTTTATGATGAGAATTGACAAAATCAATTGACTTAATAATAAAAGATATCATAAACTATCCTATCATACCACTAAGTCAATTAAAAAATATCAATCTTTTATGATGAGTCTCTTATGATGAGAATTGACAAAATCATATGACTTAATAATAAAAGATATCATAAGCTATCCTATCATACCATTAAGTCAAATTAAAAATCAATCTAAAAATTAGGATGCTTAGATTGAGAATAGGACCAAACATAAGAATGAGACAAAGCAAATAACTGCCCCCCCTTCAATGAGATAGAAAAAAATGTCATTTTTTTTAAAACCTGAATCTATAACTGACATCATACTATCTATGAATGGTTGAAAAGTATTAAACCCTATCAAATCTATATTCCAAATCTGGCAGCAAATTCGCAAAGACAATAAATGAACTGGTGTATTTTAAAATCTGAATTTCAATGAATGAATGCTATTTTAAGAAACACTCCAACCGATGCAATTAGCAGGTGAAAAAGACTTTAGAAACTTTCAAGAGAGTGCAACCTGCGAAAGCATAGACAAGATGCATGAACTGTGAATAGACAAGGCGTGGGAACTGTTTGAGAGAGTAGCTGCAATCTCATAAAAGGTTAATGACTTCCCTTAAGAGTTTTTAAAGAATCTGCGATGCAATGATAGCAATTTTTGTGAAAGGCAGTTAGATATACACAACGCATTCAATGGGCTGACAAAAAGCCAAATCTAGCGCCATTTTGTCAAACATTCATGACAGTGATTTCACTTGCTGTCAAACAGTGACTAATTTCCCTCGTGAAATGTGTTTGTGAGCGCGGCCTCTGTTGTTAGAGGATGGTTATACTGCAGGCGTTTGTGAGCACAACCTTTGGAATTCTTCTTCTTGCCTTGCTTGGCAACCTTGGGGTCTGTCCCCTCACCTTCCTGCACAGACCAATGAAAACAAAAGAATAGCCAACGGGCTGATAAGTTCAAACGCAGCCACTAAACAAAGGAAAGCATTATAAAGATTTTGAATGCAGACCCTACAACATACAGGTCAGATTCAATATTGAGGGCAACGCATTGATCAGATGGAGATAAGAATCTAAAAGCTCATGAAAAGAACGCATTATTCAATGTAAAATGGCATATAAAAGTATTTTAGTCAACGATGTAATGAATGACAGACCGCATAATGAATACCCAACGTTGAACGAACGTTACTATTCTGCAAACATCCACGGTTAATGAATTTACAACATTTTCTCTTCATCATAGATTTCCATCTAGAAGTAATAGCAATCATAGCATCTAAAGGTTGGAATAAAGAAGCAGACTTTAATGCATGTCAGTGATCACAGATTTTAAATGGTAGAAAGAAATCGGATTTTAATACCTAAATTGATATGAATCTGTACTAGTCTTGACATTATCTAATAGAGTAGCTATATTGATAACATCAACCTACAAGCATGCGACATTACTGGATGGCAACCTACTTTAGCTTTTACCTGGATTGACTATCAGCGGCAAGAGTGAAGCATCCAAGTATTTCCTTTCTATGGAATGATAGATATTGCCTGGGAATGGATTGTTTGACTGCAAAGTAAATCCTCCTTAGAAAGCGAACCCGAGTGCTGTCAGTGGATACTCTTCAGAAGATAATAAAAAAAAAAATTCTAAATTTTGAACACCCCCTTAGAGATGTTGGCAGAGTCAAAGCTCTATAAATGAGATCCCCCTTAGGCACAAAGAACAGGGATTCTTCATCAAAAAGCTTTAAACATGGAATCTATCTCCAACAGCTCATCTGCGTCCTCTTCAGCTGCTTCTTCCTGACATTTCAACCAAAATACCAAGGTGTTGGTGGATCCAAGTATAAATATTCCAGAGAAGGGTAGGGAAATCAGATATGGAGGATGGGTCAGATCTCAACATGAGTCAACAAGGGACACGTGTGGAGGGAATGACATTTTACAGTGGATGAGATGATGAAATGAGGAACTATCCACTTTGATGTCTGGCCATTGTGGCAGGGATGCACAAAGTATTTAATCATTAACGCAGTAGACACTTTTAGATTAGACAGCACCTATCATAATAGGGTTTCACAGAGACTTCACAGAGATTTTTAATGAAAGTACAAAGAATTCATCATGCTGACATGCAAAATAGGTATACACTGCAGTTTATAGCCAGTGAATGATCCTTGTCCTAAGGTGTGGCCTATAGCATAGGAAAATTGCTTGCGTAATTTTTAACTAGAAACTTTATCAAAGTAATGTCTAAACAACAAAGAACATGGATTCAAAAACTAAAAGAAAATCAGTGACAAAGTGTAGAACACTTTCAAAAGTACGCCCTCCTTCTAGCGCCAAATGTAGGCATCCATTAAAATCTGCAAAAAAACTAAACTTCATATAGGGGTTAGTATTTCACAAATCTAACAAAATACCTCTATGAAATACCTTGTAAAGACTTCCAAATGCCATACATGACGAAATGAAAACTAAAGCATTAGGAAAACCATAACAAGTCACCTATTCCATAGTGGATTGGTGTCACATGTGCTAGTGACCCTTTCCCAACCCTTGATCAATAGCTAAAATGATGAAGTGCAATGGAGATGAAAACAAGATTATTTCAAACCAAGAGAGTAACCTTTTGCATAAAATTGTGATCCATGAATGAGAATGAAGGCCTTATTTTTATAGGATCTTTGTTGATGAGAGATTGGCCAAGATGGTGAATGTGGGACTAAAGATCCTCTAATGAGAAGATGACACTTGTCAAATGATGAGTGGTCAATGGTTGTGCAAGATATGGGAAGAGTGCCTCCATGAGGGGAGAATTTGAATTCAAATTTGCAATAAATTCTCGAGAGGGGACAAGAAAAACAACAATAAATGCAATTTTTGGACTTGTCATGTTGAGGGAAAATGAGTGTTTTAATAAATCAATAAATTGAATTATATGTGCATGGCTAGATCTATAATGCAAGTGGATGGATTAACATTTAACTGTATTAGATTAAATATATGATGATTATGCTGATTTAATGCCGATAGGTGAGTTGGACTTTTAAGACTTTGATAATTGATTTATTTGAATTAGAAAATGATGGAATATGATTTAGGATTTGATTTAAATGAAGTCCTGATTTATTTAATTAAATGGATGATGCAAGATGAAGGTTGAATGATAATTTTTATTTGATAAATGACCTTAGTAAATGAGATTATTTAATGAATGGATGAAAGTGATGAATGGGCCTAATGTGAGACCTAATTTGACTGAATCCGATCGAATGCATAATGTTAATTTTGCATGTCTACAGCTTGCTACTTCTTCAATCTTCACTTTCAACCTTTTTATTTTTGCATCTTTCTGCTCAAGTGTCCTGGTGTGTTTTGACATTAACTCAACTTTTTCTTTTTCCCATTCTTTCTTCTTCTCAAAGAACTCTTGGGTTGTTCTCCACAATTCCACATGTAAGGTCACTACAGATGGCCCAAAGGGAACTGAAAGTGAAGGAATTGGAGCCTTGGGTACTAGTTCTTTGTTTCCTACTGCTATGATAGCAAGATGTGCCAATTTATCCAACCTAGACCCACACTCATATTTACAAAGTTTCCCTCCAACTCTTCAATTATTTTGTCCCTCTCAATTTCTCTTTGTTGGTGTATTTTCAATAAACCTTCCAATTGCTTAATTCTTTCCATATCCTCTTGTATTTCTTTTCCAATATCCTTTTTTCTCAACAAAAACTTCTTTATCTCTTTCCAAAAACTGATCATTCCTTTCACTTATATATTCATTACCCTCTGAGTCATGACTCTTTGGGGTTCTTTTTCTTGTTTTCTTTGCAACAAAAGAATCCTCTGGATCGGATTTATAAGTGCTTGTAAAATTTCATGTTTGTGCATTGGGTACATTTTCATTACTCAGTCTCAACCATAACAACATGTCCCCTTTTCTTCTTTTTAACTAACCCTCCCATAACACTTTTCCTCTTCAGGCAATGTGATTGCCTCCTAGGCTATGTGAATTTATTTTGACCTCCTGTAGGTGTAGAAGAAGATTCACCTTTCCTTTTCCTAATTCTTGGTGTGTTTCCAGAGGTAGGAATTTCTTGGTTATCTCCTGATGCAGGTTGCTCAAAGGCTATAGCTTGAGTGTCATGCAAGCCTGCTCCTCTGGCTCTCCTATGTTGCAGGTAGGTGATGCAATAGGGGAGACACATGGCATTTCCCTTCTTGATACAATAGGTGATTCTACATTTTTTGGGAAAATAGGTTCCTAAAGAATATTATTGATATGATTGCAATTTAGGAAAGTCTCCCATGAAACATGTGGAAATTGAACCCTCAAACTTCTCTTTATCAGTAATGTGACTAAGCAGAAATGTGACAATGATGTGTTATTCCTTTTTCTTTTGTACTCAAAACTCATTCTTTTCAACAAATTATAAAGAAAATTGGGAACATTATCTTGCCTATCATGACAAAGATGGCTTAAAATCCTAAAATGGACTGTATATAACAAGGACTTCCTAGGTCATCACAAGTTAAGTATTTGAATATATAAGAAGCTACTGAAGCCCATATCTAAGGTAAGGATTATATTTTTGTACCTTGTGATGATGAGTCTAGGTTTTCTCCATGTTCTCTGAATTCATGTCTAGTAGCAATGGTGTTTTCCCTCACTGGAAACTCTTCCCCTTCCTGTGGAAATCCTGATACCTCAACAATGGTGGCCTCTAAAGCATCCACCTTCAAACCTCTTACAGTCACCTCATAATTTTGTAAAGTAGCAGCAAATTATTGTGTCATGACTTCGTTGAACTTTTTGAGTTTCAAGAAGTAGTCCATTCAATTAGCCTGTTGAAAATAGGCAACACCAATATTTCTTCCAATAGCTGGGTATGTGTTGCTAGTTCCCTACAGATAATATCGCCACCCATGATACTATTATTTCTTTGTAATTTCCTCAATTCTTCTTTTTCTAGCTCAATTTATGTCTATTTTAATTTTGGTAACTCAGGGGTGTCCCCGTGACTCAACCCAACACATTCCCTTTTACAGGGCAAGATGAGGTGAAACTAGTCCCCTAGGGATGCACTCAATAGCGCACAAACCATGTGCATCAGGTAAGCCCGGGCATGGGAGTTGAACCCAAAACCAATGGGGAGAAAACCCATGACCCAAGCCAACTAGACTACCCTTGTGGGCTCATAGCTCAATTTATGTGTGTTATTCCACTACACCACATTCACTTTATTGTATCCTCTCAAATCAGCTGCTTCTAACCCTTCCTTCTCCTTTGAGCTCAAATTGTGTAAAAACATAGGAAAAATGAAATAGAAAAGAGTTGCAAAGGGTTTTTTGTTTTTGAAAATCAAGAAAATACGAGAACCTCTCCCCCCAACTAATAGTATATAGCGTAATATCAATTTAGATATGAAAAAATGCATAAATAAATGATAAAACATGTAGGAAATCAATCATCATCTATGTTAATTGTGAGAAGTTAATGCATGTACCTATAGAATGCTTATGAAATGAAACTTAGCTCCTATGAAGTGTCGATTACTGCCTATAGCGAGATTTGATTTGAATGTGAACTTCATTACAATTGGAAGTGAATGGCATGAATGCATGGCGCGTTGTGAATGAATGTTGCAAAAGGTTGTGGGATGTATGGTATATGGAAGATGAAATTAAGTGTATGAGATGTGAAAATCGAGAAAGGTGATGGAAATGAAATGTGTGAGATGGTGTATAGGTTGTATGTGTGGAAATGAAATGTAAGTGGTTGCATGTTGAGAAAATGTGTCTCAACCTTGTAATTACATAAGGTACTATTGATACACAAGGTACTATTCAACCGACAACGACAAGGGGGGCATGGGGGGATTCCCCCCCATGAGGGGTTTGGGGGGATCATCCCCCCGGTTGGGGACCAAGGGTAGTGCACCTTGGTGAGGGCTTGGGGGAAACACCCCCAAAAGGAAAATTTTATTTATATTTTATATTGTAAATCTGGACCATTCATAATTATGTCTCATATCCGATGGTCGATATTTTATTAGCTTGAATTTCCCTAGAAGGAAACCCTATTTTATGAGGGCATTGTATTACGGTTGTGTATTGTGATGTATTCTAAGAGTCTTGTAGCAGTTGTGTTGCCTCTAGATCTCTAAGTGGTGATTCTCCTATGAGAAGCTTGCTCTACAAGTATATTGTAATCTCTGTGATTTTTGAATAATATATTGGGTGGCTTTTGGAGTGTGGGGTTTTTCTCTTGAAAGGGTTTTCCTCATGTAAATCATTGTGTTGTGGTATGCATGATATTTGTGTTTATTTCTATTTAAGTTTTTGTAACTATTAAAGATCTGTAAAAGTTTGCATTATTCTCCTCTCAAGGTTAGTGTAGGAAGTTGTTTTGCTACGTTAGCTTCCTTACAAGTGGTATCAAAGCTTGATCACCATTGATTTCAGTTGTGGATTGTTGGATTTTTTGAACTAATTCAGATTTGAGTGGGAGCTTGTGCAGAAGACACTTTGTGATCTTGTTGCAAAAAATTTTAGATGGAAAGTTCATTAGGGAAAATAGAGGTGGATAAGTTTTTTGGAAACAATTTTGAAATGTGGAAGCTAAAGATGGAGGATATGTCGATAGATCAAGATCTGTGGGATGTTGTTGATGAGAATGTTTCAAGGCTTGTAGATTCTACTTAGGCTACGCAATATGATGTTATGGACCGCAAAGCCAAGGGTTTAATCAAATTATGCTTGGTAGACTCTATTTTAATCAATGTCCATGAAGAGAACTCTACGTAGAAACTATGGAAGAATCTTGGTGAGATGTATCAAGCCAAATATTTAGTGAACAAGATTTACTTGAGGAATAAATTATATTACTTGAGAATTGAAGAGGGTGGATGAATTACAAACCACCTCGAAGCATTCAATATTTTGGTGGCTCAATTGGCATCAGTTGGTGTCAAAATAGATGAGGAAGAGAAATGTCAAATCTTGCTTTGTTCTTTTCCTTATTCATTGGATTCTCTTGTTATGGCTATTGGGAGTACTTCTATTTTATTGAAGACTGAAGATGTGGTGGGTTCTTTTATTTTTGAAGAGATGAAGAGGAAGGTATCCATTAGTGCCAAGGAGGCCCTGAATGTTCATGGAAGACCTAAGGAAAAATGCAAGAAGAATGAGATGCATGAAAAATCCAAGTCCAAGGGGAGATCTAAGTCTCCTAGAAAGTCCAAAGCTATTTGTTGGAACTGCGGTAAGCTTGGACATGTTCGCAAGGACTACAAATAAGAAAAGAAGAAAAAGAAGAAATTTGATTCTAAGTAAGAGTCTGAGAAGGAAGATGGTGACACATTCATTGCATCTTTGGAAACTTGTGTAGGTAATGATGCATGGTTAATTGACTTAGGTGCATCTTTCCATATGACCTTTAATAAAGATTGGTTTTCTAAATATGAAGAATTTGATGGAGGTAAGGTGTACTTGGGTGATGATTCTCATTTAGACATTGTTGGTTGTGGTAAAGTTAAAATCAAAATTCTTGATGGTAGAATAAGAAGGATTAATGGTGTGTTGCATATCCCTGGTTTAGCCTGAAATTTGTTATCTATGAGCAAACTAATAGATGCAAGTTTGCAGGTAGTATTTTCTGATGCAGGGTGCAAGATGGTTAGAGGTGCTATGGTGATTGCTAGAGGTGTCAGATATGGCACATTATATAAGATCGATGCATGCACTATTGAGTGCAATAGTACTTCTGTGAAAATCAAGTCTATGGAAGAAGTGATGGTTTCACCTTCAGCAAATAGTCATGGATTTTGGGTACCCAAGGGTGCTCTTTCTTCTAAAACAAAGTTACCTATAGAGAAAACTATGTTATGGCACCAAAGTCTTGGCCACATTGGAGAAAAGGTTCTAAGGACCTTGAAAAACAAAAACCTCGTCGAAGGTTTGTCTAATTGTAATCTTGAATTTGATTTATGTGAGCATTTCATTTATGTAAAACAAAACTGCATTAAATTTTACTCGAGTTATCATAAATCTTGTGGTGTATTGGATCTTATTCACTTTGATGTGTTTGGTCCTGTAGATGTTCCTTCAATTGGTAAATCTAGATTTTATGTTTCATTTATTGATGATTACAATAGAAGGACATGGGTATATTTTCTAAAGAGTAAATATGAAGTTTTCAGTTGATTTAAAGAATTTAAAGCAATGGTTGAGTTGCATACTGGAAATAAAATAAAAATTTTGAGTACTGATAATGGCAGTGAATTTTTCTCTAATGATTTTGATAGATCCTGTAAAGATTGTGGTATTCATAGACAAAAGACAACTTTGTATTCTCCACAACAAAATAGAGTTGCAAAAAGAATGAATAGGACACTGATGGAGAAGGCTAGGAGTATGTTGAGTGGTGTTGGCCTAGAACAAAGGTTTTGGGCTGAAGTTGTTGCCACTGCCTATTACCTAATTAATAGGTCTCCTACATTAGCTCTTGTTGATAAGACGCCTATAGAGGCATGGTCGGGTTGCAAGCCTTCATTAAGATATCTTAGACTTTTTGGTTGTGAGGAATATGCACATGTGCCAAAGGAGAAGTGAACAAAGTTGGAGAACAATGTTGTGAAATGTATCTTCATCAGATATAGTTATGGTGTGAAAGGATACAAGCTTTGGGATCCTATTGCACAGAAGGTAATACATAGTAGAAGTGTTATTTTTATTTTGTTACATTGCAGCTAGAACTAAGTAAACACGAAGATGTGATTCAATTTTCCTCTACACCTGAGAAAGTTGAATCGAGGCCCAAGGATAGAAAAGAAGTTGAGGAGAGCTCATCTAGCTCTGGATGTTTAGAACATGAGGAAGAACCTCCAACTTAGCTTGTTCGTAGGTCTACAAGGTATAGACAACCACTTGAAAGGTATTCACCTAATGATTGGAGATGTATTTCTGCTTTGAATACTAACATGGATGAACCCAGATCGGTAGAAGAGGCATTAGGTATGAATGATGTAGAATCCTAGAAGATTGCTATGGATGAAAAAATGGAAACTCTGAAAAAGAATGATGCATGTGATCTTGTACCATTTCCTGAAGGAAGAAAACCTATTGGTTGCAAATGGGTATTCAAGAAAAATATTGGTTCAAATGGAGGTATTGAGAAGTACAAAGCAAGGTTGGTTGCAAAAGGTTACTCTCAAGTTGAGGGTGTTTATTATGGTAAAATATTTTCTCTTGTTGTAAAAATGACATCCATTTGATTTTTGCTTTCTATTGTTGTTGCTTATGATGTAGAGGTTGAGCAAATGGATGTGAAAACTACTTTCTTTCATGGTGATTTGGAGGAGGATTTTTATATGACACAACCAGAGCACTACGTGGTGAAAGGTAAAAGTAAATTGGTTTGTAAATTGAAGAAATATTTGTATGACTTAAACCAGAGTCTTGG
>VDFB02026320.1:49072455-49123802 GCA_007258455.2 Sequoia sempervirens | reverse complement strand
AGATGGAGGAGGATCAACCATAGATGAGGGTAGTAGTGGAGGTGGCAGGACTGGAGGGAGAGAAACATGCAGAGATGCCTGCATTAGATGTAGCACAGCCAAAGGGAGAGGCCATGGATGTTGAGGTGGGAGAGGAGGGGGGATAGGATGAGTAGGCCGAGGAAGAGGTAGGAGAGGAAGAGATGGATGAGGTAGAGAGGGTCCTCCACAAGAGGATCATCATGGGGGTCAGGGAGGTGGGACTAAAGGAGGAGGCTATAGGGGATGAGGGGAGCATAGATCAGAGGATAGCCATGCTACAGCTGCATGTGCAAGCATTAGTGGTAGAGCTCAGGATTGTTAGTATTGAGAGGGACAACCTTAAGGATAAGAGGGATGCCTTCTAGGTGGAGAGAGACCTAGTAATGATCAGTCAATAGTAGATGGATTAGAGGATGATCAATTTTACAGCTACATGCAATGGATCCGTTGTGGAGGTTGTGTGAGAGTATGCCAAAGCTAGCTAGGCCAATCAATATTACAGAGATTTGTATAAGAGAGTGGTACCTCTAGAGAGGAGGGATCCATCCTTTTCAAAGATTGGCAGTGGCTCACGAGGCAAGTCACGTAGTAGGACACACATCAGGCAGACACAAAGTAGGTGTGAGGGGGAGACATTGGATGCTAGATGGGCCACCCCATATGAAAAGCCTCCTACTACATAGCACAAGCCTAGGGATTCATAGTGCAGGGAGGACATGGATGCCCTAGGGATAGGAGAGCAAGGAAATTTAGGCTAGGGACTCCTTTTTTTATTTATCATGTTATATGGACACTGATATTTTGATTATCAAGCCCGTGAGCTCCATTTTTATTGGACACGATACATCATGATATTGTACCTATAACACATTATTTTTTGAGTGATATATATGATATGATTTTTGGTGGTGGTTGATGATATGCATTATGTGATTATGCTTTTATTTTTATGATTATGACATGTTATGAATGATCACGTTGTGATTATGATGTTTATTAATGCATTCTATATGGTTATGTGATGGTTTAAAATGTGTTTTATGAATATGATTTTATGACTATGTCATGAACGTTTATGATATGTATGGATGGTAAATGTAACATGGATGACCTAATTCGATAGATGTCATGTGATATGATGATGTAATTTGTTTATGATTATGGATGTTATAAATGTTTTTGTTTTTTATGATGTCTATGGATGCATTTTATATGATAGTGTGATGCATATATGATGATGGATGTTTATTAAATGATATGTATGAATGATGAATGCAATATAAATAACCTAATTTGATAACTGCAATGTGATATGCAAATGTATTGATGTGATGGAATGTTTAGATTATCATGATATATATGGATGATGACCTAATGTTATGAATGTGGTGTAATATATATGAAATGCAATGTGATGTGAAATACAATGCAATGTGATATTATGTAAAATGTGATGTGATATGGAATATAACGCTATGACACAATGTACAATACAATAAAATACTACTATGACAATGCTAATATGAGGAGAAAATGATAAGTCTATATGGATGATCTCTATGTTTTGGTATTTTCTTATGCAAATATATGTAGCTTATCATGATGATGATGTATATGATGAAGATTCCTTCTATGATGTTGTCTAACATGATTATGTATGCAAGATGTTTTTATGTGTCACAAGACTTCGTCAAGATGTAGACGGAAGAAATATTATTATGGCAGAGAGGGAAGTTAGTGCAAAAAGGAAAAGGGAGATTGAGTGTTAGGAAGGAAATGATAAGGGACCAACTTTCATTCTTTTATATTTATCATCATCGGGCATCAAAATTGTTGCAAATGGAAAACAAACACCATGGTATGACATAGAACAAGGTGTGCAAGGTGACCATTTGTGAGAGACAAGAAGTCAAAAGACAAGGAATGCCCCGGCTCATACTAAGGACCCAATTATCCCAATATTTTTGCCAAGACAAACCACAGACAACAAGCAAAGAAAAGAGGTCATGATCCATCATCGTCCCTCTAAATCCATTAGTAGGACATCCTTGAGGTACTAGTAACATGACCAAAGACCAATCGAAAAGATAAGACAAATTCGAACCAACAATTTTTTCCAATAAAGATAGGGTTTGCCAATGATAGGATGGTATGATATGATTTATCAAGTTGACCAAGATGACCGAATTTGATGGATAGGTTGAAAAATATTGATTTGATAAATTGAAAAAGTTTGATGATAGGTTGACAAAGGTTGACCAATGAATTTGATTGACTGTGCCTAATTTCAGGAAGGACACATACTAATTAGGGAAAGATTGATTGACCGAGATTGACATTGAGATTAATTAATTTTGACAAAGGTTGATTGATATGACCAAGTGATGTGACAATGCCTAATTTTAGGAAAGACATATCCTGTTGGAGGCAGGTAACACATCTAATAAAGCTGATCGAGTGACAATTGTTCCTAGAGCATCTAACTGCAAGAAAGACACATCATGCTTAAGGCGAATGACTAGATTGACCAAAGAAAAAGTCTAATCTCAGGAAGGACGCATCCTGATTAAAGACAAGAGATAGGACCAAATGAGACAAATGACATGATGCCCCATTCCAATACAAGATCGATGACCATATCAAATGATTGATGATAAAATAATTGACCAATTGAAAGATTTGGTTGGTAATGTTTGTCTGTTCATTTCATGATCTGGTTTGAATGATGTTTGCTTGCAGACCAGGAACATGACCAAACTCAACAAACCCTAAAGGATTGACCTAGGTGGCCTTGGGGGCTCATCGATTGATGGCCTTGCCTTCATTATACACGTAGAGATCTCGTAGTTCAACATGAATTGCCTTTATTTTATTTGATAAAAGATTGAGTCATGATTTTATTTGGACAACCTAAAAGGATTGGCTTAATGTCTCAGGGGCTCATTTAAGATTAGCCTTGCTTATGTAGCAAATGCACTGAGACAACGTAATTCAACCCTACTAACACAAATTGACTTAAACTCAAAATTAGACTCTATTTTTGGAAGTTTTGATGTTTTTTGATGTTTTTGGGATTTTGATGTTTTCCAATTTTTTTGAATTTTGATGTTTTTTGATTTTTTTTGGATTTTGATGTTTTTTGATTTTAATAGATTTTGATGTTTTCTGATTTTTTTTGGATTTTGATGTTTTCTAATTTTTTTGGATTTTGATGTTTTAAAAATTTGATAATATGTGTTATTTCCCATGAAGACGTAAGTCAAGGAAATGCCCCTAGTCAGGTATAGGACCAAATTATTATATGTGAGGGGTAGTGAAAAATGCAAAGGATGATCATGAAGACAAAGGATGCTAAATGTTGATGGTTCTCAGGCCATGGTAAGGATGACAAAGCTTTATTATGAGCGAGTGACATGTGTGGAAGGATGAAAAGACTAGATTGAGTGACAGTAGATGAAGGAGCATAAACTGACTACACATGGCTCCTTTTTGCTAGGTTTTCACCATGGTACTTATCCAAAGCACCACCAAAGTGGTTTACACTTTTGGACGAATTATTTCTCTTTACTATTCTTTTATTTTTTCTATTTTTTCTATTTATTTTTTTTGTCACCAAGATGCATATTTGCCAAGTTTTCATCAGGGTGACCATTTTTTTTATTTCTTTATTTTTTTGTATTTTTTTGTTGTCACCAAGACACCTGTTTTCCAGGTTTTCATCAAGGTGACCATTTTTTTGATTTTTTGATTTTTTTTGTATTTTTAACTTTTTAAGGGGATACTCTGAGAATCAAGTGTAGTACTTGTGAAGGTGCATGTTGTTGATAGGTTCAGACAATGGTTCTCCTTCAGGAGTAGAGAGATGATAAGCACTAGATCCATATGATGTTGTGGTGATATAAGGGCCCAACCAATTAGGTTCAAAATTTCCAAGCTTCTCTCGTTTTGCTTGATTCTTCGAATTTTCTTTTAGAACTAAGTCATCAATATCAAAGCTTCTAAGCTGGAATTTCTTATTGTAACAGCGTTGAAGGCGATTTTGATATGCTTGTAGATGTTTTAAATCATTATGTCTCTTTTCATCCAATAACTATAGCTCATGTAAACAGGATACACAATATTCTTCTTGATTAATTAGGCCTTATATAGAAACTCGCAAAGATGGTAACTCAACCTCTATAGGAAGTATGGATTCAAATCCATAGACAAAAAAATATGGTGTGGCTCCTGTAGGAGTGTAGATACTAGTGTGGTAGGCCCATAAAGCAAGATTAATTTGTAGGTTTCAGTCACGACCAACATCATTGGTAGTCTTTAAGATTTTTAGGATAGTATTATTAGATGTCTCAGCTTGGCCATTACCTTGGGGGTAATATGGAGTATCAAAATGATGTTGGATATGAAATTTTTCACAAAGCTCATAGACATCCTGGTTCTTAAAAGGGCAACCATTATCTGTAATGATGGACTGCAGGATATCATAGAGGCAGATGATATAATTTAGGATGAACTTGGTTATCTTTTTTCTAGTAATGTAAGTTAGTGGGATGGCTTCGATCCATTTTATAAAGCACTCAATTGTGAAAAGGATAAACTTATGTCCATTAGCAGAGGTGGGATTGATCTATTCTATGAATTCAAGTCCCCATTGAGAAAATGGCCATGGTGAAGTAAGCGGCTGTAATTTTTGAGTTGGTGAGTGTGTAAGATCTCCATGAATTTGACATTGGTGACATTTCTTCACAAAGTGATAAGAATCCCATTCCATTTTAGGCTAATAATATCCCATTCTCATGAGATTTTTAGCTAAGGTCGGACCAACAGAGTGAGCTCCACATATACTATGATGTACCTCTTGTAATGTTGTTTTTGCTTCATTTGAGTCAAGACATCGAAGGAGGGTACCATCTAGACTGTGGCAATAAAGGGCATCTCCGATGATGGAATATTTAGATGCTTGTTGGATAAAGGTTTTGCGTTGGTTGAGGGAAAAGTCAAGGGGGATAATTTGGTCATGCAAGTAACTATAAATGTCTTTGTACCAAGGAGATTTGAGACTAACAAGTTCACACACAAGTTTGGTTTCAGGGACATCGAATGCAGGGATCAATAGTTGTTCTAACAAGAACTCATATTGTGAGGAATTGTTGGGAATATCCAAAAGAGATCCAATTGTAGCCATTGCATTAGTTTCTTTGTTATGGATTCTTGGTATTAGTTCAAAGGAAATATGGTCAAAGTATAGTCTGAAGTTGTCCACCATGCACTTGTAAGGCATTAGTTTCTCATCCTCAGTGTCATAATCATCATTGACTTGCTTAATCACTAGTTGAGAATCACCATAGACTTGAAGATCTTTGATTTTCCATTTTATTGTCATTCAAAGTTCTGTCAATAATGCTTTGTACTCTGCTATGTAGTTTTTGCATGGAAATGCTATTCAGAATGACTTGGGAATAGAATCTCCTTGAGGTGTGATGAACAAAATTTTAGCTCCTAAACCATGACTTGTGTAAGATCTGTCAAAGTACAACTTCCATGTGGTTGGTGTGTCTATAACAAAGATTGATTCATCTAGGAAATTGGATATCAAAGTATGGTATGCTTTTACTGGTGCATCTACAAGTTGGTCAACTATAACTTGTCCCTTTATTTATTTTCAGTCAATGTACTCGATGTCATACTCACTTAGGATCATAACCCACTTAGCTAATCTTCCTATCAAATTTGCTTTTCTAAGGAGATATTTTAGTTTTGGCGATCAGTTTTGTCTTGTGATTCAGAATGTAATGTCTTAATTCTTGTGCTGCAAATACCACTACTAGACATGTTCGTTCAATAGGACTATAGTTCAACTCACATCTGACTAAGGTGTGACTAATATAATAAATTGCTCATTCCTTTCCATCATTGTCATTTTGTGCTAGCAATGCCCCTAATGCTAATGTATTTGTTGTCACATATAGTATCAGATGTCTTCCATCAATAGGAGGCATAAGGACCAGTGCAGTCAATAGGTAATTCTTGATCTAATCAAATGCTTCTTGGCACTTCTATGTCCAGTTAAATGGGGTTCCTTTCCTTAGCAGATGTTGAAATGGATGGATCATGTCTACTAGCTAGGAAATGAACCTACAGATTAATTGAAGTCTTCCTTGTAATGTTCTCAATTGACTGATATTGGTTGGTGATGGTATGTCCAAGATAGCTTTACTTTGGCAGGATCAACTTCTATTTCTCTGTGAGAGATAATATATCCTAGGAGTTTTCCTAATTGGACCCCAAAGACACATTTCTTTGGATTTAGCCCAAGTTGATAGTTTTCAAGTAGTGTGAAAATCTTGTCCAATACTGGTAAGTGTCCACTTCGTTCTAGAGATTTAGAGAGAAAGTCATCAACATAGTGTTCCATAAGGACATGCATATAGTCATTAAAAATAGTAGTCATGGCTCTCTATTATGTAGCTCTAACATTTTTAAGCCCAAATGGCATGACATTCCAACAAAAATTTCCCCAAGGGCATGTGACAATTGTTTTTGGTTAATCTTCAGTAGCAATTCTTATCTAATTATAACCCGAGAATCCATCCATAAGTGATAAAATTTCATAAATGTTATGCCTTGCATAACTACCCCATTTTGTTTTGGATAAAAATGGGTCCCCCTTTGTTTTTTTTTTCTTGGTGTTTTGTTTGGGTCTTAGGAGTTGTTCTTTTTCCTCCTAAGTCCTTGTTTCTTTTGGTCTAGCAGAAGCGGAGTCAGAATGGAAACTGGACTTAGAAATTTTGAAGGTTCCAAGTCTGGATTTGGTTCTAGTACCGGTCCTGCCCTTGCCTCATTGTTCTTTTCGTCACCTTTTGGCTTGTCTTGCACTCTTGGTCCTGTTTCTCCCTTGAGTTGCTTCTCATTTCCTTGTGTTTTATTTTTGCTTTGGCGGAAGCAGAACTAGAATTAGAGTTGGGCTTGGAACTTTGTAAAATTTTTGAATCTGGTTTTCATTCTGATCCCGCTCCCACTCACTTTCTTTGTGTTTTTTTAGTGTTCATGTCTCGGTCAGGTCTGGTTTTCATTCTAGTACCACTTCCCATTATTTATTTTGTCCTTTTCTCAAATTTTTGTTCCTTTTTCAGGATTGAAATCTAAATTAGAACCAAACTTGGAACTTTGTAAAAGTTCCAGGTTTATTTTGGTTCCAATTCCACCCTTGTTTCCCTTTGTTGTTTTTCCTTGTCGTGGGACCTGAACCAGTTTGAAGTTGGGTAAGAGACTTGGATAAAATTTCTTATGATGTTCTAGATCCGCATTTGTGTCTACCCTGCCTTTGATTTCCTTGGTTGATTACTCCTTTATGTTGTTTTCTTTGCCCCTGACTGACCACATTTATTGCATTAATTGAAACCTCCTCACACATGTGAAATGCTTTTTAAAACTAAATCAAGGTTAACTAGCTCATTATCTTTATTATCTAATTTATTTTAGTGAACCTGAGCTAGGGTAACTATGAGAGGAGCATGATTTGATTGTGGAGATATGTTGGTGAGTGGATTCTTATCCAGTTTCAACCTTTCTTGTTGGCATTTCAAGGTAGGGTCTTTTCCCATTCTGTTCCCATTTGTTTTTGTCATTTTGTTTTCATTTTCTTGTTTGTGGTGTTCTTGCGCGTTCATGGGACCTTTCCCTATGAATCTTGGACGTTCATCCCCTAGTTTGTGTTTGGTTTCGTTTTGTCCTTTTCTATTTTATTTTATTTTCTTTTTTCTATCTTTTCATTTGTTTCTTTTGTCATTTTGTTGTCACTTTCATGGTAGGTCCATTCCTCTATGCCCTAGTTTCTAAACTAGGGTATCGTTTGATGGGGTACTGTGGATGTTAAAATCTGCAAAATGTGGTTAGAAATCCAACAATAAAACCTACAAAATCGTTAGTATTTCAACAACAAATGAAGATATTCAACATCCTTATGAAATAATACATCATGTTCAAAATGCAAACAAATGACAAAGGATCTAAAGCAAAAGCATAAGAAAACATGATGCAAACTATCTCATATTGGATTGGTGTCACATGTGCTAGTGACCCTTTCCCAACCCTAGATTGATTAGCTAGTGATGAAATTGCTATGGATATGGAGATGCTAAATGGACAAGATCAAATCTCAAATGAAGAGAGTAACCTTGAATAAGATTGTGGAGGATTTGCTTGAGGATGAAGCTGCTATTTAAAGGTTTTCAAATGCTGAGTGTTGATGAGAGACCAATGTGGGACTAAAGATTAAGCCAATGAGAGGAAGACACTTGTCATCATGTGATTGGTTGATGTATGTGCAAGATTTGGGAAGAGTGCCCATGAGAGGGAAAATTTGAATTCAAATTTGCAATGAATGTTGAGTTTGACCTTTGGAAGGGGACATGTAAGAGACATGTAAGGCCTCATAAATGCTCTGTTTGGTGTACATGTCCACTTGGGGGGAGATTCAAACTTGGAGAATATTCTTCCTTTATGCCAAGTTGAAAATAAAGATTTTGAT
Organism: Sequoia sempervirens; assembly: GCA_007258455.2. Lineage (NCBI taxonomy): Eukaryota > Viridiplantae > Streptophyta > Pinopsida > Cupressales > Cupressaceae > Sequoia > Sequoia sempervirens. Next base: position 49,115,254 of record VDFB02026320.1, on the reverse strand, counting down.
AAATCATTTAATTGCAATTTCATGTGCAAGTGGCCAAATCTAGAGAATGCAAGTGGGATGGTATTAGCCTTTAATCAGGGTTAGATTAAAATAGATGATGATTAGGATGCTTTGACTTTTATGACTTAAACACTTGATTTATTTAATTTAGAAAAGGATGAAGTATGATTTGGATTTGAATTAAATAAACTCCTGATTTATTTAATTAAATGGATGATGCAAGATGAAGGTTAAAATGATTTATGAGAGATGAAATGATATTATTTGATTAAACCTTTGGATTGACCTGATTTACCTGATGAATGGATGTGATGCATTTGATTTATTTATTGAGCAGATGAATATGCATAATGCAAATTTGACGTGTCTACATTTTGCCCCTCTTTGAAGCAATGTACTTGTTGCGTTGGTTCAAAGAATAAACTTTCCGCGATCAAAATTAAAAAAATTTCATGATTTTTCGGATGCCCCAGCGGAAAGTACACTGGTACATTGCCCCCTCAAGAGATCGAGCGAAAAGATTCTATTTGAGGGTCGATCTCGCGATAAAGAGGTTCAAAATGCATGGTTATGGATGATGATGCAAATGAGATGATTTTAAGATGCTTAGAATAACAAATCTATATTATCCTAAACAACTTAAATGATGATATGATATGAGATGGATGATGTGATGATATGATATGCCATGATTATGCAATGGATGAGTTATGAGATGCTTAGACTAACAGATATATATTATGATGATGATGCAAATGCAATGCATGTGAAATGATCGATGTTTCCTATTATGTATGATATGAATGATATGTGGATGCGGGATGGATGCATGATGGATGCAGGATGGATGCATTGGCGATGATGATGTTAGTACGGAAATGAGATGATGACAAGAGGATCCAACAAGTCCATGATTGGTCGAGACTTTATTAGAGATGATGATAGATGATGATGATGATAAATGATGATGATTTGCTTATCAAGGATTGGGATTTTCAAAGGGTCACTTACTTTATATTTGATAACACACATAGGTACGATGCATCAAGGTATCAAGAACTAGGATGGCGTTGTACCTAGTGTGATGGACTTTGACTCAACAAGCAGATAGGAGTATTATTGTTCACACTTGACATACGGAAACCTTGCTAGGGCGTACCTAACAAAGCAAGTATTCGCCAAGTTATTTTACAAGAACGTCCAACAAGCACAATAAACAAAAGATAATGATCGTTGCCCCATTCCTATCTCTCTAAATCCTTCGTTCGGATATCGTCGAGAGGTCCTTGGAATGAGCGCAATAAGATAAATCAAAAGAAAAGATCAAGTACACAAACAAGTCAATGTTCTTCATACCTCTAGCCGAAGGGATTTGTTTTGATAGGATAAGAATCCAAGGTGATATCCATAGATGATGGCCATTGTCGGAACGATATATCCTAGGACATGCATTGTACAGGATGATGATGGTTTGATAAGTTGATTGATAGGCTGTTGATATAAGGTCGACTGACATGTTTGCGACTGATCAAGAGTTTGATTTTGTTTTAGAGGTTTGTTGTTTGCTTTTGATTTCACGATTGAAGTTTGCTTTTGCTGACTGTTGTGCTTGTTTCTGTTTGCGTTGCCAAAGGATGAAGATGGCGATCAGTTTATTATGGATGATTGATTATTGCGGGTGCAAGCGAGATGAGACAGATGGATTTTTTCAAATATTTGGATGTTTTTGACGTTTTTTGGAATGTTTTGAGGCTGTTTTTGATGTTTTTGGATTTTGCGATGTTTTGATTTTCAGTTTTTTCAATGTTTTTGGGATTTTATGTTTTTCAAATGTTTTTGGATTTTGATGTTTTTCGAATGTTTTTGGATTTTGATGTTTTTCAAATATTTTTGGATTTTGATGTCTCGGGGGCTGATCAAAGATGAGCCTTGCCTAAGTTTAAGCTCAGAGATGACGTAGTTCGGATTTCAATGTTTTTGATGTTTTTTGCTTTTTTGAGTGTTTTTTTGGATTTTGATATGTTTTGAATGTTTTTGGATTTTTTTGATTTTCTAATGTTTTTGGATTTTTGCATGATTTTGACGATTTTGATATGGATGTGATAGCAGTGCTCTGTTTGAGGATTTTGCTAAAAACCAAGCTAAGGTTGATGGATCATATTGATGGATTGATGATGATGATAAAATTGTTGAGGATACACAACAATGCAAGCATTGGATTGATCAAGATTGATGAGGATAACATTGTTGAGGATGCACAACAATGCAAGGATGGATGCATTGATCGAAATTGATGAGGATAACATTGTTAAGGATGCATAACAATGCAAGGATAGTGTTAAGCAACACAATGATCGGGAAGGATATCCCAAGATGATGATGAGTTGATTGGATTTGATTTGATCAAGATTGTTGAAGCTTGGTTTGGAACAAAAGATGTTTTGGATGATTTGATGTGACGTTGAAGGATGCGTTTAGATGTGACTGATAGTGATTGTTTTGATCAATTTTTTGATGAAAGATGAAGCGTGATAAGGAACATGTTCTCGTCAAAATGTGCCATGGGCTAGCGATTCAGATTTTTGCTCACAGGTGGTGGACCAGTTTGATTTCACGTTTGCCAATGTTCAAATCACCACATAAGTTGGAGGACATAGACCAAGATTTATTCTCACAGCAAGATGTACATATCTGCCCCCAGTGTCTAGCAATGTATGGAGTGTCATGGGTGGATGCTCGGATAGCTGTATGGATGGATGGATACGTAAAGGATGCCAAGGATTATCTTGCGATAAGATAAGGTGTTCGGATAAAGAATGCTTATTTGGATAATGTTTCATGGCTTAGATAATGCTGCATAGGATAGGACCAATGAAAATGGACCATGTCAAGATTTTTACCGTAAGCAAGCATAAAGTGTGCCCGAAAATTTCATCAAGATCAAGATAACTAAGATGATGGATGCTGATGGATAAAGATGGATTGGATCAATGGTTTATGGATGGATGGATTTATTATGGATAAGATGGATGGAATGCTCCATTTATTATGGATGGGATGAGATGCTTTCAACTGAACTAGCGCACATAGATGCTCGATTCTACTCATGACACCTGTTTGCCAGGTTTTCATCATGGTCTTACCCAAAGTGCCGCCCATGCGGTTTTCACTATAGGACAATTTTTTTCTTTACTGTTTTCAATCCTTTTTCTAATTTTTTTGGATTTTTGATATTTTTTGATTTTTTTGTATTTTTATGAAAGATTCATGCTAAACCACCTGGTGGTGTTGACGTAGATGCTTCTGTCATAATGTGCCATCGATATCCTGCCTGAAAGAGCTGCTTTGCTAAGATACGTGCACTTGAATGGAACTTTTGAGATTTCTGATCTGCTCCATTGATACCGGAGTTAACTCTGTCTCTGTGCGTACATCACAATATATTGCCTTCAGAATCCTTATGATGAAGGGTTGTTGCCAATACACGGTCAATGTAAGAATTGGATATTATGCGTGGAGGCATGGATGGAGTGTGTTTAGGGATAAGAGATGGATTGGTTGACAGTTTGGAACCTTTGACTCTCCAAACTTGGGAAGATGAGCAATGATGGGTGGATACGGAAGTGTACATGGGATTAGGACCAACTGCTTGATACACTTTGTACGTTGCTTGAAAAACCTGCTTTTTCTTTTGCGAACATTCTTGATGGATACTTTTCCCTTTTTGATCTTGCCCCATAGTTTCTTTGACTAATGGAGTTTGATAGGGATGATTTTTCTTTGTATTCTTTGGTATCCATTTGTATTTGATTTGTCCATTATGCTTATCAGCTTCTTTTGCTTTGATAACTTTCTTCGTACTTTGATTCAAATCTTTCTTTTGACGTTGGTCCCAATTCAAGGATGGGATGATAGGTGGATGAAGATTCATGGCGTGGCTGGTTGTAGTATTGGCAATGGTTTCACCATAAGGATTCTTCATGCTCCCTATGTTGATGTTTTCTTGAGATGAAGTTGCCCCCAGTATGGTGATAGTATCACCTTCATGCTTTGACTCTACTTGCTTTGAGATATTTTGTTCTATAAACTTGCTCTGACAAATGACCACTGTAGATGATGTTGTTTCCATTTGCTGCTCCGCTAACTCTGAATGTTCTATCTGACTTGTTTCCTTGAGTGGATAATGTTCAATATCTTTATTCATGATGTCCTCAATCTAAACTTGGGACATGTTTGATCCTAATGTTGACAACTCCATTTGATTGTAGGAGTTAAGAATCTGCTCTTTTTGTGTAACACAATCTTGTTCTAGATGAAGATCATCTACTTGTCCATCCATAGAAAGCATCTCATGGGTAGATGGAGGAGTAAGTGCTATGTGGATGCGATCATCTTGCATAGATAAGAGAGTGTTCATTAGACTATTGTAGTATCTTGAAGATACAAATTCTTGATCTTGGTTAATTTCGGAGTTGCTTTCGACATGCTTTGGATCAAGTTCTTGACATGGGGCAGCTTCAAAGGATGGATTTCTTACAAAGGACTTTTGGATGTCGACATTAGGCATGGTCAAGTTCAAGGTTCCTTCCTTCAGCATCTGTAACCATGAGGTCAAAGGGGATCAACATGTTTTGAAAATGACCATTGCTAGACCTTAGTGAAAGATTTTGATCTTGCTTTGGAATAAATTCTTGAGATATGTCCTCTAACTCGTAAGGCGATGTAGAGACATTTTCAACATGATCATAGGTCGATGGATCGTGCATTATGTCAATTGGATCAAATAGTCCTAACACTCCTTGAAATAGATCACTAAAGAGTGGCTCTTGATGTATCGTGAGTTGATCATTGGATTGTGTAGATACATCCTCAATGTGCTCCTCGATGGAGAGGTTTTGATCATTGTTTTCGATAATTGCAATGGAGGGATTGTGAACGTCTTCGACCATAGAGTCAAGTGATGTTGATATTTCTTGAATTGGCTCATTGTCAAGTTTTGTTGGTAGATTTTGATCGTGATTCAAAAGTGACTCTTGACATATGTCGATTTGATCATTGGATGAAGTAAACGTGTGCTTAGTGATGGATTGATCTTGATCCTTGTTTTCAATAGTTGTTATCTTTTGTGTTTGTGCTCATGTTGGTTGGGTAGCTTGAGAGGCTTGGGCAACTTGAGAGGATTGTTTCACTTGTGTTGCTTGTTGCATGGCTAGATATTTTTGGAATCCCTGTTGAAAAGCAGCTTGTAATGTCGCGTTGTATTGGATTGATGTAGTGGAAATTGGTGGTGGTGGGGGTGGTGGTGGATTTAGAATCATGTTGGATGTAGTGACAAGTGTTTGAGATACACTCAGAGCGATCATGGTAGTGAGAGGTTGAGATGTGATGGGTGTGATAGTGGCATTTGGAATGATTGAAGGGATAGTGATGGTTGGAATGACCGAGGTGATAGGTCCTTGAGAGACCAAATTTTGATTTGGGATCAATGTTGTTTGATTAGATACCATCCATTGGTGTGATGTCGATGGTATACTCGAAGGATTTGATGTGATGGTTTGATTGACATTAAGTGGATTGATTTGGGTGGATTGATTGGTGTTAGGTAAAGGGGGAAGCCCTAAACCAAGGAATGATGTGGGTAATGGTGGTGGAGATTTCCCTTGGCGCAATGCCTCAATTATTTTGGAAAGTTCCGCAATTTGATCTTGCCAAATTTGTTCTTGATTTTGATCTTGACTCACTTGAGATAGTTGATTTGGCTCTTGTTTAAGCGGATTTAGGATGCCTACTTGCGGTTTTTGAATGGGATTATGGGAAAATTGACTTTGGATAATGTTCTGATTTGGGATGATGTTCAGATTCGGCATGATAGGATGAACATTGTTGGTATTGGGAATCATTTTTCCAAAGTTTTCTGAGTTAGGATTCATGTTTTGAAAACTTCCACTTGGTACATCCACATTTGGTTTGTAGGGATTTGGTGGAATGACGTTGCTCATTTGAAGACTCATGTTTTGATTGTTTGGAGGATAGACTTGTAAGTTTGGACTTTGATTTAAATCTATCATGGGGAGATGTGTTCCAAAATTCAGATTGGGCATACTCACATTCGTTGTGCTATTGCTATTCGTAGGAGATAGTGATCCTATGTATGGATGTGAGTTTCCATAATCCCATGATTTCGTGAGGCTTGGATACTTTGGTTGGTTGGACCGCTCATGATGTATGAATCTAGTTTATATTCCATGTTCTTCTTGTGTTTTGATCTTGTAGAAAAAGTGACCTCTAAGGTTCTTAGGACCAATGACGAGATGGAGGATGAAATGTGTAAATGATATGAGTGTTGAACATTTAGGAACTTTGAATCAATGCTAGACTTAGGGATTTTGATTTTGATTGTTTGATGTGGGTGATGAACTTGTAAACCCTAAGATGTTGGAAGTGATCTTAGGATGAACTTGTTCAAAGGATGGTTGATAATTTAACTAAGTGTGCGTGGAAGGATTCATCCAAACACACCTAACTAAACAAATGATTTTGATTTGGTCTAGAAATGTACCCAAGTCTAGGTAATGATGTTTTCAAAGCTCTTAAAGTTGTTTGGTGGGATGATGTTGATAAATGTTTGAGATGGATGAAGTGTTTGATTTGATCCTAAGAGACTTAGAGAGACTTTGTTTACTAGGCCAAGGTATTGAAGAACACACTTTTCTCTAAGAGCAATCAAAAGACCAATATGACCAAGAGATATTAAGCACATGTGTGGGGTCCAATTTTTTATCTTTTGCTTAATGAGTTATTTTTACCAAAAACAACCACTTGATTATGTTTCAAACTAAGATGTCCAATGTCTTAATTTCTTTAAACCCCACAAGATATTTTATGTGGAAATTCAATGAACTTAAGGCAAGGGTTTTCCTATTGTTTACTCAAGAAGACAAATTGAGGTATAATCCAATGCTTAGGAACCTCTACGTGAATCGCGGGGAAAGTAGTAACATATGGATTGAGTCAATGATATTTGTCTTCAAGAGGGTTTGAAATTTTGAGAATCATGTTGAATGTTTGTTTGCAAAATGTTTTCGAATACACCTGTGTTTTCAAACAAAGAATAATTACAAGCCCTATGGATGTGTAAGACAATATTTGTTGGATTCCCACTTGGACAAGTCCAGCTATGCTTATCCCTAGCGGATGGTTAGATGCTTGACCCCACTGGCTCCCACGGCTCATTATCGTCAATCGGGGCAGCCAAGCATCAACACCCATGAAACTCCCATGGCATGCTTTCCATCTCTACTAGAAGACCGTAAAAGTGTGGGGCAGCTTCAGAACGACCGTTCTTGCACCAACAAATAGATTAAGGATTTTGGCAAATTCTAGCACATAGGTTCTAGTAAGGACTTTCCGTTGTGGAGATTGACCCATACGGCAAGAGTCCCCTTTCGGATCCATCCTGTCGGAGCCAACCGCGTGATTATGGCATTTAACCAAAACCCTCATTTATATTCCGGCTGGAAATACTCTTGGCTTTAGAGTGTTACCGGTTGAGTCGTCCCTTGGGTGAGTACTTTTTCCCCAAGGCAGGCCCTCTAAGATAAACAAAAGCAAGCAAAGACAAAATCGTAACTTTATCAATCTTTGATGGCACAAAGAAAGAGAATGTACATGAAAATGCCCCTACTCACACTCACACAAGATGTTCAATTTTTAAGCCCAAATTGAAGTGTTTCAAAGCAATAAAATGTATTTTGAGTGTTTCTCTTGCACCCTAGATAGCACGAAGCGCAAGGGGAGAGGATACGTACTCAAAAGACAAAATCACACAATTCAAACACTTGTTCATTTTATAACCTTCAAAGCAATTGTGAGTTCATTTTAAGCACCAAATGAAATATGAAGATTGCTTGTTCAATTCTTAACCTCAAACAAAATCTAGTAAGTTTGTCCTAAGATTCATTTTAAGTCCTTTGCAATGAAGATCAAATTGTTCATTTTAGACCCAAATGAAAATTAGTGTTCTAAAACGAAAAGATAAACAACTTCGTGAAGTAGTGTTGATCAAACACTTAAAGTGTTTAAAAACACTATGTGTTTTCAAAAAAAAAAAAAATCTCCCCTCCTTTCGTTTTCGTTTGATAGTCTTCTTTTTCGCTTTGTACCTTTTCGCCTTTGCTTTTCCTTTGTACCTTGGTTTCCCTTCGTTTGATTTTTTGTACCTTCGTTGTTTGTTTGTACCTATTAACACAAAAAATTAAAGTTAGTCATGTATTACAAAACAATAACACAAGACATGTCCACGAAATTGATTAAGCCACACATGAGTTCTTTATGATGAGAATTGACAAAATCAATTGACTTAATAATAAAAGATATCATAAACTATCCTATCATACCACTAAGTCAATTAAAAAATATCAATCTTTTATGATGAGTCTCTTATGATGAGAATTGACAAAATCATATGACTTAATAATAAAAGATATCATAAGCTATCCTATCATACCATTAAGTCAAATTAAAAATCAATCTAAAAATTAGGATGCTTAGATTGAGAATAGGACCAAACATAAGAATGAGACAAAGCAAATAACTGCCCCCCCTTCAATGAGATAGAAAAAAATGTCATTTTTTTTAAAACCTGAATCTATAACTGACATCATACTATCTATGAATGGTTGAAAAGTATTAAACCCTATCAAATCTATATTCCAAATCTGGCAGCAAATTCACAAAGACAATAAATGAACTGGTGTATTTTAAAATCTGAATTTCAACAAATGAATGCTATTTTAAGAAACACTCCAACCGATGCAATTAGCAGGTGAAAAAGACTTTAGAAACTTTCAAGAGAGTGCAACCTACGAAAGGATAGACAAGATGCATGAACTGTGAATAGATAAGGCGTGGGAACTATTTGAGCGAGTAGCTGCAATCTCATAAAAGGTTAATGACTTCCCTTAAGAGTTTTTAAAGAATCTGCGATGCAATGATAGCAATTTATTGTGAAAGGCAGTTAGATATACACAACGCATTCAATGGGCTGACAAAAAGCCAAATCTAGCGCCATTTTGTCAAACATTCATGACAGTGATTTCACTTGCTGTTAGACCATGACTGATTTCCTTCATGAAATGTGTTTGTGAGCGCGACCTCTGTTGTTAGAGGATGGTTATATTGCAGGCGTTTGTGAGCGCGGCCTTTGGAATTCTTCTTCTTGTCTTGCTTGGCAACCTTGGGGTTTGTCCCCTCACCTTCAGGTCAGATTCAAATGTTCCTACAGTCTGTAATTCTATGATCAACTTGTAGATACAGTGAGAAATGAAATGCATTTATCATGAGTTGAAAAACACTTTCAATTTGATGTAATTTTGTAGGTGTAAACCATGTCCATAATGATCACAAGTCTTGCACAACAACAAGAAAAGATCTTTTCGAAAAGACAAAGTTTATACTGGCCATTTATTTTCAAATACTTTTGGCAACCTTATATGAGACAGAAATTGTGGTGCCAACTGTGATTTCTTTAAATTTGAATTCTTTAACAAAAGTAGAGACCAATGAAGAGATGCATTTATGGTGACGCCAAACCTGCTGATTAGATCATAACCTTCTACACACGTCAGATGCAAATAGGAAACAAATCATGTTTAGCCGATTTAAGATGATGCCAAAGACAGCAGCACATTCGCGAGTTACAACATATTGTATTGTTTAAAACAGAAAGTCATCTTTCAAGAATATTAATTCGGTATCAAATGCACTTAAAAATGATATCTAATGGTTGAATATTCAGCAAGACAGTGACAGATTTAAATGCATACCTTTTAATGTTCCATAGTAAACAAATAACCTTCATGATGGCGCCATAGAGATAAGAAGAAAATGTCTAATTCTGCAGACAGATGGATTTACTAACTCCAGGTTTAGTAAACTGTAACAGTTGTAACAGTTGTAACATCTGGCAGAAATCAGTACATACTCTTGCCGTATGGACGCCTAAAAGAAATCTGCACATACTCAGCAAACATTTGACAGACCATCTGAAAGAAATGCATTCTTATGGTCTTCTAGGTACACAGTTTGTTTGACAGAATTCCTCAGAGAAATGCGGTTTCATGACATGCCATGGGTGTAAGGCTATGGGAAAAACTGAACTATTGGGAAAAACGCACCATCGAGAGGTACAAAGCCACACATAAATGATGTTTGAAGAGCTTTCAAAGCCAATGCAAGTGGTAGGCGTCCAGGGACAGTTTTGAGTTACAATTGACAACTGAAAAGTGGATGTGTAGACAAGGCATGTGGACTGCAAATGAACAAGGCATGAACAATGCACGTGAACTTTTTAACAGAATGCCTTAAAGTACTACGGTCTAAATTTCTTTGAACTGTCTAATAGGATGCCTTAAATCAATATGCACATGAACTCTCTAACGAAATACCTTAAAGCAATAATGTGTAATGAAATCTCTAACATAATGCCTTAAAGCAATAATGCGAAAGCACAGACAAGGCTGTGAAATGCCCTCCTTCTAGCGCCATTTTGTGGATGTTAAAATCTGCAAAATGTGGTTAGAAATCCAACAATAAAACCTGCAAAATCGTTAGTATTTCAACAACAAATGAAGATATTCAACATCCTTATGAAATAATACATCATGTTCAAAATGCAAACAAATGACAAAGGATCTAAAGCAAAAGCATAAGAAAACATGATGCAAACTATCTCATATTGGATTGGTGTCACATGTGCTGGTGACCCTTTCCCAACCCTAGATTGATTAGCTAGTGATGAAATTGCTATGGATATGGAGATGCTAAATGGACAAGATCAAATCTCAAATGAAGAGAGTAACCTTGCATAAGATTGTGGAGGATTTGTTTGAGGATGAAGCTGCTATTTAAAGGTTTTCAAATGCTGAGTGTTGATGAGAGACCAATGTGGGACTAAAGATTAAGCCAATGAGAGGAAGACACTTGTCATCATGTGATTGGTTGATGTATGTGCAAGATTTGGGAAGAGTTCCCATGAGAGGGAAAATTTGAATTCAAATTTGCAATGAATGCTGAGTTTGACCTTTGGAAGGGGACATGTAAGAGACATGTAAGGCCTCATAAATGCTCTGTTTGGTGTACATGTCCACTTGGGGAGATTCAAACTTGGAGAATATTCTTCCTTTATGCCAAGTTGAAAATAAAGATTTTGATAAATCATTTAATTGCAATTTCATGTGCAAGTGGCCAAATCTAGAGAATGCAAGTGGGATGGTATTAGCCTTTAATCAGGGTTAAATTAAAATAGATGATGATTAGGATGCTTTGAATTTTATGACTTAAACACTTGATTTATTTAATTCAGAAAAGGATGAAGTATGATTTGGATTTGAATTAAATAAACTCCTGATTTATTTAATTAAATGGATGATGCAAGATGAAGGTTAAAATGATTTATGAGAGATGAAATGATATTATTTGATTAAACCTTTGGATTGACCTGATTTACCTGATGAATGGATGTGATGCATTTGATTTATTTATTGAGCAGATGAATATGCATAATGCAAATTTGACGTGTCTACAGGTACTATGTGCTTTAAATGCTTTAAAATATGTTTAGTGAACCCTTTGATATTATTCCTATGTTGGTTCAGTGATTTTCATGTTAGGTTTTTGATGCCCTAATTACCTGAGTTGATGCATCACGCAAACTAGGGTTTGTGTGACGACCTTTACATTGTCGAGCCCCTAGAGTTAAATTTGGTCTTTATTCTGTTAAAGGGTGAGGTTAAGTCCCTTTATTTGAAGTTCCCTTATGATCCCATGTGACCTAGGTCCTAAAGCTCATCTCACCACACTTTTAAGAAATTGTTTCATTTGAATGATAGACTAGCGAAAGCGGACCTGGGAATGAACTTGTCCCATAAGTGTTTTGCAAGAAAGTTTATTTCCAAAATGATCCCGCTTTCGGTGATTGTTAACTCTAGCCTTCACCCTTGGTTTTTGGCAGAAGCGAAACTAGAGTGGGAAAAAAAAATGGAACTATTGATTGGTTTTGGGTTCAGTTTCTGTTTTGATCCTGGTTCCAGTCTTGTTTTGGTTTTGGCTCCTATCCCACCTGTGTTAAATGGTCTCATGTTCCAGATTCTTCTTTGACTCTGCTTTCAGTGGATATGAAATTTTACTAAGTATGGTGAGTTATCCTAAGGGAGTAGAGAATGGTATTGGATGATGTAACGGTTTTCATGCTTTTGTTCATCTAATCCAGGGTTTTATTGTAGGAATAGAGGATATCAGGAGCATCAGACAAGGCTTCTCAAAGAAGCCAACCTGCAGAGAGTTCAAGGCCTGGAACCAGGCCTAAGAAGATAAAGGTGGAACAACTCCCCTACACCTTAAGGTACAAGCACAAGGAAACTACTCTCACAACTAACAAGGTAGATTTTGATTGGGAAGATATCACAGACACAAACTTGGGTCCATTCAATTATGTGGAGTTGCATGAAGAAATATTCAGTGAGGAGGTGACACCAAGAGCAAAGAGAATTGTTCAATTTGGATTGGCACATGTTACCCTCTTTCCTCTATTAGTCCAGTGTCCAGAATTGATACTTACTGCACCTAGAGCCTACAATCCTACTAGAAAATGTATGGATTTGCAAGGGAACATCATCATTGATCTAACACCACAGATGATTAGGTTCATGTTCAATGCACCTACCCCACAAAGGCCCTGGAAACTCAATGAGGTAGAAACCATACAATTATATAGAAATAAGAAGGAGGCCATCAAGACTCATATGAAAAAACATTGGATGTGAGTGGAGAAGAAATCCCTAGCCAAGCTCCCTAATCAACCCAAGAGATCAAATTTCTACAAGGAGATCGGTGATATAATTACAATGCTTTCCAGAGTCTTTGGAAAAAGGGATTCCTCACAGTTTAAGGAATGGATGTTCCCATTCATTCAAACCATTCTAGATGGCAAGCAATAGTTTGGTTGGATGATGATCTTGTCAGAGTTCCTACATAATCAGATGCTTAAAGTGAGGGAGACAAAATGATTTTTCATGAATTCCTATGTCATATATGCAGCTACAAGAAGAGGTATCTTTCCTGGTTTGAATGTAGTTGGGGTATTGGGAGAAGCCCCTAGAAAAAAAAAAGGTGTGGGATCACTATGACCAGCTAACCTTGCAGACTTTTGAGTCACACTATAGAAGAGTTAATGATGCATTCTTGTATGTTATCATTAACCAACTAATGAGAGATGCAAGATATATATTGAGCAGAGATGCCATGGCATTTATTGTAGAATGGGGACATTGGTACATCCAATACCCTAAGTTCACTTATTTCAGACTAGTTGGTTTAATGGCCACCCTCATCTACTACCCATGTGCTACAACAATACAATTGTTTTGATGGAGTTCATTTATCAAGCTATAAAGGTTAACCTAAAATTTGGTACCAAACAAAAGACTGGTTGCCACAAATTTGCTATGAAGTTGGGTGAGTATGGTTGTGCACACAATGTGGAAACCAAGGTAATTTGTGATGAGTTGATTCATTTGAAGTTGGGCTTATATACCTCTAGGAAGTATTTTGATCCCAAGCACAAGATGCAAGGTTTTCTTCCTACGGTTTTTGACAAACATTTCAATTTGTTGGAAGATTTTTGGATGGACTTACAGGATGAATATGACTTAAGAAGAATAAATTATGAAAGGTTACCCATTCCACTCATGATTGAGTATGGGGTGAAGGAGGATATTCCAAAAAAATTATCAAATGATGGTGTAACCTTGGATCCCAAATATGAAACTGACAAGGTAGGCACTAAAGACTTGGATCTAGTGGATTGGGATGCAGATGAATCCATTGATATTAAATAGCTTGCAAGGTTAGTCTTGGATAGAAGTATCCAGTGGGTAGTTATGAGAATCTAGGAGCCAGAGGCTCAAACCTCTAAAAAGAGAAAGGTTATAGGTACTACTCAAGTATACAAAAGAACAAAAAGAAGGACAACTCCTAAGGAGCCATTGGAGTTCTTCCCTCCCAATTCTAGAGAGAAGCTTGAGCATACAATTCCTACTCAGGATGTTCCTGAAGAACATGGAGAAAAGGCCATAACAAAACCTGGTGTTTCAAGAACTGTTGAAGGTGAAACATCAACTCAAACTCCTCTTGTAGAGCAACCAATTGCAAAAATTCCTATTGGAACCCTTCATAAGGATGTTGAATCCTTAAAAGAGGAGCTTGAAATTGAAATCTATGACATTCATATAGATTTTGAGGCTACCCAATTTGATAAGGAGACTAATGTGGTTGCATCTCATGAAGAGACTGAAGATGCAAGAACTGAACATGTCCTCACTCCAGAGGATCAGTGGAATTTGTTTGAGGAAGATAAGAAAGAAACATAAGCCAAAGCACAAGATGAGGAACTTGCTAAGAAACAAGAATATGATGCCAAGGCTAGGGAGGAGGAACTAGCAAGGAAACACAAATAAAAAGAGGACTTGTTCTAACAAAAAAAGGAGCAAGAATTGAAGAACAAAGAAGAGAGAGATAAATTGGTTATTTTGCAGAAGATCCATGAGCTGGAAGAGCATAAAGCTCAACAATGAAGGGAAAGGGAAGCTCTTGAGGCTAAGTTCAAGGCTATGGAAGCATCACATAAAAGGAAAGAAGAATCATAATACATAGAAAGAGAAAAGGAATTTGAGGAACTTGCTAAGCATGAACAAAAGTTGAAAGAATCTTAGGATAAGGTTAAGGAGCTTGAGAGGCAAAGAGATTAAATGTATGAGAAGAAGAGGCTAGACGAAGAATGTTTGAAAAAGGATTTAGAAGATAAAAAGCCACAAGAGTAAAATGACAAAGAAGAAGCTGAAAGGCTTGCAAAAGAAGTTACAGAAAGGGAACAACAACAGGTGCAAGAGGTTGATTCTCAACCTAAAACTATCATTCTACAACCTTTTTCTTTTGCCACTGTTGCCTCTTCTTCCACACAAGTAGTCACCACTCCTACTGCTCTAACATGGATGAAATTAGATCTTGAGGGAAAGCAAATAGTTCAACTTTAGCCTTTGAATTGGGATGAAATGATGAAGGAGATAGAGAAGGAGAGACCCAAGAAAAAGGCTAGGGTCCTCCATTCCACTAAGCTCATAGATGCAAGTGAGATTTTTGTTTAATGTGCAATCCCAATGGTGGAAAAAAATAGACAAGATACACAAATGACTGATTACCAATGGGGCATTTTCAATTTGGGGAGACCTACAAGGAATCAACAGATGAACCTCATTGATATTGTAGCATCTTCCACCAAATCTAGAATGATCAAAGATAAACAAAGGAAGGACAAACTTAAAGCCCAATTAGATCAGTTGCACAAATTCCTGAAGGATGTCTCCACTCCAGTTTCTCAACAAGTTGTTGCCCTAGAGACCCCAATCTTAATGAGCAAGAAAGAAGTTGATGACTTAGTGAAAATGAGAATTAAGGTGGGGATGCTTCATAGGTAGATTGATCGGCTCAATCAAGAGGTTGGTGAGGTGTTGGTTGATAGTTTTAAAGTGCATGAGGGTGCACTAGAATTGGTAGAAGAAATGAATCAACATGCTGAAGTCTTGCAAAAAAAAAGATGAGGAATATAGAGAACATGTTAAGGAATTAAAAGACATCAGTAAGCTTCCAAAGCCAACTCTCTTGGAGCAATCAATCCTTGATGAGGATAATGCATATTTTATTGAGAAAACATTGATCATAATTTGGTTTAGATCCAAATTCATATATGAACATAAGAATGAAGTTCAAGAAGCTACTAAAGACTTGAATGAACAGATTGATGAATTGGAGGTAGTGATTGCTATTTTGGTTAATGTGGATATCCTGGTCAAAGAAGGTCTTCCTCTAGATAAATTGAAGGAGAAATGGAGCAACAGATTTGAGGAAGTGATGCAGAAAGAAGATGATGGTGAGGACTTGTTGTTGGATAGACTCATAGACATCAAAATGAGGTGAAAGCTACTAGGAGGGAGTTGATCAAATTGAAAGATATGTAAAAACTCACCTTAGTAGAGTTAAAATAATTAAATTTGAGGATAATTGGGTAGATAGACCTGATGTGGACATTCTTCAACAAGTGTTCTCCAGTTATGATGGATACCTTCTAGATCAAGCAACACAGGAGTAAGCTGGCAGTAGAAATTTCTGTTCTTGGTGGGAAACTTCCTCTCCTCACCTATTTTGTAGGGTTTTGACATGAGTTGAACTTGTAGAAGTTAAAAAACCAACTTCACAATCCCCAAGAATCACCTGCAAGCAATCACCTATCACATGCAAAGATATTCAGAACAAAAAAACAAGGTGCTCTGAAAGTTGAAAATGTATTAATCAGAGAGAGTGGTAAAATACAATGATCAATCCTTATAAAAGGAGATTGTGCAAAACCTAAAAGTAACCCTAATAGGTAGACATTTAATAATTAATATAATTATTAAATGTCACAATATGCAACTAAAGTGAAATCTTAAGAGTAGAATAAAGGTGACTTAATTAATATAATTAAGTAAAAACCTTTACTCTAATAGAACTCAAGCTCTCATCCAACAATTCTATGTTCCTCCTTGGGTGTTGAATTTTTGGACAACAGGATCATCAACCCTTGAACTAAAGATCAACCAGTATAGTTTCTTCATTCAGTTCCAGCTTCTTGATTGGTGGATCTCAACTTTTGATTAAGAGAAATTAGTGCATGGCTCGCCTATATGTAATTTTTGGCTCCATTTTGTAAAGGTCGACTGATTGAAGAAGAATTAGGCACCTCATGAGATAAAATATAGTATTGTTATAGTCTTAGGATTTTATAAGCTTTTAGCAAGATATTTGGAAAACTTTGTTGTACTTAGATAATTTTACAGTTTTATACAGTTTCATGTTATTTTTAAGTTTGGACTTGAATGATAATGTTAATGAATTATAATCATTTGTATGCCAGTGGATGTTGTGCATAATTGTTTTCTATTTTATGCAAATCAATAGGGGAAATTGGATCTAAGATTATTTCATTTAATTGTCTATGAATGGAATTCATTTGTCTATTTGATTTGGTTTTAGCAATGAGTGGGTGATATGTTTTGATCTTGAAGTAAAGCTTTGATGAATGGTTGTGATTTTTGAATTAAGCAATGTGAATGTATGCAATGGTGTAGGTTATGCTATGGATTGCATCATGTTATGGTTTTGGTTAGTTGGAGAAACCCTCGTTGTTAAAATACATGTCTAGATGTAAAGAAGTTTACATTCATGTTTTACTATTCTAAGACTTTGTTCTATCTTTTTCTATTTATTTATGCCCCCCCACCCAATGTAGTTTAATTGATATGATTTAGTTTGCATTCCTTTATACCAACAAGGCCCCTTGAATATTACATTTGCATTGTAAAGAACATCAACCTTACTAAGCATGGAAACTCAAAGAATATTCACATTTCCAATTAAGGATACAGATACGAGATTCATTTTCACATAAGAATAATGAAACAATATATATATATATATATATATATATATATATATATATATATATATATATATATATATATATATATATAAGATTCTCCAAGGAAATTACAATGTTGAATACAAAGTTAATTTCCAATGTGATATTACAAAACATCAATTTCAATGTTATAGAAATAAATTTACATCATTAATTACATTCATGATAGAAAGTTTACATTTACAAGTGGCCATGCTAGCCATACAAAGAACTATAAGAAATATATATCCATGTGAAGAAGAAATCTTGATCCTCAACTACCACAACCCTACTAGTCTTCTGCAAGATGAGGCCAAGAGTGAGGTTAAGGTACCTTTTCCACCCAACCACGAAGCACTAACACTTCCCCAGATTTATTCCTAACTCGAAGAAAACTCTGACCCTATGCGAGGAGCCTAGCAACCCGAAATGGTGTAAGCAAAAGGGAACTCTCAATGCAAGCTTGTAGCCTATATGCAATTTCTAACACTAGAATGACATATTACTCGCTATCAAGATGTGGTAGAGACATATATATATATATATATATATATATATATATATATATATATATATATATATATATATATTCTAGGCTTTTTAATCCATTTGTTTCAATGGTGAATATAGCTTGGCCAAGGAAATAAAAGAATAAAATGATAGTTTTGAAAAGGAAAAATATCATCTCTGGAAGCCCACATTCGACATCTTGTCCCGAAAGTGGTTTCATAAAAAAGGTAAACCATGTATGGAATCTCATAGTTGTTTAAAAAACTCAAGCATTACTACTCATTGGTTCCTATGGAAACACAATCTATCTTCAGTTCATAATATAAATTCACATATGCAATTACATTTACATTCCATCATTAATAAAATAATCTAAAAAATACATAATGTTTATATTTAATTCAATAACTTATTTCTAATTAGTTTACTTATGTTCCAAAATAGAAAAAGCAAACAATTACATGTGCTTATATTCCTATTCTTTTCTATAGTGGATTTCTATTTATTTTCCAATTTCTAATTGAAATAAAAGTACAGATTTATAAGTTAACTAGCAAGTTAAATACTTCCTAAAATCATATCAAAATATTCTTTTCAATAAAATTCAGTATATATATATATATATGTATATATATAAATATATACATACATATATATGTGTGTGTGTGTGTGTGTGTGTGTGTGTGTGTGTGTGTGTGTGTGTATTTAGGTGTATATTCATATATGTTCCTTCACAGAATGCATGCAACAATTTAATATATATGAGCAACAATTTAATATATATGATTTTTAACTTGCAAGAATAACCACAAGCAGTGTTTTTCCTTATCCACACTATTTGGAATTTCTAGCATACATTGTTTATACTTTGTAGTTTTTGTTTTAAACTTTGCATAATTCAGAGAAGCAGTGGAATGAATTTCTTTGTGAATCAAGTCTTTGATTGTGTTGTGAATCAAATGCAAGTTTACAAGTTTAACATAATTAAAAAAAATAGCACGAAATGAGTGCCCATGGCTTGGGGAGGAGGAAGGCATCAACCTCCTCTTGGGCGCCACTACTGTGAGAGGGCAACACCCTCTCCATAGGTCGCGACGTATGGAGGGGTCACTATCATCTCCACAGTGCTCTTCTTTTGCAACTGAGGCTGCAATTAAATAATACTTCGATTATTTTTTAAAATTTTCAAATATACTGGGTTGCAAATACACAACTACGTTTGTATAGATTGAATTATTTATGTAAGGATATGTATATATATACATATATATATGTATATATACAAAAAGATGTATATATATATATTCGTGCATTTATAAATATATAACATAAATAAATATACTGGTTGGATTCCTAATTTCTCATACAGAAAAAAAAGAAGTGCATTTACAATGGGAATATTCAACTAAATGAAATTAAATCTTTTACACTAGAAAATCAGAGATAATTCATTTATGCTCACAAACTGAAGTAAAATTAAAATAATGATTTAAAAACTTGGAGTCCAATGCTACCCTTGATGATTTTGCTTTGGTTCTATTGTTCTTTTTCCGTTCAATTCCTCTTCTTTTCCCAATTTCTATTGAATTCTACTGTTCTTGTTTTGCATCCATTTTGTTTTCAGAGAGCAAGAAGAAAGATAACAGAAAAATAATCATTCTCAGAATGAATCCTCTTGTTGAGAAAATGAGTTTTTATAAACTTTTTATTAGTTTCTTCCTCTTTTTTCCAACTTTATTTTGCTTTATTTTTTTGTTTTGTTTCCTAATTTTAATCATCTTTTCTCATATTTTTCCAACTTTTTATTGTTTTCTATCTATCAGTTTGTTTTCAAAAATCTTCTCATTTTCCATTTTATTCTAAGTTTTCCAATAAATCTAATTTTAAAAGAAAGCAAGATTTAAATTGCTATGCTCACAATTATCTTCAAATAACTAAATAAATAAATAATATTTAATTTTCAAAGAGATCATTAAAAGAAAATAAAACAATTATTTTATTTCCTTGCACTTTTAATTTACCATTAATTAATTTAATTAAAAATTATAAAATAAAGGAAAAAATAAATAAGTAACTAAATATTAATTCCTAAATGTAACTACAAGTTACTATGTGTGTGTGTGCGAGAGTATCTATTCCATATTAACCCTACCAGATGGCTAAGCTCCTCTACCTTAACCATCCTCTTGGTCTTTGACAACTTGCATCTCATGTAAAATCATGCATCCATTAATAGATTAGTGTCCAAAAAATATAAATCAAAGAAATACAATTCATCATTCTAATATATCATTCTCTATGTTACATCATTTGAATTTAAATAATAATCATCACATTTCATTTTTCTAAAATAAAATAACATTCATTTATTCTTTCATTCAAATATCACACACTTATTCTACCACACATTCATATTTTAGTTCTATATAAAGTAAAATCAAGCAATATCAAAGTTTGAGATGTGACATCCTTCCCCACTTGGAAGAGACATCGTCTTGATGTCTTATTACAAACATCTGCATAACATAGTTTGAAACAACCAGTATATAAAAGATTCATAATAAGCATAAAATAGAAAGTATGCTAGAGTTTCAATTATGGAAAAGATCTATCTATATCTTCTCAATTTTCCCAGTTGGCACTATGCATTGAATACTAGTCCCATTGTACCCTGTACTACATAACACCTCAGTTATGAAACTTAATTTTGCGCCTCTCCAAAATCCTGGTGGGCTCCACTAGCACCACCCTTGGATCCTAAACTTGCAATGCACACCAATCAAGGATATGAGAAATAGCTGGAAGGTATGGCTTAAGTACAAAAACATGGAAAACATTATGTATATGGGAGAGATTCGGTGGTAGAGCAAGCCTATAACAACTAGATTGATTACTTCCAAAATATCAAATGACCCAACATATCTAGGGGAAAGCTTAGAGTTCTTTCCA
Source organism: Sequoia sempervirens (assembly GCA_007258455.2). NCBI lineage: Eukaryota > Viridiplantae > Streptophyta > Pinopsida > Cupressales > Cupressaceae > Sequoia > Sequoia sempervirens. The sequence goes on along the minus strand of VDFB02026320.1, from coordinate 49,094,247 downwards.
AAAGAGATTGAACTCTTCTATGGTCGAACCCTCAGGAAGACCTTATATCCCACTGAAAATTGTCTAAAGGTTTTTTTCCTATCTACAAAACTCTTCTAACTATCTGTAGCTTGTTTCAATTTTTCCTTAATCAACTTCATTTGATCTTCCATTTCTCTTAACATCTCTGGTCCAATAACAATCCTTTCTTCCACCTTATCCCAACTGATAGGTGTATTCCATTTATGGTCATATAGAACCTTGAAGGTTTCATTCTTGGAGAGGCGTGATATGAATTATTATATGAAAACTCTACTAAAGGTAGGTACTCCTCCCACTAATTTTTTTGATCCATACAGTACATCCTGAGAAGATCCTCCACTACCTAATTCACCCTCTCCATCTAACCATCAGTCTTTGGATGATAAGATGAGCTGAATTTTAATTTCCTTCCCAAAGAAGCATTCAATGTCTTCCAGAACTTGGAAGTCATACGAGTGTCACGATCAAAGATGATCATCTCTAGCACTTCATGCAATTAGAAAATCTCCTATACAAACTTCTTTGCTAAGACCAATGAGCCATCCTTAATATTTCCAGGGATGAAGTGAGCTAATTTTATCAATTTATCAACCACAACTAAGATAACATCATGTTGATTCTTGGTCATAGGCAACCCTCGAATAAAATCAATAGTGATTACCTACCATTTGTATTCTAGTACCCTATGTGGATATAGAAGTCTTACCGAATGCACATGTTTAGCCTTAACTTTCTGACATTCCAAGCATTGGGCTACAAAAGCAATTACATCTCTCCTAAGTCCTAGCCAGAAATATAATGGTTTAAGTCCCTCCATCATTTTCCTTACATCAGGGTGCCCTGAATATGTTGCATTATGGAATTATGTTAACACCAACTACCTCAATCCTTACACATTAGGAACATACATCCATCCTTGGTATCTTAAAATCCCATCCGTCTCAAACAAATAGCCATCATATCAACAATCTTAAGGGTTTTCCTCTAGGGCTTGTTTCACCCTATCATGATGCTTATCTCCTGATAAAGCTTGGATCATCTATTGTCTGAAATTTGACCTTATAGTAACCATAGCTGCAAGGTGTCTTCTCCTACTTAGGGCATCTACAAATCTATTTTCTTTCCCTTTTATATATTTTATGCTTAAGTCATACTCACTCAAAAACTCCAACCATCATCTTTGTTGAGCATTCAAGTTGGGCTAGGTGAAAATATATTACATAATCTTGAATGATCTATTTTCAATTCAAAAAGGCTTCCCTAAAAGGTAATGACTCCACATTTGAAGCGCATACTCTATGGCAGCCAACTCCAAATCATGTGGTGCATAGTTCAATTCATGTTGTTTCAATTTTCTAGACTCGTATGCCACCACCTATCCTTCCTACATAAGAACTACTCCTACACCTTCTCCTAAGGCACATGTTATCATTGTAAAGTGCCCATTTGGATTCGACACAATAAAAATAGGTGCAGAGGTAAGTTTCTCCTTTAGTGTCTAAAAATCCTTCTCACACTTATCACTCCATTCAAATTTCTTTCCTTTCTTTTGGAGTGCAGTGATGGGTGTTGCAATGGTTGAGAACCCCTGAACAAATTTCCTATAATAGCTGACAAGTCCCATAAAGCTGCAGACTTTAGAAAAAAATTGTGGTGTTGGCCACTCCATGATTTCCTTGATCTTATCTGGGTCCATTGCTATCCCCTTAGCTGAAATAACATGTCCCAAATAGTGTACCTTAGTCTGGTAGAATGTACACTTAGACATTTTCCCATAAAGCTTGTGGTCCCTCAAGTGCTACAACACTACCCTTAGATGTTTATCATGCTCTTCCTCTGAATTTGAATATATTAATATATCATCCAAGAAAACTAGCACAAATTCATATAGGAATTCTTGGAAGATGTTGTTCATCAAATTCATAAAAGCTACTAGGGCACTAGTTAGCCCAAACGGTAACACTGTAAACTCATAGTTCCCATATCTGGTCTTAAAAATAGTTTTGAAAATGTCCTCATCTTTACCTTAGCTGATGGTATCCTGATCGCATATCAATCTTCGAGAATACCTTAGCCCCTTTCATCTGATCAAACAGTTCATCTATCCTAGGAAGAAAATATTTTTTATGGTAACCTTATTAATCATTTTGTAATCAATACACAACCTTAAGGTCCCATCCTTCTTCTTTACAAAAATAACAGGTGCTCCCCATGGAGACACACTTGGCCTGATAAATCCCTAGTTAAGAAACTCTTGTAACTAGGCCTTAAACTCATACAATTCAGTAGTGTTCATCTTGTATGATGCCTTTGATTGAGGCTTGGTTCTAGGTAACAAGTCAATTGAGAAGTTAAATTCTTGTTTAGGTGGTAGCTTAGTCAATTCATCAGGAAAAACATCTTGAAATTCCTTCAGAATAGGATGATCATTAGTTGACAATTCTGAGCCATCCAAATCCCTGACCTTTATTGCATAGATAGTGCACCCTTTTTTGTGAGCCTTCTTTAACTGCATGGCAGAGATATGCCTGAGTTCTAGGGGCTTCTTTAAACCATGAATTTCAACACAGTTACCTCAATCATCTAAGCATTTCACTATCTTCTCTTCACAATCAATAATGGACCTATGCTCAATTAGCCAACTAATTCCCAAGATTACATCATACGACCCTAGGGGTGCTACATATAAGTTAACCTGTGTCTCAAAGCTAGGAAGTTCAAGTTCGTTACTGGATAGACATTGCTCTACTATTCTCTCTACCTGGTTCCCATAGTGAACCTTCCATGATTTAGACATATATCCCAAATTAACAAGTAATTTTGAAATAACATGAGGATCTACAAACACTTAGTGGCTCCCATATCAATTAAGATGGAAACAGGATATCCAAAAATCTTACAGGTGGGTGCATGAAGATGGTCACACTTTTGTGGCCAATTTTTTTTTTGGAAAGAGATAACACGAGCACATTATAATGCACTCGCGTTATGTTGTTTTAAAAGCAAAAAAAAAAGTTAAAACTATCATTTTCTATTGATTGTTTGTCTCTGCCTATGGCCAAAAACCCTCACTTTCGCACTCACATTCTAGGAGGAAGGATTTCTACAAATTTTATCAACAACAGTTGGATTTTCTTTGCAAATATGTTGCCACGACGACAAAGAGGTGCAGGAGGTAAGTATTGTCTACTATTTGTTTTGAATTTCTTAGTTTGAAATTGATTTTGTTTGTTTTAGGTTAGATTTGATTTTTTAAAAAATTTGTAGGAAATCCTACAAATCCTCAACAAGAAGAGGAGGAAAATCCTCAACAACAAAATCAACCTCCCCCACCAATCACTTAATACCCTCTTGGCACTCAAGAAAATTTAAAGAGTGAAATTGACAACAATAGAAAACAACTTGAGGATCTTATCAGTAGGTTGAGTGATCCAAGTGCTTCAACCATAGAAAGAATGCGTCTAGAAAATTCATTGAAAGAGATGTTAAAAAATGTAGATGCAATTACCCAGCAAATATCTGGATGGCAAGATAGGAGGCAAGAAGCCAAGGCATGTTATGTAGACAAATTATCATATAAACAAGTAAAAGATTTAAAAATTACTAAAGGTGATTTGTGCTCTCTATTCACTCACCCTAAAACAAATCAAAATCTTACCCTCAATGCAAAGAGGTTTCTTATTCATTGGTGCCACCACCAAGAGATTAGGAACCATTTTTATGATAGATGGTATTTGGTGTTTGATTACCCACCGTGCAATAATTATGAAGTCCCCCAATATTTTCTTAGGAAACTATACAGTGAGTTCGTATTGAACCAAATCCCAAATTATTTTGATATGAGGGAGTTCTAGGGGAGAGGTGGGGGTCGGCACAGGATAGGCCTAGTGCACAACCAGATCCTGCACTGCAAGGGAGACGACCTCTCGCTAGGCCGCCTCATGAGCACATTGTTATGCCTGTTGTTACGAAGGAGAGTACTGATGTAGAGACATTGCAGGTGATCAACACTTTTACCTGGAGTGTCATCCATCATAGTAGCCCTATTGTACAACACCATCTAGGGGAGTCTTCGGGTGGTGGCTTTTGAACCCATGTGTGTCAATCTTGCAGGGTGACTTGTTCATATGACCCCACCGACACACAGGAGGCTGCTATGCAGGATCCGTATGTTGCTACACAGGATTTGAATGCTGCTATGGGGATGGAGAGGATGACTTAAATTTTGCATCATGCATATGGCATTGATAGTTAGGTAAAAGTTGGAATGTTCATTAAATTTAATCTATTAAATTTTGATTCTGAAATGCATGATTAACTAATTTAGTTTTATTATTTTAATAAAATTGCAGGGTCATAGTGTTAAGACTGGATACACCAGTCCTCCACCTACTTATTTATGCAGTACACCTATTAGTGGGGTATGTAACTAGTAAACAATTATAAATTTATTACATATTAATAGCATTGTTTTATGAATGGTATTTTAATACATGTGATTTTGGATGTTGAACAGGCTAATATTGGTGGTTTCAAGCAAACACCTCCTAGTGCCAGTGGATTCACTCAAACGTAGACAAAGGTAATAGAATAAAGAGAACTTAACTAATGAATTCTACTTAATAGATTTGTGTAGTTTATATTCATATTGTTTGTTACGTTGCATTACACATCATTCAAACTCAAAGCATTAGTACTTCAAATTCCATAACTAATAACTAGATGTTGATAAATGACAAAATTTCAACTATACAATATAGTTGTTTAGAAAGTCAACATAAGAAACATGATGCAATTAGTTCACATGAAGGTATGTGCTTGCAAAGGTGCACCACCATGAAAAACTATGGATGCTTGTAAAAAACCTATGAAACCATAATAGTAAGCAATAGCATAGACAAGGCAGTTAGTGATGCAGAGCATCATATCAAAACACTCAATCATCAGGGTACATATGATGCAGAGCATCCAAAAAACACCATCAACATCATGTCTTCAAGGGATTTCAATCCCAAATAGAATCAGGAGAAGATCAAATATAATTTCATCATAAATCTACTTTTCATTCAACTAAAATCCACTCAAATTCTCTTAGCCATTCCATAGGCCATCATTCATCATTCCACTAATCAGTATTCCAATTGATTCATTCAAAGAAAAAACCATATTAAAGAAAACTTTAACTTAATCAATTAGATTCACATCATTCTCAACCACCTTAAAAACAACATAAACCTGATTATTGACACTTGAACAATTCATCCTTTCATTTATTCACCAAGGCAACAATTCAATTAAACCATACCTCACTATTATCAGTCCATTATCAAGCACTGTACTCACCATATTTTGACTACAACAATCTATTTACAGGTTACAAACTCCTGCTATGACAAAATCTTGATTATCATCTTGTGGTTAATCACCAATTTGCTCAAAGGGCTTCATAATAGTCACCCATTGAACCATCAAAGTCACCAAACCTGTCTTATACACCTTAAAAAAATTTAGTAACATCAATCATATCATTAGTTTGATATTTACCAATCACTCAATCATATCACAAAAGCTTTGAAAGGATACAAGTCAGAAATGTTGAAGATAGGAGAGATTGCCACCCCAGGAGGTAGCTCTATTTCATAAGCATTTTGGCCAAACTTGTAGACCACCTTGCAAGGTCCTATCTTCTTCATCATGATTTTGGTATACTTTCCTTTTGGAAGTCTCTCCTTCTTCAAGTGTTCCATCACCAAGTCTCCAACCTTGAATTGGACATTCATCTTCTTTAAATCTTCCTTTTCCTTATACTTCTCAACATTCTTTTGAAGGGTTTCCTTCACTTGTTGATGAATATCCCTGACTGTAACAACAAAGTCCTCACCTTGATCACTTCTCCTAGCAACTCCTTGTAGATCTCTTAGTTCATAGAACCCTCTAGGGTGCATGCCATAGAATTCCTCAAAAGGGCTTCTACCAATGCTCCTATTCATGGAGTCATTATATGCAAATTCAGCCCAAGGTAAAATCAGATCCCAAGCTTGTCCATGCTCCTTGGTAAGGCATCTTAAGAGGTTTCCCAATGATCTATTCACCACTTCAGTTTGTCAATCCATTTTTGGATGGTATGTTGAACTAAAGGACAAATTTTTCCCTTGAGTTTCTTCCACAAGGTCATCCAAAAGTGACCAATGAATTTAGAATCCCTTTCAGAAACAATGCCTAAAGGTAGTCCATGTATCCTAACAACCTACTTAAAGAAGAGACTTGCTATATGATATGCATCATTGGTGCATTTGCAAAGAAAATGTGCCATCTTACTAAATCTGTCAACTACCACAAAGAAACTATCAAAACCTTTTTGGGTTCTAGGCAACCCCAAGACAAAGTCGATACTTACACACTCTAAAGGCCTATTGGGAATGGGAAATGGTTGATAGAGTCTTGAATTTGATGAAGTTCCCTTTTCCCTTTGACATATTATGCAGCCTTCCACATACCTTCTCACATCCACCTATAACTTTGGCCAGTAGTAAAATCTCCTAACTTGTTCTAAGGTCTTGTCAAGGCCAAAGTGACCTCCAAGACTCCCACTGTGTTTCTCCTTTATGATATTCTCCCTCATTGAGCATTTACACACACACAATTGGCTTCCTTTGAAGAGAAAACCATTCTACAATAAAAATTCAGAGAATTCACCATGAAAAGAATTCAAATGCTGCTCACAAATATTGTATACCTCCTTGAAATATGAATCTTTATGATACATATCCTTGAATGCTTCAACCCCCATGTTTTGGAGTTGGATCTCTTGCACTACAAGTGACCTTCTACTGAGAGCTTCTCCCACCTTATTTGCTTGGCCCTTCTTATGATTTATTGTGAAATTATAAGCTTGCAAAGACTCTACCCACTTCATGTGCCTATGACTGAGTTTTTCTTGTGCATTCAAAGAGCTCAAGGCATGATTATCAGTACAAACAAAAAATTATTTAGGTAAGAAGTAGTGCCTCCACTTTTTGAGGGCTTGGACCATAGAATACAATTCCAAATCATAGGAAGAATACTTCCTCTTTGCTTCATTCAGCCTCTCACTATAAAATGCAACCGGTCTGCCTTCTTGGCTCAAAATAGCCCCTATTGCTTGATTGCTAGCATCACACTCAATGGTAAAAACTTTATCAAAATCAGGGAGCACAATTATAGGATATTGTGCTACTCTCATTTTCAAATATTCAAACCCTTTATTAGCCTCATTGGTCAAGAAAACTTACCTTTGTTACCTCCTTTGATGGTGTCCAAGATTGGTGCACAAATTTGGCTAAAGTTCTTGACGAACTTTCTATAAAATATTGCAAGTCCATGGAAGCTTCTCACATCTCCCATGGATTTTGGTGTTGGCCTTGAGTAAGAATAGCATTCACCTTTGAAGGATCCATCTTCAAACTTCCCTTGGAGATGACAAAACCAAGGTAGACTAGTTCTTCCTTTATGAATTCACACTTTTCCATGTTGATCAACAAATTCTCCTCTTGTAACCTCCTTAGTACCATGTCAAGGTGCTTCAAATTTTCTTCTTTAGACCTGCTAAACACAAGGATGCCATCTAAATAAAATACAACAAACTTTCCAATGAAAGGTCTCAATACCTCATTCATAAGGCACATAAATGTACTAGGGGCGTTTGATAACCCAAAGGACATCACCAACCAATCATAGAGCCCTTCATTAGTCTTAAAATTTGTCTTCCATTCATCCCCCTCTCTGATCCTTGTCTGATGGTACCCGCTCTTTAGATCAATCTTGGAAAAGTAAGATGCTCTTGATAGAAAATCCATGAGGTCCTCCATTATTGGCATCGGGAACCTATATCTGATTGCATGATCCTATTAATGGCTCTTGAATCAGTGTAAAGCATCCATTTCCCATCCTTCCTTAGTGCTAGGATAGTAGGAACAACACATGGGCTCAAACTCTTCCTCACTAGCTCTTTATCCGTCAACTCTTGCACTTATCTTGCAATCTCCTCATTTTGAGCAGGTTTCATCTTGTATGCAGCCTTATTAGGTGATGCAACCCTTGGAATCAAATCAATATGGTGGCTTATATCCCTAATGGGAGGTAGGGAACTAGGTAATTCATTCACCGTTATGTACTTGTACCTTTCCAACAACTCTTGGACTTCATTTGGTGCATTTTCCTTCTTCTTTGTGGGCAGATCTCCTTCACTTTTTGGCTTCATAATCAGGAAGAATCCTTTTCCTCCTCCTTCGTTCAAGGTCTTCATGAACTCCTTCTCACCCACCATCAAAATAATAGGCCCTTCATGCTTTGGCTTGTCTTCTTCTAGGAGAGGTGAAAGGTTGTAAGTCTTCCCATCCTTCAAAATGGAGTATGTGTTCTTCTCCCCATCATTCTTGGTCTTCCTATCGAAGTACCAAGGCTTACCAGAAATATATAGCTTAATACTTGTACTCAATTTTTTTTTCATTAGATCTCATACATTATAAGTCATGACATGGATCTTGCTATTATAACTTTTTTGTGATTGAATAATTTGTTGTTTTATTTTTAGATGTTGGTTGTGGAAACACCTCCAAATGTTACAAGGGCAATGGATATCGGTGTTTCATCCGCTATACAATCCTCCATGGCTTTGATAAAGGAGGTATGAGGAAAATTACTAAATTTCAATTTACATTTGTTGTTATAGATGTTAATTCTAGTGAAAAAACAAACCATTATTGATTCATAGTTTAATTCCTATTTGGATGGTTTATACAGGGCTTGAACACACCTGAGCATCAGCATGCAAATATTTCCATCATGGAGAGTGATCTTGAGATGGAAGTAAGTGATTATTTTGTTAAATATATCATTTCTTATAATGTAATTTCTATATATTAATGTCTTTACTTCTTATTGTAACAGTTAAGACTTCACCAGGAGCTAAACTATAGGAGGAGGAGTAGGAGCACTCCTCGAGCACAACACAAATGACAGATAGACTTATCACTATCAAATCACCAAACAAAGGGAAAAAATTTATTTCCAAAGCATGGAGAGAAATTAATTTTGATTCTAGAGCCCTTTCTTGTATGCCTAGACATGGCAATTTTGTACATATCTTGTATTGGATATATTTGACATTGTATGCCTATATGGCTATTTTGTAACTATATTTTATACTTATATCAACATATATTGATGTATGTGTACATGAATATTTGGTTAATACAAATCTTTTATATTGATGGTGTTCATATTTGCTCTTTTTGACAATACCAAAAGCATGGCTGCATACAGATTAGGCAAAAGACTTTTCCTTTTAGATTAGCAATGCATGGAAGTTTTAAAAAGTATCCTTGATATTACACAATGATATGTGTTTATACCATAGTAGAAAAAATATTTTGGGGAAAAAATTAAAAAACCAAAAGTATAAGATTGTTTGAAAAAATCAAGAAAAAGTCTAGAAAAAATCGGAAAAAAATCAGATTTAAAAAAAAAAAGATAAAAAAAAGTAGAACAATTTCTGAGATAATTTTTTTTTTAAAAAAAATTAAAGGCATTCCCATAGCATAGAGGTATAGAGAGCAAATACAATAAAGAGTTTAACTAATAAATTGTAATTTTTAATTTTTTTGTAGTTTATATTCATATCATTGATTACATTGCATTGCACATATTTCAAACTCAAAGCATTGCTTCAGATTGCATAACTAATAACTAGATACTGATAGATGAAAAAATTTCAATTACAATATATAGTTTTTACAAATTCAAGCTAAGCGATTATGCAATTATTTCACATTGCATAACTAATAACTAGGAGCAATTGCCAATTGCATTTGCTTGTCATGGCATTCTATGAGACCACATTTCTTTGAGGAATTTTTTCAAACAATTCATTGCCTTGTCTATACTACCACATTTTTGATACATGTCTACCAAAACATTTTTTCAAATAGTTCACTACCTTGTTGCTATGGTTGAAATTCTAAAACAAGTGCTTTCAAACAAGCTATGGATGCTTCAAAAAAATCTATCAAAAGCATAATAGTAATCAATATCATAAACAAGGTAGTGAACTCTTTGAAAAAATGCCTCAAAGAAATGAGGTCTCATGGTGATGGAATGCCATGACAATGAAATGCTTTTGATTGTCATGGAATTCCATCACCATGAGACCTCATTTCTTTTAGGATTTTTTCAAAGAGTTCATTGCCTTGTCTATGCTAACACATTTTTCATACATGTCTATCAAAGAATTTTATCAAAAAGTTCATTGTCTTAATGCTTTGGATAAAAGCCTAAAATAGGTGCTTTCAAACAAGCTATGGATTGTCATGGCATTCCATCACCATGAGACCATATTTCTTTGAGGCATTTTTTCAAACAATTCTCTGCCTTGTCTATTCTACCACATTTTTCATATGTGTTTACCAAAGAATTTTATCAAATAGTTCACCTCCTTTCTCCTATGGCTAAAAGCCTAAAATAGGTGCTTCCAAACAAGCTATGGATGCTTGGAAAAAATCTATCAAAGCATAATTTAATAAGCAATAGCATAGACAAGGCAGTGAACTGTTTGAATAAAAGCCTCAAAGAAATGTGATCTCAATGGTGGTGGAGTGCTATGACAATCCATAGCAATTTTCTTGTCATGACATTCGTCATGGCATTCCATCACCATGAGACCACATTTCTTTGAGGCATTTTTTCAAATAGTTTAATGCCTTGTCTATGCTACCACATTTTTCATACATATTTACCAAAGCATTTTATCAAATAGTTTACCCCCTTGCTGCTATGGCTAAAATACTTTAAAATAGGTGCTTCCAAACAAGCTATGGATGCTTGGAAAAAATCTATCAAAGCATAATTTAATAAGCAATAGCATAGACAAGGCCCAGTGAACTATTTGAATAAAAGCCTAAAAGAAATGTGGTCTCAATGGTGGTGGAATGCCATGACAATCCATAGCAATTTTCTTGTCATGGCATTCCATCACCATGAGACCATATTTCTCTGAGGCATTTTTTCAAACTATTCATTGGCTTGTCTATGCTACTACATTTTTCATACATGTTTACCGAAGCATTTTATCAAACAGTTCACCTCCTTGCTCCTATGGCTAAAATCCTAAAATAGGTGCTTCCAAACAAGCTATGGATGCTTGGAAAAAATCTATCAAAGCATAATTTAATAAGCAATAGCATAGACAAGGTAGCAAACTGCTTGAATAAAAGCCTCAAATAAATGTGGTCTCAATGGTGGTGGAATGCCATGAAAATCCATAGCAATTTGCTTGTCATGGCATTCATCATGCCATTCCATCACCATTAGACCACATTTCTTTGAGGCATTTTTTCAAACAGTTCACTGTCTTGTCTATGCTACCACATTTTTCATACATGTCTAGCAATGCATTTTATCCAACAATTCACTGCCTTGCTGCTATGGCTAAAAGCCTAAAAAAATTACTTTCGAACAAGATATGGATGCTTGGAAAAAATCTATCAAAGTATAATAGTAAGCAACAAGCTATGGTCTCATGGCTTTTTTTCACGCGAAAATCAATGTGATTTTATTCACTTTTTTTGCAGGTTATAAACACTTTTTTTTTGCCAATTTTGTTGTTTTAAATGACATTCAAGTTTATGGTGATTTTGTTTTTTATATGGTCATATGTGATATTCTAGTCTTAATTCATTCTTCTAGGTTGCGTAGATATATATTTTGTTTTTACATGTTTTTTGTACCAACGAACCCAAAACAACTAAACCACCCTCCAAATTTTTTTGGCCAAACCAGCATGTTTGGGTGAGAAAGAGGACTATTCCTAGCATGAATATGCCTATTCGAACATGTTGGAACAGTCTGTTTGGTCATACAAGTTGCAGAACGAAAGTTGCACCACTTTGCAACTTTCCACTACTTCTATTTGACACTTTTTCTATCAACAAAAATTTGGAAACCATGGGAAAACCACTTCGAGATAACAAAAACCAAGAGAGGTTATTGTAGAGGGGCCCAACGCAATCCCATGGGATTAGATGAGAAGTTTCTAAGGATCACGGTGTCTGAGTAACCTCATGCTGAAGTTTGTAGTGATTTTTCCCTATGGACCCTTAAGGGATCAATCCGGTTGAACATAGCTCAGAGTGATTCCGCATGTTTGGGTGCAAAAGAGGACCATGCCTAGTGTAAACATGCCTATTTAGATGAGTTGGAATAGTTTGTTTGGTCACACGAGTTGCAGAACAAAAGTTGCACCACTTTGCAACTTTCCACTTCTTCAATTTGACATTTTTTTCATCAACTAAAACTTTGACACCACGGGAAAACCACTTTGAGATAATGTAAACTAAGAGAGGTTATTGTAGAGGGGCCCAATGTGATCCCATAGGATTAGATGAGAAGTTTCTAGGAATGACGTTGTCTTGGTAACCTCATGCTAAAGTTTGCAGCCATTTTTCCCTTTGGACCCTTAAGGGATCGATCCGGTTGAACGTAGTTTGAAGTGATTCCACGTGTTTGGGTGCGAAAGAGGACCATGCCTAGCATAAAAATTCCTATTTGGATGCGTTAGAATAGTTTGTTTGGTCACATGATTTGCAGAATGAAAGTTGCACCACTTAGCAACTTTTCATTACTTCCATTTGACACTTTTTCCATCAACTGAAATATGGACACCACAAGAAAACCACTCCAAGATAGTGAAACCTGAGAGAGGTTATTGTAGAGGTGCCCAATGCAATCCCATAGGATTAGATGGTAAGTTTCTTACCATCATGGTGTCCGAGTAACCTCATGCTGAAGTTTGCAGACATTTTTCCCTTTGAACCCTTAAGGGATCAATTCAGTTGAACATAGCTCGAAGTGATTTTGCATGTTTTGGTGTGAAAGAGGACCATGCATAGCATAAAAATTCCTATTAAGATGTATTGGAATAGTCTGTTTGGTCACACGAGTTGCAGAACGAAAATTGCACCACTTTGCAACTTTCCACTGCTTCCATTTGACACTTTTTCTATCAACTAAAAATTGGAGACTACGGGAAAACCACTCTGAGATAATGAAAACTGAGAGAGGTTATTGTAGAGGGGCCCAACGCGATCCCATAGGATTAGACAGGAAGTTTCTAAATATTACGGTGTCCGAGAAACCTCATGCTGAAGTTTGTAGGCATTTTTCCCTTTGGACACTTAAGGGATCGATCTGGTTGAACATAGCTCGGAGTGATTGTGCGTGTTTGGGTGTGAAAGAGGACCATGCATAGTGTAAAAATTCCTATTTAGATGCGTTGGAATAGTCCGTTTGGTCACACGAGTTGCAGAACAAAAATTGCACCACTTTGCAACTTTCCACTGCTTCCATTTGACACTTTTTCCATCAACTAAAAATTGGAGACTACGGGAAAACCACTCCGAGATAACAAAAACTAAGAGAGGTTATTGTAGAGGGGCCTAACGCAATCCCATAGGATTAGTCATAAAGTTTCTAAGCATCACGATGTCCAAGTAACCTCATGCTAAAGTTTGTAGGCCTTTTTTCCCTTTGGACCCTTAAGGGATCGATCCAGTTGAATGTAGCTCAGAGCGATTCCGTGTGTTTGGGTGTAAAAGAGGACCATGCATAGTGTAAAAATGCATATTCAGACATGTTGGAACAGTCTGTTTGGTCACACGAGTTGCAGAACGGAAATTGCACCACTTTGCAACTTTCCACTGCTTCCATTTGACACTTTTTCCATCAACTAAAAACTGGAGACTATGGGAAAACTACTCTGAGATAACAAGAAATGAGAGAGGTTATTATAGAGGGGTCCAACATGATCCCATAGGATCAGATGGGAAGTTTCTAAGCATCACAATGTCTGAGTAACCACATGCTAAATTTTGCAGGCATTTTTCCCTTTGGACCCTTAAGGGATCGATCCAGATGAACGTAGCTCAGAGCAATTTCACATGTTTGGGTGCAAAAGAGGACCATTCCTACCATAAAAATGCCTATTTAGACATGTTGGAATAGTCTGTTTGGTCACATGAGTTGCATAACAAAAATTTCACCACTTTGCAACTTTCCACTGCTTCCATTTGACACTTTTTCCATCAACTAAAAACTGGAGACTACAGGAAAACCAGTCTGAGCTAATGAAAACTGAGAGAGATTATTGTAGAGGGACCCAACATGATCCCATAAGATCAGATGAGAATTTTCTAAGTGTCACGATGTCCGAGTAACTTCATGCTAAAATTTGTAGAAATTTTTCCCTTTGGACTCTTAAGGGATCGATTCGGTTGAACGTAGCTTAGAGCGATTCCGTGTGTTTGGGTGTGAAAGAGGACCATGCCTAGCATAAAAATACCTATTCAGACATGTTGGAATAGTCTGTTTGGTCACACGAGTTGCAGAACAAAAATTGCACCACTTTGCAACTTTCCACTGCTTCCATTTAACACTTTTTCCATCAACTGAAAACTGAAGACTACGGGAAAACCACTTCGAGATAACGAAAAATAAAAGAGTTTATTGTAGAAGGGACCATTTCAATCCCATAGGATTAGACAAGAAATTTCTAAGCATTATGATGTCTAACTAACCTCATGCTGAAGTTTGCAGGCATTTTTCCCTTTAGACCCTTACGGGATCGATTTGGTTGAACATAGCTCAGAGTGATTCTGTGTGTTTGGGTATGAAAGAGGACCATTCCTAGAGTGAAAATTCCTATTCAGACACGTTGTAATAGTCCATTTGGTCACACGATTTGTAGAACGAAAATTGCACCACTTTGCAACTTTCCACTGTTTCCATTTGACACTTTTTCCATCAATTAAAAACTAGAGACTACGGGAAAACCACACCAAGATAATGAAAACCAAGAGAGGTTATTGTAGAGGGGCCCAACATGATCCCATAGGATTAAATGAGAAGTTTCTAAGCATCACGGTATCTGACTAACCTCATGCTGAAGTTTGCAGACATTTTTCCCCTTAGACCCTTAAGGGATCGATTTAGTTGAACATAGCTCAGAGCAATTCCACATGTTTGAGTGTGAAAGAGGACCATGCCTAGCATAAAAATTCCTATTTAGACACATTGGAATAGTCCATTTGGTCACACGAGTTGCAGAATAAAAATTGCACCACTTTGCAACTTTCCACTGCTTCCATTTGACACTTTTTCCATCAACTGAAAACTAGAGACTATGGGAAAACCACTCTGAGACAACGAAAACTGGGAGAGGTTATTGTAGAGGGGCCCAATTTGATCCCATAAGATTAGATAAAATTTTTCTAAGAATCACAGTGTCTGAGTAACCTCATACTGAAGTTTGTAGGAATTTTTCCCTTTGGACCCTTAAGGGATCGATCCATTTGAACGTAGCTTAGAGCAATTCCATGTGTTTAGGTGCGAAAGAGGACCATTCCTAGTGTAAAAATTCCTATTACATGATAAATGGTCTGTAAATCCCTTATTTAAAACAAATAACCCTAAAACACTTAAATTACAAGGTTCACTACATGAATCCCCTTATTGATCAACTTCTTTACATCATGACTCAATTGACCTAATACATACAAAAATGGTATTGAATCCTTATTAAATGAAATAGAATGACTTCAAACCATCTAACAACACCCTAAATGATCAAATGACCAAATAATAGAAACCACAAGGGTTCAAGTGTTGAAAAGATGGAGTTGGTGCTCCTACTTTCAAAAGTATGATTGCCAACAACATACAACATTCACAAGGCCTTTTTCAAGGCATATCAACCTCCTCAACCGAATACAACCACTTTTCAACTTCTTTTACAAGTGTGACCCTTCAACTTCTAAGTATTTGTAAAATGACAACTTTTCGTTTGACAACATTACATTGTTATGTGCAACTTTTGACGTATTGATGTAAATGACTCCATACCTAAACTAGTGACCTTATGATGGCCTCATTACATCATCTTGACCCTTACTTTATGAATTTACATACATTTTCACATTTAGGCCATTCAAGGCTTCATTACACTAAATTGACAGCATGCTAACATGACATTGTAACCTCATATCCTACCAACCTAGATTGACTTAAAACACCATTGTGCATATACTTACAAATTAATCCAATGAAGCATCCGGGTCTACTCTATTCTTTATTGTGTCAAGTATTGCCTCATGGTCAGACTCACAGACCTTCCACAAGGTCCTGTTCAAAGGTCTACCTCGATATTTTCTCAAATGAACATTAGATGCCATGACAAGGTTTGAGTAATGAAGAATCTTATGATGCATGTCAAATTCCTCAAACAACCAATGTTTAACACTCTTATGTGGGTACCTTCTCAGCCATGTTCTAGTAACAACAACTGAGCCTGAAGGGTATTCAAATTTTTCTCCATCTATAATTGGGGATTCCAATTTCTTTTTTGTCTTGACACAATGACACAAGTAATAGTCTGTACCCTCTTCGTTGTCTTCATCTGCAATAACTACATAAACATGCCCTACATTTATATGTGCGGAATATCTCTTGAAATTAGTCAACATTATGAATATAGTACAAAGTAAAATAACAATATGTAATTTCAAATACTAAGCAAGTAGATATATTACCTAGTTGAACTAGATCTGATACATGGTCAAAGTCGACCGATGATTCCATCTGTATTAGTTCCAATGCCATTGGAGGGTGATACATGTGAAGTGGGCTAAGATAACTTGTCAACCATTTTTCAACCCACTACCCTGACTCACAATCATTCCAGGCTTGCATTGCACATGAAGCAAAAAAGTATGCCATCTTACGTGTATCGATACTCCATGAACCTGCACTCGAGCTAAGGAAAGAGTGCAACTCACTCAATCATGTTAGTGTATAACAATCCTAATATGGTGCAATGTTAGTATCATCCATCAACCAAAAAAATATATGAACTGAAGACATACCTTCATTACTTGAACCCATCGAACCATTACACCACTCGATGATTGATCTTGCATCTATCAATTGTGTACTGTCTTTATACTTTAACTCTTCTCATGCTAATGCTCTTTTCACACATGCTCCTGCACCGTCATGCTCCCCCTTTCCATTTTCCACCTCACAAAAGTTCCACATATGTTGAACACGTGTAGTGAGATGCATCCTACACAACCAGTAGAACATGCGCGTGTTCTTGAACTGTGTTGCACAGTTATTTGACCATATTATATGTCGATCATATGATATGCCCCTCTGAGCCAAATGATTGTAGAACATCTGGAAGAAAACTTGCACGAACTGTAGAGAATGAGTGCGATCATCACTAATATAAAAGTGATAATCCCTCAATACCTTCCTTTCATCCTCTGTACTTTCAACTACATGTATGAATGCTATGTGCAAAAATATCGAAACCTATGTGGAGTTGTAATACCGTGACTACACCTCATGTTGTGGCTATAGAATGTAGTTCTCTGCAAAGTCAACCACTGATACTATGTTACCAAGTGGAAAGGTGTCATTGCATAGCTTGAATTGCATTTCCAGCCATTGGGCTCTATGGGTATGCCTTGCATACTCACACACTTGATTCTCACGAAACATGGACATGAATTGATACACTGGAATCTTTTGAATAACCAACTCACACCTTTTTGCTTCAAACCCATCTTTTGTAGCATTTTCCACTATTTTATACTTCCCAAACTCTACTAGTTTTTGTCCCACCTCATATGTGCTTTCCATATGTTGACATACTAGAATTCGTTGCAAGCCACCGCAACGCTCGCATGAACCATCCAAGCATGTTGTCCTATAGAATATTTGGCCATCCTCTATTTCACATAATTTTTTTTATAAGAACTCTCTTGAAGATTTTGGTGGGGCTTCTATGCCACAATCTTGCAAAACATCATTAGTATGCAAATCTAAACATATAGAACGATAAACATCATAATGGTTAGAGAATTCAATATATAGTTTACAACAACAAGTAGTGCATGTGTGATTTATCTTGACATAAAAAGGTTTAATCATTTCAAAAAATATTTGAGAAATACTAATTTGAGGATAATAATTTTGAAATTTATGAAAAAATTGGGTTTGAGTCATATCCAAAAAATGCTTTGGATGTGGCTTTCAGTTTCCACTACCGATTCTCCTTCTTATGACATCCCTTTGATTCAGAGATGACCTTGTATTATTCTTCCAATAATATTCAATTAGTGTTCTCAATGCTTCAACCAATTTTTTTATCTTTGTGTGGCAGTCTCCCCGAGAATGCCCATAATTCATTTGAATTGGTTCCCTCAATTCTTTGCCGCCTTTGAATGACTTTTGATAAATTTTTTCTACTAATTCCCATTTGTTCACTTGTCTTTTTAATGAGGCAAGATCTCTTTGTTTGATAGCTTACCAAATTTGATGTAATGACACATTGGGTGACATTACTATCTTTTGAGCATGAGGTTTTACCCACACTGTCATAAGCATCCATTAGATTCTTCACAATAGTGTTTTCACTTGATGCATTTGATGTTCTCAACCCAAGAGTCTTCATGATGTTTTTGTACTTTAAACCCCACATCATTTGAACAAATAGTTGACATCTTGCAGTCTCATTTAGCCTTTCAAAGAACATTTTCCAAATCTTATCAGCATATCTTCTACAAGTGCATTCTGGAATCTTACCTTCCATGTGCTGCAAAATATCCTCATCAATATTAATCAAAAACTTTGACTTTCTATGCAAAATTCTAGGTGGTGTTCTCTTAGGTACATACATCTTAACATTAGCAATTTCATCAATATTGAATTGAGGTGGGGTAGATTGCGTACCTTTGATCGAGGGTGGAATTGAAGACATACCTTGAGGTTCACGTGGGGATGATGGCATATCTTGTTCCTCAACTCTGAGTGATGATGTACTCTCAACTTCAGATGTGGTGGATGGTGTCCAACCATACTCACTTGTGGTAGATGGTGTCCCTCTATATTCACTTGTGCTTAATGGTGTCCCTTCGTATTCACTTGCGATAGAGGGTGTGTCTCCAACTATGGTATTTTCATCTCCTCTAGCACAACTCTTTCAAATTCATTCCCTTTGTGTTTCCAATTTATTTTCTCTTTTTGATGGTTGAGGTTCCTCTTCAACTGGCTTGTTTTCATCAATTGTTCCCAATTTCTGCTTTTCACGATATTCCCTCATTTGTTTTTTCTCTTTATCTCTGATGGCTTGGAGCTGATCATCTGCTTGTTTTTTCCTTTTAATAGTTCGTTTCTTCGGCATGACGAATAATTTTACCTATGCAAAAAGTGCTAAGTTGTCAAATTAACTAATTGAAAGCTTTGGAAGCATACACAAAGAAAGTCAATGAAAGTTGGTTTGTATAACTGTTTGACAAAATAACTCAATGAAAGCTTTGGAAGCATACACAAAGAAAGTCAATTGTTAAATTTAATAAAATACATCAAAGAGATGTGGTTTAAAAATTTAATAGGAAAGTGTATCAAATTGTGTGATTTAAAATGTCCATTGACAATGTAAGGTTGTAACATGACAAACTGGTGCAGGAGCACATAGGTCATGAAATTCCTTCAAAAGGATAATTTCTTCAATTTGTAATGTTCAAGTAAATATGATGAGTGAAGGTCATTAAATGATGAATTTTAATGTATTTTCACCATGAAATAGGTCACTAGGTGATATTATTGAAAAGTTGCTTTTTATAACAAAAGTTGTCAATTATTGTAAAAATGTAAAATTGCACAAAAGCAGGGAGGTGAAGAGTCTTTTTTGTGGAAGGGTGAGGATGGGTTGATGAAGATGAAGATGAAGTTATTTCAACTGATTTAGAAACCTTTAAAAAGAATCGTAAGCTCGCGAAAGGAAGATCTTGTATCCCAAAAATCCATAAAAATTAATAAAAAAACCTCTGCTCAGTTATTTTGGAAAGCTTTTATATTCTTGTTTTTAGGTTGCATAGTGATTCAAGCATTCTAAGATTTGATTCTTGTTAGGGAAAGAAACTTCTTTCATTCTTGAAATTTGTAGGAATTGTAATTCAAATAATCAATCTAATTTGAATTTAGTTTCCTAAGTCTCGGTCTGTGGTTTCCTCAGAATTGTTTTGAGAATCTAAAAAGTGATTCTTAGCCATTCCACCGATGTAGGGCTAGTAGGTCAGTGGAATGGATCATATTTAGTGTATTTTCAATGTGAAGATGTGTGTGGCAGGGGTAAATAGAAATAAGAAGTTGGGATACTATTGCACGAACAAAATTCTGAATTTTCTCATTAAAAAAAATGGTGTTTTCAAGTAGGGTTTGAGGAAACAAAATGTAGAGGATCTTAGAAATGATTTCAAAATAATTTTCAGACATAATGAAGCATGTTTCAATTGTTGGGTGGAGTATAAACTTTTATAAAATTTTATAGTATGTTGAAATAAATGTTCTACTCTGTTTTGTGAAATAAGTGTATAAAATTTTATAGTATGTTGAAAAGGATCAAAATAGGCCTAAGAATCTGTATTGGGATTGTGTAAATGCTTTATGATAGAAAAGGAATCACTCGATTAGATGGAATGTTGGTCTCCTAGAGATATTTGGCATTGTTTGCTAAAAACATAGAATATGTAGAAACAATGAAAGGAATGTTGTTAAGTGCTTGGGAGCAGTCTCATTTGTGATGCCACAGTTGTGTCTATGCTTGGTAATATTTTGAAGGTAGATTGTGAAAGATTTGATGATTTGGGCATATGTTTCCAATATATGGCAATGGTTTCTTGAATGCAAAGTAGTCAGAGTGAAAGATTTGATGATTTGATGATTTTGGTTGAATGAAAAGTAGTTTTGGATGAATTTGAAAAAGTTTGTATAAATTGATCTTTTACTCTTTATTGATTTGGGAAGGAAGTTCCATAAAGAAATGATGTTTTTGAGTGGCTTGGAAATTTGCTATTGCATCACAAACAAACAATTTGATCAACATGGAATAAGCAAAACAAAAAAAATGAAAGCCAACCATAATAGAATGAAAGAAAAAGTACAAAGATTTCACATACCTAAAAATGAAAAGTTTCAAATAGAGGAGTTCTACCCAATTATGCAGCCTTTGCTTCTTCCTTCCTCAAACTCCTCAAAAATTTGACTTCTTCAAAAACTTTTTCCCCTCCAAATTTCAATTGTATATCAATTATCACTATAATTCAAACTTGAATTGATATTATATGCCTCTCAACGTGAAAACTCTGCTATTTCATGCAAAGGTGATTGAAAGAACATTCAAAAGGTGATGGAATCTCAAAATCATGCATGCACACTTCACTCAATCACCAGAAAGCTACTTTTTGTTGGATCATGTGCAAAACCAGGAGAATATGCAGAATGTGGGCCGACATGAAGGGTATATTGTGATTTTTTACTATTTTTAGTGATAACGTGAGCATGCTATTTAATCCTAAATGAACATATCTCTATTGGTTAATAATGCACTCGCATTATGATAAATTTGGTTTTTTAAGCTTTAGATGGTACATTTATAGGGTAGAGGATTAGGGAGAGAGCTAGAGGGAGTGAGAGAGAGAGATACCTAAGAGAGGGAGATATGAGAGAGAGAGAGGAAGGGAGTGAGAGAGAGATAATGGAGGGAAGGGCTAAGGGTAGAGGGTAGAGGATTTAAGGGTAGAGGGGAGAGAGATAGAGGGAGTGACTAAGAGGGAGAGACCTAAGAGAGGGAGAGGGGGTAGGAGGGAGATGGTTGAGAGAGGGAGAGAGAGAGAGAGA
>VDFB02026320.1:48724262-49072355 GCA_007258455.2 Sequoia sempervirens | reverse complement strand
CTCACACCCTAAACCCTCTCCCACACTCTGCAACTCTCCCCAACTCTCTTCCACTCTCTCCTCCCTCCCTTCCACCCTAACTCCCACTCTTCCACACTCTCCCACACTCTCTCCCACTCTCCCACACTCTCTCCCACTCTCTACCACCCTCTCCCACTCTCCCACTCTCTCTCACTCTTCCACCCTCCCACACTCTCTTCCACTCCCACCCTCTCTCACCCTCTCTCCCATAAGCATAAATACATACATATAGGCATACATACATGCATGCATACATACATGACATACTAGCATACATATACATACAAACATATGAAAAAACATAAAAAAAAATGGCATTTAACTAAAGGAATAAATAACGCGAGTGCGCTATTTGTTGTTAAAAATGTTCCACAGAGAAGAAAAAGTGAAAACTAGTAAATAATGTGCTTGCGTTATAACACGCTCAAATTATATTTTTTTTTGGGATTCCCCAAGCCTTGGCTTTGGTATTTGCCTTGGAATACCAACCCAAAGGTTTGAGGTCATTCCCAATCATTGGAGACATGTTTTTTGCAAATTCTATAATTTTTCACATAATCGAGTTCATGCTCACCGTCAGGATTGCATTTGGTTCAATATTGATGAAATAGAACACATGGGTAATGTTAAGTTCTCTCTTAGCTTTCCAACGATATAATTTTTTTCACTTTTTGACAATGTGAGGGCTTTCATCCATAATTTCTTTTGTTTGTATGTTTGTTTTTTTTTCAAAAAGCAGTGTTTGGTTTTTTTTCGTTATAAATTAACCATTCATCAAAATTTCAAACAAATTACATTTTTAGAAACTAGACTCCATCCTACAAATTTTAAAAAATAAAAATTTAAAAAAATCTATTACTTTCCAAAATTTATAGGGGGAGCACGACCGAAATTCTGCTTTTTAGGAAGTGCCCACTTAGAAAATTAGTAAAAAATTAAATATTCATTAAAAAATTATTAGAAAAATTTTGCACCAACTAGATACTGTTAGCTAACTTCTGACCATAGTGATTTTAAAAATATTAAAAAAAGCTCACCATGCTCAGGTCGTACAAGAGTTGTTATGTTATGTTTTTCTGACAAAAACAACACAAATTTGTGTACATCCATTTGTTGAACCCCTTAATCTCAACCATTTTAAAAATAAATTAGTAGTTGAGAAAGTAGACTTAGAGCACTTCGATCCTTGTTTTTATTCCATCTCAAAATTTTGAGTGTAAGTATCCTCAATTTCACGACCAAGGTCAGCATTTCCTGATTTCAAAAAAAAAAAGTGGCCACTTAAGCCCCCTTTTTGGGAACCATCTTGGTGCGCTTACCCTTACCCATGAACTGGATTGGTGAAGCCTAGAAGTTAGCTTGGTGATTATCAATCGCCACATGGATTTGATGTTGGTTCTTGTTCTTCAAATTATTCATGCTTTGATAACACACACTGGCATAGTGCTCACTACCGCATATGTAACAACCTTCACGGGGTGCTCTAGGTCTATCTGAAGAATCTCTCATGTTATTGTTATTATTATTATTGTAGTCTTCCCTCTTGTTGTTCTGATTCTCATCATTGTGGTCATAAGAATTTTTACCCCTCTTGAGATTCTTGATCTGATGGTTGTTGTTATTGCCCTAATTATTTTGATTTTGATTACAGTTATTCTGATTGTTTCCTTGTGACTTCTTGTTACCATACTTAGCCTCTCTACTCTTCTTGTAGTTTGCAACCTATTGTAACTTATGTTCCTGCTTGGTTTCTTTCTCAAAAGCTTCATCCATGGTGGAAGGATTATGAATGTCTACTTCAGCTCCAATTTGAGGCCTAAGCCCCAAGATGAATTTGTGAATCTAAAACCTCTTATCAAGTTGGTATTGAGGTACGTATTTGAGCAAGTGGGAAATTTTTTCCCAATACTAAGTTACCATCATTTCCCCTTGAGTGGGAGTCTTGAATTCAGTTATCTTTTTTTCATAGTATGATTGTGGTAGATACCTCTTTCTAAACAGTTATAAAAATTGTTCCCAAGTCACCTTTCCATGTAAAAAATGTTTTTCTTCCTTTTCGTTCTCCCACCAAGTGGTTACTTCACCTGAGAGTTGATATGATCCCCATTCAGTCTTAGTTTCATTGGACAGATTTCATAGGGAAAAATACTTTTCCATCTCAATCAACCATGCTTCTGCTCTGTCCCTAAATTCTTTTCCATCAAATTTTGGTGGGGTGACCTATTGATGGTGCCAAGTTGACCCACAACATGTAGGTAAGATAAAAGTGAAATATTTCACCTCTCCTGAAAAAGACAATCAGCAATCAAACTGATCACCTCCCAAGGTCTTTGATGTTCGTTCACAATGTTGTTGTTTCTCGAAGTGGTCAATATGGTTGTAAAGTTCAAGGGGCTTGCTGGTTTTGAGCTTCTAGATTGTTATAAGATCAAACATATATTTAAACTTACTTTAAATGATGGTTTTAAAGAAATAGAAAAAAGGTAGATTAAAGCTTTTAAACTGAAGAGAATGTTGATTCATCCAACTAATCAGACTTGTTACCTTCCAATGAATTCCTAAACTGAAACTGCAGAATAAAGTTAACTTGTAATTAATACAAGGTTTCATTTATTCACAACACTCATTCACAGTGTAAACTTCAACAGTAGATTGCAAATCATCATTTAAACAGAACATAAGATAAAATTTCATTCCTTGAAAGCTTTCCAAATCAAATAATTAACCCAAGAAAAATACCACTCTAGAGCACAATATGAAGTAGATTTAAATATGGTTGCTTCTACTGTTGGTGAAATAGATAAAAAACATTTACAAATCTGGCAAGATCACCAGAGTACAAAAATTCTAGGTCTTTGAATTATCTCCATCTATACTAAGAAAATTTGGAAGATACATCACCTCCTCCTATTGAACTTGACTCCTACTCTACTTTTGCTATTGATTTTTTCTATCTTCTAACCCTAACTTACTAATTCTAAACCCAAAGAGAAGAAGATAAAAAAGAAAAAGATCTATCTATGTCTCTGTATCTCTATTTGTATGTCTCTATATCTTGCAAAGAGGCAAAAATGCCATATTTATACAAAATTCGCCAAAAAGGCGTCAGCCCCATTTTACGGTTTACAAAAATGAGTTGGTTCCATAAGGGTTTGAACAAAATCAAGGATGCATTAAATGCATCTACTCTGTTCATGTCGGCCAAAGATAGCTCTCAGGCATGGTTTGCAGATCTTTTACAACCATCAACATTAACTCGCAGCCTTCGAGTCTACCATTAAGACTCCACGTGTTCATCCTCAACCTCAAAAATTGCCTCGCAGAGTGGCTTTGAATGTTCCAGCGGTATCTCCATTCATGCCCACCTACTCTTGCTAGTGAATATTGTTGGAAAATGTGTCTCAAACTTACTGACGTGAAACCTCTGAAAAAGAAAAGTCAATGTGACATTCTTTTTGTCTGGTCGACTAAAAGTTGTGTAACCTTATGGAATGCTTAGGTCACTGAGACCTTGTTGTTGTCTTACCAACTAGAGTTATCACTGAGACCTTTTTATCGTTGTGAGTTTTCCTACCTCTCTTCGCCTGGGGAGATGTCTTGGCGACTAGTGGACTTGGGGAGAAATGTGAACTTTCAGAATGACTCATCCCGACATTGTATGAATCGCTGATAGTTATTCATAAGGATGTCCTCAGTGAGACTCCTAGTGATAGGTAGCATCAGGGAGAGGTGTGACCTTCAGAGACTCTTAGCGATTGAGGATCTCTCACTGATTGTTTAACACTTCGGTGTGACCTGAAGGCTTGTTGGAAGTCATAGTGATTGTTGAAGTCTCGTTAATGAGTCTGCTATGGACTTTGGTGAGAGGTCTCACCGATCTTGCTGATAGTGATTGTTTGGGAGATGGTCTTGGATATTAGAATGACTCTTGCAACTCATTATGACCTCTTACCGATACTTTTAAGTCATGCCGATAGCGTCAGTGGAGCATTGTAGCATCAGGGAGACATGGCTAGTGTCTCACCAACATGCGATTCTACTTGAACATCTTCTGACCATCTGAAGATCCTACATGGTATGTGTTTGACCAATTAGAGGAAGCTGAAGGTGAATCGTTGGTGGTTAGAATATTGCAGTTGTTCCTAAGCTTTTCTTACAAATGTCCCATCCATCATTAAGACTTGTACCTTCTCCTTTTTACACTTTCCTCTCGGCCTAGAACCTTTGAGAGTTGACTTCCTTGAGAAACAACATCAGATGCTCTCGACATGCTTTAACCCTGCAAAACAATGCCTTCATTAGTCCTCTAAAGCATAGAAACATTATCATTCACCCTACCCTTCATAAATATTTCATTCTCATATTTATCAAAAAGAAACCCAACTCTGGCAGAGGTGAAACCAAATCCAAACCAGAAACATACCTACCTTTAATCCCGATAGGGTGGGAACTAGAATGAAAATGGAACTGGAACCAGATGAGGAAACTAAAGTTGGAAACAACTCCATATCCCAAATCCTTCCTAAACCCAGCCTCACAAAAGAGACCAAACACAAGGAACAAACATGAAACAAACGCAAGCGGGATCAAACCAAAAACCAATCTCAGGCAAACCACAATGTGGGTGGAAGTGGAACAAAAACATGACCCTAAAATTTCTCCAAATTCCAGGTTTGGTTTCCATCCTGGC
The DNA here is from genome assembly GCA_007258455.2 of Sequoia sempervirens. Taxonomy (NCBI): domain Eukaryota; kingdom Viridiplantae; phylum Streptophyta; class Pinopsida; order Cupressales; family Cupressaceae; genus Sequoia; species Sequoia sempervirens. The sequence continues at coordinate 49,067,644 of VDFB02026320.1, read as the reverse complement.
TCCACCTCCGACAACACACAAAGAAATGACAAAAAAAGGAAGAAAGGAAAAAGGAAGGGAAGAAAACATCCCACGGCCAAATGATCAGAACAAAAGGAAAAACAAATGAGTTCGGCAGAACTGGGACCGGAATAGAACAAGAACTTAGAACTTTAGAAAAGTTCTAGAGTTTGGTTTCGGTCTGTGTCCCACTTCTTCCAAAACAAACAAAGAACTGGTGGAACTAGAACTGGGAATAGAATAGAAACCAGAACTTGGAAGAAATTCCAAAGTTTGATTTTAGTCCTAGTTCCGCATCTGCCAAAATGATAGAAACAAACGCAGAAAACTGTTGGAACTGGAACCAAAAGGGGAAATAGAACTGGAACTTAGAATTTTTTTTGAAGTTCAGTTTCATTCTACATTTCATGTCCACCAGAACAAAGGATGACAAACAAACAAAAAAAATGAAACTAGCGGAACTGGAAGTAGAATGGAACCAGAAACCAGAACTTGGAAGAAATTCCAAAGTTTAGTTTCGGTCCCGGTTTCACGTCCGCCAGAACAAAACAAAAAATGCCTAAGGCAGAAAAGAAAAGGCCAAAGGATACAAAATAGAAAAAATGGGGAACTATTTTAAACAAGTTTAAAATGGGGTGGTTATGCAAGGCATTACAATTGGTGACTTGGCTGGGAAAATGGTTTAACCATTTTCAAGAAACCAAAGGATTTAGGTACCCAGAACTCCTGGTTTATGGACATCGCAACTCCAATTGGGTCAGTTTTAACAACCAAGGTTGAGCTAGAATCTCAAATGTAAATCAACATTGGCTACCCTTGAATCTATGTGTGTGTTTGACGGTGCATCACCCTTTTACAAAGTTTTCCTCATCTTTTGAACAATAATGTGCAAGATTTGAACTACATGAGTTGATTCCCTTTAGTTGTTAATGATTCCCTGGGCATTGCTCCGTTGCTAGTCAGGCGTCCATAGCCTTGATAGAGATACCTCTAGTTTTCTCAAAGCATTCCTCTACTTCCAGGTAGGTGTCCATAGCCCTGGTAGAGATACTGAAATCACCCATTCATATTGAGTTTTATTTTTTTAGATAGTTCTCTTTTCTTTTTATTCTTTTTCTTTTCTCTTTGAGTTTTAGATATTTCATTCAATTCTTTCTCAATATGTTAGATGTTTGACATCTGTTCTGGGTTGAAAACTACTATGGACCTCATAACAACATCTGGGGAATCAGATTTTTCACTCAAATCTTACAACACCATCGCCCTAAGAAAAATATACCATTACAAAAGGAGATGTTTTTATTGATTTGTGATAGATTCAATTGTAGTTAATGAAGATTGTTTACTTTGCATCTCATTTTCAAAAATTTCCATAACTCTTATTGGTAATGGGCATAAAACAATGAATTTAGGACAAAATCATCTAATCAGAAAACCTAAAAAATATCTAAACGAACTTCTCTCTTAATAACCAAAGTATACTTCAGATAACAACCCCCTTACAACTGCATAAAATGAAGGTCCCCACACAAAAACGAAACAACAAGCAAAAGAACAAAAAGGAAAGGGGAAGCAAGGAAAAAAACAAATTATTTACATATACACAACCCAAAAATATTAAACTTTACGACAAAAAAATAATATTTAAGAAACTATCCATTGATAGGCAATGGAACAGGTTCTCCCATTAAACCTCTTAGCTAGAAAGAATTTTCTCCTAGGATTTCAGCAATTTGATAGGGACCCAACCAGAGCTTATCAAACTTCTGGTGGTCACCTTTCTTTTTGTTAGCCTTATCCCATAGCAGCACAAGGTTTGATATTTTGAAAGCCTTGATTTTGGCTCTTTTGTCAAACCAATGTTTGACAACAGCCTGGTGCTTAAATAATTATTGCAAGGCAGCATCTCTCTGCTCTTCTAATTTCAAAAAGCCAGCTAACCTTACTTCAATCCTATCATCACTAGAGTAAAATTCCTGCATAAACTTAAGGACAGGTATTTACAAGTAAATAGGGAACATGGGCTCTTGGCCATATACTAGCTTAAATTCTAAAGTCTTCAAATCAACCTTGATCCTAGTCCTATCTTCCCATAAAGAAAATCTTAACTAGGTATGCCAGTCCCTAGGATTGTTCTCTAACAATTTTTTTATTACTCCTAGGAGATTCTTATTAGTTGATTCTGAAACTCCATTTCCTTGTGGATAATAGTATGAAGAATACTTTAAAACAATTTTATGATCATAAGCCCATGATATAAACTCAGCAGAAGAAAAGGCAGGGCCATTGTCACATACCAGTGCAAAGGGTACTCCAAACCTAGTTGTGATGCATTCGGTGAGGAACTTGATTATTACCTCCGTTGTGATATTCTTGTGAGGTATAGCTTTTCTCCATCTTGTGCAGTAATCTGTGGCAATCAAAATGAATTTGTGTCCTGCAGAAGAATCAGGATTAATTACCCCAATAAAATCAAGTGCCCATTGGGCAAATGGCCTTACCTCATAAACAAGCTGCAATGGCATGGCTGAATGGCGCTCTCTTGATGTAGACATTTGACATATGCTACATGTTATTACATGTTGGTGGGAATCCTTGAGCACACATGACCAATAATATCTAGATCTAAGGATCTGATGTGCTAACGAATTTGTAGAACTATGACCTGTGCCATGTTTCTAATGAAATTCAGCAATTGCATGCTTAGCCTCTTGCTAATCAAGGAATCGTAGTTAAACTCCCTCAAAGTTATTTTTGTATAAAAATCCTCCTTTGAGCATATAATAGGAGCTTTTCATTCTTAGTGCTCTCATCTGAGTTGTATTCATTCCCTTTGGGCACTGATTATTGAGCATGAAATAAATAATATTGGCATACCAAGGGTCATTAGAAAAGGACTTTGTTGTGTATTACTAAAAAATAATGTTCTCACCAACATCTACCATTGATTTAGATAGGCCTTGACCTCAGACAAGTTTCATAGGGAAAATCTCTAGATCAAACTCCTGTAGAATAGCCATCCATTTCCCCCTTCATTCTCCCAACTCGCTCTGCATAAGTAGAGACTTCACAGCAGCATGAGGAACCACAACAATAATCTAACTTCAAAGGATATAATTCCTGAACTTCTTGACAGCTCTAACTAACACAAAATCTTGTTTCTCAAGAGGTGGGCACTTGACTTCAACATTCTTAAATGAAGAACTCATGAAAGCAATTCGCCTTTCATCCCCTTCATCTCTTTGTTGTGTCAGGACATTGGCACATGAGTGTTCACAGGAAAAAGAATAGATATAAAATGGCTTCAAGTAGTCAGGAGTAGTGAGGATTGGTGCTTCCGAAATGGATTGCTTAACCTGAGAAAAAGTAGCCTTTGCCTCATTACTCCATTCTATTCTAACATCACACCTTGTTTTGGATTTGGATACATCAAACGTGAGGGTCCATAGCTGATCATGAGTTGGGGTTGATCCCTTTGAGGTTGTTGTGGTGTTTGGATAAGATAAACCATAGGTGGGGGCACTTGATCTTTTGCATAAAATATTGGGAATGGGTGTTTAATAGGCTCACCAGGTGCAATTTCCGATTCCTGGTCAGATACATCATGTAATCCTAGGATATCTTTTCGATAGTCACTTGTATCTTTGATTAATCCCTTGGGTTTTGGTATACTTGTGAGTGCAGGGGTATCAAACAAACCTTGGGGTTTTTCATCATAACTACGTTGGTCCGGTATTGAGATCGGGGTAGGTTCAGTTTGAGGAGGGACTTCCTTTGAAGGTATGTTATCCCTGGTTAACACTATTGCATTTTTGGCTTCAAATGAGAAGTGGCCTGAAGCGGCCTCAAGGTGACTTGGGCGGGTCTCTTTGGTTTGGGAAACATGATTTAAAACACCAATGCAGGGTTGGTAGGTCAGTTCTAAATGATTTTGGTAGTGTACCCTGCACCAATTAGCGAGTAGAAGACTTTGCAAATCGATATCTTCCCCTAAGACCAGTTGATCCTGTTGTAGCTTCCTAATCAATACCTGTTGGTTTACATTAATCATGGGATCAGGGAATTTTTGTATTGACAAATCTTGAGAATCAAGAACTGAAAAAGTTAGGATTTCCTCTCTTCTATAAACCCCTATCTCGGTTTCAAAATAAGCTACCTCATTGGGATAGTCATATTGAATGATGATATGTTTGAGGCAAGGTTCACTTTCAATCCTAATCTGGATAGGCATTCCCCTTCGTGGTAGCCACATGTGTGAAAATTTGAGGGAGAGATATCCCCCTATACTCTTCATTAAATCTTTGCTCAACAGCATACCATAAGTCTCGGGAATGTTTGCTACTTGAATATCCATAGTGGTTAAAATCCTAGGGTCATACCCTATTTGCACATGTATATTTCTCAATTCTCCAACTACATTAACCTCTGTTTTATCAAGTTGGATAACCTTTTTCTTTGTTTGGACAGGGTTCAATCCCAATTTCTTGCATATAGAAAATGGCATAACATTTCCAGAAGCCCCTAAATCTAGTAGATAATTATGTAGATTCTTCCCACAAATTCTCAAACTTAAAAGAAATGGTGGGGTACCTGCCTTGCTTTTGTTAAAGCTATGTTCATGTCTGTAGCAGGTGCCACCTTGGTTTTCCCTTTTCATTTATCAGCTTCTTCCAAGGCTTTCAGCACTATCTTTCATTGGGGAGGGAACCACTTTAGGATGTCAAAGTATGATACAGAGGTTTTCTATTTCTGCATCTCAGAAACAATATCAAATTCTATGTTATAGCTTGCATTACATTTGAAAACACCAAGTGAATTACCTTTGTTGTGGGAGTCAAGCGGACCCTTCGATGGAGGAGGGTTGTTATCAACACCCTAATTTAGAGGCACCATATGGTTAGGGGGTGATGATGTAGTGAACATACCCTTATTCTAATTTCTTGAAAAGTGTCCTCCCTTTGTCTGAAAGGCTTGGGCATCATACACATCTTCCTCTAGTTCATTCTCATTCTACATTGGGAATGAAGGTTCTTCTTCAAAGAGGTCATAAGTCATAGTTGTATCCACTAAGCCACCTCCTTTTTTTGAATTTCCTTGGAATTTTTGGGCATCTTCCTGTGCCATCTTCACGACCTTCTCCATTTCAAGGTAGTTTACCTTAGAATGAGTTGCAGTATCATGCAACCTACACTAGTTAGTCATAAAATTGACGTCAGCCACATTCACAACATGTGGCCTTTCCTCATTAGCTTGATAATTGTGAGGAACCCCACCATTATTTGGCCCTATATTCCATTGTTGGTTGTTATTTGGCCTCTGGTTATATCCTTTATTTTTATTTTGATAGCCTTGGTTAGGGGAGTTTTGGCCTTGATAATGTTGGAATTTGTGCCTCAATTCTTATTGACAAGAAACCTCTTGAAGACAAAGTCGGTGTGACATCATGAATGTCTAGCCGACTAACTATTCTGAAAGTTCTAAAATGTTCATGTCACTGTGATAGGGTCAATGTCTTGCCAACAAGACTATCGTTGTGACTTTCGGCATTCGGCATGACCTTTTGGCAAATGGATTTCTTCGGGCGATAATGTGATCTTTTGGGCTAACTCACGGGTCGCAGGGAGATGTCTCAGCGATGAAGCTAAGTCTTGCCGACAGATAGTATCCTTGTGGTCTTCGTGGTGACAAAAGACTTTCCTAGGAAGTCTTAGCAAAAGTCATAAGTCACGCCGATAGAATGTCTTCGGGTTAACCTTGGGCACTCAGAGAAATGTCTTGGTGAAGGGCTTATGTCTTGCCGACTCGATGAGACATGTTAGAGCTCGATGAAATGTCATGGTGAAAGTCTTGAGTCTTGTTGATAGTTAGTCTTTAGTAAGACTTAGGTAGCTCAGAGAAAGGTCACAACAATAGACACAAGTCTTGGCAACAGTGTGAATTTTGGTGGAAGTCCTATTTCAGTATGAAATCTCACCAAAACCATGGGGGTCTTGCTGATAGGTGAAAGGCTTTAGAGTAACATAAGGTTGTCAATAGAAAGTCTAGGCAAGTTCGGCATGTCTTACCAAAAAGGAATAACTGATCGCTGTAACTGAAGACTTTGATATGAGTCTCTCCAAAAAGCGAATATCTCACTGATTGGAAACCTCATTGGTGTGACTTGTGAACTCGACATGAGGTCTTGGCGAGAATGAAGTGTCTTGCCGATGGAATGTCTGATTGATATGACTTGTGCTTTTGATATGAGTCTCGTTGATAAGGGAAACCTTTGCCGATAGGATCAAAATGAACATCGATGGTTTCGGTATACTTCTTTGTTGTCTTGCCGACTATTGGAGACTTAAGGCCGATATCGATAGAGAGACTTTTTGGCATCGGGGAGACACTATGAGTGTCTCACCGATATGCCAACAAAGTTGAACGCTCTTGACCAGTCTGACCATCCTATGTGGAGCATCGTGAACCAATCACAGGAAACATTTTTCAAACATGATGACAGTTGATTTTATGCATCAGTTATAATGCTGGAAAAATAGCATGCAGAGAAAAATCAAGGCCCGAATGGAAACTTTCTATGGTTGGCAATGGCGGATAAGGATGTACAGGAGGAAAAATCAGAATATGTTAAATAAAGGCAAAATGATTTTGATCAATAATGATGAACAAAGTGTGTGAATCAAGTTAAAAAAAAATACTAAGAACTAAACACCAGAAAGTTATCTTTCTGATTGTATGTAATTTTGGTTATTGTAATACAAAGAGATACAGCTTGGTGTGGTGGGTTTTTTTCCCGAAAGGGTTTCCCACGTAAAATTTGTTGTTTCAGTTGTCTTTGTGTATTTTCTTTATTTTTGTTATTCCTCCATGTGTGTCTTAATTGGACTGTAGTTAGAAAATTAAAATTATTGTCTGCTTTCTCCCCTGTGGTTTTGATGTTAGAAAAGTTGTTTCCGCACCTCTACTTTCCTTACAAGTGGTATCAGAGCCTAGCTAGTTGTGTTGTCCTTGTGAGTGGGTTGGGTTTTTTGTGTTAAATCCTTTTCAGTGGGAGTCTAGTAGAGGTCTGTTAATTTAATTGCAGATTGAGATGGTGAGCACATGTAGTAGGATGGAAATAGAGAAATTAAATGGTAGCAATTTTGAGCTATGGAAACTCAAAATGGAAGATATGTTAGTTGATTGAGATCTTTGGACTGTTGTATCTGGAACAATGCCTCAAGGCATGAAGCAAGAGGATTGGGACCTGGTATATAGAAAGTCCAAGAGGCTGATAAGGCTCTGTTTGGCAGACTCTGTTCTTCTGAACGTACATGAAGAAAAGACTGCCTCTTCCTTGTGGAAAAGACTGGCATCCATTTATCAAGGAAAGTCCTTGGTGAACAAGTTGTTCTTGAGGAAGAAGCTATACTCTTTGAGGATGCAGGAATGAGAATTTGTTGCTGATCACTTAAATGCTTTCAACATGCTAATTGCTCAGTTGACATATGTTGGTGTAAAGATTGAAGATGAAGATTGTTGCATGCTGTTGCTGTATTCTCTGCCTAATTCTTGGGATCATTTGGTGATGGCTATAGGGAGTACAACATCCACATTCAAAATGGAAGATGTTGTTGCTTCTCTGTTATCAGAAGAAATGAAAAGAAAATCTTCTGAGATGGAAAAGGAGGCTTTGGATGTCAGAGGTAGACCAAAGGAGAAAGGAAAGAAGAAGGACAAGAATTCCAAATCGAAATCAAAAGGGAGATCAAAGTCTCCTGGCAAGAAGTCAAAGGTGAAGTGTTGGAATTGTGGGAAACCTGGTCATGTTCGAAAGGATTGCAAGGAGGAGAAAAAGAAGAAGAAGAAATATTTTGGAAATGATTCTTCTCATATTGATGCAGATGCCTTCATTGCAACTTTGGCTACATAGGCATCAAATGATGTTTGGCTGATTGATTCTAGAGCATCTTTCCACATGACATCTCATAGAGAATGGTTCAAAAAGTATGAAGAATACAATGGTGGAAAGGTGTACTTGGCAAGTGATTCATCTTTGGAAATTGTTGGTCGTGGAAGAGTTAGAATTCAATTCCCTGATGGAAGAGTGAAGGGAATCAATGATGTGATGCATATACCAGGTTTGGCTCGGAATCTACTTTCTATAAGTAAGCTAAATGATATCAGAGTGTAGGTCACATTCTCTGGAAATGGCTACAAGATGACTAGAGGTTCTATGGCACTGGCTAGGGGTGCTCAAATTGGTACCTTGTACAAGCTGGATGCACAAGCTATTCAATGCAATAGTGTCTCTACAAAGTCACTTAAGGCTGCTCATGGAGAAAAGAAGGAAAACGTTCCTGATGGAGTAAATGCCATGGAGGTTAAACTTCCAACAGAAAAGACTATGCTCTGGCATCATAGGCTTGGCCACATTGGTGAGAAAGGTTTAAAAACCTTGAAAAATAAAAACCTGGTAGAAGGGCTTGAAGATTGTAACCTTGAATTTGATTTCTGTGAACATTGCATATATGGAAAGCAACACCGTGTTTCATTTTATTCTAGTCCTCACAAAACTTCTAGTTTACTTGATTATATACATTCTGATGTGTTTGGTCCAGTGAATGTTCCTTCTTTGTCTAAATCAAGATACTATGTGTCGTTTATTGATGATTATTCAAGAAGAGCATTTGTATATTTTTTGAAAAGTAAATCAGAAGTGTTTAGTTAGTTTAAGGAATTTAAAAACCTTGTAGAAAATTAGACTGGTAGAAAAATAAAATGTTTAAGGACTGACAATGGCGGTGAGTTCTGTTTAGATGAATTCGAAAGGTACTGTAAAGATCATGGGACCAAAAGACACAAGACTACACCTTACACTTCACAACAAAATGGAGTTGCTAAAAGGTTCAACAGGACTATAATGGAAAGAGCATGAAGTATGTTGAGTAGTGCTGACTTGGAGGAGAAATTCTGGGTTGAAGCAGTCTCTACAGCATGTTACTTGGTAAATCACTCTCCTAACTCTGCTCTTGTTGAGAAGACACCTTTGGAAGCATGGTTTGGAAAGAAGCCCTCTCTAAGACATATTTATGTCTTTGGCTATGAGGCACATGCATATGTGCCATTTGAAAAAAGATCCAAGTTGGAAAACAAAGTTGTAAAGTGTATATTTATAGCCTATAGTGCTGGCATAAAAGGATACAAGCTTTGGAATCCTGAGATTGAGAATGTTTTGCATAGTAGAAGCGTTATCTTTCATGAGTTGAAACCTTCTACTTTGGATCTGCAGTCAGAGAAGAAATCAGAAAATGAAAAGGATGTAGCAACAATTCCTTAGACACCAGATAAAGAGGAATTGAAAAATCAAAATGTACTTGATACTGAGGAGAGCTCAAGTAGTTCTGAAAGTTCTGATGAAGATGAAGAACTACCTCAGCCTCAGCCTGTGAGGAGGTTAACTCATGAAAGAAAGCAACCTGATAGGTATGGGTTTTCTTTAATTGAGTTTACGTGTGCCTATGCTTTAATTTCTAGCACTGATGAATCTAGGACTGTGAAAGAGGCATTTAAAATGTATGATTCAAAATCTTGGGGCGAAGCCATGAATGAATAGATGGCATCATTAGAAAAGAATGATACCTGGAGTGTGGTGCCATTTCCTAAAGGCAAAAAAGCTGTGGGCTGCAAATTGGTTTTTAAAAAGAAAATAGGTCTGGATGATAGTGGAAAAATATAAAGCAAAGTTGGTTGTGAAAGGTATTCCCTGGTAGAGGGAACTGATCATGGAGAAATATTTTCTTTTGTAGCTAAGCTGACATTTATTAGATTTCTTTTGTCACTTGCAATAGCGTATGACTTAGAAATTGAGCAGATGGATGTGAAGACAACATTTCTTCATGGTGATCTTGAAGAAGAAATTTATATGTCCCAGCTAGAGCACTTTGTGGAAAAAGGTAAAGAAAGACTAGTTTGCAAATTAAAGAAATCTATATATGGTTTAAAACAGTCTCCTAGAATATGGTACCAAAATTTTGACACGTTTGTTTTTTCATTGGGATTTGTAAGATCAAAATGTGATCACTATGTTTATTACAAAGTTGAAAGTGATCAAATTCTTATTATTGCTCTATATGTTGATGATATGTTGTTTATAGGAAATAGTAAGCTAATATTTTTGATCTTAAGTCTCAATTGTCTACAAAGTTTGAAATGAAAGATCTTGGTGTAGTAGGGTATATTCTGGGAATGGAAATATAACCAGGGATAGGAAGAATATAAAACTTTAGCTCAGTTAGAGTAAGTATATCATGACTGTTCTAGAGAGATTTTGTATGACTGAGTGCAAGCAGCTAGTTGTTCCAGTTACATAGGGAACGAAGCTATCTATTGAGGATTGTCCAAAATATTCTTCTGAGATGGAGGACATGACTAGTGTGCCTTATGTAAGTGTAGTTGGCAGTCTCATGTATGTTATGGTTTGTACAAGGCTAGACATTGCCCAAGCAGTGGGAGTTCTTAGTCGGTTTATGGCTAATCGTGGAAGAACACATTGGGATGCTGTGAAGAGAGCGTTTAGATATCTAAAGGGTACTTCAAACTATGCTTTGTGTTACCATGGTAATTTGGTTGAATCACACAAGACTCTCAACATTCAAGGTTATGTGGATTCTGATTTGGTAGGGGACATTGATAGCAGAAGATCCACCAGTGGATATATTTTCATGATGAATGGTGGTGCAGTGAGTTGGATGAGCAAGCGACAAGATCTAGTCGCTTTGTCTACTACAGAGACAAAATACATGGAAGCCACACATGCCTGTAAAGAAGCAATCTGGTTAAAATGTTTTTTTCTAACATTGGCTTTGATGCAGAAAAGATTACTATCTACTGTGATAGCCAGAGTGTTATATGTTTGGCAAAGAATCCTACTTTCCATGCCAGGACAAAACATATAGATGTACAATATCATTTTGTACGAGATATGGTGGAGGATGGGAAGGTCTCTTTGGAGAAAGTGGATACTCTGGAGAATGTTGCAGATGCATTGACGAAGCCTATGAGCACAAACAAGTTTGAAGTTGGTGTGCAAATTCGATGGGCCTCTTGGCCCATGAATCTCAGTCGTTTTATGATGTTTTGGAGGTGTCAGTAAGATCTTCGTCAAGTGGGAGCTTGTTGGAATCTGTGCCTCAATTCTTACTGACAAAAAACCTCTTGAAGAAAAATTCGGTGTGACATCATGAATGTCTGGACGACTAACTGTTTTGAAAGTTCTAAAATGTTCATGTCGTTGTGACAAGGTCAATGTCTTGCCGACAAGACTATCGCTGTGACTTTCGGCATTTGGCATGACCTTTTGGTGAATGGATTTCTTCAGGCGACAGTGTGATCTTTTGGGCTAACTCACGGGTCATAGGGAGATGTCTCAGCAATGAAGCTAAGTCTTACTGATAGATAGTATCCTCATGGTCTTCACGGTGACAAAAGACTTCGCTAGGAAGTCTTAGCGAAAGTCATAAGTCACGCCGATAGAATGTCTTTGGGTTAACCTTGGGCGCTCAGAGAAATGTCTTGGTGAAGGGCTTATGTCTTGCTGACTTGGTAAGACATGTTGGAGCTTGATGAAATGTCATGGCGAAAGTCTTGAGTCTTGGTGATAGTTAGTCTTTGATAAGACTTAGGTAGCTTGGAGAAAGGTCACGGTGATAGACACAAGTCTTGGCAATAGTGTGACTTTCAGTGGAAGTCCTGTTTCGGTATAACGTCTCACCAAAACCATGGGGGTCTTGCCGATAGGTGAAATTCTTTGGTGTAACATAAGGTTGTTAACAGAAAGTCTTGGCGAGTTTGGCATGTCTTGCCGAAAGGAATAACTCATCGCTGTAACTAAAGACTTCGATATGAGTCTCTCCGAAAAGCGAATGTCTCGCCGATTGGAAACCTCATTGGTGTGACTTGTGAACTCGACATGAGGTCTTGGTGAGAACGAAGTGTCTTGCCAATGGAATGTCTAATCGATATGACTTGTGCTTTCGATATGTGTCTCACCAATAAGGGAAACCTTTGCTGATAGGATCAAAATGAACATCGATGGTTTCAGTATAACTTCTTTATTGTCTTTCTGACTGCTGGAGACTTAAATCCGATATCGATAAAGAGACTTTGTGGCATCGGGGAGACACTGTGAGTGTCTCACCGATATGCCAACAAAGTTGAACGCTCTTGACTAGTCTGACCATCCTATGTGGAGCATCGCAGACCAATCATAGGAAGCAATTTTCAAACATGATGACGATTGATTTTATGCATCAGTTGCAACATTGGAAAAATAGCATGCAGAGAAAAATCAAGGCTCAAATGGAAATTGTCTATGGTTGGCAATGGCAGATAAGGATGTACAGGAGGAAAAATCAGAATATGTTAAATAAAGGAAAAAAAATTATGATCAATAACGATGAACAGAGTGTGTGAATCAAGTTTAAAAAAAAACTACTGAGAACTAAACACCAGAAAGTTGCCTTTCTGATTGTATGTAATTTTGGTTATTGTAATACAAAGAGATACAGCTTGGTGTGGTGGGTTTTTTTCTCGAAAGGGTTTCCCACGTAAAATCTGTTGTTTCAGTTGTCTTTGTGTATTTGCTTTATTTATGTTATCCCTTCATGTGTGTCTTAATTGGATTGTAGTTAGAAAATTAAAAGTACTGTCTGCTTTCTCCCCTATGGTTTTGAAGTTAGGAAAGTTTTTTCTGCACCTCTGCTTTCCTTACAGATAATTCCTCTAGCTGTGATTGTAGTTATTTGGATAATTACCTTGATTGTTATTACTCTGATTAGGGTAATTACCTTGGTTCTGAGAGGGGTTTAGTTTAAGTTGAGCCATATCATTTGTGACTTGAGACAGAGTTTTCTTTAAGGTCTCCACCTTTTTTGTGAGTTGAACTATCTTTTCATTCTCAGTATTCTTAGAAACAGGTGGCTGACTAATGGGATTTGATATTCCAGCTTGGTTATGATGACCATGTGGACCGTAATGAGCCTGTGATTGTTGAAGGAAGTCAGGAGATCCATTAGCAAAGAATGGAACAAGAGATTGAGTTTGCAACTCAAATATAGGTCCATAATAGGAAGGAGACATCTCTGGGACATTATTGAATAAATGGGTTGGAATAGGCATCTGATACCCCATTGAAGGTAAACCTCCTCCCAAGTTTCCTTGTTGAGAGCTAGTTTGTTATTGCAGCTTGATGGCTAGATGATAAACTTTAGATAGGGAATCAATATCTTCTGGCTGATAAGTCCTTTGTAGGAACATGCCAAGCAAAGGGTCTATCACTCTAAAGTATGCCTGAATGACACTATTATCAGCAACTAGATAGGGGTCCTGCAGTCTCCTATACATTCATTGAAACCTAGTATTAAACAAGGGCAGGGATTCATATGGCTCCTTCCTAATGGTAGCAAATTGGTGGAACAAAGGGCTAGATCCACATAAACTCTGAACTGATTGATGAAAGCATTCTCTAGGTCTATCCAGCTTAGAATAGAACCTTGTGGAAGTTTTAGGTACCAGTTGTATGCCATATCCCCTAAGGAATAAGGGAACAACCTATAAACCACATCATGGTAAGCTATCTGGGCTCTGGTACAAGCGTCCTTAAAATATTGTATGTGCTCTTCAACACTCCTTGAATCACCATGAATGTTTTAGGCATATCATGAAAGCCTCCAGGAATAGTCCTAATGGAGAGGGATTATTCATAAAAAAATGCCATTGGTGGCGGTGGTGGGGGTTGAGTCAGTTGTTGGATGGGCTGAACAAGCTGTAATGGCACTTGAGATGGATTTGGTGATGGATTGACAGGTATCCACCGGGGTATTGGTGAAAAGCCTAGTGGAGTGAGTGGAGCTGATAAGGGTGGTATAATGGTTTCCCCAATCTTGTGAATCTTGTGTCTTGTTCGGGTCTTGAGTTCTATCAAAGGTGGTGGGTTGTTAGTTGATCGAAGAACTCTATGGGACCTTTCTGGTGAGAAAAACCCAATATTATCCAGTGTGCTCTTCTAGGCCCTCCTTCTAGGGCTAGATCTGTTGATGGTGCCAAGTTGACCCACAACATGTAGGTAAGATAAAAATGAAATATCTCACCTCTCCTAAAAAGGATAATTAGCAATCAAACTGATCACCTCCCAAGGTCTTTGATGTTGGTTCACAACGTTGTTGTTTCACGAAGTGGTCAATATGGTTGTAATGTTCAAGGGGCCTGTTGGTTTTGAGCTTCTAGATTGTTATAAGATCAAACATATATTTAAACCTACTTTAACCGGTGGTTTTAAAGAAACAAGAAAAGGTAGATTAAAGCTTTTAAACTGAAGAGAATGTTGATTCATCCAACTAATCAGACTTGTTACCTTCTAAGGAATTCCTAAACTAAAACTGCAGAATAAAGTTAACTTGTAATTAATACAAAGTTTCATTCATTCACAGTGAAAAATTCAACAATAGATTGCAAATCATCATTTAAACAGAACATAAGATAAAATTCCATTCCTTGAAAGCTTTCCAAATCAAATAATTAACCTAAGATAAATACCATTTTGGAGCATAATATGAAGTAGATTTAAATATGGCTGCTTCTACTATTGGTGAAACAGATAAACAACATTTACAAATTTGGCAAGATCACCAGTGTACAAAAAACCCATGTCTTCGAATTATCTCCATCTATACTAAGAAAATCTGGAAGATACATCACCTCCTCCTGTTGAACTTGACTCCTACTCTACTTTTGCTCTCAAGTTTTTCTATCTTCTAACCCTAACTTGCTAATTCTTAACCCAAAGAGAAGAAGATCAAAAAGAAAAAGATCTATCTATGTCTTTGTATCTCTATATGTATGTCTCTATATCTTACAAAGAGGCAAAAATGCTATATTTATACAAAATGCGCCAAAAAGGCGTCGACCCCATTTTAGGGTTTACAAAAATGAGTCAGTTCCAGAAGGGTTTGAACAAAGTCAAGGATGCATTAAATGCATATACTCTGTTCATGTCATCCAAAGATCGCTCTCAGGCATGGTTTGCAGATCTTTTACAACCATCATCCTTAACTCGCAGCCTTTGATTCCGCCATTAAGACTCCACGCGTTCATCCTCGACCTCAAAAATTGCTTTGCAGAGTGGCTTTGAATGTTCCAGGGGTATCTCCATTCATGCCCTCCTACTCTTTCTAGTAAACGTTGTTGGAAAATATGTCTCAAACTACTAACGTGAAACCTCTGAAAAAGAAAAGTCAGTGTGACATTCTTTCTGTCTGGTCGACTAGCAGCTATGTAACCTTGTTGAATGCTCAGGTCACTGAGACCTTGTTGTTGTCTTACCGACTGGAGTTATCATTGAGACCTTTTTGTCGCTGTGATTTTTCCTACCTCTCTTCACCTGAGGAGATCTCTTGGTGATGAGTGGAGTCGAGGAGAAATGTGAACTTTCAGAATGACTCACCTCGACAGTGTATGTCTCATCGATGCTTATTCATAAGGATGTTCTCGGTGAGACTCTTGGCGACAGGTAGCATCGGGGGGAGGTGTGAAATTTGGAGACTTTTAGTGACTGAGGATCTCTCGCTGATGGTTTAACACTTTGGTGTGACCTAAAGGCTTGTTGGAAGTCATAGCGATTGTTGAAGTCTCATTGATGAATCTGATGTCGACTTTAGTGAGAGGTCTCACCGATCTTGCCTATAGCGATTGTCTGGGCGATGGTCTTGGATATCAATATGATTCTTGCAGCTCATTATGACCTCTTGTTGATAGTTGTAAGTCATGCCGATAGCGTCAGTGGAGCATTGTAGCATCGGGGAGACATGACTAGTGTCTCACTGACATGCAATTCTGCTTGAGCGACTTCTGATCATCTGAAGATCCTATGTGGTATGTGTTTGACCAATTAGAGGAAGCTAAAGGTGAATCATTGGCGGTTAGACTATTGCGGCCATTCCTAAGCTTTTCTTACAAGCGTCTTGCCCGTCATTAAGACTTGCACCTTCTCTTTTTTACGCTTTCCTTTTTGCCTGGAACTTTCGCAGGTTGACTTTCTTGAGAAATAGCATTAGATGCTCTCGACATGCTTTAACCCTATAAAACAATGCCTTCATTAGTCCTCTAAAGCATAGAAACATCATCATTCACCCTACCCTTCATAAATATTTCATTCTCATATTTATAAAAAAGAAACCCAACTCTGGCGGAGGCAAGACCAAATCCGAACCATAAACATACTTACCTTTAATACCGGCAGGGTGGTAACCAAAATGAAAATGAAACCGGGACCAGAGTAGGGCGGGGGTGGAGTCGGAACCAGATGAGGAAACTGAAGTTGGAAATAACTCCATATCCCAAATCCTTCCCAAACCTAGCCCCGCAAAAGAGACCAAACACAAGGAACAAACACAAAACAAACGCAAGTGGCATCAGACCAAAAACTGATCTCGGGTGAACCACAACGAGGGTGGAAGAGGAACAAAAACCTGACCCTGAACTTTCTCCAAATTCCAGGTTCGATTTCCATCCTGGCTCCACCTCCGACAACACACAAGGAAACCACAAAAAAAGGAAAAAAGGAAAAAGGAAGGGAAGAAAACATCCCATGACCAAACGATTGGAACAAAAGGAAAACCAAACGAGTTTGGCGGAACCGGGACCAAAATAGAATAAGAACTTAGAACTTCAAAAAAGTTTGAGAGTTCGGCTTCGGTCCATGTCCCGCTTCCACCAAAACAAACAAAGAACTAGTGGAACCAGAACCGGTAATGGAACGGAAACTAGAACTTGGAAGAAATTCCAAAGTTTGGTTTTAGTCCTTGTTTCACATCTGCCAGAATGACATAAACAAACGCAGAAAACTGGCAGAACCGAAACCAGAAGGGGAAATAGAACTGGAACTTAGAAAAAGTTTTGAAGTTCAGTTTCGTTCCGCGTTCCGCGTCTACCAAAAAAAAGGATGACAAACAAACAAAACAAAGGAAACCGGCAGAACCGGAACCAAAACAGAACAAGAAACCAGAACTTTGAAGAAATTCCAAATTTTGGTTTCGATCCTGGTTCTGCGTTCACTAGAACAAAACAGAAAACACCTAAGGCAGAAGACAAAAAGCCAAAGGAAACAAAATAGAAAAAAGAGGGACCTAGTTTAAACAATTTTAAAATGGGGTGGTTATGCAAGGCATAACATGACCTTCTTGAGGTCCTTTCCCAACTCTTCAACCACCTTACTTAGGTTCCCTTTAGACTTAGGTTGTTCTCCATTTGATTCAATTCCATTTCCACCAGAGTTCAGCCCCGATGGGCCTGTTTTTCTTGCTTTCTCCAGAATGTCAATCCTGGTCCCTTGTTGAGTCGGCAAGGCTATGATTTGATTCAATCTGTCGTTTAGATCACCACAGGATCCACCTCCACGTTGATAAGTTCTAAAGTCCATTAGAATTACTCTGGAACACATATCATTAAGCATAATTAGGCGTAGGTCCTAGAGTTTAACCTAGACGCTCTGATATCAAATGTAAAGAACATCAACCTTACTTACTAAACATGGAAATTCAAAGAATATTCACATTTCCAATTAAGGATATAGATACGAGATTCATTTTCACATAAGAATAATGAAATAGTATATATATATAAGATTGCTTCAAGGAAATTACAATGTTGAATACAAAGTTAACTTCCAATGTGATATTACAAAACATCTATTTCAATGTTATAGAAATAAATTTACATCATTACTTACATTCATGATAGAAAGTTTACATTTACAAGTGGTCATGCTAGCCTTACAAAGAAGTATAAGAGATATATATCCATGTGAAGAATAAATCTTGATCCTCAACCGCCATGACCTCGTCGGTCTTCCGCAAGATTAGGCCAAGAGTGAGGTTAAGGCACCTTTTCCGCCCAACCACGAAGCACTAACACTTCCCGGATTTCTTCCTAACTTGAAGAAAACTCCAACCCTACGCGAGGAGCCTAGCAACTCGAAATGGTGTAAGCAGGAGGGAACTCTCGATGCAAGCCTATAGCCTATATGCAATTCCTAACACTAGAATGACATATTACTCACTATCAGGATGTGGCATATATATATATATTCTAAGCGTTTTAATCCATTTGTTTCAATGGTGCATCTAGCTTGGCCAAGCAAATAAAAGAATAAAATAATAGTTTTGAAAAGGAAAACTATTGTCTCTAGAAGCGCACATTCAGCATCTTGTCCCAGAAGTGGTTTCATAAAAAAGGTAAACCATGAATGGGATCTCATAGTTGTTTAAAAAACTCAAGCATTTACTACTCATTGGTTCCTATGGAAACACAATCTATCTTCAACTTTGTAATATGAATTCACATATACAATTATATTTAAATTTCATCATTAATAAAATACTCTAAGAAATACGTAATGTTTATATTTAATTCAACAACTTATTTCTAATAAGTTTACTTATGTTCCAAAATAGAAAAAGCAAACAATCACATGTGCTTATATTCCTATTCTTTTTTATAATAGATTTCTATTTATTTTCCAATTTCTAACTGAAATAAAAGTATAAATTTATAAGTTAACCAGCAAGTTAAATACTTCCTAAAATCATATTAAAATATTCTTTTCAATAAAATTATATATATATATATATATATATATATATATATATATATATATATATATATATATATATATTCAGGAAAGTCTCCATTTTAAAACATAAATAAGACAAAAATAAATCTGAAAATATATGCATATCATTTATAATAAAAAATTATATACAGCAAAATAGAATCCTTAACATGTAGAATTTAAACATATATATAATGTATATGTATATATATGTATTTAGGTGTATATTCATATATGTTCCTTCACAAAATGCATGCAACAATTTAATATATATGAGCAGCAATTTAATATATATGATTTTTAACTTGCAAAAATAACCATAGGCAGTGTTTTTCCTTATCCACACTATTTGGAATTTCTACCATACATTGTTTATACTTTGCAGTTTTTGTTTTAAACTTTGCATAATTCAGAGAAGCGGTGGAATGCATTTCTTTGTGAATCAAGTCTTTGACTGCGTTGTGAATCAAATGCAAGTTTACAAGTTTAACATAGTTAAAAAAAAATAGCACACAATGAGTGCCCACGACTTGGGGAGGAGGAAGGCGACAACCTCCTCTTGGGTGCGGCCACTGTGGGAGGACAACGCCCTCTCCACAGTGCTCTTCTTTTGTAGCTGAGGCTGCAATTAAATAAAACTTTGATTTTTTTTTAAATTTCAAATAACATTTCCAAAGCCAAGCATAAATTCGATGATTCAAAAAATTTATCATTTGTTTTCAAATATACTAGGTTGCAAATACATAGTTGCATATGTATAGATTGAATTATATATGTAAGGATATATATATATTCGCGCATGAATAAATATATAACAAAAATAAATATACTGGCTAGATTCCTAATTTCTCATATAGAAAAACAATACGTATTTACAATGGTAATATTCAACTGAATGAAATTAAATCTTTTACACCAGAAAATCAGAGATAATTCATTTACACTCACAAACTGTAGAAAAATTAAAATAGTGATTTAAAAATCTAGAATCCAATGCTACCCTTGATGATTTTGCTCTAGTTCTACTGTTTTTTTTTCGTTCAATTCCTCTTTTTTTCCCAATTCTATCGAATTCTACTATTCTTGTTTTGCATCCATTTTGTTTTCAAAGAGCAAGAAGAAAGATAACAAAAAAATAATCATTCTCAGAATGAATCCTCTTGTTGAGAAAATAAGAGTTTTTGTAAACTTTTTATTACTTTCTTCCACTTTTTTCCAACTTTATTTTGCTTTATTTTTTTGTTTTGTTTCCTAATTTTAATCATCTTTTCTCATATTTTTCCCAACTTTTTATTGTTTTCTATCTATCCATTTGTTTTTGAAAATCTTCTTATTTTCCATTTTATTCTAAGTTTTTCAATAAATCTAATTTTAAAAGAAAGCAAGATTTATTGCTATGCTCACAATTATCTTCAAATAACTAAATAAATAAATAATATTTAATTTTCAAAGAGATCATTAAAAGTAAAATAAAACAATTATTTTATTTCCTTGCACTTTTAATTTACCATTAATTAATTTAATTAACAATTATAAAATAAAGGAAAAAATAAGCAGTTAACTAAATATTAATTCCTAAATGCAACTACGTGTTACTATGTGTGTGTGTGAGAGAGTATCTATTCCATCTTAACCCTATCAGATGACTAACCTCATGTACCTTAACCACCCTCCTGGTCTTCGACAACCTGCACCCCATGTAAACTCAAGCACCCATTAATAGATTAGTGTCCAAAAAATATAAATCAAAGAAATACAATTCATCATTCTAATATATCATTCTCTATGTTACGTCATTTGAATTTAAATAATAATCATCGCATTTCATTTTTCTAAAATAAAATAGCATTCATTTATTCTTTCATTCAAATATCACACACTTATTCTACCACACATTCATAATTTAGTTATATATAAAGTAAAATTAAGCAGTATCAAAGTTTGAGACGTAACATGCATTGGCCATTAAGTAACATCAAAATAGTTGAGAGCCAACTAGTAGGACCTTGGAGGACAAGTTACTTTATGTTATCTTTCTTTTTCAGGAGAAATAGAATAGAGATATTTTGTTTAATGTTGTGCTATTTTGACCATCAACAATACCTAGCAGTAAGGTCTACTATAATGTCAATGTTTGGTAAAGGAAAGTCATCTTTGGGGCAAGCTTTGTTGAGGTCTCTAAAATCTGTACATACTCTGATTTGACCATTTGGTTTGATGATAGGAACAAGGTTTGATATCCAATCTACATAATCAATTGAGCGTATGAATCCAACATCCAATAGCTTCTTCAATTCCACCTTGACAAGGAGTGCAATCTGGGGGTGCATTTTTCTCAACTTCTATTTATATGGATTAGAATTTGGTAGCAGTGGAAAATGATGCACAACATGTTTGGGATCCAATCCAGGCATATCAATGTATGACCAAGTGAAATTGACTTGTCCTTCTGAAAAGAATTCTATAAACTCATACTTTTCCTTGATGGTTAAAGATGTTGCTAACTGCATGATTCTAGAATTGTCTTGTGTGTCAATGTTTACTTCTTTTGTTGCTTCTATAAGCAATGACAATATTTCTCATTCTATAGCAAGACAGTCCAGTCCTCCATCCTCAAGTGCCTTAGAGAGGTTTTCACCTTCAGATACATCCTTTATTTTTACTTTTTGTCATTTTCACTTTTATGACTAGAGGACAGGACAACCTCACCAAAGTATGTTGCATAATTGTGTTCTATATAAAAGCCAACCTTATGATCCCTACTTGATATTCCTTCACAAAGTCCCAAGAATTCATCAATGGCTTCATTATTCTTGAAAGTGTCCAAACTTGGTGGTTCTTGTTGATCCCAATCTATGAGTTGAGGGTAAACAAGGGGTAAGCCATCATCAATATTGTCAAGTGTCATTGTGTAGGAAGCTAGGGTAAATACAAAAGTAGGTCATCAGGTTCCTAGGAGGCTGAATCAATGGTTTCCCAAAAGTGTTTGATAAATTCTTCTCTTTTCAAAGGGATTCTTGGATAGGGACTTGGAAATCTTGGCGGGGAATTAACTGTAAGTGTTTGAATGAATTGTTTTTCAAGGGGAGGTTCATCGAATATTCCAAATAGTTTATCAAGGTCCATGAAAGTAGTGGGGGATAGGGAGTCCCATTCACATTCATTGGAATTTTCATCATAATCCCAAGAGTCTTTGTATGTCTCGACCTCATTTGTAGCATCAATAGCCTCACCGAAAGGTAACCCGATACCCCAGATAGTCATTGTTACTGGTACAAACCTTAACACTTGATTCTTTAATAGTTTAGGGGGTTGTAAGGGTTCCAACATTCCTTGTTTATTTAGGCCAAGAGCATTGTTTCCATCATATCCTTGTCGCTTCATTATTTGGAACCCTTTTGGATATTGTTTAATTGGCAATTCCTTTGTTTCAATGTCCTCTTATTTGTACAACCACATGAGAATGTGATCATCTAGGGACTCTTTGGCTAGTTCCCCTCATTTAGTGAAGGTGGCAGGGTGATTATGAATGATGACCTTAGGTTGCATGGGATGCAGTTTTCCATAAGACTTTAGTGATTTAGGTAATTTTCCAATGAAAAAGAGACTCTTCATGTTATATTCTCCACATCCTTTGTCCTAGATCTAGATCTTGGGCATGGAAGGTGTGATGAATGGAGTGGATGATTTGACAAGGGTGGATGGATCAATGTAGTGAGATGGAGTGGTGGATGAAGTGGAAGGTGAGGCCTCTCGATTGATGGGCACTTGATGTTCAATAGTTCCCTTTAGGTCTGTGCAACATTGAAAAGGATCAGGGTCGCCTGGAATAGTGATTTCAATGCCATTGTGGGGAAATTTGAGGCATTGATGGTAGGTGGACGGAATAGTCCTCATGGAATGAATCCATGGGCAGCCAAGGAGGAGATTTTAATGCAAATCCATATCTAAGACATGAAATATTGTGTCTTGTATTGTTGGGCCAACTCTCACAGGAAGTGAAATTTCTCCTTCGGATGAACACTCAGCATCATCATAAGCTGTGATCACAATTTTATTGGTTTGGTCTATACAATTCTCAAAGTATCCCAATTCTTTCACCAATTTTAGTGAGCAAATATTGAGACCTACTTCACTGTCTATTAGGACTCATCTAATCTTGTGCTTATTAATGCATACTTCAAGGTATAGGGGGTCGTTCTAATTAGATTTTGGTGTGGAAAAGTCTTGCTCATCTAGAAAGTGACATGGTGCAGCATAGCTTGGTATCCAACCATGGCCTAAAATTCATTGACATCTAGGTTAGTGGGCACATATGCTTCTTGTAATGCTTTATCAATGATAGCCCTATGTTGTGGTGATATGCAAAGGAGCTCCAAGATAGAAATATGTGTAGGGGTTTTTCCCAACTAATCTAGTAGATTGTATTGACTTTTTGGCTATGAATTTGAAGGAGGTCCTGTAATAGTTATCTTAGTTCAAAAGGTGGTAACATCACATTCTGAACTTGGCTTGTTAATGGTAATAGTGGCAATGTGATCATCAAAGGGTCTCACATTAAGGATCATGATAGTGTTGTAATCGTGTTTGAGGATGAAATAATTGGCATTATTGTTGTTGCTCCCTGAATTAGAGGCTTTTCCTTTATCATGGTCTTGACCTACACCCTCATTTCAAAATGTCAACCAAGGACCTATGCTTTCATTTCAAAATACCAATAAAGGGCCTACACCTTCATGTCGAAATTCCAATCAAGGACCTACACCCTCATTTCAAAACACCAATCAAGGAACCTTTCCTTCATGTCAAAACATCAATCAAGGGCCTATACCTTCATGTCAAAACATCAACCAAGGACCTATACCCTCATTTCAAAATGCTAACCAAGGACCAAATTTTCAAAACCAAAGCACAAACCAAGGGTCTACACCTCAACTCCAAAACACCATACCACATGCAAATATGACCTTTGGAACAAACCTAAATTCCAATTTCATCCCAAATCAAAACAACACATATCAACATGGCTACCAAGGTCATACATCACAGAGCATCAATCCCAATTCAAATAAGACATATGACCTTAATACCAACATCATGACACCAAAATGAAACAATGCAACACCATCTCTTTCAGAATTTTTGATACAACAAGTATAGACCCTCCAACAACAGATGAGAAACATGCAAATGGGGACCAACAAGAAGACCTATTCCATGGAGGAACTGTGCCCCTTTCCCTTTGATCAAAATCTATAAATGCCACCCTTTCCCCCTCATTTCACAACACTACCTTTACCTAAGTATAAGGGGACAGGGGATCCAATAGAGGACATTTGAGAATTCAACACATCATGTATGGAAGTCTCATATGATCCTACCTATTTAATGAGACTATTCCCACAAATCCTAATGGGGCTAGCTCTAGATTGGTTTGCACACCTTCCTCCAAGAATTAGAAAATGGAGTGAACTAGCTTATAAATTTGAATCAATCATTTTTCCTTCAACATTAAAAATGATGTCACCCTTGCAAAATTGAGCACAACCAAACAAGAAGAAGGGGAATCACTCACCTCATTTTACTAGAGATGGTGAGGTTTGGTTAACATCAAATTCCCTTGTCACATTCCTAAAAAACAATTGGTCACCATGTTTGTGGAAAATCTTAATGGAGAATTGATGAGCTGAATCCAAATCCAATGTTGCACCACCTTTGAAGAGATACTTGAGAAAGGTGTCCTTATTGAGAAAGGTCTTATTGCAAAAGGACTAGTCAAGGAAAATAAAGAAAATCTGAAACCCAATAATGACAAAAGTAAATAGTGGTCCCAAAACAAAAATGTCACAAATGATGGAGTTGTTGATGCCAAATTGATAACCAAAGGTCCAACCATTCAACTTAAAGGCACTTCCTCATCAAATACCTCCAATGCACCAAACACTAAATGTTGTCCAAAATAATCAACAACGCAGAGGTCCTCCTTGCACCAAGAGAACATACACCCCCTTGGGTGAACCTATCGAATCAGTCCTTAAACAAATTTTGCAATCTAATGTCATCACATTACCAGACACCAAGAATTATGAACCCTCACTGATTAAACCTGATTGGTGGAAAGAAGATGAATATTGTGAATACCACCGTGGAAAAGGACACAAAATACTTAGATGTTGGATGCTCAAGAACATTATTCAAGACCTCATTGAAAATGGAACCATCTCAGTAGGAGATTCACAAGGAAAAACCAATGCTAATCATACCATATTCAAAATGATTATTATTTTGAAGTAATGGAATAGACCCTTGATTATTGTTTTGATTTGGGACCCCTCATGAGATAATGTGAAACTTTCTAGGTTTATTTGGTGAAGGTTGACTTGATGAAGGTGCGCTTTGAAAATGGAATAAGGATCCTTGATTTGTGTTTTGAAGTGGGGGTATAGGACCTTGATTTGTATTTTGGAGCAAAGGTGTAGGACCTTGTGACATAGAACATTGATTTGTGTTTTGGGGTGTGGTTAGAGGACCTTGGTTTGTATTTTGGATCAAAGGTGTGGGACCTTGTGACATAGAACCTTGATTTGTACTTTGGAAAAGGGGCTTTGTAAAGGTCTTCCCATGGCATTTGAGGAACTTCCAAGTGTGAAATTTTTTCCTTGTGTGGTAGTAGTATGGGTCACCTTGTTTCCAATGGTTGGGATGTTTGGGATGTGTGTGGTAGTGGTATTCATGTGTGTAGTTTTCCCAAGGGGTATGTTTTTCATGTGTCGTGATGAGGGCATGCTAAGTGAAAATGGATTTTCGGTTTCTTCTTCTACAATGGTTGATACATCAAAGCCTTGAGGTAATTTGGCACCCTTTTTAGCTAGTGCGTAGAATAATTTTTTAGGGTTGGCACTAACAATTTAATCAACCATGCTTAAAATTCTTGGGTCTTGATATGCTTTTTCAATTTCTTCTTGGGTTAATTGTTCGTTGAATTCTTCTAGGCTTAGGTCTTCTCATGTGTTGGTTTGGTCTCTTTGTAGTGTCTCCCTTTGAGGTGTGGAGTGATTTGAATCAATTCCAAGGGTAGTGTCATGAAAAGGGTCACTTGAAAAATTATCCATGTCCTTTCTTTTGGTTTGTGACTATGTTTCAACCATGTGATACTTTTGCAAGTTGAGGGACAATGCAAGATGGTGATGAAACTAAACTATGTTTTTTTGGATTTTTTGGATTTTTGAATATGAGGATGCAAGGTGATAATGACCAAAGGATGAAGCTAATGAATGCTAAAAGATGTTAAAGGTTGATTAATGATCAAGGATGATGCTAAATTAATGATCAAGGTAATAGTGTAGCTATGATTAAGATGAAATCAAGCTATGTTTTTGTATTTTTGGGGTATAAGAATGCAAGGAAAATGAGACTAATGGATGCAAAAGGATATGAAAAGTTTACTAATTGATTAATTAAGGAAATATGGTATGATGCCAAGGCTAAAGTGAAAATGAACTATTTTTTTTGTATTTTTGGGATAAGGATGCAAAATGCAATCTAGGTTAAAGATCAAAGGTTGGCAAGATGATGATAAAAGCTATGCCCAAAGGATGCAATATGAGTCTAAATGGAGGTCAAACTAATGCAAGGGAATCCTAAAGTTTCAAAAAAAGGATGGCAATCAAGCTAGTGTGAGATCAAGGTAACAATTCCAAGAGTCATTGACCTTCATAGGAATCAAGAGGATAATTTTGATAAGGTGGAGTCAATGCTACAACACAAGCCTAAGACTCAAATTTGATAAAGGTGACAATGAAAAAGATTGATAATGTGAAGGATTAAGGTCAATGACAAATAGAATGTGCAACCAAGGATTTTCCAAAAGCTTAATGGTCTTCCAAAGTTTGAAATTTTAAAAGGGAGATGCAACCTAAGGTTTGATGTTGTTTATGCAAGGTAAGAATGCAACCTAAAATATAAGGTAACCCTAAATGGAAATGTTGGAAATGACTGGTAAAGCTTGCAAGTCTCTGATTTGACAATCAAAGCTTGTTGTGAAAAAAATTTGATTAGATTTTGAGCAAAGATTTGAGAGTTTTTGTTTATTAGACAATTACGGCTTTGTTTTTTGCAAATGCAACTCAAGAAGATAGTTGTGGTTTTCCAGTTATCAGATGCCACTCAAAATATCATATGCGGGTCTATTTTCTACAAATGCACCTCAAAATATCAAATGTAGGTCTATTTTCTACAAATGCAGCTCAAGCAGATAGTTGCAGTTTTTCAATTATCAAATGTGGTGCAATGTATCGGTTGCGACTCTATTTTTGATAATTGTTGTTCACAAAATTGATATTTTTGATAGTTTTATGATTTTAAGCTAGTTTTTAAGTGGATCTTGATTGTTTTTGATGAAATCTGGTTGGAAAACACATAAAACAGCATCAAGCACTTGTTTTTGGTCTTGTTTTAGATGTGAAAATGTTTAGTTTTTTTATATGTTGTGGAGTAGGCTTGTGCTCTTAGATGGATTTGGCTCATTTGTGAATCAAATTCATAGGTGGTGGTGCATTTGTTGACTCAACAACATTCTGAGGTTGTTAGTTGGAAGTTAGTCTTGGTGGTTAACCAGATTTTTCATTTGTGTGATTCTTTGGAGTTTGTTACTTTCACTCATATCCCTATGGAGTGGAATGGTGTAGTGAATTGTCTAGAGAAATGGGCTTCTGATCAAATGAAAAACTAGAATATTGTGGATAAGGGTCAATTACTTATGGGTTTGTCTCATCAGTTAGATCACTTAGTGGAACTTGGCAGGACTATTTGAGGCCCTTGCTTTGTATTTCTTGTTTGAATAAATTTTAACCCCTCTTTTATTTCAAAATAAAACACACATAAACAACAATGCACAAGCCCTATGGTTGGCAAGGAAACCACTGGTTGATATCCCCACTTGGATTTCTCCAGCCACTTGAACAAGGTAGACAGCTAGAGACTTGGTGGCACTGGCTCCCCTACATGACACTCACTTCTTGGACTCACCAAGTCTCATTCCCCACAAGGATGAATTCTTGTCTCTACACAAGCTCAATGAAGATGTGGGGCACCTTTAGAGGTCCAACCGACCTATGATCAACGAGTGTATAAAAGGTTTTTGGGAAACTAACACAAATTGGCTTTTAGTAAGGGCATCTGTTCAGAGTGCCACAAATGCGACAAGATTAGCTCAAGACTATGGCGAATCAAGAGGCCTCCCAGCCATTTCCCTAAGGAAGGATTTTAACATAGCTCACGGGGCTACTAAGGGTGGCACTTGTTGGTGTGACACATCTACACCCATTGCTAATTGACTTTCATCAAGAAGCACATTTATTTATAGTGGCTTGGAAGAGCTTGGCCTTAGCTTTGTTACCACTTGGGTCGTTCCCACCTTTTGAAGTAGGGTGGCAGGCCTTCTAATAAAAGGTAAACAAAAGTGAGGAAGTACACATATTTCTAATCATCCAAGATCACTCGAAGTGCAAGAAGAGAGCATACTTTGTGCCTTTTCCTCACACTCGCATGGGGTTAATTTTAAGCACCAAATCTAAATATGTGATGTGATTATACAAATGCCAAAGAGGTGATTTTGGTCACTCAAGATTTCCTAACGACGCAAGAGGAGAGCATACGTACTTTCTAAGATAGTTGCAAATCACCAAACATGAAAGACACTAGTTGATTTTACCCTTGCTTATTATTTGAAGACACTTTGTAAATTTTAGGCCAATGACGTTATATGCAAGTTCATTTTAATGCCCATGAGTGAGAAAATGCAGATTGTTATTCTTTTTAAACCCTTATGAGTGAAAAATACAGATTCTTTTTATCGTTATGATCCTGATGCAAGTTGTAGAAAACTAATAAAATGGAAATTTTCTTAAAACTAAACTAAAGTAAAGCTTGATTTTTTTGTTGTTTCAAAAGAAATAATTTTTTGGGAGCTCCACACCAAAGCCACACGCTAAAAATAGGAAGTTAGCACACAAAAATCCTACTCTACTCAAAAATCCAAAAGAGAAATAAAAAACAAACTGAAAACTGAAAGTTTATACTAGACAGACAATTGTGTCGTTCTTTTTAGCAAATGCGTCGTTGCATCGCATCACACCAGAATGATTGCATCATGATTTTGAATTTAAATTTTCTTTCCCACTGATCCTTCCATAGATGTGTCCTTATTTTCAACAAATGTGTCATTTCCTATCAAATGTGTCATTGTTTTGATCAAATGCGTCATTTCGTACCTAGAAATCTACAAAACAAAAAAAGATCGTACATAATCTTGCAAACTTTGTGTTCACATCGGGTTCACCAATGTAAGATGGGGGAAAACACTCTCACCTAGATAAAGTGACAACCACAACACTTTTAAGATGAAAACCTCATCCAAAACAAGCGAACACGAACAAAGGGGACTAAAAATGAAAGCATTCAAAATAAAGCACTCCCCATTGCAATTGATTCCTTCTCTTGTCTCTCCTATTTCTCCTTTTGCAAAATTTTCCCCCAAATTTGTTTTTGAAGTTTTGCAATAACATGCAAATAGTAAGTAGAAAGTTGGAGATAATATGGCTATTAAGAAAAAAATGGAGGAGGAAGGCTGCTTTTATAGACAACCATTTGAATGGATGGATGCGATCGATCTTCCAGAAGGTTTCCAAGATTGACAGATGAGAATCCATGAGAGGGAGGTTATGAAACATATGATCAAGATTGAGTTTCTAGAAAGATGCCAAGATCAATGGTGGAGGATTGATGGACTGAAAAGAGGTGGGCTATTGATGGTTATGATGTTGACATCTATGATAGCGATTAATGAGATTAATGAGCAAGTAGAGGAAAATGGATGAATTAAAAATTGGAAAATATATAATTCATGAGATAAGAATATTTGACCAAGTGGAGAATAAATAATTCATTCAAATTATTTATTTGAGAAAAAAAGGAAATGGACAAGTGGAGACTCAATTAAAATAGTCTGCATAATTATTTTAATTAAATGAGAGGAGGTGTGAAAAGAGATATTAAATAATTAAATCAATTTAATTATTTAATACAAGAGACACATGGACAATTAAATAATTCTGACAATTATTTAATAAATGGAATAATTAAGAGAGGGAGAGGATAGTTAAATAATTAATAATTATTATTTAACCATAGATGAAGGATGACAAACAAATAATTAAATAAATATTAATTTATTTAATTATTGAAGAAAGGGAGATATTAGTGATACAATTAATTTATTTAATTGATCAAGATAGGATAATTAGAAAGTGAATTAATTAAATAATTAAAATTATTTAATCATGAGAGGATGATGACCAAGAAAAATGACGCTTACAAGACTTAGGGCATTTTTCAGTGTCTACATATAGATTTTTGATGAGATGGATGAATGGCTAGGATTTGATCTTGGATCATAAGTTTACCCAGGTTATGTGGTGGAATGAATCTAAAGAGGTGGAACCTATTAACCATAAGAATCAAATAGAGTTATTCCCGAAGGTTCTAATGAATCTTGGGAGTAAATTCAAAAATGGGCATCCACCAAAAAAAATAATAGATTAATTTTTCCTAGTAGATTTGAGTATGTGCATGAAATATGAGGTAAAAAATGATGATATTTTCTAAAATTAGTAAAAACCAGTTTTAAATGAGAAATTGAAGGTAGTCACACTCAAATTTTGAAAATGCAATATAAAAAAGAGTTGTATTGCTCTAAATTTACTTTCTAAACTACAAAGTTTTTTTTTTAAATAATTAAGAGGTTCAAATAAGAGAAGCACATAAAATGCTCTTTTTTAAAAATAATTAAGAGGTTCAAATAAGAGAAACACACAAAATGCTCCTTTTTTAAAAATAAAATATAACATAGCATATAGTGTAATCCCCTTAAAATGTTGATTTTTTCAAGTATTCTAACAATTGATTTAGTGAAAAATTATAACATCTTTTAGTTTATGGTTGATTTTTTTGTTATTTTTTAATTAATATTAAATTTTTCATTAATTTTCAAAGTGGACATATCTTAAAAATGAAAGGTTGAGCATGTTCTCCCCAACTTTTTTGAAAAAAAAATTAAAATTTTTATTTTATTGTTTGAATGTGTATGAGATAGTTTAGAATATAAAAGTGTAATTTGTTTCAATTTTAGATCAATGAATTAAAAATGTGTCACAACCCATCTTTTCCACTTAATCATTCTAAATAATTAATCAAATTTTAAGGAAAATTATCAAGATAAAATCAAACACACCTCAAAAATAAATAAATATTTATAATTTTTTTTATAAAATAGATTGTCAACAAACCTTATAAATTTTCATATGATGAAAAATATAAAATATAAAATAAATTTTAGAAACTAGATAGAAGGCGAATATTTTGAATTTGAGAATTGGCTAATAGTAAATAATATTGATGAGTAAAATCTATTATTTATTTACTCCTTCCTTTTTCATTGTATAAAAATGCATGTATTCCTTTGATTTTCGATAGAATAAACTAAGATAAAAAGGAAATTAATAAGCATTCTATAATACTCTTGACCAATACACCTTGGAATCTATTTAAAAATTGGCATGCATATGCTTGAAACTAATAGAGAGGGCATAGTAGATACAATTTAATATAATTGTTAAGATATTAATTCTAGAGTGTTGGGCAAGATGCAACCACATGAATCAATAGTGAATTATTAAATATAACTTAATAATTAAATATATCATTTAATATAATTGAGTATAATTTAGATTTTAGATTTTATTGTGTCAAGTTTATTTTGTATCAATATTATATAATGCAAGATTTGATGCTTTTAATTTAATATAATTGATAAGGTCTTAATTTTTTAAATTTCTTCATAAAGATGTTTCATAAATTATTTCTAAAGATTTGTGATTTTCCTTTGGTACAAACACAATCTAATATTGTTATTTTTTGTATGAGTAATTTTTTTTGCATTGATTAATCTAATTTTGTTATGTCAAATAGATATTAACATAGACTTGTGCTCTCATATGAATGATACAAAATCTCCATAAAGAAAAAATATCTAGATCAAATGTATATTTATTACCATTAATTACATTTTTATTTGACCTAAAAAATTTAAAAATTTGTATTTTTTCTTTTATAATTTTTTAAATTAGATTAATCAATGTAGGATATGATGTCATCCCTTATATCACACATCCTTTAGCAGATGACATGATCAAGAAACACACCATCACCCTCATCAATTGTGCTCAACCAATTAAACGACAACTTTTGAATTGCACTAGAATTATTTATAATAGAGAAAATCCAATAGAAAAATATCAAAACATGTGATAATTTGTAAATGAAAATAAGAAAGCGTGTGGAATCATCAACAAAAGTCTTAACCAATTACAATAATTATAGTCACACTTAACTACCAATATTTTCATTTTATTTTTTAACCCTTTTTTTAACATCCCTTACAAAAATATCTCTTAAATTTATTTTATAAAAATTAAAAATTAAAAAGAAAAAGACATCTCTTAACATTCATTTTATTTAGATTTTTTTGACATTTCTAAATCATAAAGTGTTTTGTTTCATCACATAAAATTAATATTAATAAAATGAATTTTCTAAAAGTAAGGTTACATGATTAATTAATCTAATTAAACACATATAATTAATAAGTATAGATTAATTTAAATAAAGTTATGGTTTGATTTTAAGAATTAAGTGTAAAAGGCAAGGTAACTAGTTTCAAGGGTAATGATGAATCTATGTTGATCTTATATAGAGTTTATATGTGTTATGACAAAAAAAAATAATGTTCATATTTTGGTGAATGTGATAAAGTATAAACAATCTTAAAATTCTAAACGGATTAATCTTGAGGTTATTAGGTTAGAAGTTGTGCCTGATCAATCTAATTTGAGGCATGGATATCAACAATGACTCATATGAAGGATTTGACAATAATTTTTTGTAGATATCTATTCATATATATCTTGGTTGTAAGTTTTGTCTTAAGATGTAGTTTGAGTTGAGGAGGCGATTACTCTTGTTGATCCACCACTCTCTTTTGCTCCTTTTTTATATATTCTTTTACTATGGACAGGGCTGAGAAGACGATGAGGGAGTGGGTATTGTTGGGCAAGGGGTTCATGGCAACAGACATAGTTGGCCAAACTATAGGTGCATGAAACCCTTAACAATCCACCTAATGAAACCCATAATGGTATGTATATATATACAAACAGTTGGCAAAAAGATAGCTGCAGATACCCTTAATAGGAAGAGTTGCATACATTGTTTAATAGTGAAGCGTATAATAACTTAATTCTTAAAATACTGTCAATATACATATATAAATTGCAAAGGTAAAGAAACGAAAAGAGAAGACTAAATTATGGTTGACTGTGTGTATGTGTGTATACACAAATATATATGCATATATATGTATATATATGCTATATGCATGTATATGTATATATATGCTATATGCATATATATATTTGTGTATACACACATATACACATAGTCATATTATAGGCACAATATTGTTGCAAATGACATTTTTCATCATCTCTGTGTGTATATATATGTATACACACACACACACGTGTGTGTGCGTAAATATATACACGCACAGGTGGCCATGATATAGTTGCAAGAAAGCTTCAAGATTTGAGCATATCATAACTTGTATCAAAAGCCATTTACAAAAAAAAATTGCAACTAAATTTGAAAAAAATAAAATACAAAGGATAGATTTTTCCATTGTGAGGTTGGAACACAACCTCACCTACCTTAATAGAAGTTACAAGTTTTTCCTTTTCTCAATGGTGGTGTTCAAAAACACAGAAACTGCGATGTGTGTATCACCACCACTCGTACATACCCTCACCACCATTGGCCTCGAGCCTAACTAGCACTAGTCTTGCAAGTATCCACGTAAAGTGTTGAACATTACCATGAATGGTGTAGTTGTGAAGCTAACGCAAGAGATAGTGAATGAAACACATGCTGAGGTGGTAGGGAAAAGGCCGACAACAGAGGAATGTTGAGAATTAAATGCGCATTTACTGGGAGTTAAGTGAACCAGTACTAGCGTGGTAGGAAACCATGAAGTGAATAACATGTGTCCACCATCGGAGGATGCCAAATTTGGGCTCAAATTAGTCGTTTTTGGAAAACGGTATGAAAAAGTTGTGAAACGTGCTCAAATTTTTTCCTAATAAACTTTTATGTAATGCCAGGTGGACTGTTAAGAGATGTGTCAAAAAAAATTGCCAACGTGATTGCTATGATGTGGACCCCTCACTCAACATCGCCCTACCCACCACTAGTCCCTTACCCTTATATACTCAAAGACTTGTGATTGGTATGGAAAGTCAAACTAACAAAGCAAGTCAACACGTGAGTTCAACATGAACTAATCATTGATCCATTTTCCATCACAACATTACTTGATTGTTATTGTTGAGAGTGTTATTACTATCATATGCAATCTTTGAAAGTCCATCACACAACTCCAATATAATTTTGTAGGTCTAAAAAGCTAGAGATCTTAGTGAGGTTCTTCAATGGAGGCCCATCTTTAATGACCAAGATTTTGGTGTGATTGGCATGGAAAGAGCACTAACCGCTATAAGCAAATCAAAGATACTGAATTTTAACCAAGTCAAAAGGGAACTTGGCACTGCTGGTTTAAAACTTGTTGGACTTGGAGGCTTATGGGACTCGATGATATCTTGTAGGTACTCTTCCCAAGTGCATTTGTAGATAACAATTTCATTGCCATAGAGAACCATAAATTATGAGGAAATGGTAAGAAAACGCCATCTATGAGCTTTTGTAAATACTGTTGACGAATTGGTGACTAGGTTTAAAAGTCCCTGTTTGATCTTGAAGGTTCTCTTCTAGACGTCTTCATTCCAGATTCAATAATTAAGCCAGATAGAAAATTTTGAGGTTGGCTTTTGTTATCATGGTCTTTTACGAAATGTGTATTCATGTGGTTGTGTTGGGGATTGCTAATGTTGTTTTGTTTGGCGCATAGGACTGATGTGTCCAACCAAATCTTATTTTCTTTTGTTCTTTCAAAACTTGAGCAAATAGGGAAGGTTGATAATGGTTGCAAAGGATTGGCTTTACCAGTGTGTTTTCGTGCCTACAGAGTGAGTTTATAACTATAGGATACACTGAGAATTACGTTTGACAGGCTATTTGGTTGGGTTCAGATTAATTATATTGGAATTCTCTAATTCACTCCTAGTTTGGTAATGGAAAATGTTTGTATAAACAATGAGAAATATTTATGCTTTACCACTTCTTGGTAAGTAACAAAAGAATATACCTGGTTTACCCTTTGCGTGAAAGTCAATTTTAAAGTCAATTTTATCAGGTTAAAGCCTATAATTCATGATTTATATCAGTCTAATGAAGCTAAAGACGATTTCATTATGTAAATGCTAATCCCCTAAAAAATTTGTTAGCATTTCATAGCAAGAAGAAATCATTGCAGTTTTTAAACTAACTGCCATTTTTGTTTTGTGTGCACTTGATGCATGCTTGTTCGAATAATAGAGCATTTTCTGATAAAAACACATGTTTGAATGGTGTATTGTTTGCATCCATTGTATTGTATGCCACATCTAATATGTGGTTCTTTTGTTAGCCGATAGGCTTTTATTGTGGACTGGCCAGTCCACAGGCCATCGGCAAACCTGTCTCACATTCCCTGCAAACTATTTTACTGCCCTCTCAGGTACAATTTCCAGGCACTCAGGAATCCGCCAAACTTTTCGTTGTAGGTAGGTAAGATAGTAAATGCATTTCACGCTTCACATCACATCTTACAGCTGTGAAAAATCAAATCAAATCTGCATCGAGCTCAGAAATATGAAGGTGTACAACCTCGATAATTTACACTTTATTTATTGTCAATAGATTGAAGGGTTTGTTGGAAAATGAGGATGCCTCTTTGGTTGCAGGCATGGCGGCGGAGTAAAGGAGGAATGAACATGGCATCTTTCCAATTAATTTGCAAGATCCCCACATCGCTGTAATGCGGCTTGACTATTGCAGGAGTATGGCGGTGCAGGTAGGAAGGGATTCAAGGCTGTTGCAGATACGCGGTGGGAGGAGGCGGGTATAGAAAGTTTAGAGCACATGGAAAGATTGCGGATTGTGCATCTAAAAGCAATTAGCAGATTAGGTGTTGAAGGTTGCATTCAAAGCATGCAGGTAATAATAGTTTGTAGGCACACAAAATTCTATTTATTTTCAACTGATTGTGCATTGGCTCATGTGTTGATGTGCTTGCAGAAATGGCCAAAAGAAGAAATAATAGTATGCACGCGGGCGGTCCCTGATGCGACCACACTTTTAAACTCCTTTTCCTTTCCTAATCCCTCAGTCGTTGACTCCACCACCAACCAGAAAATAAACTCCAACCCATCCCTCAAATGGCCCTTCGATGCTCGTTGCATTCTTTTGTGTCTTGTTGTGAATTGTGAATCTCCAAAAACTGTATTGGATTTGTCATTCAGTAGATTAAATGTTGGAGGTGGTAAACAAGTATTTGCAAATGGGATGGAGTAGGAGGAGGGTAAATGGGTATGGATAGCTCTCTTAACACAAGATTCTGCATTCCACAATCACATTTCAGGTCACACACAATGTATGCATATGTGAACGTGGTAAAGGAGAAGTGGAGAAAGGATTGCTTGTGATGGGAGAAGAGGAGAGAGTTTGGGAGGCTTTCACCCACTTGTGTGTTTTTCTGTCAAATCAATATTTTGGCCCATTTGTGTATTTTTAGATGTCAAATTAATATTATGGTCAACAATATTGAGACATACGTGAATCAAATAGTTTCAGGGTAATAAAAACATCTTGTTTTATATAATTAATATATATATATATATATATATATATATATATATATTTAAATAATTTTTTTATAGTGAATATTATTTTATTTGAATATAAGTTATAGAGTTGTAATTTTTTTTATTAATAATTTAAAAATATAAATAAAATAATAATATTTTTTACAATGTATAAAACATATTATTTTTAAAAATTATGTTATATTAGAAAAGAGGATAAATTATGAGTTAATATTTATATGATGATTAAGTTATTCATATAATTTGTCAATACTATTTCTTTATGAATATTTGTCTGCTTTATTATTTATAAAAAAAAAAATTACACATTCATAAGAAAAAAAGTGGGTGAATATAAAATCACACATTTAGAGTTCATAAAATCCCAACATTTGTGTCATATAACATAAAAAAATAAACTGCTAAGAGACAACAAGAGTAGAGGGGGAGGGGGGAAGATTGGTCTTGGTCACAAGGTTTACCCCATACATTATCAATGTCCAAAGTATCCATGGGGGGATCCCAACCATTATCATCTTTATATTTTTCACGCAGTTTAGTGAAATGCAAGAGTTAATCAAGGAAATTTGTTATAATCAAACCAACTAGAAGTCTCACCAGTAGGCCACTCAAAAATACCCCCATGGGAGGTAGAGAGAAAAAGTGTTGATGAGTAGGTTGCAACCAACCCCATTGTACATTATCTCCTCCAATAGTCAAAGGAGTAGTGCAATTGCTAGGAGTAGAAAGGGTTTGTCTTTGTTGATGTTCGGAAGGAGGTGAGTGGCCCCAAGAGGAGGAGGGAGATGGAGGAACTCTAGCCCTAGTGGTCAAGAAGTACATTTAGTTGAACCAATTCTAGTGAAATTTATTCTTACACTTGGATCTATAATAATATATTAGAATAAATAATTATTTAAAAAAAGTGAAATATGTTGATCAATAAAGCAATTAACAAATATTGTAGAGTTTTTCTTTCTATCTGTTGAAGACAATTTCCATCTTGAAAGCATGCGAAATTTGGTTGAATTTGTGAAAGATACAAGGCTAATCCTCTAGGAGAACCATGTCAAGAGAAAGGTTATAGCAGGAAGGGCTTGAAAAAGTATGAATCCAAGTCCAAAGTTTTTGGGTTGTGGGGCAAAACCAGAAGAGATGCTTAAAATACTTTAACTTCCTACATAAAAGGAAACAAGGATCTCAAACATCCTAATGAGAAATTCTTGAGCCCATAGGAAGGCTTTCTAAACAAAAATTGACAATTGTAAATATTATCTCTAGTTTAAAGCATACACCATAGGTAAATGGGGAGAGAGCCAATTCCATCTATGTGGAGGCTTATAATTGCAAAAGGTGGTGTTTGGACCCCACTTCCAATCTTTCCATCAAGGTTTGGAGGAATGAATTATAATTTTGTGAATCATATTGGTTGGAATAGCCCCCTAATTGTATCAAAAGTTTCATGATCCTAGTTTGAAAAGTGATACTTAGCCTTAGTTTCATTTCACGACATGAGACTCATAGAAGTTATATGGAGAATAAATCTTGTAGATATTGAATTCCTTTCTTGTGAAATATCAAGGCCCACATTGAGACAATCTAGCCAAACAACGACCTTGATTTATAGAGTGGGGGACCACCATATATTTTCCTGGTTGATGGAAATACCATCATGGAAGCTTGAACCATTTTAGAAAAGCCAAGGTTTCATGGCTTACCAAGCTCTCCAAAATATCTTAGTTCAACAAAAGTTCCTTAAATGTGAACTGCATTCTTCACGGTGAGAAGGGTTTGAAAACTAATCCTCTTCCAAGTAGATCTAACCAGATATCCAAAGGATACAATAATGAACCAATATTTTTCAAGATTCATCTCCAATGAGGGAATTATAGATAGTCCATTTTTTCCAAAGCACCAAACTATGCTGCTATGTGGATAAATTCCTAATCCTCCAAACTCATGAGTGAGAAAACAAAATTCCCATGCAACTCTGTGAAAAACCTTGTGGTTCTCTAAGGAAGCCGAAATAAAATAATGGAGAGGCTTTTCCAGCTTCATGTAAGAGGCTCTAGAAAGAGCCCAACATAATGAATAATACACATGGGTTCCTACAAGAATCTTGGAGTAAACATGAAATTTTTCTATCAAAGAAAGGGGTTTTGTGATCCAATATGCAAGTTTTTTTTCAATTTTGGAAAGAATTGTTTGCCATAAGGAAATTTGTGAAACCTGGAAAGTAAAGGGTATGCCCATAAATATAAAAATTTCTCCACAACCAAT
Source organism: Sequoia sempervirens (assembly GCA_007258455.2). Taxonomy (NCBI): domain Eukaryota; kingdom Viridiplantae; phylum Streptophyta; class Pinopsida; order Cupressales; family Cupressaceae; genus Sequoia; species Sequoia sempervirens. Next base: position 49,028,812 of record VDFB02026320.1, on the reverse strand, counting down.
TCATTTCTAACCAAAGGAATTTACTTGAGAGGGTGTGAGAAGAAAGGGATGTCTATAATATTTAGTCTTGTGCCATTGAATGTATGAGCCAAAGGCTAGACATAAAATATCCTAAAATTTAAGGGCTTGTTTGATATTTTTTCCTCTTCAATGAGAGTGAGGAACAAATCATTTGCAAAGTGACCATTAACAAGCTAAGTCAATGGATTCGAAAAGACAATACCTTTGACCAATCCTTGAGACACAAAGTGGGCCAAGAGGTAGCGAAAGAATTCAATATAAAACAAATAGAGAGTTGGGGCTAAATGATGACCTTGGTGAATATAATGAAAGATACCAAAGACATTCCAACTAATAGTTGTTGATGATGATGTAGGTAGACAAATCAATAAAAGGCATACAAACAGATTAGATGAAACAAGGCACAAATCCTAGAGCTTGAAGCATGTCTAAAATGAAAGGTCATTCAATATGATCATAAGTCTTGAAAAATAATTTTTAGGAATAGAGCCTTATGGTTAAATTTTTTAGCCTATTCCATGTCTTCCCAAATCACAATGGTATTATCCACGATATATCTAGATTTTATTAAACTAGTTTTCTTTGGCCACACAACTTTTCAAAGGAGATTACACACCTTCAACACCAAAGCTTTAGTAATGATTTTGTATAATACATTGAGTAGAGTAACAGGCCTCCAATTACAAGTATCCTCTAGATCTCTAGTCTTATGTATGAACTTGATGTCTCATTTATTAATGAATTTCTCTAAGGACCTAGAATGGAAATCTTCCAAATAAATTTTATGTAGGTCCTCAACCACACAATCATAGAGGGTCTTGTAGAATTCATAAGGGAAGTCCTTATACCCAGGAGCTTTTCCATTGACCATGGTGTGAAAAACCTCCTTGAGATCAAGAATGGAGAGAAAATAATCGCATAAGGCTTGTTATGAGGAGGAAAGACAAGTAACGACTTAGAGGCATTGCTCGAGAGCATATTCCTATTCTGGAGAGTTTTCTTGGGTTGTGAATAGTTATTCATAGTGCTTGAAAAAAACCTAGAGAATATACAATTGCTCTTTGAGAATGACTTGATCATCCCTAATTTGTCAGATGCCATGAAAGGTGTGACAAGATTTGAGATCTTGGAAAACTGTTTGGAAACTCTATCTCCCACTTTGAGCTAGTGGAGTTTGGCCTTAATTTGAGTGCCTCTAGTAGAATGCTTATTTGCAATCTATTAATGGTGTCTTAGCTCCACCACCCTAACATACAAAGTAGGAGAAAATGGATCAACTTCAAGTATCACATGGCTTTGCAAATATTTGATAAATCAATTTATGCAATGGTGTACAACACCATATCCCAACACACCTTTAATCTATAGTTAAATAATTATTCTAATTATTTAGTTATTCACTTAGCCTTTTCTATTTATTATTAAATAATTGATCCAAATTTATTATTTAATTTCTCTTTCCTATTTCCTCTATTTTAATTAAATGGTTGCACAATAATCATTTAATTAAATTCCCATTTTTTCCTTTTTCTTCCAAAATAAATAATCTAAATGATTATTTAATTCCTCGCATGCTTCTCCATGAATTAAAAATTATTATTTGATTCCTCCACTACTTTCCCTCCACTTTCTCATTTGAATCTTTACCATTGATTGCTTTCATTTTTTAAAGAATCTTGACCATCTATCCTTAGCCGTCCCTAGTCCACTACCCTGTGGTGCATGAAACTGTTGGATGTTGCTAATATGTGGTTGTCATTGATGTCAACACTATTGGCATTAATGCCATTAGAGGTTGTATATGTTGAGGATATTGAGAAAATTGTAATAAAGAAAGTTGCAGGTTGTCGGTGGTGCAGTGAAGTTCATGATGATGGCCAACTCAGTATGTTGATGATCAGGGGTTGTGGATTAAAGGGTTTGTTGTCGAGTATATCCATTTTATCCATGTTAAGCTTCAAAGATCTGCATGAAGATTTGATTGAGTTATGAGTATCTATTTTTTGATAGTTTTTTTGTTGCTTCAGTTGGTGTTCCTAAAAGAAGATGATGTGATTCTGGTAACATGAAGTGTTGGAGAGGCTTCTTTGTTGATTCATGATGCTTGTAGATGTAACTTCTAGATCATGCTTTATCTTTGTTGTACATCCACATTGATCGGTGTGATTGTTATTGGAGATTTTCTCTTGCATGTGCATGTTTTTCATGTTCTTGGCTAACAGAGTGATTATAGTGTGTTGTGGATCTTCGAGGAATAATGATTGAAGATGTTTTGTGTTTGAGGATGTTGTTTTGGGTCTTCACTATGATTTTGGCCAACGTTGGTTGATTCACATTGATAATTATTTATGTTTTGGGCCAACAATTTGTATTCATTTTCTATTTTATATTGAAGCTGACATGTAGATGATGTTATTCTTGGTTGCAGATATATATGAGTGATTGTTTTATCATTTGAAGGTATCATGGTGAAGTGAAGTGTGTGAGTCCTAGATGTTCTAATTTAAAGGTTGATGAAGACATAGTTAGACCATCTAGAACCCATGGATATGATTTAGATGATCAAAATGTTAGTTTAGTTTAGACTCAAAATCAAGTGCAGATCATTTCGGTGAATTAGGAAAGCCAAGAGGAAGGAACTAGTGAAAGTGCAGAAGTGAGATCACAAGAGCCTGAAGTTCAAGAACATCCTAAGACTCCAAGGTATGTAAGACTGAATCATTCAAAAGATCATATTATAGGTGATAAGAACAAATGTGTTCAAACTAAGAGAAGAATTGCAAAAGAATATTGTTTGATTTCAAAGACAAAGCCTAATAGAGTCAATGAAGCATGCAAAGATGAACATTGGATGGAAGCAATGAAAGAAGAGCTATAAAAAATTGAGAAGAATAATACATGGATTCTTGTTCCTAGACCTAAGGAGAAAAATGTAATTGGAACTAAATGGGTCTTTCAGAACAAACTGAATGAGAAAGGTGAAGTTGTTAGAAATAAAGCAAGACTAGTGTGTAAAGGATATTCACAGATGGAAGGAATTGATTTTGAAGAAAAATTTTCCCTTGTTGCTAGGATTGAAGCTGTGAGATTATTTCTTGCTTATGCTGCTTACAAAAACTACAAGTTTTATTAGATGGATGTCAAGTCAACATTTTTAAATGGTGAACTGGAAGAAGAAGTGTATATTGAGCAACCTGAATGGATTTCAATTGACTGATCAAGGAGATATGGTTTTTCTGTTAAAGAAAGCATTGTATGGACTTAAGCAAGCCCCAAGAGCATGGTATGCCATATTGGATAAGTATTTGTTCAAACTTGGATTCAACAAAGGTATTGCTGATAGTAATCTATATTTCAAGATTGATCATGATAAAGATTTGATTGTTGAAGTCTTTGTTGATGATATCATTTTTGGAGGAGATGATAGTTTGTGCATGAAGTTTGTTGATGAGATGCAAAGTGAATTTGAGATGTCTATGATTGGAGAAATGAAATTCCTTTTGGGATTGCAAATTACTTAGCTAGACAAAGGGATCTTTATATCTCAGTCCAAGTATGTGAAAGAATTGCTAAAGAAGTTTGGTATGGAAGATTCAAAGCCAGTTGGTACACCTATGGTGACCAGATGTAAGTTGAATCAAGATGATGATTCTCCTAAAGAAAACCAGACTAGATACAGATCCATGATTGGTGGATTGCTTTATTTGACTCAAGTTAGACCTAATATCATGAATGTTGTATGCATTGTTGCAAGATTTCAAGTTGATCCTAAGGAATCTCATGTGACTACTATGAAGAGGATTTTTAGATACTTGAAGGGGATAGTTGATTTTGGCTTATGGTATCCTAAAGAAGATTACTTTACTTTGAGTGGTTTTATTGATGTTGATTGTGCAGGAGATGTGAATGACAGAAAGAGTACCAGTGGTGGTGCATTTTTCTTTGGAAAGAAGTTGATTTCGTGGTTAAGTAAGAAGTAGAATGTCATTTCTTTATCTACTGCAAAGGAAAAATACATTGCTACTACTAAAAATTGTACTCAAGTATTGTGGATGAAGCAAATGTTGAAAGATATAAAAGTTGTGTATGATGAACCTATTGCTATATTTTGTGATAATTCAAGTACAATTAAAATTTCTAAGAATCAGGTTTTGTATTAAAAAACCAAGCATATATCTATCAAGTTTCACTTTTTGAGAGAGAAGGTGAGTGAAAAGGAAGTAAGATTGGAGTATGTTCCCACTAAGGAACATATTGCAAATATCTTTACTAAGCCTTTTCCTAAGGATACTTTTGAGTATCTCAGAGGGAAGCTAGGGGTGATTACCCCTCCTAATCAGAACTGAGATGCATTGACTTGCATTAGTCTATGCATTTCATAGTCATATCTTGATCCAGATTGATGTTGTGGTGGCTGCTACTTAGGGGGAGTAGTTAGATCTTTATAATTGTGGTTTAGAGCTTGTGTGAGAAAGATAATGTGTATCTTTGTCATTGATGTCAAAGGGGGAGAAGAGTCATGTGAAAAACTATGAATTATCTGGGGAGAAGAGTCAAAATATAAAGGGGAGAAAGTGCTAAGAGAAAGTTCAAGGGTTGATGGTGTTTTCCACATCATGTGTTGCCATCAATGCCAAAAGGGGAGATTGTTGGATGTTACTGATATGTGGTTGTCATTGATGTCAACACTATTGGCATTAATGTCATTAGAGGTAGTATATGTCGAGGATATTGAGAAAATTGTAATAAAGAAAGTTGCAGGTTGTTGATGATGCAGTGAAGTTCATGATGATGGACATCTTAGTATGTTGATGATCAGAGGTTGTGGATTAAAGGGTTTTTTGTTGAGTATATCTAGTTTATCCATGTTAAATTTTAGAGATATGCATGAAGATTTGATCAAGTTATGAGTATCTATGTTTTGAAAGTTTTTTTGTTGCTTCAGTTGGTGTTCTTGAAAGAAGATGATGTGATTTTGGTAATGTGAAGTGTTTCAGATGCTTCTCTAGCAATTCATGATGCTTTTGGATGTTTCTATATAGTGATCTATCTTTCTTGTATGTCCGCATTGATCAGTGGGCTCACAATTGGAGATTTTCTCTTGCATGTTCATGTTTTTCATGTTCTTGGTCGATAGGGTGATTATAGGGTGTTGTGTATCTTTGAGGAATAATTATTGAAGATGTTTTATGTTCGAGGATGTCATTTTGGGTCTTCACTATGTTGTGGCCGATGTTGGTTGATTCACATTGATAATTATTTATGTTTTTGGTTGAAAATTTGTATTCATTGGATATTTTATATTGAAGCCGACATGTAGATGATGTTATTCTTGGTTGCAGATATATATGAGTGATTGTTTTATCATTTGAAGGTATGATGGTGAAGCAAAGTGTATGAGTCTTATGTGCAAATAATGTTCTAATCATTCAAAGGTAGAAGTTAAGTGTGAAGAAGAGTGAGCAGAGTTTATGTGCTTAATCGAAACTATAATCAGGCATGAGCAGATGCTATTTTCTTAGTTCAAAATCTTGTGTATGTAATCTGAATCTTTCTGTAAGATAGTGATTCTTCCTTTGGGAAGTAAGCCTTGTTGTATTTGAGCAGTGAGCTCTAGGTAGTGTTCCTAAATGCATGTGCATTCCCCATTTATTCCTTTATACTTTTAACAGGGTATAATCTTATGGACTAACCTCCACTATGGTTTTTCCCCTAACAGGGTTTCCACGTAAAAAATATTGGTGTTATGTGCGTTTCTGATGTGGTAATGACTTATGATTTCATGGTTATTAATCAGGTATGAGAAAAAGTTTAATAATTTTAAATGTCTATGACAATTGATTCATCCCCCCTCTCATTTGTGTGCCCTTATGTTGCCAACATAGACCTCAACCATTGATCTTGGAATCTTCTAGACTTTCGATCTTGTTTGTCCATTTGAGAAGTTTTTCTATAAAAGAAGGTTGGATCTCTTTCATTTTGGCTTTGCAACCACATTTTCTTTGAAATTCTTGCTATCAATAATTTTCATTTGTAGGTACTTGGACACACTAAAATTTGAGGGAAAGCTTGCAACTTAAGAAGAATAGAGGAGAAGCAACCTAAAGATAATCAACTTCAACATGAGGAGTTTAGATTATGTTTTTTTATTCATTTTTCTTTTCATGTTGATTATACTTTCTTGTTTTGGATTTGGGATTTAGCTTAAATTTTAGGTAGAGTGGTTGCTAATTGGTCTTAACCATTTTATTTATGAATTTTAACCCTTCCTTACAGATACTTTCATCAAACCTTGCATCAAACTTTCCTAAATTTTATTCATCTCTTCTAATATAGTATTTGCTTCCAAATACTATGAAGTATTTGATAGTAGGAATCCTTCCATACTATATCTCATTAGGAGTCTTTTTTTTATTTGTTCTTGCTTGCACTATGTTTAGTATATAAACATCAGAATAAATTTCTTCTCTCTAGTATACTTTTAGTAGATTTTCTTCTTTCATCATTGTCCTTGTAGCTTCTTGAACAAACCTATTCTTTCTTTCAACCACTCCATTCCACTAAGGAGTCCTAGGGGTAGATAAGTTCCTTTTTATTCCATGATTCTCACAAAAGATGTTAAGCTCATTGTAGGTGAATTGTCCACCTCATTCAAACCTCAAACATTTGATTTTCACATCCATTTCATTTTCAACCATAACTTTTAATGCTTTAAACATATCTAGGGCTTTTGATTTTTTGTTTGAAAAAAGTAACCCATGTCATTCTAGAATAATCATCGATCAATAGCATGAAATACCTGTCACCTTGAAGAATTATTACTCTAGTAGGACCACAAAGATTTGTATGCAATAATTCCAATAGTCTTTTGGAAGATTGTTCTTTGACTTTGAAACTTATTCTTGCTTGTTTTCCAAATTGAAACTCCTTACATACAACATTGATAGGATTTGTAATCTTTGGTAGATATCTCATAGCTTGAACTAAAATTATTCTCACTAGGCTATCAAAATTGATGTGACACATTCTTCTATTCCATAGCCAACTCTCATTGATTCGAGTCATAAAATAGTAACCATCAACACCTTTGAGATGATAAACATTTCCATCTGTCCTTCTTCCAACAACAATCACAGTTCTAGATCCTTTTCTAGTCTCACACCTATCATCCTAAAACATAAGATTATATCCTTTGCTACACATTTTTCCAACACTCAAGAAGTTATGTCTTAAACCCTTAACATAGTAAACATCATTAGTATTATACTTTCCATAAAAATTTATTAAGCATTTTCCACATATATTAGCAGATGTATCATCACCAAACCTAACTAGTCCTCCTTCATATTTTTCAAGTTTAAGAAAATTACTCTTATCACTAGTCATATGATTAGAGCATCCACTAGCAATGATCCAATACTTCTTCTCTTGTCCAGCATGAAAAGTAGACACCAAAGTGCCTTTAGTATTATCACTTACTTCTAGAGCCCTTTCCTTCACACATCTATCAAAATTAGCAGAATTAGTTTCATCTTTCAAATCCATGAACAAGAATTCACCATCCTCATTATCTCCTTAATCAAATTCATCATCAAATATACTTACATCTTCTCTAACATAATAAATTTTCTTAATCATATTACTTTTGTTCTCCCCATTTTTGTTAAATTAAAAGCTCTATTTGGACATCTAGAAGCATAATGACCTATCTTTCCATAGCTAAAACATTTGAAAAACTTACCACTTTATTTTCTAGTACCCTTTTTCATTATCTCACAAAGTTAGCTTCCACATCATCAAGATCCTCTTGATCCGATTCCACAATCTTCTCTAATTTTCTAGCCTTAAAAGCAATCTCATATTTTGCACTACTTGTTCCAAATTCTCTCATCTCAAAAGCAGGTAAAGAAGAATACAATTGATCTCTGGTATATTGATTCAAAATTTGTAATTCTTCAATAGCAAAAACCTTATGACTATACTTTCTTTAGGAAGAGTTATAAGTACCTTCTTTACCACTTGTTTTGCTTTCTGTTCTCCACAAAGACCTTTAATGCTATTAACAACTTCATCCACCTTCTCCAAGTAGCTTGTGATGTTTTCATCTTTAGAAATTCATAGGGTCTCAAACATGATCTTCAAATTCTACATCTTAGCTTGCTTGATCTTATCATCTCCTTCATAAATGCTTTCTAACTTCACCCAAATTTCTCTAGCAATTTTTTAGATTCATAACTTTCACCAATTGAAAATTAGCAAGACTAGTTAAGAGAGCGTACCTTGCTTTACCATTGTTTGCATACGACCTGATCTCATCATCAATGCTCAAACCATTTTTAGGAATAATATATATCCTCTCTCAATAGACCTCCAAATCTCAAATCCGAGAGAATCAAGAAAACCTTCGATCCTTGTCTTCTAGAATGCATAATCTAATCCATCAAATATAGGAACATATTTCTTGTGCACCATCCCAGATCTACCTCAAGCAATTAAGCTTTCTTCTAAGTAACTTTTCTCTAATACCAATTTTTGAATGCATAAGACAACTGAGAGGGGGGTGAATTGGTTGTACCTTAAAACTTCAAAACCCTCAACAAATATTTAGATCCACATTAATCCAATTAATCTTTAATTTTTTAAAATGATTTATCATGAAAGAAAATAACAAAAACTAAACTAAATCAACACCATACACAAAGAAACACTAGATTTACGTGGGAAACCCAAGATGGGAAAAATCACAATGAGGATTAACTCACAATATAAAGTAATATCAACACTAAATATAATAGGGCTCACTACCCAATTGAAAGAAAGGGTCACAACTAGAATAGAAAAGAAGATGTAGAAGAGTGTTACAATGAGAAATCCATCTCAAAGCAACATAAAAAATCACCACAACACCACCAACACCTTCATAGTCTTTCTAAAGAATTGTAGACACCTTTTACTCATTGCTCAAGTAATCTAACACATGAAAGATCACATTGCACTTCTCAAATTCACACCCTACAACTTTGAAATTTGCATCACTCACATCATACTCATCTATCTTATCATCCCTCAATAAGTCAACTCATATTTATACCATCTTCAACCTTGAAAACATTCTCCAAGGTCAACTATGCACCTCAACCATACAAATCCAAATTAGGTCAGTACCAAAACATTCCCATGGTGGAAAGGAATGAAGGTGGATCGCCACACACCTTAGCTAAAACCTAAATCCACTCATACACACCACACCACACTTCCAAAAACATCAAAATAACTTCGCAAGTAGTGTAAACACCCAAGGTCTGCTAAACCTATGTTAACACCATTAACACTTAAGTACATGCATACTCAAATCCAAAAATGAATCACATACACCACATAACACTTGAACATGATCTAGAATATTCCACAAACACCTTGAAATCCAACAGATTCTTTTGCAACAACTTTCACTTGAAGAATATACACACCCAATATACTCAAACAAATTTGGATTCATACATTGTAACTCAAGAAAGTGACTTCTAAAGCACCAAACCACGAACAACTTCATCTAAAGAAGGATAAAAGCTATTAGCACTCTTCCAAATCCACAAGAATTGAAATTGCTAAATGTGCAGAAATACAGAGCAAGCACATTTCTCCTAGATACCTATACAATATATAGTTTACACATTGGTGAACACACCTTCCTCTATACAATGATCTCCAACACATCAAATTCTGAATGCAACACCTTTGAACACCTCTGATCAACATATCCGAACCACACAAGCATATCTTCAACCTAGAAGAAATGTGGAACCAAACTAGAACACTAATCTGTAATACAAAACACCACTACAACACACCGTTTCCTCTTTTTATTCAATTTTCTCAAAAAAACTTGAAAACCAAACACTAGAAACATATCAACATATTTAGTACTTCCTCATCACCATCAAGTCAACTGTAATATAGAAACTCAAGCATATATCCATAAACACAAGCTTATCAAAGAAACACTAGAGGATGACACCAGTAGCTTACTAATGACAACACAATGCAACTAATCAAAGCATCATCAAAGACAACAACAAAAATCAACACCAACTGCACATCATTGCAACAAACTCCTTCTCATACAATTGACATCAATGACAACACCAAATCTTGTTGGCATCAATGACAACACCAACTACTCATACTTGTAACAAGGTTACATGCAATTCAAAAAATATAATTGAAAACCAAGATAAATTGAAAGAATTAAAAAATAATAAAAAATAAATAATGTTTGATTAAATGCATAAGGTATAAATGCAATAGATATTATGGAAAGTCAATTAGGATGTATATATCGTGTAACTAATAATGGTATATTTGTATATACAAAGGCATACTATAAGCATCTATATACATATATTGAAACAATATGCATAAATATCTACCATAAATATATAATATAGTTGAAAAACCTTAATATATGTTTAAAATGCATGACATATAATAACTTAAAAATGGATTATAACCATTAAATAGGAAAAATATCATGCATATTTACACATTTAGTCATATTATAAGTGTATGGTGTCTTATGATATGCTAATTGATAGAATTACTATTGTAGATAACAATTTATAGAGAGAATGCATAAGTCAAATTTGATTAAATATATGAACATGAGACAATGGAGATAAATAAAACAAAACATAAAGTATAAGTAAATGATAAAGACTAATATAAAAAGGGGGGAATAATTTGAATATGAATAAATGCCTATGCAAATATATTTATGTATATAGTATTTTTAAGAATAAGCCATTAAATCTTAAAAATCAAATGAATAAAAATATATTTATTAACAAAATGAATATATTATAAAAGAAGAGTAAGAAAAAATAGAAAAATTTCATCATAAATATGTAAATATGTGTATAAGAGTAAAATAAATTTATATGATATAATTCTCTAAATGTATAGACATATAAAGCATCTTATAAAAGATTGTTGGTGTAATTAAAAGTGTTGTACCTTGTCCTAGGTCATGATTAAACCTTAGTTAAGTTTAATTAGGGACCACATAAGAGGTAGTTGGAGAATTTCCACCTTTCGTGGACATATCATGTGATTACCTCTCCACTTTTTGTGGTGATTATCACATTATCACTTTTCTACTTTAGGTGGAGTGATAGCTTTTCACAGTTGTCTCATGTCATAAGGTTATGAAACTTGTCATAATCTTATGCCCTTCTATGTTCTCACCTTGGCTATATAACCAAGGGGTCTCCTATGTACTTTTTCTCATTCTATTTGCATCATTGGCAGAATACAGTTTATTCTTGTCATATTGTTTCTATCTCTCTTATGCTTGTGCTTTCTATTAGGCCTCTAGATCTTGGGTGGCTACCTTCATAGCCAATTCTTACAAAGATATTATTAAAAATAACATATATCTATACTTATATGGGAGGAAAATATTTTATCTAAGAATAGGGAAAAGATTAAATATAAACTGATATTGATAAATAAGCTTCAATTGCCTACAACTCCGCCCATAAACTGAACTTTTATAAAAAGAATGTTGGTAATAATTTTAAAAATTTAATAATATTTTTTTTTCCATTTTAAAGTAATATTTAATATTCTATTATCAAAATAACAAATAAATTACTCTTTTTTTTAATGAGTAGGCATTAATCTATATTAATTAAAAAATATTAAACTACATATTCACAAAAATAGGTGGGTGGTAAGAAGGTACACCTTGAGAGTCACATGGGCAGCGACCAGAGAACCAAAAAATTGATTAGTCATATGGGCCTAGCCCAAAAGTCCAAGACTACAAACATAAAAAAGGCCATTAAGTGGCCAAAATAGTACCAACAAAACCAGGAGGGTCTCTATCATCCAAATTTTTCCCCCATACATCAGCGGGGTCTGGAGTAATGTCAAGAGGAGGACCCCAACCATCATCAACATCTTTATCTTTATATTCTTTGTCCTCGCACCGAGGCGAGATTGCAAGCACCAGACGTGGAAATAATTTACCAAAGTCTGGCCAACCAGAGCTAGTAGCAGGAGTATTATCTGAGGGCCACCCAGAGCCACCACCACCACTCCCCGCCACTCCTCTAGAGGGCCACCCCTGGCCAGCCCATGGAGGAGGAGAACGAGACCACCGAAGAGGAAAATAACTATGCCAAAGAGGAGGTTGAGAGTGGGGCTGAGCAGAGCCACTCCGCTACCGGCCCCAAGAGGGCGACTGACCGCAAGAGGAAGTGGGCGAAGTGGGCACTTGAGCAACAGTACATAGGGAATTTCCCCAATGATCCAAAATCACCTATAGGTGAGCCACCTTAAGGGCAACCTTGTTAGCTTGAACTTGAATCTGCAAGAGAACATTAGAGAAAATAGTAGCTTTAGAATATAAAGAAACATTTTTATCCATTTGGGTGTTAGCAAATATGCAGTCATTTCTATCTTTCTAGATATTGAAGAAGATTTCCACCTTGAAAGTGTGCCAAATCTGGGTATACTTAGCAGGAAGTATTGGAAAATCTCCCAACATAACCATATGCCAAGAGAAGGGCTCTGGTTTGAAAGGTCGAAAGAAGTCATGAATCCAATTCCAAAACTACTGTACTCTGGTGCAAAACTAGAAGAGATGCTTAAAAGATTCAAATTTCCCACAAAAAGGGCATTGAGGGTCTTGAACCCCCAAGTGGACCTGCCGAGATCCCACAAGAAAGCCTTGGAAAAAAATACACCAGGAAAAGTGGGCGAGCTTCAGCTCAACACTTGCAGCCCAAGTGATAGAGAATCTTTTTCACCAGACATGAGCGGGGGATTTAAGAAGCCACCTTTGGTTCATACTTTCAATCATCAAAAAATGTAGTGAAAACCACATATAATCAAGCCTAGGATTGTAATTCCTGAAGGGGTGTCTAGGTACCACTTCCAGTCCTTCCACTAGGGCTTGGACCCACTAATTCCCACATTATGAAGCATATATGTAGGAATAGCATTCACCAAATCATCATAAGTATCACAGTCCTAGTTTTGAAGACTATAGAGAGCATGACAATCTTCCCATGACATAATGCACATTGTGGGTTTGCGAAACACATGTTACAAAGTTTGAATGCCTCTCTTGTGGAGCCTTAGCACCTTAAGCCAAGGTGACTTGGCCAAAAACTGACCATTACTAGGAAAGAGTGACAACCACCAAATATTCTATTGATTGAGAAAAATACCATCACGAAAACCAGATCTGGCCTAGTGGAGCCAAGGCTTAACTGCCTCCCAAGCTCCCCAAATGCTCCTGGCCATGAAAGTTCCCACAATTTGGACTGGTTCCTTCATGACTAGAAGGAAATCCCCTTCTAGGCGGGTTTATGAATAAGAAAGCCAAATTGAACACAATGCCTGAGGAGAATTTTCTTAGCTTTATCTTTAGTAAGGGCTCTAATTATCCATTTCACACATAAGGCAGTCCCTTTTCATTGAGTGGAGAGCAGACCAAGTCCTCCAAAGTCTCTGGGAAGGTAGAAGAACTCCCATGCAACATGGTGAAACCCTTTATGGTACTCCATAGAGGACCACATAAAGTCTCGAAGCAAATTTTCAAGCTTGGCATAGGTAGCTTTCAAAGGATCCCAACAAGAGGAGTAATAAAACATGTGTAGCCACTAAAATCTTAGAGCACACTTGGAATTTCCCTACTAGAGAAAGAGGCTTGGTAATCCAATAGGCCATATTTTGCTCAATATTAGAGAGGAAAACTTGCCACAACTCAGCTGGAGAAGCTTGGAAGGTGAAGGGAATGCCCAGACACTGAAAGATTTCCCCTGGCCCAATCCATTTCCAATGGTACTACTGAAACTAGTGAGTGGGAAGAATAGATTTTTTGTAACATAAAGTTTTATGCCACTAGATGGTGGAAGTAGATGCAAGAAAAAAAATGTTAAGACATCCAAGAGCTACCTTAATATTGTTCTCTTCCTCTAGAAGGGTAAGGAAAGAGTCATCAACAAAATGGCCATTAACAAGTTGATCCTAGGAGTTAGGTAGGGAAATGCCTTTAACACGCTGTTGGGAAACCACATTAGCCAAGAGATAGCCAAATCCTTTGACATCAAATGCATAAAGAGAAGGAGAAAGTGGGAATCCTTACCGAATGGAATGGAAAATATCAAAGGCAAGAGATTGATGGCCATTGATGGTGATGCAAGTAGAGGCATCTGGAAAAATCATTTGGACAACCTGAATGAAATTAGGCCCAAACCCCAAGGCTTTCAACATGGCAAGAATGAAAGGCCATTCAATGCAGTCATAGGCTTTAGCAAAGTCAATTTTAAGAAAAATAGCTTTCTGGTATGAACGCTTGGACCACTTCATACCTTCCCACACAACAATGATATTATCCAGAATAAATCTAAACTTGATAAAACTAGTTTGCTCTAGGTACACAATTTGAGGTAAAATATGGTAGATCTTCAGAGCCAAAGCTTTGGAAATGATTTTGTAAGAGACATTGAGGAGCATGATAGGCCACCAGTTGCAGATATCCTTGGGATCTCTAGGCTTAGGTATGAATTTAATATTTTCTTTATTAATATATTACCTAGGATTTGGAATGAAAAGCCTCAAGATAGACTTTATGCAAGTCATTTCCAACATAGTCCCAAAGGGCCTTGTAAAATTCATAAGGGAAACCATCAATCCCCGGGGCCTTGTCATCAGCCATGGAATGAATGGATTCCTTCAAATCTTCAACTATGAGAAATTTCTCATAAAAATCTTTCCAGGCTGAAGATAGCCTATTTGGCACAACAACAAGACAATCTTAAAGGGCTCACCGTCGATTTGGCGTATACTCCTAAGTAGTGAAAAATTGTTCATAATGTCAAACAAAGGCCTGGAGAATGCTAGGTAGCTCATAAAGCACCTGGGTTCCTTCTTTAAATTTTTTGATGCTAGGAGATGAGTGCTTGGAATGTAGGGAAAAAAAAAATCCTTGGAGGCATGGTCGCTAATTTTTAACCAGTGTAATCTAGCTTTTATTTGTGCACCTCTAGTAGTATAATTATCTGCAACTTATTTTTTGTGTCTTAAATCTGCCACCCTGACTTGCAATGATGGGGAGAAAGGGCTCGCCACCAATGCCTCGGTAGTTGAGCATAGGTTGGTTGTGGTAGCCTCATAATACCACCAACAAAATGTGGCTAGCTGGCACCCATAAATGTGGAGAAACTTGGCCATGCGAGTGATAGCATCATTCCACCAATTAATCCAACCTTTATTTTTTGGTGGCCTACACTCCAAATTCCAGACCCTACGAATGTGGGCCAATGTGGGCTGATGTGAAAGCAAAGATGTGTTAAAAAATAACTACATCTTACAGGCCTGAGACTATCTTGTCTCCCATTCAATACGAAAAGAAATGGGGAAATGATCTAAAAAAGTCACATCAACTAACAACTTAACTAGGAGTGAAGAGCTATCAAAAGAGAAGAAATATTGAGCTAATATTATGGCATGAGCAAGGCACTTAAATATCTTGTTAGATCTATCCTAGTAATTACACCAAGTGTGCCAAAGGGAATGAGAATGGTAGTGACCAATATTGGGATCAAAGTGCCCCAATTTATTGCGCATGTAAAACCACACCTCCCATTTGCCAACTTCCCATCTGAATGGTAGAGTTCCATCTTTATCATATGCCATTTCAACCATATTGAAATCCCCACATAAAAGCCAAGTAGCAACTGGAAATGAATCAACAATCCAACACCAAAGCACATAGTGTTCCACAACATCATTAGAAGCATAAACATTAATAATCCCAAAGGAATGGTTATCAATGTTGAGAAGGATCCAGACGAGCCAATGTGTGTAGTCAAACCCGTGGTCAACCACACAAGCATGCCACTGTGGGGACAAAAGGGTGAAAAATCCACCACACCTAGCTTCATGATCATTACAAAACATTTGATTGGCTGGCAAAATAGAGTAACAAGCCTCAACGCGA
Organism: Sequoia sempervirens; assembly: GCA_007258455.2. Classification (NCBI taxonomy): domain Eukaryota; kingdom Viridiplantae; phylum Streptophyta; class Pinopsida; order Cupressales; family Cupressaceae; genus Sequoia; species Sequoia sempervirens. The sequence continues at coordinate 49,012,779 of VDFB02026320.1, read as the reverse complement.
GAAAAAAAACCAGTGATTTTAACTTCTTAGAGACAAAGCACTTCAATACTAGTATACTTTTGCAAAGTATTCCTAACAAAATACTTTCTGGAGAGGTCTGTCAGACCTCGAACATTCCATGAGAGGAAATTCATGAGTGAAACTCCTTCTCATTTTGAGTAGAGAAGCGATTTTGCAAAAACTCTAGCAGAACTAACCCAATTTGAATATTCGAAGAAGAAAATCTTCATTTCTCCTACACAAATTCACCTTCTTCCAATGGTGGAGAAGGATTGTGAGACTGTTGTTCAACTCCCTTCACAGGAGGAGAAGCATTCAACTATGCTATCATAATGGTAGAAGGTTGAGGCGTAGCCTTCAACATGGGTCATGCTGAAATATTAGTAGCCCCGACCTAGGTCCCTTTCCCCTTCGTTGGAGGGTTTGAAACATTTTTAGCTGGCTCAGGGACTTTGGAAACCATCCCAAAGCCACTGGACTTATTTTTATGGTTCATGACCATGGTCCATTTTTCATCAATTTTGGCAACAAAATTATCTGCCTGATGGGGATTTTTTAGATTCCCACTGTGGAGGAGTATGAGGCATTGCCAAAGGGAAGTCCTTGATCTTGTTTTCTATGGACTGACATCTATAACACATGTTAGGTAGATTAAAATAAGTGATCTAGGTATGCTGAAGAGCTCCAATTTGAATTTTAATGGATCCCTTCAAATCTTGTGAAAGGTCCACTTTAACACAGACCCATTTTTGGGGTCAGCCCTAGAAAAACCTATCTAGTTCAATAAAAATAACCTTCCCCAGAGAGGATGCAATATAATTCAAAAAAGGAAAACAAGGAAAAGGAAAACATGGAAACTCAATCTAGATCGGGACCTGCAACTTGGTGTCATCTGAGACAACGAAGTCCCAAGTCCATAATTGGAAAACCAATAGAGAAGACTTGTCATACCAGGGACCATGATTCACGATTGCATGAACATGATTGACCTCTGCAAAGCGGAACGAGAAAAAAACCTTGGTTAAATTTTTGACCATATCAAGGTGGACCCCATGATAGACGTAGGCCTTATGGACCCATTCTTTAAGCACACTTTTAGGGGGAGTCCTTCCAACAAAATACCTAACAAGGATGTGTTGCTCAAGCCATTGACAAGTAGAATCAAAATCAGGCAAAGGTAAAACCACATCAACTAGAGAGTTAAAAGACATACCTCTTGTAACACTTTCAGAACAAATTTCCAAGGTCATTTTTTTAGAGGAGCCATTGAGCAAAGCCATTGAATCGCCAACACCAGCATGAATTATTGGGTTAGAGCCGGTTAAAGGCATATTAAAACCAAAAAATTGTAGTAAATGCGATCGTACACACAAGAAAAGAGAAAAATCCTACACCAAAAGTGTAGTATGACACAAGAGGGGCCAAGAATGACTAAAAACACAAGAAAACCCTATCAGAACTCATACACCTTTCGATCCTAGGATTAGATATCAATTACTCTTATATTCATCTTCATAAACTGTAAAAATTTCATATAGATATCTATAGAGGTGGCAAGTAATGGAATTATTTCTTTTAGGAGGCATCTTTCATGCAAGGCTTATGTGCAATGTGGAAAGGATGTTTAACCTGACCTAGGAGTGTATAGTACTATGATCTCAACTCAACATTATTTTCATCAATGACTATAGATAAATCTACCACCTTGCTCTTCCCCATTGTTAGCCACATTCATATGTTCACCTGATAATGATTGTTGTGGCATTGGACCCTTCAATTACAACCTGATTATGACTGCCACTCCCATGGTTTTTCCATGAATTTACCAACTAAAAACACTACAATTGAGGTGGTTCCCATCATTGTTCATGTTGTTGCAACTTCCACGACACTCTTCTACTTTTCTTCCACATGGTTTCCTATGCAAACATAGGCCCTTCTTATCTTTATCACTTTCTTATCTTTAAGAAAATTCACTCCCAACCACTCAATCTACACATTTCATCACTTCTTATCTTTATGACTACTCCCTCTCCTCTTACAAATACTTAGCCCTTCACTTGCTCAACCACCATCCCTTTTTCATTCTAATTTCTCTTTGTCATAGCTTAAATCCATTTTCATGGCACCCACTTCTACTTTGAGTCGTAACACCGAGCATACAAATGCATTTGAAGAAATTGTTGAATCTCCATCCACTTCTACTACACCCTCAGTGGGAACCCTATTTTCATCCTATTTTAATTGTTGTTCTTTCTTTCTTTCTCTCTGTTCAACTCTACGCCATTCTAATGATTATCAAGAGATCACACCATCTCCATCTAATACACATTTTTTTGAACAAGTTGTAACATCTACAACTACTTTTGGTAGATCCACAATTCTAGATAGAAAGGTTCCCTACAATGTCTTTAATAATCATCGTGGCCCCGATGTCAAACACACGCTCGCAACCACTCTCTATAACACCCTCACTAGAATAAGATTGAGGGTTTTTCTTGATAAAGAAGAGCTCGAATATGGGGATTGTGTGCCTATAGAAATAGAAGAGACAATACATAGTGCTTTGCTTCATATAGCCATATTTTCCCTGAATTATGCACAATTCGCATGGTGCTTGGTAGAGCTTTCGTTTATGCTAAAATCTATGCTCAAATTAGAGACCCAAATTATTCCCATTTTTTATCATGTTCAGCTTGAAGATGTCAGATACGCAAAAGGAGTTTTTGCTGAGGCATTTTCTTGGCATACAAAAAAGGGTAGATACACCTTGGAAAAGCTTCAAGAGTGGAAAAATGTGCTCAACAATGTTTCATATAATTTTGATGACATTGTTCATAATGATCTGTGAGTAAAAAATACTCTATCTCCAACATTTATCCTTTTCTTATTAATTATCTTCTACATTTTTTGCATGATTTTTTTTCTTATTTTTCAATACATATGTCATGTTAAGTAATGTTTATTCTATTTCTTTCTGCTATTGATGTGTATGCTTAGTGATGAAGGGACCCCATTGAAAAAAAATGTTGGCTCTATTTTGAAAGAACAAAAAATGTGCATTTGTGGTTTCCAACCATCCAATTGGTCTAGATGAAACTCTTATAGACTTCAAAAGGACAACACTTTAGTCTATAAAGAGTTAGGATAATGTGAAAATTGTAGGAATATGGGGCATGGGTGGTTTTGACAAGACCACTCTTGCTAAACAACTATATAATAATAAATATAAACTTATGGACAAGTCTAGTTTTCTATTAGACATGAGAGATGCTGCTTCTAAAAGTAAATTGCATAAGAAACATAAAAATCTTCTAGAGGATCTTGATCTGCAAGGAGTACCAATTGACAATGTAGAAGAAGGGAAGGGGATTCTTGCTAGTCATTTGCGATCTATTCCGTTTCTTATCATTCTAGATGATGTGGATAGTGCTGACCAATTGAGTGCTCTAGTGCCTAATAAGGATAGTCTTGGATGGGGTAGTTTGATTATAGTCACTTCAAGAGAATTTGAAATCCTTCGACTGTGGGGAATCTCGTCCATTTATACAATGAAAGCATTGAATCAACCTCATGTCGAGGAGCTCTTTTGTTGGCATGATTTTTTGCAGCCCTCTCCACACCAAGCATTTGAAGATTTGGTTGAAAGCTTCCTAAGTGTTTGTAATGGATTACCATTGTCTCTAAAATTCTTTTTAGTACAACTATATGTATCTCTAACAAAGATTATTGGGATATTCAATTGCATAAAATCTCTAGAATTTTACCCAAAGATATCAAAGAGAGATTAAAAGTCAGTTATGATGCCCTAGATGATGAGGAGAAGCAAATATTCTTAGATATTGCTTATTGCTTTACTGGAGAGAAAAGAACTTCATCCATTGCAACTTTGGAAGGGTCAGGATGGAATGGTCAGTATAGTTGGTAACAACTTTTAAATAAGTGTTTCGTTGAGCTCAATGATGAATTCAAAGATGACTGTATAAGAATGCATGACCACTTACACGATCAAGGAAGAGAAATTGTGAACCATCAGTCACCCTACCATCTTTGGTCTTCCCAACAAATTTTTAATGTTGAAAATCAAGTACAGGTAAGACTATTACTTTTCTTTGTCTAATTATATTTTTTTGGTTCTTGTTTACATGAAGTTTAATGTTTCCATAAATATTTGATTTCATTTTTGTTTGTATTTAAAAGGGAATTGCAATTCGAGGAATAATGGCCACACCAACTCAATCCACAAGTGAGAATGCATAGTTTCCTTGATGTTCTCAAGATGGAAAGCTTATAGTTAAGGAAAGCTAAGTAAATTATATTTTGGAACCCTCTTTGCTTGGATTAAAAATATTTCATGTTAGAGGAAATTATTATAATCAAGTAATTGGTGATCTATCAAGAGAGCTGGTATGGATTTGTTGGGGAACTGCACGAAGATTATAATAGGTGTATCACTTAGAAGAACTATGGGAGACTGAAAGCAATGTAAGTATGTTCCTTTAATAAGCTACATTTTAAAGCTTTACTTCCATATTTTTATTATTTTTTAGATTCATTCAATCTCATTGAGAACTTTTCATAGGCTCTTGTGTAGTTAAGAGAGCTAGATATTAATTGGTGCTCAAAATTCCAAGGATTTCCAAAGTCAATAGGATGTCTTGAGTAGGAATTTGAAAAAGATAATCATGATGAATAGCAATAAGGTGAGCATTCTGCTGGAAGAATTTTGTCTTCTTCAATCATTGGAGTACCTAGTGTTAGAATGTCCAGAGCTATCATCACTACCCAGTAGTTTTGGTGATTTGAGAAACTTGTGACATTTTCATTTGTCCGATTGTTGGAAATTGAGGAGGTTTCCAAACTCTTTTAAGGATCTTACACTCCTGTAATACCTCTCCTTACATGATTGTTCTAAACTCACCTTAAAGTCAAACATTTTGGAAAACATAACAAGGCTAGATTATTTCTATATGAATGGTTGTGACTAATTAGAAGAGTTGCCTCATCACATTGTAAATTAGTCCTCCTTGAAAGAGCTCACTTTAAATCTTAAAAAGTTAAGGGAGGTACCAATGAACATTGGTCAATTGAGCATGTTGCAAATAATGTGGAACTCAAGTACATTGTTGACAAGCCTTCCGACATCTATTGGAGATTTGTCTTCCTTGAATTCTCTTCATATTTCTTATTGTCACAAGCTGGAATGTTTACTTGAGTCTTTGGGGTGCCTTAATATCTTAAAGAGTTTATATATATGTGGTTTAGGAGTGAAATCCTTACCAAAATCATTTGGGAAACTAATTAATCTTCAAGAGTTGACTATAATGTGGTGCCCAGTCAATGAGTTCGATCTCAAGGTAGGGTTGTTTACTTGTTTGAAGGAGATACACCTATCATCAATTGAAGTGTCTTAGAAATGAAGGGAAAATCATTTTGAAAAGCTAAAAGAGATCAAAGTGTAGTCTAAAGATTATGTCAAAAGGAGAAGCCACATATTGAAGGAATTAAGAGTGAGTAGAGGCAAATATTTTAAAAAAAAATCATGGCAAGTGGAAGTATTACTCATCCCCAGATTCCAATGTTCGGTGGAAAAAATTATAACTATTGGAGTAAAAAAATGAAACCCCTATTTTTCTCCCAGGATGTTTGGGACTTGGTTGAAAATGGGTTCCCTGAACCAATAGACCAATAAGCTTATCAAGCTCTTTCACAAGCTGAAAAGGTTTTGTTGAAAGAAAACAAGAAGAAGGATACCAAGGCATTATTTTTCATTCAGCAGGAAATGGAGGAATCAATCTTTCCAAAATTTGTAGCTCCCACAAGATCAAAACATGCATGGGAAAGTTTGCAAACAACATACCAGGGCACAAACAAGGTGAAAACAACAAAATTACAAATTCTTAGAAGGGATTTTGAAAATCTACAAATGAAGTATTTTGACTCAATAGATTCATTCTTCACTCATGCAATGGCAATAGTAAATCAGATTAGATCATATGGAGAAACCATTGGGGATCAAAAGGTTGTATAGAAAATACTTAGAAGCTTACCTACAAAGTTTGATCTAGTTGTAATAGCCATTGAGGAATCCAAAGATCTAACTTAGCTATCAATAGATGAATTAATGAGATCACTCTTAGCACATGATCAAATATTAAATTGATTAGGGACATCATCATTGGAGAATGCATTCAATACTTAGCATTCATTTAGAAGAACAAGAGGGAGATCAAATTACAGTAGAGTCAGAGGACTTTTTACACCAAGAGGAGGAAGAGAAAATACACAATTTGAAAGTAGAAGACCAACATCAAGCCCACATGCTCATTCTACACCAACAAGAGGAAGGGTCATTAGCCATTCTCATATCCATCATCAAGGATAAAGGTATGATAAATCCAACATCCAATGTCATTATTGCAATAAATTTGGGCATTTTGAATCAGAATGTAGGAAAAAGCAATATGACATGAATAAGAAAAAGGCACATTTTACAAATGAAAACCAACCCAACACTAGTGAAGAAAACACCATATTGATAACATGCAATGTAGCACAAGAGAGCTCCAAATAAGTATGGTTCCTAGATAGTGGTTGTAGTAATCACATGAGTGGGAGTAAGGAGATGTCTGCAACAATGGATGATTCAGTAAAATCAGAAGTAAAATTGGGGAATGATCACCGAGTTTCAATCATGGGTAAAGGGACAATTAACATAAGAACTAAGCAAGGTGAGGAGAAGCATATTTCTGATGTATACTATGTTCTAGGATTGCAACACAATCTTATAAGCATCAAACAACTAGTAAAAAAGGGATATATAATATAATTTGAAAATGGTGAATGTGTGATTCTAGACAAGAAACCAAGCAATAGGCTGATTGCAAAAGTTGAAATGACAAAAATAGGATGTTTCCACTTAGAATTCAAAGTGAACTATTCTTATATCCACAAGGATTACAAAAGGTTTCCGAGTTAGCTTCATACAAAAATGAATCTTGGCTATGGAATTTAAGACTTGGGAATTTAAACTTCAAAGGGTTACAACTATTATACAAGAAAAGAATGGCACATGGATTGCCACCAATAGAGCCACTTAAGACAACATGTGAGAGTTGCATACTAGCAAAGCAACATAGGAAAAAATTTCTATTTGGGGAGTCTTATAGGGAAAATCATCCACTTGAGATAGTGCATTCAGACCTTTGTGAACCTATGCAAACACCATCCATAAGTGGAAGACTTTATTTCTTGGCATTCATTGATGATTTCAATAGAAAAGTATGGGTTTATTTCATGAAATAAAAATTAGATGAATTTTCTATTTTTAAGGAGTTCAAGGAAAAATTTGAGAAAGAAAGTGGATATTACATCAAAACATTGAGAACCGATCATAGTGGTGAGTACATATCAAATGAATTTCAGAATTTTTACAAAGAAAATGGCATAAGGAAACAATTTACAGCAAGGTATACTCCTCAACAAAATGGAGTAGTTGAGAGAAAGAATAGAACAATTGTGGAAATGACATGAAGTACAATACACAAAAAACATCTACCAAATGATTTTTGGGTTGAAGAGGTTGCATGTTCGGTATACATATTAAATAGATGTCCAAAAAAAGTAGTGATAAATAAAACACCAGAAGAATCTTGGAGCAAAATGAAGCATAATATAGCACATTTGAGAGTCTTTGGATGTGTAGCATACTCATTGATACCTCAAGAGTTGAGAAAGAAACTAGATGATAGAGGAGAGAAGTGTATATTTATGGGATATAGTGAGAAATCCAAGGAATATAAGCTATACAATCCTATCACAAAGAAGATGATAATAAGCCATGATGTTGAGTTTGTTGAAGAAGAAGCATGGGATGGCAACATAGACAAAACAACTACAGTTGCAGCTAGTGTTCCACAAGAGAATGAGACTCAAGTTGTGAATCCTACTACACAAGCAAATGTTACTACAACACCTCTTAAGGCACCTACCACTCCAAATCCTACTACTCCAACAAGTAATAACAATAGTGAGTCCTCTAATCCATCACTTGCATCACTAAGATCAAGGTCTATAAACACTTCAAAGAAGACACGCAGTCCAAGCGACATTTATGATGAAATACAAGAGCTGAAAATGATGATTTATGCACTAATTTTACATTTTTAACACAAACTGATCCAATTTATTTTGAAGATGCCATTAAAGATGACAATTGGATTGTAGCCATGGATGAAGAAATTCAATCAATTGAAAAGAATCAAACTTGCAATCTAGTAGAACTTCCTAGAGGTAAGGATGTGATTGGATTCAAATGGGTTTATAAGACAAAGAATAATGTTGATGGAAAAGTAGAGAAATACAAGGAAAGACTAGTAGCTAAAGGCTTTACACAATAGTTGGGCATAGACTACAATGAAACATTTGCAATTGTGGCAAGATTGGATACCATTAGAATGGTCTTATCTATAGCAGCTCAAAACAATTGGAAAGTTTACCAAATGGACGTTAAATCAACATTCTTGAATGGAATTTTAGAAGAAGTGTATATAAAACAACCACCAGGTTATGAAGTTTTGGGAGAAGAACACAAGGTATACAAACTAAAAAAGGTACTATATGGTTTGAAACAAGCTCCTAAAGCTTGGTACAGTAGGATATACTCTTAATTTGTGAACAATGGGTTTAGCAAGTGTGGCAATCAACCAACTTTGTATGTCAAAGTGAATGATGGAGGATAAATCTTGATAGTGTGCTTGTATGTAGATGATTTGATATTCACAGGTAACATATTGATTGATTCATTCAAGGTAGCCATGGAAAGAGAATTTGATATGACTGATTTGGGGCTCATGAGATATTTTCTTGGTATAGAGGTAAGTCAAAATGATCAAGGAATTTTTATATATGTCAAAGCAAGTATGATAATAATTTGTTGAAGATATTTAAAATGACAAATGTGAATCCATCTCCTACACCCGTTGCATTGGGCTTAAAAAATAGCAAGGATGACAACAGTTCTAGTGTTGATGCAACCTTATGTATCTAACCACCACAAGACTGGATATCATGTATGGGGTTAGTCTCATTTATAGATTCATGGAAAAACCAAAGGAATCCCATTGGAAAGCTAGAAAAAGAGTTTTAAGATATATATAGTTGGAACAAAGAGCTTTGGGATTTCGTACACATCTTCAGATGATTACAAACTGATTGGATATATGGATAGTGACTAGGGAGGTAGCATGGATGATGGAAAAATAACTTTAGGGTATATCTTTCATCTAGGATCAAGTGTTATCTCTTGGGCATCAAAACAACCTTTTATAGTGACACTCTTGTCAGCTGAAGTGGAGTATGTTGGAACCACATTAGCAGCTTGTCAAGCAATATGGATAAGAAGAGTACTTTCAAATTTGAGGCATCCATAAGAAGAACCTACAAAAATTTATTGTGACAATAATTCAGCAATTGCTTTATCTAAAAATCATGTCTTTCATAAACAAAGCAAGCATATTTATACAATATATCATTTTATAGGAGAATTGGTGAACAATGGTGACATCTATCTTGAGTTTTGTAGGTCCAACAAACAACTAGCTGACATCTTCATGAAGCCACTTACAAAAAATGTTTTTGAGCATCTCCAGGAAGGAATTGGTATAGTAGATATATATGGCAGTGAAGATTAAGGGGGAGTGTTGGTGACATGGACTTCTAGTTGTACACTTTTTAATCTCCCCTACCTTTGTTTCCAACTAACTCTTTAACCAACACATTTATTTCTTCTCTTCCCGCTTCTACATTCCTCTTTGATGTATCTAGACTATTCCATTTTTTTGATGTGTATTCGAGAAGATTCTCCTCTCAACTCTATTTTTGTAAAAATAAGCAAGTGATACTCTATTTTGAGATGACATGAATGTATGGGCAGAAAAGAGCACTGACAACTCTATGTTTTCATAAGGTAGTAATATAAAAATTTATGTTGTTTTTAATATAAAACTTTGTTCTGTTTTAATGCTTTATGGTGAATGCTACATTTACACTTTCTATGTTGCAAAACCTTTTTTAGATTGTCTTTGTATTTTTCTAGCAATGGACAACTCTCTTAACACAACATTCCAAGTTCCACAATATAATTGCAGGCCACACACAATCATCGTCATTCTTCTTGATGACAATACATGAACATGTTGAAGTAGAATTGGAGAAAGGACTACTTGTGATGGGAGAAGCAAAGAGATTTCAGGAGGCTTTCACCTACTTATGTGTTTTTCTATCAATATAATATTTTCATATGAATTAGATAGATTCATGGTTATGAAAACAACATTCCCTTGCAACTTCTATATATTTTTCTACTAATTATATTTAAATAATTTTATATTTATAATATATATTATTTTAAAAAATAATTTATGGAATTATTAAAAAGTAAAATTTTAATTATTTATTAAAACTTATAATTTTATTTTTTTATAAAAACTTTAAAATATCATATTTATTTTTTATTTCACATTATAAAAAATATTACAATTATCTTTGTGGTTTCTTTATATATTTGATAACATTGATTATAACGCACACACAATATTTTGACACATCTTTTAAAATTTTACACATGTTTGTCACTTCCATCATGCATGGCTTTAAATTACATGACACATCTTTGTGCACCTAACATAAATCTATGCATAAATGGTTTGGAGGTTTTATGCGACTAACACTATTTTGTCTAATCTAAGTTACGTAAAGTTTCTCTAACAAGCACCATATTTTTTGTATGGAAATAGAAACATTACATTTCTCTTTTGAAATGAATATAAAACATAGTAAACAATTTTTTACATCAATTGGACATTTCTCTTTCATTGAGTATTATATCATGTAAAGCATTGCTCAAAAATTCAATTTACAAGTACATATGACAAGTGTCAAAATGATGAGATAATTACACATCATCAATAATACAATATACAATTACATATCCCAAGTATCATGATAAAGTCATGAAGTATACATCATTAGAATGATAATACTATATGAAATAATGATAGTCTCTAATAAACCAAGTTTTTGATATTTCTTGATTGCAAGAGGAAGACCATCACTTGAGTGTATTTCTTTGAACCACAAATTAGCGGTCACTTGTACACCTTCCATCAAGAAGTGGCTCTACACTTCATGAAGGTATTAGATCAAAGGATCCCAAGGTCACCATGCCACTACAAAACTATTGTTGTGTACTAAATATAAACAATAATTGGTACACATGACGTGTGAACATGTAGGCAAAAAGTTTGAAAGAGAAATAGAGAAAGGGCTACTTGTGGTGGGAGAAGATGAGAGATTTTGGGAGATGTTTTTCTATCCAATTAATATTTTCATATGAATTAAATAGATTCATGGTAATGAAAACAATATTCTGTTATATTTATATTTTTTTTAAACATATATTTTAATATTAATTATATTTAAATAATTTTATATAATATTTTATAATAAATATTATTTTATTTAAATATAAAAACTATGTTTTAAATTATTTATTAAAAATAAAAAAATTATAAAAAATTAAAAATATTATATTAATTTTTTTATTTCATATTTCAAAAATTATTGCAATTACCTTTGTGGGTTTTTTACATAACTGATAAAATTGAATATGACACACACATAATATTTTGACACATCTTTCAAACTTTTGCACATGTTTGTCACTTCCATCATGCATGACTTTAAATTGCATGACACATCTTTGTGGACCTAACATAGATGTATGCATATATGGTTTGTAGGTATTATGGGGCAAACACCAGTTTGTCTATTCTAAATTACATAAAAAATTATCTAACAAACACTGTCTTTTTTAATGGAAACAAAATTAATAGAAACATTAATTTTCTCTTTTCAAATGAATATAAAACATAATAAGCATTTTTTACATCAGTTGAACATCACCCTTTCATTGAGTATTACATCATTAAAGCATTGCTCTAAAATTTAGTTTATAAGTACATATGACATGTATCACAATGATAAGACAAGTACATATCATCAATAATATAATATACAATTACATATCCCAAGTATCATGATGAAGTATACATCAACAATATTACAATACTAGGTGAAATAATGATATTATATCTAATAAACCATGTTTTTGGCATTTCTCAATTACAAGAGGGAAAGCATCACTTAAGCGTATTTCCTCCAACCATAAGCCAACAACCCCTTGTACACCTTCCATTAGGAAGTGGCATTACATTTCACAAGGGTATTTGATCAAAAGAATCATTAAGCTCACTATGTCATTAGAGAACTATTGTTGTGTACTAAACATAAACAATCTTTTGAACAACACTAGATACCCACTAGTTTATTATGACCTATATGATTGATTTGTAATATATATACAATGTGAACTAAAAATGCACTTCGAGTGACTTTGCATTACTTCAAGAACAAATATTTAATAATCAAATAAACACATTCCATAATGGAGATGTGCATCGCATGTTTACACACCTCTATCTCAAACTAGTTATCAACAATTATGATTTCACATTTCAAATTCACAATAAGGTTCAAATAAATTAGAGTATTAAAAAATCAATCACATATCTATTTTCTATAAATCTGTTGACATGCAAAATTCTGCCTTGATAATTTTCAAATATGTCCAGTCCAAAAATTGATCTTTTCCTTTCCACGGAATCATATTTATCTTTGATTTTAAATAAATAGTCTATTTGTTTTCATATGTAAATGAATACATGTACACACATATACATTCACATCATTAAATAGTACAAATATATATATATATATATATATATATGTAACCTTACATATATATCCTTATAAACTTCAAACCCAACAATTATTGTGTAAATATTTTGACTTTCAGATTGTTTTATGATCATACAAAACTCATATTTTCATAAAGCATATTGACCTACTCATAGTCAAACAACTATCAAGTAGTCAATATATCAACTTATCTATCTTTGGTTCACAATGTCTTTAGTTAACAATGTTCTTAATGAACACATAGCCAATCATGAGTCAAACATAATTCACATTAACATTTTCTTGTTCCTAGGTCAATGATGACAACATCCATAATATACTGCAAACCTCCCATAATATACTACAAACTTCCCAAGGCCACTAGTGTTATTACAATGTTTGTAATATACTCAAATTTGGTAAAGTCGATATAGCAAACAAAAGCTGCAGTGCAGCGTAGTTCTTGCCTAGTATTGGCAGGGCAGTTTTGGGAACTATAGATTGCCAATTGAAATGTGAGAGCATAGGCTAAGCATCTGAAGGCTTATATGGCAACATAGACATACATGCAAAGGTGGAAACGTAGACAAATCTTATGAATTGTCTAGCATAAATCTCTACAGAAATGTAGTTTCATGGCTCGCTATGATTTTAAGATACACACAAAATGAATTTGTCAAGGCTAACATGGAATATCTACATTTTCCCACTACATCAATCTCAATTTTGCAATACTAAACTAAGGGGGTGCTGATTGGACATACCTACCCTATGTGCAAGTTTAAAGGTTCATTGTTGTTGCGTAGGCATTATCATCCTCAGAAGAACTTTCTAGTTTTGTGCAAGAAACACATTGTATATGTGCTTTTTTCTTGCATTTTACTACATAATCTCTTAACCTCTAGTATTATTCCTGATCAATTCGATAATGATGCAATTATTGCTTCCTTGAATAGAATCTAAATTACACTCAAATGGTGTTCGTCTGTATTCTCTATCTTTACTACTGCTAAGTTATGTACCCAAGATCTCTTTATAGACTAAGAGAATCTTTTAAGCTTTAGGCACATCTAATCTAAGTTAGTTGATGTGCAGAAAATAGGAAAATATGTCAAAATTTTGGATTGCACATAAATCACACAGAACTATTGCTTTTTTTCCCAAAATAGGGGATTACACAAATGTGGAATAAACAAAACAAATCAAGGAGACATGCAAGATTCTTTTCTATTCAATAAGATGGAAATGGAAATACATTTAAACATAAATCTCAGAAACTAAACTCAAACTACAAACTTCTAATTTATGGGAGCTTCATGAGCTGCTCAACCAGACATAGATAACTTCAAGAGCTACTAGGAGCTCAACTGATAGGAGCTACATAGAGCTCTTTAGGAGCAATCACTGCTCAATCAAAAAACAAATAGTTGTTGTTGTTCAGGAGCTTTCAAAAACTCAAATAGAAAATATCCTTTGTCTATAGACTGCTACCACTCAGAAAATTCTTCTTCCAACTAAATCTTCTCCCCCAACAAAATAATCCACCTTCATTCTTTTTGTCTTCAACTCATTGCCTCTCAGATTCAAAATCACCTACCAACATTTAATTGGAATTCAAAACAAATTCCTAACTTTATTTACTTCTTTTGTAGTCTTTAGGTGCATGTCAGGAGCAAGTGGGGAAGGCAATCCCCAAAACAATCTTTCTACTGCAAGCATCAAATGCCCCTGATAGGTAGGAGGACAAGAAGAGGCTCAAAATAATTTAATTTTTCAACACTCTCCCTTGGTCCTGAGGCGAAAAAATAGGATCAATCCAGATCCAAATCAACAATGCCCAATTTGCTTCTTAGGCGCTCAAAACTATCCTTGCTCAAAGGCTTGGTGAATATGTCTGCTAGCTCCTGCTCAAACCTGCAAAATTCCATTTTAATTTCACCATTCTCAACCAATTCTCTGATAAAATGATCTACTTGATTTCGATGTGCTTGCTTCTTCCATGAAACACATGATTTTTTTGTCAAAGCTATCGATGAAACATTGTCACAAAAGATTATTGTTCCATCCTCTTGTTCTTCTCTCAAATTTTCCAAGATCCTTCTCAGCCAAATAGCTTGACATGCTGCTGAATTTGCTGCTATATACTCAACCTCTACTATAGATAAGGAAATGATAGGTTGCTTCTTGGAAGCCCATCAGATGACTCTCAAACCCAAATGAAACACATAGCCCGATGTGCTCTTCCTATCATCCAAAATTCCTGCCCAATCACTGTCCGTGTAATCAACCAACCCAAACTCTTTTGCTGCTATGTACAAAATGCCATATCCTTTGGTGCCTTTCACATACCTCAGGATTATTTTACCTGCTTGCCAATGGGTGTCCTGTGGAGTCTCCATAAACTTGGAAATAAGACTCACACTATGCATTATATTAGGCCTAGTTGTTGTTAAATACATTAAGCTTCCAACCAAACTCTTAAACAGGGTCAGATCCACATTGCTGCTGCAATATTCCTTCCTCAACTTCAGACCTATGGCTATTGGTGTTGGGGAAGGATTTCTTTCAAGCATCCTAAATCTCTTCAAGATCTCATTTGCATATTTTTCTTGAGAGATAAATATACCATCATGCATTTGTTTTAATTCTATGCCTAGACAATATCTCAAGAGACCTAATTTTGTCATTTCAAGCTCTCTTTTCATGGCCTCTTTAAAATTAGTAATGAGGAAATCATCATCCCCAATAAAAAATAAGTCATCTATATACAAGACAAAATTAAAAACCTTACCATTTGTTTCCTTTATGTAAAGAGTGGGATCACCACTGCTTTTGCTAAAGCGATTGCTCATCAAATATGAGTCAATCTTGCTATACCATGCCCGTGGAGCTTGCTTCAACCCATAAAGAGCTTTCTTTAGCCTATACACCTTGTGTTCTTGACCTGAAACTTCATATCTGAAAGCCTGCTCCACATAAACCTCTTCTTTCAACACTTCATTAAGGAAGGTAGACTTCACATCCATTTGAAACACCTTCCACATGTGTTGGGTTGTGATTGCTATGACTACCCGCACAGTCTCCATTCTTGCAACAGGGAAAAATGTCTCATTATAATCTCTCCCAAACTGTTGTTTGTACCCCTTGAAAACTAATCTTTCCTTGTGTCGGTCTATTCTTCCTTCGACATTGCACTTGGTCTTGTAGACCCATTTCACCCCACTAACTTGCTTGTTGGGAGACAAATCTGTTAACTCCCATGTGTTGTTCCTTTCTATTGCATCTATCTCCTCATCCATGGCCTCACACCATTTCTCCTCTTTCATAGCTTCTTCAAAATAAACTGGATCACCATGAGAAAATAATGCAAAATTCACGCTCTCATCAAATTCTTCATCATACCTTTCATTCTAGTAGATCTCCCTTAGAATCTTGGTCTTCTTTGGAATTAGGGAGAAGAGAGGTGGTTTTGAACTTTCACTGTTGCTGCTGTTGTGCTGAGCAAGTAGGTTTAGGGGCTATTGGGAGCTTTCAGGAGCTTTACCGGTGATTTTAGGAGCTCTTAGGAGCTCTTAAGGAGCTGATCTTTTGGAGCTTTCGGGAGCCAATCTTCTGGCTGTCTCTGGCTGCTTTCCTTTTTGTCTGCTCACTTTAGGAGCTTTCAAGAGCTCTTTAGGAGCTCGTCCAAAGCTCACTATAGCTGAATCTCTGGCTGTCTGTGATAGTCTTTCTGATTGTCTACCAACTTTAGGAGCTCTCATGGGTCTTTTAGGAGCGCGATTGGTACCTTCAAGAGCCAATTGTCTGGCTAACTATGACAGTCTACCTGACTATCTTGCTGACTATTTTCTGGCTTTAGGAGTCGTTAGGAGCCCTCGGGAGCTTTCAAGAGCTCTCTGCAGACTCATCTTGCTAAACTTCATGTTCAATTTCTGCTTCTTCAGGAGCTGTCAGGAGCGATTCTAAGAAGTCAAAATCTACCACTCCATCCCATGACTTGCCTTCTAGGAACTCCACGTCCCTACTAATGACAATCCTTTTGGTGATCGGATTATATAGCCGATAGGCTTTGGACTCTTCACTATAGCCTGTGAAAATGCATTTTTCACCCCTGTCATCCAACTTTTGCCTCTTTTCCTTAGGCACATGTGCATATGCTACACACCTGAACATTCTCAAGTGCTCAACCGTCCACTTGCATCTTGTCCATGCCTCTTGAGGTATCTTGTCGCAAACCACCTTTTTTGGACTTCTATTTATCAGATAAACAGTTGTTGCTACAAATTCTCCACAATATTTAGTTGGGAGTTCTTTCACTTTCATCATGCTCCTTGCCATCTCCACGATGGTCTGATTCTTCCTTTCAATCACTCCATTTTTTTGCAAAAATGCACAAAAAAATTAGAGGTTTACTCTCCTCCATGATTTGACCTTAGGACCTTAAGCACGTGTTCAATCTCCTTTTCAACATAGGCCTTAAACAACAAAAACTTATGAAAAAATTTAGATTTATGTTGCAAAAAATGGACCCATGTCTTACGGTTGTAATCATCAATGAAGGTCATAAAAAATATGCTCTTACCAATAGAAATGAGTTGCATAGGGCCTACCAAATCCATATGCACCAACTCCAATGGCGCTCTTACCCTTGTAGAGTTGTCCGATTGAAAGGGCTGCCTATGTTGCTTTCCCAAAATGCAAGCATCACATCTAACAATAGGCTCTACTATCCTTGGAAAACCATCAATCATTCTATTTTTGAACAAAAGACTCAAACCAACATAGCCTAAATGTCCATACCTAAGATTCCACAGCTTGGAGGGATCTTGAATGGTGCTTTTGAGCACTACATGATGTACTGTTGTACATTCTCCATTCTTGAGAGGTGCAACAATGGATTGAGATGAGAAACACATCTCAATCTTCAGAGGAAACATTTAGTTCTTTGTCATTTGGATTGCTGCAAATACCTTCGTCCTCTCATTCTTGTCATAAATGACACATTGATCCTTCTCCATCAACACTTTGTATCCATTTTGGATCAACTGACCAACACTCATGAGGTTGTGCTTTAATCTAGGAGCAAGAAATACATTTTGTATCTCCTTCTTCTCACCTTGCTTTTTGTGGATCATAATAGATCCTCTTCCAACAATAGGGACTACTCCATTGTTCCACATTCTTATTTTAGACTTCACATTTTTGTCAATGAAAGAAAAAATACTTTCATTACCACTCATGTGGTTGCTGCAACTGCTGTCCAAAAACCAGACTTCAGGGTTGCCTTCTTCACCAATGTTGCACATGATGAAGGCTATGGACTGGTTTCCTTCAGCCACATTTGAATTAGCCACATTTGCACTTTGTTTTGACTGATCACACTACTTTGTCCAACATTCACTTACATAATGGTCGAGCTTATGACAGTAGTAGCATTCAACATTTCTCTTGTCATTCTTTAGATTCAAATTGTTGTTCTTCTTGCATCTTCGGGAGGTAGTCTGAGAACTGCTTGCTCCCTCTTGGATATTTGCTCGTCCTGATCTTTCTTCTCCAACATTACCATGTTCAGATCTCCCTCTACCATGTCTGAAGCTATTTCTACCTCTCCCCCTTCCTCTTGCATTCAAATGAGCTTTAAAAGCTTGCTCTTGGGAGGAACTTGTAGACCTATTTAGGCGTTGCTCATGGGTTTATAGAGAACCCATCAGCTCATCATCAGATAACATTGTGAGATCCTTTACCTCTTCAATGTAAATCACAACTGCATCAAACTTCATGGGTAAGATCCTGAGGAATTTCTCCACAATCCTTTGATCATCAATGATCTTAGCATTCACTCTCAACTGGTTTATCAAATTGTAGAGTCTTGTGTGGAAAACATAAATGGACTCACTGTCCTTCATTTCAAGAGTCTCAAACTCTCTTTGAAGCATCTAGAGCTTCACCAATCTGACCTTGTTCGTTCCTTTGTAACAAGTTCAGAGGATTTCCCAAGCTTCCTTTGCATAGTTATCTACTACTATTCTTGGAAAAATGGCCTCTATCAAGGCTACTTCAATCAAACTTAATGCCTTAGCATCTTTCCTCTTCAACTCCTTCAACTAGTTCTTCTAGTTTTTTGTCAACACGACATATGTTGTTGGGTCAGTTACATCATTAAAACCACTAACCACAAACTCCCACAAATCATTGGCGACCATTATTGTCTTTATTTTCTTCGCCCAAACATCATAGTTTTGTCCATTAAGGGACAGTGGCTGCTGCCAACTCTTTCCTTCATCTCCAACCATGTCTCCTACACAATAAACTCAATACCCAGATAAAAAAATGCCCTAACTCATGAGGAAATGGGGCCTATGGCTCTAATTCCATGTCAAATTTTTTGATTGCACAAAAATCACACAGAGCTGCTACTCTGTTTCCCAAAATAGGGGATTACATAAATGCAGAATAAACAAAACAAATCAAGGAGACATGCAAGCTTCTTTTCTATTCAATAAGCTAGAAATGGAAATACATTTAAACATAAATCTTAGAAACTAAACTCAAACTAAAAACTTCTAATTTCTGGGAGCTTTATGAGCTGCTCAACTAGACACAGATAACTTTAGGAGCTACTAGGAGCTCAACTGACATGATCTACGCAGAGCTCTTCAGGAGCAATTACTGCTCAATCAAAAAAGAAATAGTTGTTGTTTAGGAGCTTTCAAAAGCTCAAAAAACATTCTCTGTCTACAAACTATTGCTGCTCAAAAAATTCTTCTTCCAACTAAGTCTTCTCAGCTAACTCTTCTCCCCTAATAGAATAATTTTCCTTCATTCTTTTTTTCTTCAACTCATTCCCTCTCAAATTCGAAATCACCTACCAGCATTGAATTGGAATTCAAAAAAAATCCTAACTTCATTTACTTCTTCTGCAGTCTTCAGGTGCACGTCAAGAGCAAGTGGGGAAGACAATCTCTAAAACAATCTTTCTGTTGTAGGCATTGAATGCCCCTGACAGGTAGCTGGATGGGAAGAGGCTCAGGAGCATTTAATTTTCCAACAAAATAGGGCTCTACAAAAACCTAAAGCAAAAGGCTAAATTAAATAAAAGAAAAAGTGCTTTATTCTAGAAGTAAAAATAACTTATCTTCATGAACTTAAAATCCAATATAAAAAAATCTCGAAAAACTAGAAGACTTCAGGAGTGCATAGCTAAAAATAGAGAGAAAAATAATACAAAACTAAAACTAAACTTAAAGCTCTGCTTTCAACACCAAGTTGGAGGACAAAAATACAAAAATAAAAATTGATTTCTTGCATCTGGCTATAGGAGAAACAACTTGGCTCTAAAATTTTTTGTTATCTTATCATGAATAGGTTACTTGTATGTCATAAGATAAGCCCATATTCCACTTGGATTAGTGAGTAGTTGTATTTGCATGAAGGATCTAGACTGAGAATTATACATCGAGATATCAAAACAACAAACATTCTTATAGGTCAACATTTGAATCCAAAAATATCCGACTTTAGATGGGCCAAGTTATTTGATCAAGAGAAAACTGACGTCAGCGCTACTGGCAAGAATAATGTAAGACTTTTCAAGTAGAGTTCTTTTCCAAAACAAAATGTGGAAATTCAATACCAATAAAAAATATGTGAAATGGTGCTTTTGGGTAAGTTGGTATGCTGATACAATATGGGAGTGATGGGAAAATGGATGCTACTTCTAACTAACTGAAAGATGACATAATTCTGTATGTTTGGTTTTCACATGACCTACCTGATCAGTTTCTATTACTCTCCTCTATATGTCCTATATCTGTAATCAATCTTCATGACCTCATTACCATTTCCAATGTCTACTTTGTAAATTTAATATATGTTTTTTAATGCTAGCCACTGTAACTAGTTGTTCTATCTTTCTCTACAACTAATGCACCCATTATAAAGTTTGAAGTTTCATCTTATAGTAAGTTTCTTGATATCACTATCCTCTTCCAATTCAGAGGAAGAATATACAAATTTAATGTAAATAATGAAAAAATGAAGTCAATTTTCTATCTATTGATATTAGACCATATAGAAGATTGTTTCATTTTAATATATCTTCTTTAGATTATCTGTACAAAATTCTATCCAAATTCACAAACATTTTACTTAAACATTATCCCAATCAATAATTAAATAATTAATAGTATAATAGTAATTTTACACATCAAACTAATAACCATT
Organism: Sequoia sempervirens; assembly: GCA_007258455.2. NCBI lineage: Eukaryota > Viridiplantae > Streptophyta > Pinopsida > Cupressales > Cupressaceae > Sequoia > Sequoia sempervirens. Next base: position 48,991,758 of record VDFB02026320.1, on the reverse strand, counting down.
TATAAACAATTCTAGTATTGATCTAATAAAGAAATATATTTAAAAATTCAAATTAAACCAACCGATCTTTTGTAAACACTCAAATGAAAGAGTTTGAAGTTCTTGAAATAGAATTCTTCTTACAGTTTTGAAAACATAGACATTATGATTTCTATAAACCTATAGCCCTTTATAGAATTCCATTTATAATCATGGCTTAGAACTTATTGCACAGGTGGAGAAAGGGAATTAGATATCATCAACCCTCCTAGTATCCTAGATCAATTCAATCAATTGAACAAGAATTAGTATCTGAGTAATATATCCAACTGCAACCACTAAAACATTAGTGATTAGTATAAAAATTACCGTGTATGTTAATGCTGTCAAGAACCTTCTGCTTGAAGGCCTTGAACTGATTGATTTGAACAGTGAGACCAATAACAGCAAATTTCACTCCACGCCCAAAGTTTGACCCAACAGATTGCAAATACGAGCTCACAAAATAGTTGAAATATCTTTGATTTGAGAAAATGATATTAAACAGTTGAAATATCTTTATGAAGAAAGAAAATGCATGCATTTGCCATGCCTAAATCATCCAATTTTTTTTTATTTTTTATTTTATGTTTCCTTCTCTGTTTTCTTGTGATTTTTAACTTAATTGGCTGGTAAATAATCTAGACATTGTCATAGGATTGGAAACAACCACCAGATTAGGATGAATAATATAGGAAATGAGTATAGTGAAAAGTTCAATTTAAGTCTAACTTGTAATCTCTATGAAATGTCAGATGGATTTGGAAAATGAGAAACACCTAAAGACACTACTTTCCTTGCTCTTAGAAATACAGAAGGATGCTCTGGTCGTCAACAATTGACCATCCATGTAAAAGTGTAGGGTAGACATCACTCAACAATCCTCTTGTACCAGTCACATGTACTGTATAACATGCGTATTCATTAATATTTTCCCACTTTCCACCCTAGAAGAAAAAATAATGCATATGAAAGGTGACTTATAACAGACCTTCTGAGAACATAGATCGCTGGTATCACAGTGATAATTATTGATCGTTGCAAAAAAATGCGAAAGATCATGCCCATCTAGCAATTCAATGTATTTGTCAAATATTGAACCATATACTAGAGTGTTTTAAAAAGTTAATAATGAGTTATAGACAACATCAATATAAGGAATCTAACTAAAATCACCATCTAGATAAATGTTACTGAAATGATATTTTTTTACCTTTTAAATAAAACATGGAGTTTTTGTGCAATTGTCAAGATTTTTTCAGGTAGAAAATAAGGGTACGAAAAAAAATAGAGCAATCTTCCAATAAGAGTTGATTGGATGGTTAACACATAATGGAAGCACTACCATGACTATCTCAACAATATTTGACATTTGACCAATTCATCTTCACATCTCTTATGCAAGCTCCTCATGGATGGTCAGAATTCAAATATGAGAAAATGATAGCATGATATGCACAAAATGGTGTGCTTGATGAGGCTTTGATGCTCTTCAACTAAATACCTCAAATAAATGTGGTTTCATGGAATGCGATGATTTTAGGATATGCACAAATTGGTTTTCTTGACAAGAGCTTAAGGATTTTAGAAGAAATGCCTTAACGAAATTTGATGTCATGGAATACCATGATTGTAGGATATGCACAACATGGTGCTCTTGGTGAGGCTTTAAGTTTTTTCATAGAAATGCCTAAAAGAAATGTGGTTTCATGGACTATAATGATTATAGTATATACACATAATGGGTTTGTTGAAAAGTCTTTGGAGACTTTTAAGAAAATGCAAGTAGCAGGCGTAAAGCCAAATACCACAATGTTGGCCAACATCCTCCCCGCTTTGGAACATAGTATGGACATCCATCGGAGAGTAACTAAATGTGAATTTTCTTTGGATATTATAATTTCTAGTTCCCTAGTAAATATGTATGCAAAATATGGAAGGATACATAATGCACGAAAACTATTTGACAAAATGCCTCAAAGAAATGTTGTCATGGATTGTAATGATTGTGTTGGAATTTTTAATAAACCAAGATAATCTCACCAATTACCTATGAATTTTCCTGATTCAATAATCAGCAATTGGGTAGGATTGGCCAACTTGATAGGTGAAATTTTGCAAGACTTTCCCTCTAGAATTTGGGCTCTATAAAACCTAGGAGGGTGATCCAAAACAATGTTCTCAAGCTCTCTTGTGCCATTTTACCTATGAACATTGTAAAAAATAGATATGCTGTACACACAATTTCTTGACAATTTAAAGAATTTAAAGATTCAAAAATATCTTTAAACATTAATAATTTCATAAGAAATAGAGCATGGTTAATTCCAACTCTTGAAATACATTTCAATAGAAATATTGATTTTGAATGTAGTGTTTGTGAGAGATCATGAATATGCAATGTAAGCACAGATCTCTAGTACCTTAACCTAGGGTATGGAGTCCAATTCGACACAAACCATGATGAACAACATCTTCTTAAAACTTAGCATCACAAAGCTATTACAACACTACATTACACATTATACTCAAATATTCAAAACCAAAACTTATTATCATATCCTTGTACTAAAATTACATAAATCTATGATTCTATCAAAGTGATTTAACTAATCTTTGAATTAGAACAAAGATAAAATCATATATTCATTGGAACATAAGATCGTTGAAAAGACCTTTAATCATTTCCATTGATAACTCATATAAAGAATACACGAGGAGAGAATTGGCTCAATAATTATGCCATTCTTGTATTTAGATACTAGTACTATTATACAACATTTACCTACATTAAAACAAAGACAAAATCCTAGATATAGACTCCAGACTTATATTCTATCTACTGTCTTTTACAAAATTTCTTTTGGAGATCAATCAACAACCTATGTAATTGGCCTTGATTTAGCTTAAATTATAGAAACAAGGAAGAAAAACAAGCTTCGGGCCAATGTACACATGTCATATTTTCATTTGACCGGTTATATTTACATTTGAAAATAATGGGAATATTCAAAGGACAAAACTGTTATATTTATGTTTGTAAATCTTTGTCCCTTTGAGATACTTTGCCACTCCTTTCTTCATTTATCTTTGAAGGTTTCCCATGGGAATTGATATGACGTGAAGATAAGACTTCACATGTACAAAATTAAAAAACACCTACTAATGCCCCTTGAAATATTTGTAGATAGTTGGAGATGCCAAGAAGACCCAAAATGTTGTCATATTACTGCTAGAAAGGATTACAAGTTTAGAATATTATTGTATTTTTCATCCCATGTTGTATAGTCCTCCTCAGTAGGCCAAAAAAAGGCCATAAATTCATCTAATTTAGTTTTATAAGGACCATATATCACCATTATTTGTATGGAATCTTTGTCAAATTCCTCCAAAAAGGTGCTAGTATTTGACAACTTATTCATAGGGTGAAGCCACAATAGTGGTTTACAATTGAAGTGAGGAAGGAAAACTCACAGAAAATGAATGCATGGAAAAAATATTGATTTTAGGGGTTCGTACGAACATACTGGTTCAACCGAACCCATTAGGGGTTCGCTAGAACCTGGGTTCGGGTGAACCCTTTTAATGCTTTCCCACCAAAAATGAAAACAAAAGCCCTTATAAAAGGGGGGTTCAAATGAATCAGGGTTTGAATGAACCCTGGTTCGAGCGAACCCCTAGGGGTTCACTCGAACCCTTGGGGGTTCGTTCGAACCCCCCTTATTCCTCATCCCTCCTTTGAGACACCAAAAAACCCTAAATTTTTGCAATTTGGAGCTCGGGTTGATGATGAAAATGGATGAATTTTCACAAACCCAATTGGAATCAGGTAGTCCTCGAAACAAGCTATCCAATGAATATAATCTTAATATGTTTTGGTTTTATTATGTATTTGTTTTTCTAGTTTTATTAAACATAGGTTTTTCATCGAAAATGAAGGTCTATGTTCTGCACATGTGGAAAAATAGCAGATTATCAAAAAAAAATTTGAAAAATATGAGTGCACTAGATATTGAAGTCCTTGATCTAACCAAAAAAAATAAATTGAATTTTGATATATACAAAAAAAGTTATGCGTTATACGGTCGCACTATGTCTGAATTGTAATTGGTTTGACTTCAAAACTTGATTAAAGAAAAAATATTCAATTAAAAACTATCTAACGAAGTGGAAGCACTAGATATCGGAGTTACGAATCTAAATTCGGAAGAATTAGAATTTTACCCTTCATGGAAAAACAATGATGCGTTATACGGTCTGCATCACATTTTAAAAATGTTGGTTTTTGAAAAAAACCAATTTTCGTGGGAGATGGAAAAAGAAGTGTAAAATGATTCCAAAAATTTTGAAAAAAATATTTTTAGAATCCACAAAAAAAATGTGATGAGACTCTAGTTTGCATTATCTTCAAAATTTTCACGGTTTAGCCGCTATATCTTCCCAAATGTGAAGATTTAGTTAAAAATAATAATTCCAGTGTCCAGTTTGGCCAAAAATTGTAAACCACTATTGTGGGATCACCCCATACTATCTTCAGCATTGCCATCTTCACATCTCCTTCCTCACAAATTAGGATGGCCTCAGCATTGATGACTGCATCCATATGACCTCTCCACTATTCATAGGTCTTAACACCTCCTTCACTATTGAGAATTTCTAGCAAGAGGCCAAGATCACTCTCATCAAGAACCTCCATTTGTTGTATCAATTCTTCCTTGGTTACTTCATTTGGAGGGGCAGCAGCTGAAGTACCTAGAGTAAGATATTCAATAGGAACATTTTCTGGATTGTATACAACCAATTCTATTGAAGTTGGGGGAGGAGAATGAGTAGGAGGTGGTGATTGTGGTAGAGAAGCCAGTGAGGATGGATCCTACACTTGAGTTAATGATGGCCCTATCATTGATGGCATGGATTGCATTGCTTGTAGTTGTTCCTTCAAGAGTGCATTCTCAAGTTGCAGCTTTGCAATATTTTGTTCATCCTTGTTGTACACCACAACCAAGTCATTATATTATTTATTCTTGGCCTCAAACTACTCTTGCAAGGACTCCACAGTAGCTTTATTCAGTTGAGCTATATTTACAGCCAATGTGGCTGCCTCCACAATTGAAGTATCTACTACTATTTTTATTATTAATCCACCCCTGAGATCTAATGCAGGTTCTGCCACTTCTGGCTTATTCAAGTATTGGGGGCTAATTTTCCCAAATAGCCAGTGTATCCCATTGAGGGTTGAATGTTGATCCTTGTAAGGAAATTGTTTCTTCTTCCTTTATGGAAAATATTGGAGTGTCATGTCTCCTTACAGTATCAAATGCAATGGTCGAATTCAAGTCCCATTTTGGCAATAGGAGCACTCCACTTTTTTTGACTAACTCCCTGCCCTCAGCTGGTGTGATGTCCTTGTACTTAGCCTTCATCTCTGTAAGGACCTTTGATTCTATGAATTCCCTTGGGAGCTCTAGGATTTCGATCATTTTCATTTTCACTTTCATCATATTTATTCCTTCTATCCCACCAAACAAATTCTTGAAAAACCTTTATCTTCACAAAAGAATCAACATCCATAAAATCACTATAGGATTTCTCTTTAACATCATCCATAGTATTGATCCCACTCAAATAAAATTTTCTCAATCTAAGGCTTATTGTTGGTGGAATCATCCCTCTCGGGGGTGAGGGCATAGCTTGACTCATATCATCCTCAATGATAATTATTTCCTCATCTGAATCTGTAGAGTAATCAACAAGGCCAACTAATTCAACCCTTCTTCTCTTTGGTGGTGAAGATTCTCTAGGTGGAGAATCAAGCTCAATAATTTGAGGAGCGACTGATCTTGGAGGTGAAAGTGGTGTGTGTTGCAAGAGAAGATGCCCTTGACCCCTCTGATTGAGTAGGGCTAGCAATTGTTTCTTTCTTTCTCGTTGCACTCTTCTTCCTTGAAAACACATGTAACTTCTTGGGAGGCTGATATGCTGGTCATTCTTCCACCATGGGGGCTTTCCCCTTATCTTATTCCTCAATAAATTTTTCCTTCCCTTTATCCTGTACTATTATTTCTTCTTTTAGCTACCCCACTACCTTATCAAAATTTTGTAGCATTTTTTCTACCCTCAACATTTCATCATTTATATCTAGGAGGGCCTTAAATTTAGGATCCTTATCTTGCAAAAACTTCTCCAAATTATTGAAGGCTAACCATTTCATCTTTCTCTCTTCTTTCACTTTGTAATAAAAAATATTTCTGATTACATCTTCAGGGAAATAGAAATTATAATAGAATTTTCCCCCTTTGATTCTGTCCTCCAAGGAAACCATGACACCCTATGGATCATGGTTCCTTGCCCTACAACATTTCATCCCTAGAGGATTAATCTTTGGGATAATTTTCTTCCTCCCATCCTTGACCATAAAAAATTATACAAAAGTTGTATATGTAGTAAACAAAGTTCCTTTCCTCATCCCAACTAGGTGATTGTCTTGTACATCTCCCAACTACCACATAATTTCAAAGAAACCAATCCTCAATGGCACATCTCTTGGTAGAACATGAGGTGTTACACTCATGCCATATACTCTGAGGATGGTGCAGTCAAAATATGGGATAATATCTCCCTAATTATGCTTTTATGCCTAGTTTAGGCCTCCTTTCCTTAAGTCTTAAGAAATCATGCAACTCCTTTGGAATCCTAGGCAGATTCATCACCAAGGCTCTCTTCAACTTGGAGGAAAATACATTTGAAAATGCAACAAAACTGGATTCCTATTCATCCCTATCCAAAATAGGAGTCCACATCTAGACATGCATATCCTCACCCTTCTCATTCTTCTTAAATCCAATTTCATGTATTCTCTGAAATAGCCAGATCCCATGTACAAGAAAATATGCATAAAAAGGAGTACCACCAAAACCTTACTCCTATTTCACCATTTTTAAGAGCTACAAGGACTTATACATCTCATTTGATAAATAAGTTGTAAAATCATAGGATGTGTTGAGCATCACATGTTGGATGTTTGAAGCCATATACATGAAGGTAGTTGGCATCCTTTTAGTTGGATCAAACTCTAGAATTTGACAAAGGGTGTAAAAGTTCCTCTAAAAATAGTTTTCAAAAAAGTTGATTTGATATGGTTCCTTGTTAGATGGGTTGAGTGTGATTCTGCCTCCCCCAGGTTCCTTCTTTCCATGAAGTTTATCAATATTGACACCTTCAAAGTTAACCTCACCTTCTCATATTCTACTTTCAACTTCTTCTCATCAATTGGCACCATCTCACATGCCAAGGGCTCAATTTGAAATCTTTAAATGATTACTTCCAAGTAAGGTCTACCATCTTTATTCTAGTATGTTTCCTCATAGCCCTAACATTAGGGTCATAATTGGCTACTATGGACTTTAGGAGGTACACATCTAGGATACAATCAAAACAACTAACTTACTCAAATTCAATCTCCATCCATTACACATGGGAATGCTCAAAATCCTCTTCCCAAGCTAATTCTTGAACAAGGTCCATCCAGTGAGTGGTAGAATGGCATCCCTAATGGTATGTTGTATGTCGATAATTCCATCCTCTATCCCAAGACCTTGGAACATAGCTTGGCCATTATACTTGTTACTTGTGGAGGGTTTTAACTGGTCTATTATATCATGGAAAATGGGTCATGTCTTGGACTCAAAACCAAAAGATCAGGCTTTTGGGGGTGCCATTGTAGTAAAGGAAGATGTAGGCTAGGGTTTGTTTAAATACAACTAGGGCTTAAACTTGACGTAGAAAAGACAGAAAATTCAAAGTAATTGAAACAAAATCTACGAATGTTAAACCTTAAAATAAGCCCAATTTTCAATATGACACAAGAAACCAACACTTGCACACAAATTCTATGGAAATTCAACACAAGGATGAGTGATTCTTACTTACAGGTGATTGAAGCTTTAAAACCCTAATTCTAGATGTGAAGAGATTGAAAAGCGCTGCTACAAATCTCTAGATGCTTTAAAAAATTTTGTAAAATAGAATAATGTTTTCCTCTAGGTACTTTTATGGTGAGAAAATCCTTTAATTTAGCCATTGAACATCACTTCCACCATTATTGTTTGCTCACGCGAACTAGAACGACTCCATCAACTTAATTTGCAACTTTGAACTACAGTTGTTGATCTTCCAGTGAGTTGGATCAATGGATGGATCAGGTGGAGTTGCAAATTTTTAAAATTTTGACTCATGTTGACCTGAACATCTGACCAATTATATTTTTCCATGTGGCAACCTTTCTCGTTGTTGCTACGAACTCGACCACAGTTTACAAGCCAAGAGAGCGTCCACATGTCACTAGCCCGCTATCCCTCATGAATCTACTGGATAGTGATCTCAATGACTGTGGGCTAGTAGGCAATGATCTATATTAAACCTGTACATTTCAACCTCTGCACCACTTAACCCCTAGGTTGACACCCATGTGTTCAAAATTCTTATCTTATGAACGATCAAGATTAAAACATCTCAATCTCATATTTTGACCACGTGCATCAAAAAACCTTTTAGTTTCCTGGCCTTCAATGTTCCTAAAATCATATTGAAATATTTCATGAAATATTTTACTTCCTTAATAGTCCTCAGAATGCTTCGACTGAAGCCACATGGTAGTCACTCGCTATCCCTGGTGGTATCAAAATCTTCAAAAGATTCCCCACATGCTGGCAGGGAATGTTTGAGATTTAATCACCAGGATCGATCACAACCCTTAGATATTGGGACCCACCATCATAGTCACCTTAGGAGCTATCAAAGCCCACCAAAAAAATGAGACACATGGCATGTGGCCGCTATCCCTTGCAATATTTTGTGCGATTATTTTAACAGTGCAGGCTAGCGGGCAATGATTGAGATTAAAATTATGGGGCCAGGCTGCTTCCTTAAGCACTTTTAATTGCATGTGCTTCAAGTTGTAACTTAAAAGGGGACCTTGCTAGGTCGATGTATAACATAAGAATTAGACATTTTTAATGAAATATTTCAACCCCCCACCTAAAGTATAAATAAAATATTAGTTAAATATTCCCCCTTTTAGACCTAAGAACTTAAGCATAATATTTAAAAGATGCATTGCAACCAAATATTTTCTAAGGAATAAGAGGGGCTACCTAATGATGCTAATGACTTAATTCATAACTTAAGCAACTAAAAAAATTGAACATAAGGTCAATGATAAATTATAACAACATTAGAGCTTTTGCGTAGATGAGGGTTTTAGGAGGGTTTTAACCCTAAGAATGAACCCTAACATTTGTAAAAAAAACCTAACAATCAAAAGATCCATGAACGACCAATTTTTTTTGAAATGTAACTAGGCTAGAACCAACAAAATTTCCAATCTATCAGATTTAAACTAATGAAGCCCTCTAGAACATGCCCTAACCATGTAAGCTTAGTATGTGTTTTATTTACATGAAGCCATGTAAGTTTGGTGGATGAGGGCTATAAATACTTCAATAGCATGATTAAATCTTATTGTATTATGCCTACCATGGATCATTATGTATGCATGGTTGATCTTCTTGGCCATGTAGGCTATCTCAAGGAAGCTCTAAACTTTATCATCAAAATGCCAATTAAACCTGCAACAATTGTGTGGATGATTTTTCTTAGTGCTTGTAGATCACATAAGAACATGTAAGGATAGGACTATTCATTAAAAACCTCCTTTTTGGATTGGATCCTAAAAATACCGCACCTTTTTTTCTTCTCTCAAATATTTATGTAGAAATGGGTAGGTGGGATGATGCTCAAAAAGTACAAAGATTGATGAAAGATAGAGGAATTAAAAAGATACCTAGATGTAGTTGGATTGAAGTCAGTAAAATGGTTCATGATTTTTGTGTTGGAGATAGATCACACCCAAAAACACATGAGATATATGCAATATTGGAGAAATTGTCTCAGGAGATGAAAGAATTGGGGTATCTCTAGATTCAAGACATGTACTAAATGATGTGGTAAAGGAAGAAAAATAATTATTCCTCTACCACCATAGTGGGAAGTTGGAAATTTCATTTGGATTATTAAACACGTCCCCTGGAATGACCATTAGAGTTGTCAAGAACCTTTGAGTATTGTTTAGAGAAAGTAGCCAAGTTAATGCGATTTCTCTCGTAAAATAAAAGGTAATTAAAACCATAATCACCACGCTTAGGGTGGTTCCAATCCCCGAAAATGAATTACAAAATAAATAAATCATTAAGAGAGTGATAACAAGGTTTTATGAAAAAAATGTTATGAAAGTCACCCAACAATGGCTCAGACATGTAAAGAGTTGAATTTAAAATCAACTAAAACAATTATTTGCATAAACAAAACATTTCACAACATGAGAATAAAATGGAGGAATACTGAAAAAGGTAAAAGTTGTCTTTTTGGTTACATGGCTAGAATATATATTTATCATTGGTTTTCTATAATGCCAAAAGGTAAATTATACTAGTAATGTGAGCGAGGCAATTTTTTTCTTGCCAATCATTATTAATTACCAATGGATTAGTGCAAATGACTAATTAACCTGCATAGATCGAATGCAAATGGCAACACAACTGCAGTAGGCATGGAGGAAACAAATAATTAAAGAAAAAATTGAAGAGATTGGAGAGAAATTTATTCATTTTCATTTGAGTGAAATATCTATGGATTGAACAAAAGGATTCCAACAACAAAAGATATAGACCTAAAGCCATGATAAAAATGAAGGCTACAAAACCAATCCAAGTTCATTTATTTTTTTGTTTTGATGGCTAAGAACTAGGCCTCGATAGGCCTTTTATAGCAATGTCTACAACATCTTCCCTACCCTTCAACTAGTTCCTAGGTGCAGAGTACACATATCTAGGTATAGAGCTTATAACTATTTCCCCCAACCTCTGAACTCTTACAATATGTATTTCCTTAAGAACCTCTTCTATTTGGGTACCATTTCTAATATTGTGCTTTGAAATGAAAACATAATTTATCTACTGTAATATCCCTTGCCTCTCGTATTTTTTCCTTGCTTTTGTTAGCAGTTGTAGACACCTGAATTTGACCAACCCCATATGGTCAAATTCACCTTTGTATTCTTCCATCCTATGTCCCTGAACCATATTAATTAAATATTTCATTATTTAGTTAATATTTATCCTAGTCCTATGTCTCCTAAGGTATTTCAATTAATCAATTAAATACCTTACCTTATTCCTCTCTAAATTAAATAAATAGTCCAATTTAAATTTAATTTAGTCATTTTATCCCAAATGAATTAAAATTGATTTTTAAATTCATTCTTTCCCTCTCCTTGTTCCCTCCATAATCCTCTCCTAATCCAGATTAGTATGATTAATTTGTGATTATGATGTGCATGTTGGAATTTTGGGGAGATTTTTGGCATATGAATTCTAGTGTTGTCATTGATGGTAACCCAAGTCATTAATCTAGTTTACAGTTCAGTATCTCTCCACATCGGCAGTTAGCATAGAGAACAGAGTAATACCATAAGCTAGAATGAAGAACAAGGTATCCGGCTAAAGTCAAGTATGTTGATCCATATACTTCACCGGATTATCAACGTGAGTCATGGATCTCGAGGAAGGTTGTTAAGTATCTAGAACATCTCATTATCAAGTTTTGTGTTGTCGCATCGATCGGTGTATAAGTTAAGATATCCAGTAGGATAATTTTTCTCCTTATTTGTTCATGAAGGCTAACTAAGTGAATGTGACATGTCGCAGATATTCGAGGTATAATTATTTAAGGTATCTTGTGCTTGAGGATTTCAATTTGGGCACAACATAGTATTGACTAACTTTGATGAGTACACATTAAATTTTGATTGTGGATTGAGCCGACTATTGATAAATATTTTCATATTTTGTTGAAGCCGACATATGGATGTAAAATCTTTAATCACAGATATATAAGTGATCATTTGAAATGCGAATATGTGGATATGAGCGAAGATATATGTGTGAAGTATATTGTAGTAGTGAAGTATGAATTATGAACAATTGCACTTGTGCATAAAAGGATTTTTGTGATGTGAGCAGAGTAGAAAAGCAAAATATACGGGCTTAATCAGAACTATAATCAAGCCTTTGTAGATTCTACTTTCTTAGTTCAACCTTTTTATGTAATTAAAATCTCTTGTAAGGTAGTGAGCCTTCCTGACTTTAAGTGGTGAGGTCTAGGCAGTGTGCCTAAATGCATGTGCATTCCCATTTTCTCCATAATTTTAACAGAGTATAAAATTGTGGATTAACCTCCACCGTGGATTTTCCCCTAACAGGGTTTCCACATAAAAATATTTGTGTTATAGTGTTATGTTTATTTGCCTCATGTGCTTGCATCCTTACTTTTGGTTAATTGTTGTAAATGGTTTAAAGATTTGAATTATAAAGTTATTTTTTGTCGAACACTAGTTCACCCCCCCTCTTAGTGTTCCTTGAGTTCAACAATTGGTATCAGAGCTAAATTCCTTTGAAGGAGTTTAACAGATTGAGGTGGATCTTGGAAAGCAATGGAATCTTGTGGTCTTCAACAATAGCTTTTAGTGGCATTTGATGATCTTGACCAGTCTAAAGAAGAAGTCCTAGAATTGAAAGAAAGTCTTAAGGATGTTGAGAAATTCATTCATTCATTGAAGGAAAAAATCAATGAGTCAAGAGAAAAGAGAAAGGAACTTTGTGATTAGCTTAAGCAAAAAGAAAGTAAAAGCATGTAAGATGTTCACCTGAATCAAACCTTGAAGGAAATAACTGAAGAATGTGAAAATATTGCTAGAGATAATGCTACCCTAAAGCTTGAGATGGAATCTATGGTGATGAAGTTGACTAAGGAGATTGAAGAAATAAAGAAGAATGAGGAGAATCTTGCTTAGTCCTTAAAAGAAAAATCTGATGAATGCAGAGGATTCATTCAGTTGGAGATTGAACTACAAAAATCTAGAAATCATGAACAAGAGCTTGAAAGATAGATTGTTATTCTCAGAGATGAACTTGCTACTATGAATGAATATAAGGAAAAGTTCAAAATTAGCTCCTCTAAGATTGATGAGCTAACTCAACGACAAAAGAATGCAAATGACAAGCGAGGTCTTGGATATGAAAAGTGAGAAAGCTTTGGATCTGGACAAAAGAATTTTAGGAAAAGAAATGAGATGAACAAAGGAGGAAGGTATCTGGTAAGACAACCTAATGCTCAAAAGTTTAATGGATACTATTTTTATTGCAATAATTTTGGTCATATGGCTGCATAATGTAGAAGTAAAGTGAATTCAAGTAGTCCATCTTTCTCCGATCAGTGTTTTAGTTGCAACAAGTTTGGTCATAAGTCAATAGAATACAAAAATATGTCAAGCAACTCTGTCAATAGAAGGAATGTTAAATGCTTTACCTACGAAAGATTTGGGCATATTGCTAACCAATGAAAATCAAAAGTAAATCAATGGAATGATTGGTCTAGACAAATAAATCATGTGTGTTACAATTGCAACAAATATGGTCACATTGCAAGATTTTGCAGGAACACAAAACATGGATAGAAGAGGTCTGGTATACAAAGGGAGAGATACACAAAAGGATGATAAAGGAAAAGGAAAAGTGATTGTGGAAGAAATTAGAGATCATATGAATAAAACATGGGTGAAGAAAAGTTCCTCTATTGAAGGAAATGAGCCAACACCAAAATCTGCTTCTGGTAATCCCTCTAGGAATTGATATCAGGCCATTGGGCTAGGGGGAGTTTTTCAAGAAAATCCTTTTCCCCCTATTGATAGTTGGTGTCAGAATGTAAGAGATTTTTATTGGTTGTGTTAATGATTTACAGATGCATTAGAGTGCACAAGTACAAGAATTCATGATGTTGAAGGTCCGCAGAAGAATTTTTTTCTCATTGTCTGAGAAAATAGGGTATCCAAATGAGTTAGGGAAAAAGCATTTATTACAACATAAATTTAGGTGTGAAAGCTACAAAAGGAAAGTTGGAACCCTCATTTGGAAAAATATGATCAAGAATATGAAATTTTCTGTAAGGGTTTGCTAGGAAAGTTTGGTTTAATTGATATTTTCCCTCCGGTAAGAGCACTTGAAGTCGGTTCCTCCTCTGATAAGATATAAAGGAAGAAGAAAAGAGGAAAATAAACTATTATCTACACTCCTCCAAAAAGAAGGACTCCAAAAACTAAAGGGAAAGGAAAAGAACAAATGGTTGTGGATATAACTGATGAGGAATTTGATAAAGAAGTTGAGAGAAAAAGAGAAGAACTGATTGCAGCTGAACCAGAATAAGATAAGGAAATTAAAGAAGGAAGTAATGAAGAGGATGACTTAACAAATGAAAATATACTGAAGCTTATTCACAAGGAAGATGGGATGCAGAAAATTGCACACATATGGTCTATCAAACCTTAATATGACCATGACATGATCTTAAGTGTGCTAACTACTTATCTTAGGCACAATCATATTGAATTGGAGAGTTTACATAATGTGTTACCTGAAGGGATGATCAAATGTGTCAAAGAAATCATGGACTCTGAGTCTTGAAGCAATGAAGAAGAAGAAGTGATCCTACACCTGAAGAAGCAGTACAAGTTGTCACTCACTAAACTAAAAATGTAGATGAATGAGCTAAGGCAATGCATAAGTACAACAAACAACATATACAACTATTTCCTCTGTTGGCCTCATGCAATTGGAAAATACAAAGAAAAGTTGGAAAAATTTGAGACAGAGCTAAACAAAATTGGGCAAAGCTTTGATATGTTTCAGGATCAGGATGGTGCAGTGAAGAAGAGGATTCAAGAGTTACAATTTGAGCATACAAGTGTTCAATCCACCAAAAAAAGATTGTGGACACCTTTTGGAAGGTTAATGACTTAATTGAATGAAAATTGGAGCAATTGATTGAGATACTGAGGAAAGGAGAGATGTTGGAGCAAGCCATTACCATTTCAGAATCTCTCATTGATATTATTAACCAGTTGTCTAAAAATAACAACATGATCATAATCATTATTGGAAGAAGTTTCTTCTTGAGTTAAATGAAAAATATAATATAATTTTCTAAGTTGTGGTTGCTCAAATTTTGAATTTTTGATTAAGTTTTTGAGAAGAAACAAAGAGAGCAGTGAAAATTGTTGCATTTTATTTTCTTTCTCATTGATGTCAAAGGGGGGGAGAGAGAAAAAATGCTTTATCAGCTAAAGGGGAGTTATGTTTCGAGTTGTGAAGTTTTGGCTATGTATTCATGTTGATTTGACACTTAGTCATTTTTCACTAAGTCACGGATATATAAGTGATCATTTGAAATGTGAATATGTGTGTATGAGAGAAGATGTATGTGCGAAGTATATTGTAGCAATGAAGTATGAATTATGCATAGCTTCACTTGTGCATAAAAAGGATTTTTGTGATGTAAGGAGAGCAGAGCATAGTAGAGTAGAGTAAAAAAGAAAAATCTAACAGAAGGTCCAAAATTTGGTCTATGAGCTTAACTGAAACTGTAATCAAGCATTTGTAGATGCTACTTTCTCAGTTCAACCTTTTGATGTAATTCAAATATCTTGTAAGGCAGTGAGCTCTAGGCAGTGTGCCTGAATGCATGTGCATTCCCATTTTCTCCATACTTTTAATGGAGTATAAAATTGTGGATTAACCTCCACTATGGTTTTTCCCCTAACAGGGTTTCCACGTAAAAATATTTGTGTTATGGTGTTATTTTTTATTTGCTTCATGTGCTTGCATCCTTACTTTTGGTTAATTGCTATAAATGGCTTAAAGATCAGAATTATAAAGTTAAATTTTGTCGAACACTAATTCACCCCCCCCTCTCAGTGTTCCTTGAGTCCAACAGTGCACATTCTTAATCATAATTAGGGTCACATCCTCCATATTTTTCCACTTGCTTCTAATCCCTCATTATCCCTCCTAATCATTTGTAAAACCTTAAATCTTAGCTAATTATCTCATAATCTCACCTAATGCCAATTATGGCATGTACCCTAATCAACTCCCTCATTAAAGATTTCTCCTTTTAGAGAAGTTATCTCAACCTCCAAGGAATTTAAAATTCCTTTTTAATTTCCCCATGCATCCAAGGTGGAATTTTTAATTCCACTTTATTTCTCCAACACCTTTTGAGGAATAAAGGGATAATTTAAAATTTCTTCCCCCCCAATCCCAAGGTCAAATCTCCAAAACCAAGGGAGATTTTAGAAGAATTTAAAATTCTTCTATTGTCACATCATACCATAATGTGGTTAGATGAGACAAGACTTACCTTTTCCACCTCATCTCCACATCACTAGATCCTTTTTCCACCTCACCTGCCACATGTCTTCATGAGATGGCTTGTGAGGTCTCAACACATCCTAGCCATTGATCTCCTACCCTAGATTCAATCCTAGCCATCCATTCCTGTAGAGGCCTTTTCCCTAAATATGGTGAATTTTCCTCATTTGGAAAGTCACACACTTGGCTAACTTTTGCACTCATACTCTCAAGCGTTCAACCACCATTGTTGTAGCACTTTGAACCCTCACATTGCACCCAATCACTCATCCATGGCTTCCATTGCATCCCTCATTTCATCCACGTCATTTTGAAAATCATTTAGAGCTATTTTTTCAACAAAGGAGCATAAAAAATTGACATCAAAGGGCCAACCAAAGGAGACAACTCAAGCAAGGTAAAATTACTATTTTCTTGTGCATTTTGTTTGAGATAAGCTAGGCTAATCTTGAGAATTTTTTTTGTGTTATTTCCTTTGCATTTCCTTTAGTTGCTTTGCATTTTTAGGGTTAGAACACTTGCACACAACATCAACAATCAACGATCAATGATAGAAGCAAGTGTCTCTTCGCATGTGTCGAATCTACCCAAATTGCCAACTTCCCAAGCCATCAGAGCCTCTTTTAAAATGTGTGCTCTCTTTCCTTGTGAAACTAAAACCATATACTGCCATGCTACAATCATTGATCTAGGCAAATAAAAGGAAACCAAATTACAGAGTAGTTAACTAGTGAGCACATTTTCATCCCCGACTAAGCATTCTTGAATAAAATATGAAAAAATCTAAATCCTAATCGGCTAGTATCGAATGCATTAATCACCATTTAAGACTTGGAGGCTCTGCAATAGTTCCTCGCAGGAACTAACAATGTTTAAATTAAACACAAACCATTTCTTAAAAGGGGTCAATTATAATTCTTTAAACACATTAAACATTGTTACGAAGAACAAAAAAACACATCTCTCATAGAAAAATATCTTGGATTGAGTATAAGGACAATAAACAACATAACAATAACAAAGTTCACTAAGCTCAGACCTATGAGTTCTACATAATAACCCTTACAGTGTTTGAATAGGCATAGGATCTATCTAGCCTTAACATAACATTATGGTGATCAATTATCACATATCTATTATTGTTTTATCATAGCATTATAGTGCTTGAATGACAAAAACCTAATATGATATTATCATAACATTACAATGCACGATTGTCATAACCCTAATATGGTCTTCTCATAACATTACAGTTCTCAAATGGAACAAAATTGTTAGAGGTCCATACTATAAACACACTAGTATTTTACAAGTAACACATACATGGTAAAGGTCAATTAAATAAATATAGTAATAAATGAAAATAACACAAGCCTAGTAAAGGTAAATTAATAAACATAGGAACACATGTAAATATCACAAACCTAATAAAGGTTAATTATATATACATAATAGTGTTTTGAAAATAACACAAACTTAGTAAATGTCAATTACCTAAACATAGAAAGGCATGCAAAATAGCACAAATTTGGTAAAGGTTAATTATTGTAACCAAAGATTTTGGCAACCTTAATGCTTTAGCTCCTTCTAGGGTTTTCCACCCTAAAAGGAGAGAAAATGGGCCAAAATGGGCGTTGATTACATTAAAAAGGGGAGAAGGGATGTGAAATGTGTATGAAGTGTGTCTATATGCTGGAATTCTAATGAAAATACTTACTAATGAATGTAATCTAATCTAATGTAAAAGTGTTGGAAAACACAATGATGTATTCAAACAAATGACCTAGAAACATAAGCAAACTATAACAAAAATGAATAGAAGTGAAGATGTGTACCTAGAAGATGGAAGAGGATAGAATGAAGCTCTAAAAACTTGAAGAAGACACCATAAATTCCCTCTAGGACTAATTCGCCATGCTGGGCGAATTAGTCATATTTTTGCTAGAAGTTGTCAGAACAAGTTTCATGATACTAGGTGTCCAAATCTACAGAAATCACTGATAGGGCCTAGAAATGGGACTAATTATCCATCAATGGCGAATTAGTCATGTTATAGAAAATTGAGAATTGTGAATAGGATCCTGTAGCCTCTTGTCTATACTTCTATTTTAAAAGAATCTCTAGATTTGAATCTACAAAACTTGATTTGAGACTATATCCAAGCTTGAATTAGGGTTTAGAGCACCTTGAAGAGATTTGATGGATTGAAGACACCTTTTATCACTTCATCCTTTGACAAATATACATACAAAGCACACATTCAAAGATGGAAAAAGTGTTAAGGGTTAGGGCATAGGGGTTTTCCTTGGTCAAACCCCTGTTTGGTAATCAAACCCTTTAAATAGAAATAAAATGGAAAGAGAATGATGAACAAATAACATATAAATGTAATCACTCACCAAACCCTTGAGTTGGAAATATGAAGATATGTGAATGGTTTCTCTAAATTGGTTGAATGCTCTTGTGATTGATGCTTAGAATGCTTGATTGCTTGAGTGCTTGAGAAGATTGAATAACATAACATGCATGAGGTATGAAATAAGGAGAGAAAACATGTATTTGTACACCTTTATGCCCTAATTTCTTGAAATTTCTATGTCATAGGCTGACCTTAGGTCTTAATGATTAAGAAACCATTTAAATTTTGAATTCACTTTGATTTTTGTACCCTAAAGGACTAATTCGCCCATAATGGCGAATTGGTCCCATTTAGGGTTTTTGAATGGTTGTTGAGAATTGTGATGAATTAAATAATATTTTTTAGTTTCTTCTTAGAGAAGACACTTAATTATGGCCATTAGACATAAAATGGGGCCAATTATAACATAAGGGAAGTGTAAATAGTGGTGACAAGCCTAGAAAAGTGTGAAGATGTGTTACAACACCTTACAACACTTTGAAATAGGACTTGGTAAGTAATAAAAAGATAATATTATGATGAGTTATGATGAAAGGGTCTTAGAAAAGTGTGAAGATGTGTTACAACACCTTACAACACTATTACAATACACCATAAGTTTCAAGCAACAAGGCCTAATGTGAATGTATTTTTCAACATTTCAACATTAAATCAAGGCTAAACTGAGGAAAAATCACAAGGAGGGCCTAAACAAGGGGAAAAGTAAACGGATAACTTTTCCATGTCCATATTTAGCCCCCACTTTAGTGAGAGGAGGAGATTTCTTCAAACTCACACTAAAGTAGACATCCAAGAGGAAGGTCCAATTGTACAAATTTAGATGACAAAGAATGACAAAGATCAAGGAGGTTATACAAGCCCCATGGATCAAGATCCTAAGTCAAACCAGATAAGAAAAAGAGGACACACAGAAGGTGGAGAAAAATGAAAGAGAATTGAAAATGAGAAGGGTGGATCAAGCTTCGATCATTTTTCCATCTAGTTGTGGATCAGATATAGGTTGTTTGTCTAGAAAATATGCATTCACTCTAGGATGACAAAACTCATGGCTGTCCACCAGGTCAGAAGACCCACACAAGTGGCTATGGGGAAAGTCATGCCTCAAAATAGGCTTCTTGCTTAAACCATACCAAAGTTATACCTCCTAATAACTTTGATAAGGTGCCACAAGAGAAAATGTTTTTGTAAATGATTGCTCAAAGCGATTTTTCTTTTTGCATGAAATGTCTCATCTTAGGGAACATTGTGTCGAATGTATCAAAGAGAGGAAAGATGTAGATGGTATCATCTTATGAACAAGAGAGGACAAGGTCTCATCTCATGTTCAAGAGAGGACAAACTTGCAAGGTCTCATCTTGAGGAACATTGTGGCTAATTCTTCCAAGAGAGGGAATTGTAAGAAAAAGAAAAATTGCACAATGAAATGTGAGTGGTGATGTATGCCCCCACTTTAAAGAAATTGCTACACACCATTCTGTGAGCAATTACTTTAAAGTAGCAGAAGAATGTGATGAGAAAGGAAGTATGTCACATGAAAGGCCACTTAAGACATGTCTTCCACATCCCAAGCTTTCTCTTATGTGTTCATGAAAGGTTAACGAGTAGTTGAAAGAGATAATGACAAGTGACATACAGGGATAAGGATAACTAACCCCTTGTCCTCACTTAGTGCGAGACAAGGAGTGAGCCAAAAAGAGGAATGATGTGCCCCCACATAAGGGAGAGTATCAATTCCTTAAGATGTTGGTTTTACTACTTAATGCCTTACATTCATTTGTAGAATGACCATGGACTCTATGATATGCACAAAAAGAATGTTGATGGTAGTTCATTTCTTTCATGTTTTTGGAGGAGTCTCAACAAGATGCCTTTTTGATCAAGGGGAGAAGGTGTTTCTTGATTAATAGTTGTCATACCTATGCAAGACTCTTTGGATTGTGAGATTTTGTGCTCAATGTGATAAGAGGATGGACAATCTATCGAATTCAAAGCATTTTACGAGATGACATTTATATTGAGTGAAGAGTGTATTATGTGTTGTGTTTTAGGAAAAGGAAGAACATTATTTTCTATTAGTTCACGATGCACTACTGTTAAGGTGGGTCAACTGAGAAGAATGTTTGGTGATAGTGTTGAGGTTAGGTGATGGTTTGTTGATTTTGATCATAGGGTAGTAACCAAGACAATGTGTTGTGGTTTGCATGTTAGGCTCTATAGGGATGCTGATACCCTACTCCGTAGCACCAAATCCTTTTCTAGTGTACCCAAGATGCTTCATAAGATCATATCCTTTTCCATAAAGTTTTTTCATCTCTTTAGGATTTGGAGGTTGCTCATGATTTATTTCATCAAAGTTTGTTGTGTCTTTAGTGGTTTAGGTGGATGCTTTTGAAGGTTTCGCTTGTGTCGTTCCCTCGTTAGAGATTTTGGTTGTGATCTTGTACTCGCACAAGATGCTAGGTGTGAAATCTAATGAGCCCCAATCATCATCTAATAGTTTCGTGACTGGTTCATTATGTTTTTATTTGTTTGGTTGTTGTGAGGATTCCATAGGGGTAATTGATGTTAATGTGTGTAAGGGATTTGCTTTGGTTTTCTCAAGTTGTAACAGACTATCAGGCTCAGGATCGGCATCAAGTGTGTACACTTGGTTATTGTAGATGTACTTCATCTTGCCATGAAGAGTAGAAGGCACCCCATTCATAGTGTGAATCAAAGGTCTTCCTAGAATAAGATTACATGAAAGTTCATGAGGCATAACATGGATTAATGCATTCAATGTGGCCTTCCCATTGGTGAGAGGTAAAGTGATTACAGCTAGCAGTGTCTTGGTGAGATTGTCAAATCCTTTAATTGAAAAAGAATCAGGTTGAATGTTTGATTTATCTATTCCAAGCCTCTTCAAAAGAATTACACTACACACATTGAGGGTAGAGCTAGTATTTACAAGAGTTTGCTTGATCCCTTTGCATTGGTATTGAGATATGATGATAAAAGGATCATATTGTTTTTGCACTTCCAAAGGAGGGAGCTCACTTTGGTGGAAAATAATGTCATCATTTAATCCTTGAATTATAGTTGCAATGTCATTTGGTTGTGCATTGGAGGGGACAAGAACTAGTTGCAAGGACTTTTGAATCATGTTGTGACAGTGAGGTGAATTTTGAATTAAATCCCATAGGGAGATCTTGGAAGGAGTATTCTTAAGTTGGTCAACAAGATCATACCCCTTAATGTGTGAATTTAATCGAGGATCTCACGAAAAGATGGGATTAGGTAAAGGTAATGGTGTTGGGGTGGGTTGTTGGGGTTGCAGATTATTCCTAGTATTATATGTATGAGAAATAATATTGTGATTCGACTGCTGCAAAACATTATTACTAGGTGGGTAGAGGATAAATTCGGGTTTGGTTTTTTTGTGTGATGGTGGGTAAAGAATTAGAGGATTATGAGGATGTCCCATGAGGTATTTATGAGGCTCATTAATCAATGGAGATCTAATGAACACTTGTGTATTCATAACCTCAATAGTTTTGGTTTGATTTATTTATAGTAAAGGGAAATCTAGGATCACTTGTTTATCAACACCGAAAGAAGCCACTTTATTGTTGTCATTGTCTTTCACCATGATATTCTCCCTAAGAGGAGAATTGTTAGGAGAACTACAAACTAAATTTTCATGACATTCGGTGTGTGGTTCTTCACTATTGACTTCATCACAATTAGGGGAATGATCAATGGTTAAAGTGTCTTGTTTATCAATAGTGGGGATATGAGGGCAAGCCTCTATTTGGTTATCATGCTTTTATAAGGTCTCATTATTTTATTGCATGTTATCATGAGAAGGACCACTATGATTTTTAAATAGATTATCCCAAATGGTGGGAGAATTAGGGAAGGGAGGGTCGAGATTGTCATGACTTGTAATAGGTGTTTCCTCTAACACCAACTCATCCTCTTTGCATGGAGGAGGGATATTAGGAGAAAGAAAATTGTGATCATTATGGTTAGGGATATTGGGTAAAGAAAGGCTTAGAGATGGGTTTATGATGTCATCGTCATATGTGCTAAGGTCTACCAAGGGGGGAGGTGGAGAGGGACAATCAAGACCCTCAATGCTTTTCCCTTCTTTCACCAAAATATCTTCATCACTAATAGGAGAGATATCGAGAGAAGAAAAAGGATGATTGTTATGATTGTCTACACTAGCAACCTTGTCAATGGGCAATGCAATGTTAAGGATTGTGTTAATGGCATCATTATAACTAGTTTTGTAATAAAAATTGAACTCATAAGAGGGAATATTGTATTTATGCAATCCATTTGTAACAAAATCAAAGCCACATTGATGGAAAGAAAACATGCTATGATAAAAATTAAAGAAAATGAAATTCTATGACTAATTTATTGAAATGTAATTTACAACTATGAAACAAGGTAATTTTTTTATTACATTATGAAATAATCTAAAAATGAAATGTTGTGAATGGACAATTGAAATTAAGCAATGCATGAAATGAGGTAAATTAAGCTAGATATCATGAAATGCATGCTACAAAAAATAAACCAAGTGATATAGATAGTTGATGGCAACAAACATAAGCATAAAAACAGGGTTTTTTTCTCTATAAAAGGCTATTTTAGGTCTATTCAGGGACTAATTTTCCCAAAATGGCGAATTAGTCCCAGTATGGGACTTTTTCAAAGTTTTCAGAAATTTCTAGGGGGATTGTGATTGTTTCTAGATTGAGTGATCCATACCTAACAGGAAAATGCAAACTTTCAAAAATATTGAATGAATTAAGATGCAAAAATGCAAGCTAAATCCACTTTTACTAATGCAAAATAGCCCATGCAATCCTAATTCAAAGTTAATGCAACTTGAAACTAGGGATAATAAGGACTCCAAAACAGAAAAATGTAGGGTTAGAACATCAGGTTCACCAAAATGTAACCAAAGATTTTGGAAAATTTAATGCTTTGGCTCCTTCTAGGGGTTTTCACCCTAAAAGGAGAGAAAATGGGCCAAAATGGGCTTTGATTACATTAGAAAAAGGGGAAGGGATGTGAAATGTGTGTGAAGTGTGTCTAGATGCTAGAATTCTAATTAAAATACTTACTAATGAATGTAATCTTTAACCTAATGCAAAAGTGCTAGAAAACACAATGATGTATTCAAACAAATGACCTAGAAACATAAGCAAATTGTAACAGAAATGAATGAAAGTAAAGATGTGTAACTAGAAGCTGGAAGAGGATAGAATGAAGCTTTGAAAACTTGCAGAAGACACTAAAAATTCCCTTTGGGACTAATTCACCATTCTGGGAAAATTAGTCCTATTTCTGCCTAAACTTGGTGGAACAGGTTTTAGGATATTAGGTGTCCAGATCTACATAAATCATTGTAAGGTCCTAGGAAATTGGACTAATTCTCCATGAATGGAGAATTATTATTGTTTTGGAAAACTAAGAGTTGTGAACAAGATCATGTATCCTCTAGTTTGTACTTTTGTTTCTAAAGAATCTCTGGATCCGAATCTACAAAACTCAATTTGTAGACTATCTCCAAGCTTGAATTAGGGTTTAGAGCATCTTGAAAAGCTTTTATGGATTGAAGACACCTTTTATCACTTCATCCTTTGAAAAATATACATACAAAGCACACATGCAAAGAGGGAAAAAGAGTTAAGGGTTAGGGCATGGGGGTCTACCTTGGTCAAACCCCTATTTGGTAATCAAACCCTTGAAACAAAAATAAAATGGAAAGATAATGATGAACACATAACATATAAATGTAATCACTCATCAAAACCTTGAGTTGGAAATCTAAGGATATGTGAATGGCTTCTCCAAAGTGGTTGAATGCTCTTGTGATTGATGCCTAGAATGCTTGATTGCTTGAGTGCTTGAGAAGATTGAATAACATAACATGTATGAGGTATGAAATGAGGAGAGAAAACATGTATTTATACACCTTTATGCCCTAATTTCCTAAAATTTCTATGTCATAGGCCGACCTCAAGTCTTAATGATTAAGAAACCATTTAAAATTTGAATTCACATTGATTTTTGTGCCCTGAAGGACTAATTCACCCCAAATGGTGAATTGGTTCCATTTAGGGTTTTTGAATGGTTGTCGAGAACTGTGATGAATTAAATAATATTTTTTAGTGTCTTCTTCAAGAAGACACTTAATTATGACCATTAGACATAAAATGGGGCCAATTATAGCATAAGGGAGGTGTAAATAGTGGTGACAAGCCTAGAAAAGTGTGAAGATGTGTTACAACACCTTACAACACTTTGAAATAGGACTTAGTAAGTAATAAAAAGATAATATGATGAATTATGATGAAAGGGTCTTATAAAAGTGTGAAGATTTGTTACAACACCTTACATAACTATTGCAAGACACCAAAATTTTCAAGTAACAAGGCCTAATGTGAATTCATTTTTCAACATTTCAACATTAAATCAAGGCTAAAGTGAGGCAAAATCACAAGAAGGGCCTAAACAACCCGGGGAAAAGTAAAGGGATAATTTTTCTATGTCCACAATTATATATATAGCTAGAATTATTATGAAAACAACATCTATACATGTTAAATGTCTACAACTTTACTACTTGTCCAAGTCAAGTGGTAACAACAAGCAAACCCTTATTTCTTTAAAAAAACTAAGTACGATGATAACATGTCAGTATTAACCAGAGGAGGAGAACCATCATTCATATAACCATTCAACAAAACCTTGAAATATAAGTTTGCAATATCTAGAATTCACTAAATAAAAATCCACACAATTGATTTTGACCATTAGTTTTTCCAAATTATAATGCAAAGAGAATGACCTATTACTATCATTCCTTTAATGGCATATATCATGTGTCTAAGAACAAGACCCTTTTCATGGTAAACCAAGATTATATTTGGAAATACTAACTTATCAATTCGCCACTCAAATCTCTCTAGAAGCTATAGAGCTTCCTCTTCCTTCTCCCTTTGCTATTTCTCTTCATTCATTCCCTCTTTTGTTATATCCTCAACAACCCTAAAGTATCTCCTCCTCCATGAAGGCTCTACCTTTACTCCCCACTTTGTCATATTCAATGTAAATAAAATGTTAGTTGACAATTGCACGATGGAGTTCTATTTTGCTTAATTGTTCATTGTACTTCTACTTTATTATTGTTTATTGCATTTGATGAATTTGATTCTCTCCACTATGTGGAGTTTAACTGCTTCAATGAACTTCCAATTCAAAATATATATAATAATAATCATGCTACTATCGATGTGGATATCTATATATATGTCTATCTAAATATTTATTAAATATATAATAAATAAATAGTTTTTATATATATGCTATTTATTTATTTTATACACACACACACATAGAGGCAAATATTTATATACATGTATTATTTTATGAATACTCACAACTTGATATATGTGTGGGTAAAAGTAGAAATTTGTCACACTTTATAAAGGAATCGGTCAACACAAACGAAAATTCTCAACTTCGACCACATAAAAGTGGTCTTTATATTTTGAATTTCAAAATGATGTAAACTAATAAAATGTAGAACTTTTGATGAAGTTTAATCTTGTAATTTTTTAAATTATTTAAATTATTTTAATATTTTTTAATGTAAAATTTAGAGAGGATTTTTAGCCCTAAAGTTTTTTTCCAAATAGATAACTTCAATATCTAGTGCATGGGAAAAAATTAAAATTTTTGATGGATATTTTCTTGTAATAACATTTTAAAGTCAGATGTACGAAAAATTTGATAGTTTTCATTTGACATCAACTATTGTCTAATTTTTTTTATCATTTTTTTTAAATTATACCCTTTTGAAGAGAATTCTCTCTAGTGCATTGGTATGGTTTTCAAAAAAGAAAAATGTTTTAGTTTTTTTTTCAAATTTAATCAACCTCATTTTTTATTTTAACAACCTAATTTTATTATTTAAAATAAAAAAAACTTATTAAAACTAATCAAAATATCAATAAAATTATCTATTTGGATTCTTGACTTTCATCTCTACAAAAGAGTATTTTTTATTTTTTTGAAAAAAATCATTCTGATTGAAAATATATCATGTTCAAGTGGAAATTTTCAAAAAAGTTTGAAAAAAGATGAGGTGGTGGCCAACAAGGATGCCACATAGATAGTTTTAGGAAAAAAAGGTTTCGATCGAAACCCTTTTGAGATAAAAAAAATCAATTTTTGTAGTTTTGGGTGAAAGGGTTTCAACCAAAATTGTATGTGTCATGTATAGGCCACATAGTTTCAGGAAAAACTATTTCGACTGAAAATGTTTAGGTCAAAACTATTTCTCTCAAAACTATTTAGTTAGCCAAAAGTGTGACATAAGTTTTTACGTTTACCTGTGTGTGTGTGTATGTTTGTGGGATTTTCTCACTTGTATCTATATATATTTGAGCACATAATACATATTTTTGGCATCTCTTTCATAAATGAATAATTATGAAATATTCTTGAAATGAAATCCTATCAAGATTTGACCATAATGACCAAAAAAGTATGCAAGACAAGAAGTCAAAATGACTAATCAAGGTAATATGGGAAAATAGACAAGAACAATTGAAACCAAAATATCATTACAACACACAATATCATTTCACTTATGACTCATGGAAAACGTTATAATAATATAAGCAACATGGCATCATTTAGTGTGTATGTGTGTGAGTTCGTGTAGCCATGGTGCTCATTTTATTCTTTTGGATCTACTTCCCTCTCTTTAGTGATACTCTCCCTCCTCATTCGAGAGGAGGAAACTAATTTCCTACATCCACCTCATTAAACCAACAAGGCAGTTAGCCTATTAATCACAATATCATCATGATATAAATCATTCAATGACATTATATACGGTTAATAATTTCACATCTACATCTTTCTAATCAATATCTAACTAATATTTCCCTTTCCTTAACATCTATAAAGTAGAATAATCACAATATAACAATCCACAAAGCATACATATCATTATATATATATATTTAATTTTTTTAATTTTTTATAAAATAATATATATATATATATATTTTAATTTTTATAAAATAATTTTGAGAGGTATTTTTTTACGAGATGCTAAGAAAAGTGGCTACATAATCAAGTTAAAATATTAGTAGTTAGGTGTGAATAATCATTGTAATTTGTTAAGACTTTAGTTGATGTTTTCACATGATTTTTTTTTTCCTTTACATTTTTTTGCATGTTTTGACATTTTTTCTATTGGGTTTCATCTACTATAAATAATTAGGTCAATTGATGAGGGTGATCATATATTCCTTGATTTTTTCATCTACCAAAGTTCAAATTGTTGACACTTAAAAATGTCCCAAATGATATCATGTACTCAAATTTGATTATACTAACACCATTTCATCCTAAAACCCATCCTCTTTTCACTTACTTGATTAAATTATCCTAGCTATTTAATTAGTTGTATCATTTTATCTATCAATCTAATTGACTTAATTAGGTTAATTCATCCCCTTTCATGTTAACATTTCATCCTATTAAATTGGATAAATCAAATTATCTAATCCCTAAGTCCTCTTATTTAATTAAATAGCCCTAAGTTATTTAATTAAATATCATATCACATCCCTCTTTTCATTATATCATTTATTTAATGAATATCATATGATTCCCCTAATTTGCATAATTGAAACTTTATTTAATTATCAAATTACTAATTAAATCTAATCCTCCCACTTGCAAGGGAATATTCTAAGGGAATAGTCCTCCTTTGCACATTCCTCCAAAAAGGGAATATTCCCATGAAATGTTCTTTTGTACAATTAAATTTGGTTTTAATTATCTAAATATCTCATTTTCCTCACCCATGAGAATATTCTTTAAGAATATTCTCTTTCTTCGCTCATTTGAAATAAGGGAATAGTCCTCCTTGCAACAAACTTTCAACAAGACTTCTTGTGCAAGTTTTGAAAGTGTGTTTATTTGGAATCCATGTGATCATTGATTCTCATCCATTGATGAGAATCCATGATCCATGTTTCATCTTTCCTCTAGTTTTGACCATTGATTAACTTTTTCAATCTTAACCCTTCATTTATCATTTGTCCTCCTATAAATAGGTCACTATTTGGAGACAATATGATCCATATTTTAAGAGCAAACTCATGCTATTAAAATCACTTTCACTTCTACTCATATTTAACATTTAATTTAGCATCCTTTTAACTTAATTTACTTGCATATTAGCTTAGCTTCCATTAATGGCTTCCATAATAACATAGGTGCATACATTTAACATATTTTGTAATTAGGGTTTTAATATTTTGAAGCTTGCATACATTTAGAGTAGATTTGCATACACCCATATCGATCATCTTAGCATTCATCATGTTAATTTAGCATTTAAATCATGTTTTCATACACATCTCTCATTAGTTTTGTTGATTCTCTTCAATAGAATCAATCAAAACAAGATCATTTATCCACAGGATTGGGAAAAAGTCACCATTCCACATCAATGCGACACCACTCTCCCAATAGGATAAGTTTCAATGGATTAGCATAGGTGTTTATGAAGCTTTTGTATTTAATATGTTAGTTTTAATGGATTCTTAGTTTAGTTTGTATTGAATGATCTTATTGGGACTAATGTTTAGTGGCTTAAATACATTTTGAATCCTCATGGATCAAGTGTAGTTGACTCATACTAAGTCGTCGGTCACATTTTGGCACTAGCAGGAGTGCACAAACTAACCAATCTGATGAATTGCTTGTTAAATCTCCATTTTACTTGTGTTTTTAGGTACAATGGTGCTATTGATAAATCACTATTGTACCATGGATGCATCACTATAAAAAAATGCATTTGATGTTTAAAAATATGCTCAACACATATTTAATTTAGCAATGCATATTAAATTTCATCGATGCACATTTAAATAGCGTAGTTGAGCTAATTTTTTAGTTCGCAACATGAATTTTAGTATAGTAACACAATTGATATAGTGATGCATTTGATGTCATTGTTTACTATAGAATGGCATTTTCAATTTTTCATTACAATGATGCAAGTTCAATATATTGATGTTATTGATGAAATTCAATGATGCAATTGATTTCAGCATCATGATTTACTAGTAAATAGAAATTGAACTTGAAATTTGACATGTACCTTTTTTTTTTTACTTTATCTGATTGCTAACATGTCACTAACTTCTCATTTTTCTTTTTTAGACTAATTGGTTTTGTAGGTTTGAGTGATAAATTTTGAAGTGAAGGAGTGTATTATCATTTGAATATAATTGTAACAAGTGTTTCGACACTTATGGGGAAATTATAACCCATTTATGATGCTTTTATTTCATGTTTTAGGACCAAACTAGATTTCTTTTTCGGCTTTAAAATGAATGTTCAAATTGGTTAAAATTGAACCCTCACATCATTATGCTTGTTAGTTTAAAATTGAACCTAACTTCCATGCTTCAAATTGGTGCTTAAAATGAACTCATTTTACTATGATGGATTAAAATGAACATTTGTTTAACTTGCTTAAGTATTCTTGTTGTGCATATCCAATCCCCTTGCGCTTCATGCGATCTTTGGTGAAGAGAAACACAAAAGCATACTTTTTCTTCTTGGAAGTGCTTATTCTCTCCCCTTGTGCCTATTGGAAATCTTGGGTGACGAAATGAATTTTACGCTTCAAACATGTGTTACCTTTACAAGGTCTGCCTACCAACTTGTGTTATGGAATGACCCAAGTAGTTCTTTCATTTCAGTCCGTGATATAAATACTTGGCATGACAAAATTCATTGACTAGCTAGTGTAGTTACACTATACCGTCAATCATTTCCTCTAGTATCTGTGTGATACGTCAAAATCCTTAGACATTTCTAAGGTTTGGAAGTCCTCTTAATTGAGTGAAATCATTGCATGTATAGCACTAGTTTATCTTAAAATTCTGAATTATGAAACTTGTTATTAGTGACTCACCATTTCCTCCAAAGTGTATTTTGAAGTAGTTCATTGGAATAGCACCGCTCTAAGAAGTTACTTACCATGTTTGGTTTTTTATTGAGGCAATAAAGAAAATAGGGAAGGGACTCCTTTGCTTGGGTGTCAAGATGTTACATTTCCTTG
This sequence comes from Sequoia sempervirens, assembly GCA_007258455.2. NCBI lineage: Eukaryota > Viridiplantae > Streptophyta > Pinopsida > Cupressales > Cupressaceae > Sequoia > Sequoia sempervirens. The sequence goes on along the minus strand of VDFB02026320.1, from coordinate 48,960,842 downwards.
GCATAGCCTATTTGTCCATTTCATTTTCTTGGATTAACCATCTCTTAGGGGGATGATGGTAAGCCTACTAAGAAATACACACCTATCTAGGATTGTTCATGCTTGTGAGTTAGTAAATAACACTTGCTTGGTTCCAAAAAATTTGCAAACAAACATCAACAAGTCTTTTCAAAATTTTAAACCCTTTGGTCTAGGTATGGATACCCTTTGAAAAAACCTTGATATTGATGCTTGTCCTAAGGATTTATTCTTATAGACTTCTAAATATTTTGGTTTACATCTCAGTCCATACTTCCCAAAGTTAATCTAGGTAACTATGCCCTTCATCCTTTTCACAAAATGAAATTTGTGAGATGAATGTTGTTTTTGACATAGACATTTAGTTTGAACTTAAGCAAGACAAGTGTTTGTGGTAAAAAGAAACTCATTTAAGCAAGATAAATTGATAAATTGAACTCCACATGACCATTTTGTGTTCGATCGCTTTGGTTGAACAACCTAACCTTACACCTGGTATCATTCAACCAAAATTTGTACTAATTAAGGGAGAACAAACATATATAATTAGTAGTTTGAGAAGCTTCACTTTTGAAATAAAGGAAACACCCATCCAGTGGAGGAATGCAACATACATCTCAGACGAACAAGGGGAACAAGCCAATATTGTGGACGAAAGTCCCATATTACCACTACCTGTGTGGCAATAAATATCCTCCTTTCCATAATCTTATGCTTTTCTAAATGATCTCTCACAAAATCAAAATCCTGAAGAGAAGGTCTACATGCTATCACTTCAAACTTAGGCATCACAGTCAAAAGGCCGTCATGAAATCCATTGTGGCTCTCTACTACAACATGAACATTTTGGTAAGGAATTTTTATAGATGTATTTCAATGAATGATCCAGACATGTATGCCCAATATGAACCCCTCATTTAAGTCAACATTGGTCTTTTGGATTGAGTTACTTATAGGGTCAAGTATCTTTATCACTACCTTGGTCTTGTAAAACAAAAGGTTCACTCTAGGTCAACATTGGGTCAAAAATTTCATCCACCCCTCATCAGAATCCAAACTTCACTTCACCAACCTTTGCAAAATTTTTAATACACCAACACTTTGGGCTTATACATCTATCAACACCAATCCCTAACTTAGCTACTTTGTATGTGAAATGAATCCTTTTCCATGCACCTAGTTAAGCTAGTTATCATCTTTGGACTAGTTTATCTTTAAGGTCACAAGTCTACCCTAAATATTTGCAAGTTCATAAACATCCTTTATCCAAACATCAAACAATCAAACTTAAGTAAAAAATTTTGTCCCAAAATGTTTGCAAAGATCACTCTCCACATCATTCAACTTTTCATCTCCCACTCACATCATTGCTCGAAAAAGACTTAGAGCATCCCTTTTACCTAGATTTGAGTCAACTAGAGAGTTTAAACATTACAAATATCAACACAACTCTCCCATAGGTGACCCAAAATTTATGATAAAGAAAAGATCACAACACAAGAGAATCATGGAGAAAACCAAAGTCACATTCACCTCAAGTGATCCCAATCCTCAATAATTTCATCCAAGAAGTCATGTTACCCCATCGTAACAACCCTCGTCTCCATCAGGTCCATATGAGATAGAAGACATTACGAGCAACCCTTTTGAACTTACTAAGGAAGAAATAATGATGTACAGACAAAAACATCAAGCCTTAGAAAACATAGCTCCAATTTCCCCATCTTTTATTGTCCAATCATTGACACAAGGCTTGACTTCATACACCATGCAAACAACTCCATCACTAGGGCTAAATCAAACACCCATTCCTAGTATTGAGGCTAGTCTTGCTAAGGACTTTGGCCATACTCTTCCATTTGAAAGCAACACGCTTGTTGGTACCCTAAATACCAATCCATCTCAAAACACCACTTGGACACCAACATTTGGCACTCCAATCATTCCTGAACACCCCTTGCATCAAAATAAACCACTTAAACTTCATGAATCCACAATGACCTCGACATACCAAGGACACCCATCTTCATCCGTCCTCACAATTACCACAATTTTTCCCAAAATCACATAAGGTAGTATAGGCCAAGTATCTCAAATAGACCAATAAGGGCATGCCAACACCCTAACACAAAGTCAACCCTTAATGCAAATAGGGACATCTTTATCTAACCCCCCAATTGGCTCATTAGCGCCCTTCCGGTTTCACAAAACACATCCATCCCAAACATCACCAACCCAAATCAAAATAACCCCTTGGTCACAAACCCCATCAACAAAGGTAGTACCTTGGCCACATCCCTAACACAAGGAAATCCCCAAGACATTAATCAAGGGAACCTTTTTAATCAATGGAATCAAGGTCCTAATGTGTCATTGCCATCACAATACCTAATGGCACCATCATCATCTTTCCCGATGGTCTCCCTCATCATGCAAAATCAAATGGGACCTCAAACTTACATTCCTCCATCCCAATCCACCATCTTGCAAGAAATGTTAAACCAAGGGAACCCCCAACCTTTCATCAAAATCCCACAACCCAATTAAAACATCAACACCTAAAACCCATCGCATATGTCCCCAAAACCAACTGATCCTACATTACAAGTGCATGCCTTAGCTTTACAACAAGAACGGTATGCTTATCAGCAAGTTGTCCAATAGCAGCAACAACAACAAGCAAACCTAGTAGCACAACAATAATAGTAGCAACAACAAGCAACCCTAGCAACACAACAATAGAAACAACAACAAAAATTAGCCCTAGTAGCACAACACTAGTAGCAACAATAGAAAGTAGTCTTAGTAGCATAGCAAGTAGCCTTAGCAGTACAACGACAATAGTAAGCCCAATAGCAAGCCCTCACAACCCAAAAATAACATCATGTAGCCTTAGTAGTCCAAAAACAACAAGCGCAACAAACAACCCTAGTGGCCCAACATCAACAAGAAGCCCAACAACAAGCCTTACTAAATTAGTAGTATGCCTAACAACAACAACAACAACAACAACAACAAAAAAAAGGTTTATACTACAACCCTCAACAAAAAATCATCAAACCGAACATGTTAGGAACATATACATCTACACCACAATCACCTTCACAATATCGCACACCACCATACTCACCATACAACACCTCATCATATTAGAATCCCATGTACAATCCATCTTCCATCCCACAATATGCAACGTATGTTCCTCCACCAAACCCACAAAGTAATGATGCATCAAAACTTAAAGTGTTAACATAAGAAATGCAAGATCTTTGGATGGGAAAGATGAAGAAGCCTCATACACAAAACCTATGTTCTTATCCATTTGATCAAAACATCACAATGGTTCCATTCCCTTATGGTTTTGAAGTCCCCAGATTTGATAAATACAAAGGGAGAGGAAGTCATATGGACCATATCAAAGAGTTTAACTTGATGTGTATGGAGGTCACCTATAATGAGTCCTATTTGATGCACCTCTTTCCACAAAGCTTGATAGGCCTATCCATTGATTGGCTTTCTCAATTGCCTCTAGGTATCAAAACCTTCCAAGAAATCACCAAAAAATTCATAGATCACTTCTCCCTTATCATTGACATGGACGTAATCCTAGATGAGTTGTACACTCTCAAATAGAATAAAGGAGAATATTTCACCAATTTCTTGCAATGATGGAGGAAAAGAGCTAGTAAGAGCAAATGGCCAATTCCTAATGAACAACAAGTGGGGATTATTATAGAAAATCTAGAACCAGATCTATCCTTCCACTTAAAGATGTAGTGCATTACCTCTTATGATGAGCTTGTCCCTAGAGAACTTAACATCGAGAGAGCTCTAATCTCATATGGAAATACTCAAGCCTAAAATGACAATCGTCCATCAACCAGTTCAAACGACAAGCCTCGTGTCTAGGCTAAGAACAAGAACATAACAAATGATTGAATGGTAGATGCTAAGGTGGTCCTAAGTGCTCCTAGGCCAAAAAACAATCAAATAGATAATGTTCAACCAACCACGTAACAAGATACACCTTCACAAAACAATCAGATCAATTACACCAAAACATAACAAAGATGAACCCCCAACAAGAACTATCTGAAGTGCAAATACAAACAGTTTTTAGAACCTATTGAAACCATCATGAAGAAATCGGTAGAGTCAAACCTAATAATATTTCCCAATATCAAAAACTACCAAGAACCATAGGATAAAACCACCCCAGTAGAACAAAAAATATCTCTATGACTTTCATAAAATCAAAGGACACAAAACATCAAACTGCATGAGGCTCAATTGTTTTTCGAAGATCTTATTGAAAATGGAGACATATCTATTGAGGTACCATCCAGAAATTAGGATATCAAGATATACAAGAACCCCATGCTAGATTATAGCAAAGGAAAAAACACTAAAAAAGCTAAGGATTACATAAATGTGCAACATAACTATTCCAATGTAGTTGCTTCCTGTGATAGTGTCATCACCATTGTAGCCATCAAAAGGCCTAGTGCAAAGTGTGGAGTCCCCACACGACATGGAAAAGTCACCATCCAAGGAGTTCCATCTCAATCTAGGGCACAACCTAATTTTCCAACATCAAACCCTAGCAAGTACAATCTCCTAGATTAGCTTAAGAACACCCCCACAGAAATTTCTATCTTAGAACTATTGAAGCTATCCCCCACACATAGGGAAATCTTAGAGAAGGCTTTATCTTCATCATTTGTCCCTAAGGATATTGATACAAAATAGGTTCCAGCTATGGTAGGGAATATCACTAATAATATTCTCACCCTCTCAGAACAAGACCTACCATAACAACCATCTCATAATTGTGCTTTACACCTTGAGGTAATTATTCATAAGAACAAGGTTAAAAGGGTCTTAGTAGATGGAGGTGTTGGTCTGAACATTTGCACCCTTTAGTTGATCAAAAGCTTGGGCTATTTAGAAGATGCTATTGAGAAAGCAAAGACTTTCACATCAGAGCATATGACAATCAATAGTGAGTATTGCAAGGAATCATTGCTCTACCCATCCAAGTGGGACCCGTCATTGTAGAGACTACATGCCAAGTGTTAGACCTTGATCTTCCCTACAACATCCTGCTTGGCCAACCATGGATCCATGCCCTAAAATTTTTAGCTTTGACCTATCATCAATGTGTAAAGTTTCCTTTCGAGGGAAAAAAAGTTACAATCCATGGAGATCTTGAGCCTTTTTACTATTGCAAGAATCTTGAGGAAAAGTTCTATAAAATTCCCCAAATACCCAAGAACGAAAAAGGGCCTACACCTTCTACCTTATTTTTTAACCCATTATCCCTCACATCTACCTCTGAAACAAAAACACCCATTGTGCAAAACATTCTTGATATCAAAGAGATGATCTAGGATGATGATTGTGGAAAATATAAACTAACAAAGGACACTTTTGTGTTGGGGGAGCTACCTCTTTCTCCCAAATCCCATGGGAAACCAACATCTAGCAACAAACTTCCCGAAACAATAAAGATGATAGCTACCACCTTCACCAAGTCGGGGGATTTGAACAAAGAGGATGTTAATGAGGAGGATGTCTCCAAACTACTATATCAAGATGAATGGCCCATCCCTTTTCTTCCCATGGAAGATGACAACAAAGGCTTGCAGCTAATGAAGGGGTGGGGGTATAAAAAGAATGAGAAACTAGGTCAAAATGACAATGGTTTGCTAGAACCCATCATTCTTGAGAAACACCTAAAGAATATTAGTTTAGGATGTACTATAGAAAGGTTACCATTATTGGAAAAGGTGCTTCCACTAAATAGGTTGAGGCTTCCTCTTGCTTACCAACATTGCGTGACATGACCCTAGACAACTTCCCCCTTAATGTTGCTGACTTATTTGCAAATATCTCCCTCTTCATGGCATATACAACATCCTTCACTTTGAGCAATCAAATGAGTGAAATTATCTTAGTATACCCACTACTCATTGACTGGGACCAACAAGGATCACCAATTCTAGATTTATTCAAAAATTATAATGTAATCTCAGAATTCATGGGAATTCTCGGCAACTTACCATGGGAAGATCACAAAGCTAGTTTTGAAATAGAGATAGACACAAGGGCATACTATGGGGAGACAATTGAAGCCTTTAGTTGCAAAATGGACATGCCAATAACATGCAGATCTTTGAGTGAAAACCACACTGTGGCACTTTCTAATCCTAAAATAGTAAAAAGAAAGGACTCATCCAAGGGTGACAAGCTCTATAAGGTTCCCAAGGATGAGTGATTCAAGCTCCCCCTTATTGCAATGCATCCAAAGAAGTTAGTAGTATTAGCAGAAAAGGCCGCTATGGTCAATGTGGGAACAAAAGAAGCACCCAAGATCACTTTCTATTCCAAATCTCTGTTGGATGAAGAAAAAAAACCTAGCAGAGTTCCTAAAAGATCGAAGAGCTAACTTTGCATGGTCATACATAGATATGCCAGGGCTTGATCTAGAAGCGGTTGTGCATCATTTAGTTGATTATCCTGAAGCTAAACTAGTAGAGAAAAAATTAAGGAAGACGCATCCTCAGAAAGCACTCTTGGTAAAACTTGAGTTACAAAATCTTCTTGATGTTGGATGCATACAATTGATAGATTATCTTGAGTGGGTTTCCAACCTAGTACTAGTCTCCGAACCCACTAGGGGCATCAAAATATGCACATATTTCAAAGATTTAAACAAAGCATGCCCAAAGGATGATTTCCCTCTACCTAACATCAACATCATCATTGATTTAATAGATGGGAATGAAATTCTATCACTCATGGATGGTTTTTTAGGCTATAATCAAATCATGATCGCCAAGGAGGATCAACACAAAACTGCATTCACTTTTCCATGGGGAGCATATTGCTAGAACATGAGGCCATGTGTCTTTGGGGTTATATCAGGGAAGCTTCTTGGCTACATCGTATCACAAAGAGGAATAAAGATTGATCCAACAAAATTCAAAGCCATCCTAGAAATGGAACCACCACAAACATTGAAGCAGATGAGAGGGTTACAAGGAAGATTATAGTCTATCAAAAGGTTTATAGCATAGTTGTCAGATAAAATCCACCATTTTTCGCATATTCTCCATAAAGGAATAAATTACAAGTAGGATGAGAAGTGTGATAAATATTTCTAGAAGATTGAGGACTACCTATTGACACCTCTAGTACTCATGTTACTGATACCAAACAAACCATTGACCCTATATATCTCAGCAACATGATGAAAATGGAAAAGAAAGAGCTATCTATTACATCAATAGGACCTTGCTGGGATATGAAATGAAATATTCATCCATTGAGAAAGAATGCTTAGTAGTGGTTTTTTCTTCACAAAAGTTTAGACAATACATGTTATCACATCAAATCAAGCTTATTGTAAAGATCATCCCATTAAAATACCTATTATCTAAAGAAACACTCACTGGGCGAATGGCCAAATGGGTAATGATCTTGATGGAATTTGACATAGAGTACATGGAGAACAAGGAAATCAAAGGACAAGTGATCATAAACCAACTTGAAAAAGAACCTATATATGCAAAGAACCCATTGATATTTGAATTCCCTGATGAATTAGTGTTCCTTGTCAATCTAACCGATCAATGGAAAATGTACTTTGATGGGTCATTTACCCAACATGGATTAGGGGCGGGTATTCTCTTTATCACCCCACAAGGTGATTGCATCCCAAAGTCATACCGGTTATCCTTTCCATGTACTAACAACATTGTTGAGTATGAAGCTTTGATAATGGGTCTAAGGATAATAGTTCAATGGCAGATACAAGAGATGAAAGTAGATGGGGACTCACAACTAGTTATCAACCAAGTCAATGATGACTACCAAAATAAGGATGATAAACTCACTCCTTACAAGAAATGGTAGAGAATATCAAGGACCTTTTCATAGATATAACTTTAGAGAAGATCCCTCACATGAACAACCAAGTAGTAGATGCTATAGCAACAATTGGATCATTGTTATACATGTCACACAACATCCTTCAATGTGAATTCTTGGTAGAAAAACTTCTCGTACCAACATTTGAAAACTTGGAATCTAAATTTGCATGTTACATCGTTGGTCCTAGTTCCCCATGGTATCATGATATATTCACCTACCTTAGTAGAGGAACCATCCCATCCGATATCACCTCCAATATTAAAAAACACCTTTGTTAAAAATGCATCTCGATTCCTAATCCTAGGTGATACCTTATATCGCTGAAGTATTGAGGGAACATTACTATGATGTCTTAACCAAGAGTAAACTTTGACCGCCTTAATAGAAGTACATGATGGCATATGTGGTTCCCATTCTAGTGGTATGACTTTAGCTAAGAAACTGTTGAGGACAAGGTACTATTGGCCAACCATGGAAAGATAATCCCATCAGTATGTGTAGAAGTTTGTCCAGTGTCAAAAGCATGGAGATCTTATCCATGCTTTAGCTCAAGAGTTGCAACCAATGGTCACACCTTGTCCTTCCTCACACTGGGGGCTTGACCTCATAGGAAAGATTACCCCGACCTCATCAAATGGCCATAAGTTCATCATAATGACCATTGAGTACTTTATCAAGTGGGTTGAAGGCATTTCGATGACCTACAGAACAGGGAAGAAAACTGCCAAATTTATCCTAAATTACCTTATCTAACATTATGGTGTTCCAAAAACCCTTATCCCAGACAACGAAACACCCTTCAAGAATTAGGATGTGAAAGAGCTATGTCAAAGTTTCAACATCCTACATCGAATCTCTACCCTATATTACCCCAAGGCAATGGTCAAGATGAGGGTACAAATAAGACCATTCCAAAGATCCTAAAGAAAATGGTCAATGAAGTTGGTCATGACTGGCATCTGTAGTTAAATCCCGCCCTCTGGGCCTATCGAACCAGTATCCACACACCTACAGCTACAACCTCATGCTTCTTAGTCTACAGATCAGAAGCCATCTTGCCTAATGAGGTTGAGATTCCTTCATTGTGAGTGTCATTGCAAAATCTAACACTGATGAAGAGTACAAAGTATCTCGGCTAAATGAGCTAGAATTCTTGGATGAGCATCATATTGATTCCCTTAATCACTTGCAAGTATACCAAAAATGACTAAAACATAGCTATAACAAGAAGATCAAGTGTTAGTCTTTCCAAGTAGGGGATCTTGTCCTAAAGCAGAATTAGAAAAATCTTCCAGGTCAAGACAATAAAGGAAAGTCTGAGCCTAATTGGTTGGGTCCCTTTCTCATCACAACAAGCTATGGGTCGGGAGTATAACAATTATCAACACTTGAAGGTGAGCCCTTGCAAGAACCGACCAATATTTTGAATCTTAAAAATTTTTATGCCTAGACTTGAAGGGTGTAAATCTAAAAAATACAAAAAAATAAAAAAAATGATAAAAAAATCCAAAAAAGTAAGAAAAAATATTGAAAAAGGAAAGAAAAACAATCATCCTCTAGTGAAAACCATTCAGTGGTGCTTTGAGAAAGTACCTTGGTGAAAACCTAGCAAATAGGTACCTTGCATAAATAAAGCACCTCCATCTATTATTTGGCCTATTTATTCCATCACCGATTTGTGTCTGTGTCATAGCTTGATGTTGTGAAGTATCGTATCCTCTTTAATACTACTTGGCATATTCTTAAGGTCAACTTGTCCTACCTATATCGAGGTAGTTTATTGTGTCACGTAGTGGGAAATTCATTTGTATTGGATTGGGTTCTTGTATATCTTAAGGTTATTGGAAACGTCATTGAAAATCTAAAAACACTTGCAAAGCCTCATCAAAATCCAAAAATAGAACCATGTGAAACTATGAGTCTCTGAGCTTGAACATAGGAAAGGCCATCATTGATGTGCCCCAGAGACACCCTAGGTCATTCCTTTAGGAGTCCGTCATAATAAACTGGCCATCCATTAATTGTTAATATATCATCATCAATAAGTCATGTCACTCGAGCTATGTGGTCTCTGCGTGTATAATGTAGGCAAAGTTAATCTTTGATCAGCCCTCAATGCCCCTAGGATAGTTTTTTAGGTTAGGTTCTTGGTCAAAACTTGAAAAAACCCTAAACATTTGAAAAACTTAGAAAACACAAAAACATTTGAAATTTTTGAAAACACCAAAACATTGGAAAACCTTTGAAAACCCTAAACAACATCAAAAATTTGAAAACCATAACATTCACATAAACAATTCAAAAGGATCAAAAAAAGCTTCAAAACATTTTCAAAATGCCAAAAACATTGAAATATTCCTAGAAAACCCAAAACCATCCATCCCATTTCTCTTTCACCCGCAATAAACCTCCATCCATAATAAATCGATCATCACCTTCAACCTTTGGAAAAACAAAGAGAAAGCAAGTGTTGCAAGTCGTAAAGTGAGAGCTTAAGTGTCAAATTCTAAAGTTTATATCATAGGTAAATAAGTCAATGGAGTTTGTATCAATGACTTATCACACACCTCATCCTAATCAAAACATTTGATAACATGTCCTAGGATGCATCCTTCTTACAATGGACACCAACATCATAAATCACCTTAGCTATCTTAAACTGGCATGAGATATAGATAACACTAACTGTTTGTCTTTGATCTTTTCTTATGATTTCTCTTATTGACCCATTCCAAGGACCTCTTGATGATGTCTATCAAAATGATTTAAAGAGAAAGGAATGGGGCATCAATCACCATCTTTCATTTGTTGTGCTTGTAGATAATCTTGTAAAATAATCTTGGCACATACTTGCTTAGTTGTGTATAGGGAGGTTGTTTGGAGTAGATTTTTGATATTGCATATGCTTTGGTCTGATATATTCTAAACTACTAAACTACATTCTAACGAGGTTTCCATATGTCAAGGTGTGAACAAGAACTATCCTATCTATTTGTATAGTAAAAGTCCATTACACTATATACAATGCCATCTTGGTTTTCAATACCATGATGCATCGTGTCTATGTGTTATATCAAACATAAGGAATGTTGAAAAATCTCAATCCTGAGATATGAGAAAATCATCATCCATCTCTCATCACCATATCTAATAAATTCTTGATGCATCATGGACTTGTTGGAATTCTGGATCAATCTCAAAATCAATGGTCAATCCATTGTTCTTATTCTTCTTACAGTTGGTGTAATTAAAAGTGTTGTACCTTGTCCTAGGTCATGATTACACCTAAGTTAAGTTTACTTAGGGACCACATAGGAGGTTGTTGGAGAATTTCCACTTTTGGTGGACTTGACATGTCATTATTTTATCACTTCCACATTTTGTGGACACATCATGTGATTACCTCTCCACCTTTTGTGGGTGATCCACCTTTTGTCGTGATTATCACATTGTCACTTTTCCACTTTAGGTGGAGTGATAGTTTTTCATAGTTGTCTCATGTCATAAGATTACGACACTTGTCATAATATTATGCCCTTCTATGTTCTCACCTTGGCTATATAACCAAGGGGTCTCCTATGTACATTTGTCCAACACATCATATTCTCATTCATTGATAAGAATATAGTTTATTCTTTTCATCTTGTTTCTATCTCTCTTATGCTTGTTCTTTCTATTAGGCCTCTAGATCTTGGGTGGATACCTTCATAGCCAATTCTCACACTTCTATCTTTCCTAACAATTCTATCCAAGTATCAAATTGGTGTGATGTATTAAAATGTACATGAGGCTACCCATGGCCGATGATTCTCTATATACATCATCAAATGTCTACATCAAACATCTACTCTTTCTAATCCTCTCTAAGTTGAATTGATCCTAAATAGTTGTTGAGAGATCAACCCAAAGTTCAAAATTTATGCCTAATCTCTCGAGGGGCAAGGCACCAGCTTATTTTCTCTTCTACTGGGGCAACAGTGGGGCATCCAAAAAATAGGAATTTTTAATTTTTGATCTGAGTAGCAAATTTTAATCCAAAAAAGTGTCAAACTTTGAACCAACATAACATGTACCTCACTTCAAAAAGGGGCAAAATACAGACACTTAAAAATGTCCTGAATGATATCATGTACTCAAATTTGATATACTAACACCATTTCATCCTAAAACCCATCATATTTTTTCTTAATTGATTAAATTAGCCTAACTATTTAATTAATTGCATCATTTTCATCTAGTAATCTAATTGACTTAATTACGTTAATTCATCCCCTTTCATGTTAACATTTCATCCTATTAAATTGGATAAATCAAATTATCTAATCCCTAAGTCCTCTTATTTAATTAAATATCATCACATCCCCCTTTTCATTAAATCATTTATTTAATGAATATCATATGATTCCCCTAATTTTCAAAATTGAAACTTTATTTAATTATTAAATTACTAATTAAATCTAATCCTCCCACTTGCAAGGGAATATTCTAAGGGAATATTCCTCCTTTGCACATTCCTCCAAAAATGAAATATTCCCATGGAATATTCCTTTGTACAATTAAATTTTGTTTTAATTAACTAAATATCTCATTTTCCTCACCCATGAGAATATTCTCTTTCTTCACTCATTTGAAAAAGGGGAATATTCCTCCTTGCAACAAACTTTCAACAGGACTTCTTGTGCAAGTTTTGAAAGTGTGTTTGTTTAAAAGAATATGAACCCTTGATTCTTTTCTTGATCCATATGATCATTGATTCTCATCCATTTATGAGAATCCATGATCCATGTTTTATTCTTCCTCCAGTTTTGATCATTGATTAACTTTTTCAATCTTAACCCTTCATTTCTCATTTGTCCTCCTATAAATAGGTCACTATTTGAAGACAAAAGGATCCATCTTTTAAGAGCAAACTCATGCCGTTAAAATCACTTTCACTTGCACTCATATTTAGCACTTATTTAACATCCTTTTAACTTAATTTACTTGCATATTAGCTTAGCTTCCATTAATGGCTTCCATGATAACATAGGTGCATACATTTAGCATATTTTGTAATTAGAGTTTTAATCTTTCAAAGCTTGCATACACCCATATCAATCATCTTAGCATTCATCATGTTAATTTAGCATCTGAATCATGTTTTCATACACATCTCGCATCGGTTTCGTCAATTCTCTTTAGTAGAATCAATCAAAACAAGCTCATTTATCCATGGGATTGGGAAACAGTCACCATTCCACATCAATGCGATACCACTCCCCGAATAGGATAAGTTTCAATGGATTAGAGTAGGTGTTTATGAAGCTTTCATATTTTAATATGTTAGTTTTAATGGATTCTTAGTTTAGTTTGTATTAAATGATCTTATTGGGACTCATGTTCAGTGGCTTAAATATACTTTGAATCCTCATGGATCAAGTGTAGTTGGCTCATACTAAGTCATCGGTCACACAAACCTACAAGGGTATAACACATAAGGGATGGTATCATAGCTCATATTTTCTTTATGGGGGATTTTATATAATCCATATAAGCACACAAGTCTATGTTGATATTTATTTTACATGAAAAAATAGATTAATCAATGTGAAGTAATCAATACAAAAAGTTAAAATATTAACAAATATATTAAATGCATATTCCTCCCTCTTGCTTCTATGTATGTTGTACCATGACATGACACTTGTATCCACACATGTTAGTATTGTTATACCTTGCATACACACCCCAATTTTTTTCCTTTGCAAAGCTAGGGACCCCCTCTATTGATTGTCATTTCTTATTTCCTTCTTAGTGTTTTTTGTTCCTAATTGTGGTTAGGGTTTCTTGCATTTTTTGTCTTCTTTGTTGGTTCTATGTGTCTTTGTAAATGTATTACTAGATTTTGGACACTCATTTTGGTCTTGAGCCATCCTCGGGTCCCATTTTTTCCCTAAGTTTGTGTCATTAGGCTATCTAGGGTTTCTTATATTTAGGTTTTAAAGGTCAAGGCTTTGTGTGTCTAAGCCTCACAATTTGCAATAAAATGACCTAATATTTTGGTTTTATAAACCCAAAAGTTTAGGCCTCTTTAATTTTTTTTTAAATTTCCTTTGAGGTTTAGGTTGAACATCAGGCCATGATTGAAACCTAGAATTTAGGTTCCATGCCTCAGGTTCCACCTGCAACCTGATAGGTCAAAAATTCAAAAATTAAAAAAATTAAAATTAAAAAGAATATAAAAATTAAAATTCTTGACCAAAATTTGGGCCTCGCCCAAAACTTAGTCTCAAGTTTTTTCTAGTCCTCATGATCCACCACAATAAATAATACTAATAAAGGTTCCTTGTGTGAGTCGAGTCCCGACTGAAACTTGGAACTAGGTTCTAGATTCAAAATTTCGCTCAATTCCTAAATCTCACCATACAAAAGAGAAGCCAAAATAAAAGGTCCTGAGAACATCTAGGTTTGTAACACCCCTAAGTTCCTACACCTTTCAAAATCTCGTAATATAGAAATAAAATGGTTTCAAGGCTTTCAAAAGGCCTAGAACATTATGTAAACATTCCCACCTCACACTTTGTATGATTCAGTTGAAAAGCCACCAAAAAATGCAAATGAATGAAGAAAAGAAAATATAGAAATCAGAAATGAGAGACTAAATTTTATTCTATGCAAGAGAATGCACAACTTACAATGAGCATGAGATTTAGATTGCAAAGAGGACCCCTTGGTTATATATAGGCCAAGGTAAGAGCTAGGATATAATAAGATTATGACAAGTGTCTCAATCCATAAAGTGATAAGTAGATCCTATATGCACCCTAAGTAAATTTAAGTGATAAGGTGTGAAAAAGATTAAAGTGGATAAGTAACTAGAAAATAAATTATTTAGATAAAGTATCATATTCACACTAACATGCTTAAAAGAAAATTTTAACATGCAACCAATAATATTCATTTGAAAGGTTGCATAAATCTTTTCTTACTCATCGTGGATCAACTAGAGCTAAAATCATAGGGAGAATGGTTTTGGATTGTCTCATTCTCTATTTCATAGAGTTTTGTAACATCTCCTCCGGATTCTAGTCATTATAGATTGACACACGGTGGAAAATACTTGGGAGGCCCAATACTTCACCCCTATGAGTGCCACCTAGATGCAATGAGTGCTAAGTGGGTCATTCATTATCATGAGAGATGAGTTCTTCTGAACCACTACTAATGAAACATGGGTCAATGAGTTTGAATTGAAAAACTACACGGTTGAATCTCCATAGCAATATCATAGTTTGACACAGTGTGGAAAATACCTCCTACTTATCAATTTTATGGAATCTCCAAAGATCACAGTGAATATATTTAAAATGAACGAGGGGTCATTTAAAAGATGATTAGTTGTAGCTGAATTGGGTGATAGATTTAATCCATCAGTCTGCTTTTATCCACCATTTAGGCTCGGCCATGATAATCCTACTATTCTTGGTTCATCAAGCTCTGAATTTTAATGGGGAATTATCATTTAGAGTTCAGCGAAGAAATGATCATCAAATTAATGGTCATTTCAAAGAGGAGGATTTGAAGACACAGCAGAACAGTTTGAGTTCAGATTTCATGTGTGATCTTACATTGCTTTGTCGCATGAATAATGCTGACAATGGGTGCCATCGCAGAACAAAGAACTAAGGAATAACCTGTGCGTGCCTTTAATTATGAAATCCTCAGCATTTGAGTTCCTGTAATGGTTTTGAGGTGCAGATAAAACAATCCAAGTGGACGCAATAGATATGCAAGTAGAAGGCGCCAACTTTCATTCTTTGCCGTTCACCAAGAAAGGTAGGTTTACCTGCATGTAGAGGTGAAGGAAGTAGAAGCAACATACGGAAGAGAAAGTACTCTTGCGGACACGGGACCCGACATGGAACTGGGGACTTAAATCAGTCTGTTCTTTTTCGGCTCTCGCACCTGACAAGTTGGTAAAGAGGGGTTGGGACGTAAAGTTAAATGTGGAACTTTTTTCTTTTTTCTAGATCGTAACACTAACCCAATAACCACATCTCTAGAATATAACGTTTTAAATGCTTTCCTTTTATGCTACTTTTAAAAGGGCTTGTGATATGGTATTAAGTTTGAGATTTTAAAATTTTATACTTGAATTATAATTAGATTTTAAAATGCTTGATTGATGCAGGATTGATGAATTGTTGG
This sequence comes from Sequoia sempervirens, assembly GCA_007258455.2. Classification (NCBI taxonomy): domain Eukaryota; kingdom Viridiplantae; phylum Streptophyta; class Pinopsida; order Cupressales; family Cupressaceae; genus Sequoia; species Sequoia sempervirens. The sequence goes on along the minus strand of VDFB02026320.1, from coordinate 48,944,702 downwards.
AGGTGAATTTGTTGGCAGTGAATTGTTGGCGATGAATTTTCCTAAAGCCCATTTTTTTATTAAGGTTCAAAATAACAGATTCTCAAGTGTTCATCAAAATATATTTTGTTCCTCTTCAAAAGCTAGAAAGCTTGTAAAATTTAAAAAATGTTTTTTTTTCACAAATAATAAATAGATAGGTTATTTTTATGGATTAGTTACACATTTTCACAATGTGAAGGTAATTTTAGGTGTGCGGAAAATGGAAAAAGGCGAAAATGGTGACAAATGAATTAATATTACAACTCCTTGTGGGCTTGACGCTACAGAGCAATTTCAAAGGACTTTTAATTATGGTGTTTGAAATTCACTAGATGGAATGTGGATGAAGGAAAATATTTAAATGTGGAATTCTTTTTATCAAAGGGAAGTTTGTAGGCACATATGCACGTGTGAAACTAGATAAAGACAAGGGGGTGCCACTTGGTGAAATTGCAAAAAGGAAAGCATCTCTTGGATTGGAATTTGATCAGTATAGTTAGAGTTCTAGGTGCAAAACTAAAATATGCAAATCAAAGTTTTATTTTACAAGTTTAGTTTTGTTAATCATGCAGATAAAGAAGAGAAAATTTTAGATAGAGAAATAATATGCATGTGAATTTGAACCATCCATGCCAGATTGATCCTAGCCATTGATTTTCGTTGAGATATTAATGCCTTCTCCTAAAAAGATAGGGGATTATGCTTTGTAGGGGGGAGGAGAAACTGTTAACTTTTTTGTTTATGGAATTACAACAATGAAGTTTTCTAGAAATGTTCATGGTTTCTTTTTTGTAGTAAAATTTATGTTATGAATGTGCATGCATGTGTGTTGATATGCATCTCTTTGTGTGTTCATGTAAAAATATTTGTCAAAGTTGTGCCTATGAATGGTGATCCTAGCCCTACACAAACACAAACAACAAACACATCATTAGATCAAATACAAGTTAGAAACAACATTCCCCACGAAATCCATTTAAAATGCAAAGAAAAAGATATGAAATGAAGAACACAAAAAAAAGTTATTAAATCTTATTCAATGCAAACAAACTCTTGATCCCATGGGGGAATTGGTGCCATTTTGATGTGGGAAATGGCCCTTTCCCAATCCCTTGATGCAATGATGAAGAGTGATCCACTTTGGTGATGATTCAATTGAGCTCCATGATGAAAAACCTACATAACCGAGCTAAGAATTTAATAAAATGGATGAAAATGGATAGGCTTGAAGATGCAATTGTGCATAATAAGTTTACTCAAATTGTGGATGATCAAAACAAAGGATGAGATATTTATTTATAGATGCGAATGATGGAGGATGAGGAAAAATGGATGAATGTGGGATCAAACACCAACCAATAGCATAAAGCCACTTGTCAACATTTGAGAGGATGAGGAATGAGCACATTTTGATGAATGTGCACATAAATGAGTTGGGTGCACATTTGAAATTTGAATCTTTGCTTGAATAAGAGGGCATGTAAGAGAAATAAATGTCACTTGGCTCAAGGCAAAGGACATGTAAGAGCTGTAAATGTCTTGTTGGATGTACATATCAATTGGAGGGATTTTCAAACTTGGAGAATATTCCACTTTTTGACGCCTTTTTGAAAATAAAGGAGATTTAATAAATCAATTGAAATTATTATCATGAGCAAGTTGCAAAATCTAGAGTAATGGAGGGATTAGGATTAGCATTAATCAAGATTTGATTAATTTTAAGGGAGATTAGGTGATTTGACAATTTGATTTAGATTTTAGTATTTAAATAAATCAAAGTTGAGAGGAGTATGAATTTAGACTTAATTAAATAAACATTTGATTTATTTAATTAAAGGAGATGTTGTTAGCTTAAATCAAATAAGGATCAATTTATTTAATTTAATTAAATGACTTTAGAGATTTAATTAAATAAAATAAATTATTTAATTAGAGGGGGACTATAGGATTAATCAAATAAAATGATTTATTTAATTAATAAGAGAGAATGAATTAATTAGATAAATTTGATTTATTTAATTAAGAGATGAATCAAAATGAATTAATAAACACATATGATTTAATTAAATTGGCTAGCAAAGGAGATGGTTCAGGATGAAACAATGTTAGTGAATCAGGATTAGGTGCGTGCAGTCGATCAGTACATTTTCTGTGTCTACATTTTTCCCCTCTTTGAAGTAATGCACTTGCTACATTGGTTCAAAGAATAAACATGCTGCGATCAATTTTCAAAAAAATTCTATTTTTTTCTGATGCCCCATTATTGCCTCGATAAAGGAAATATGTTGATATCCTCCCCCCTTGAGAGATCGGATGAAAATTTGGATTTTTGGATGATCTCGTGAAAAAAATGGAACAAGGTGCCCAACAGGTCCATAAAAGCTCTAGGATGCTTAAAAATGCAAAAAAATGATGCAAAATGAGCCTTGGTCGGGTCAAAACAGGATCGAGGGTCAAAAAACCTAGCTAGATGGCTAAACAAGGTTAGAAAACCCTAACTTTTAGGCTTAAATAGGCCTCGAGGGGCCACTTCCAATTCATTTGCACACATAGCCTTTAGATATTTTTGCACTTTTGAGCTCTAACACCCGTGAGAAATGGTGTAAAGATTGCTTCCACTGCACATCACCAAGCGAGTTCAGAGACACTAGCAACTAGTAGGCGCAAGACTAGTGGTATGTCGTCCTAACCCAGCTTCACATTTCAATTTTCTTTGTGCATTTATTAGGGGTCAAAGGTCAAGCTAGGTCAAGCAGTGCCATATGGCACTGCTGAAAAGGTTAAATCGATGTTGCACAACCTCAAATAGGGCTACTTCTATGAATAGCATTGCGGAGACGAACTTAGGAAATTAGGGTTTTAGGGTTAAATTGAGCCGCATGTGTGAATAGCGCCATAGCGAGCCAATTTGAAAACTAGGGTTTAGGCATTAACTAGGTCATGGGAAAACTGCACCGTGATAGCGAACTTTGGGAGTTTTGGGCTTACAACGGCATAGTTTGAAACTTTCAGATTGCATTGCTAGCACAAACAGTGCTGCTTTTTGTTGTCTCGATTGTGAAACTTGAAATGATATTCTGACATTTTTATGAAACTTGATGCCACAACTTTATTGATGTAGGAGGAGATGGAGATCCTGCATAACCGTAAGCATAGATCATCCATTTTGAGCATACTGACATGGGATCCTCCCCTACAAGAGCACCTGGGAGCGATTGCTTTGTGGTACGTGGCATATGCACCACTAGTTAGGATGCATTTGGGCATGTTAACAACACTGGATGACTAGCAGAGGGACCAAGGGCCATCGCCAAGAGATTAGGAGGTATCACCACAGATAGATCAGGTCCTGTTGCCACCTCCACCTCCCCAACCAAACCAAAGAGATGCCCATATTTTATAGTTATAGGCACCTTTAGGTATAGGGGCTGCAAGGACAGATTCATGGGCTACAGGCCTAGGTACAACCATTGACTATTGAGAGGGACCAAATGGTCTAGCAGAGACAGGCTGCAGAGCTACAAACAAAATAGGAGACAGGCTGACAACAACAACTTGAGAGCATGGTAGTTGCATCCCAGGGGCAAGTGGTATCTGTGTGATGTATCACGATGTTGTACTTGAGGCTAACTATTATCGGATTCATTATAGGCAGGCAGTGCCTCTGGGGGCCAGAGTCCCTGAGTACAGTCAATAGACACAATGACTAGGAGAGGGGTAGGGTGAGTGGCAGGCAGGGGATGGGGCCAACGAGCAGTGATTGACTAGTTTTGATCAGCAACACTCAATTATTTTTAGGTCCGTGGGTCTCATTTTTGACAGCCCCATGGGCTCCTTTGTACTACTATTGATACATACACTTGATCTTGATTTTTTGTACCATGATAGTCATTTTTGATATATATGATGATGATGATTCAACTTATGATATGAGTTCTACTTTATTTATGGATGCATTTTTATTTTCTATATTTTATGATGATGCAATATGATATGATGTAGTATCTGTGATTCTATGCTATGTGATGATGCAATGCGATTATGATGTTTTATATGATATGCAATGGATGCATTTCTTTTTTGTATCTCTTCTATGTACTTTTTAATGATGATAATGTATGGATGGAACATTTATGATATGATAATGATATGATAATGATGGATGGATACAAATGTTCATGGTGCTTAGAATAGAAAATCTATGTTAAGCCCCTATGTGATAATGTGATAAGAATATGATGATTATGAGATGCACACTTTCTTTTTAAGTATCTTTTCTATGATTTATGATATGAAAATGCATGTATGTTATGATATAATGCCTCTATGATTTATGTGATGGATGTGAGCGTATGGCTTATGAGATGCATTTTATATGATGATAATGATGTGATGATTTTAAGATGCTTAGAATAACAAATCTATATATTAGACTAAACAACTCAAATGATTATGAAATGCATGTGATATGTTATGCATGTGGTTCACAAGATGTACATGAAATGCTATGATATGATGCATTATGTTTATGTATGTGATATGCTAATGATTTGTGGAAGCAAGATTGTGGATGCATGTTTTTGGTTGACTATCATGGTACCATGTTAGTGTGGAAAGAAGAAAGAAGAAACAAGATGATGATAAGAAGATCCAACAAGTCTATGATCCACAAGATTATATTAGTGAATGATGATGAGAGATGGATGATACATTGCATTTCCAGGATTAGGATTTTTAAAAGGGCCATTTACCTTGTGTTTGATAACACACATAGGCATGATCCATCAAGGTATAAATAACTAGGATGGCATTGCACCTAGTGTGATGGACTTTGACTCGACAATCAAATAGGAGTATCCTTGTTCACACCTAACATACAAAAACCTTACTAGGATGTACTTCAAATATTTCAAACATCTTGGACCAAAACATAGAAAGGAAAGCCTTCCTATGTGGTCAACAAGACACCAAAAACACTTCCATCCATACCTAATAAAGCAAGTATTCGCTAAGGATATATTACAAGAGTATCCAACAAACACAACAAACAAAGATAAAGATCATTGCCCCATTCCTATCTCTCTAAATATTTTTATTAGACATCATCGAGCGGTCCTTGGAATGAGCGCAATAAGATAAATCAACAAGATAAATATCAAGCAAACAAACAAGCTAATGTTCTTCATACTGTTAGCCAAGACTAAACTACAGTGATATCTGATCGCGATGTCCATTGTAGGAAGGATTCATCCTAGGCTATGATGTTATCATATGATAATGAGATACTGATTGGATGATAGGCTATTTGTACTAGGAGTTGAACAACTTGCTTACTTAGTTTCCTTGAGACTTTTGACACTTGAGTTCACACTTTTAGACTACTAGGCTTGTTTTTTATTTTTTTACCAAAGGTTGAGGGTGACGACGATTTATTATGAGTGTTTTTTTTATTGCGGGTGAAAGTGATATGGGACAAATGGATTTTTTCAAATATTTGGATGTTTTTTGTGTTTTTGAAATGTTTTAAGGCTATTTTTGGTATTTTTGAGATTTTGCAAATGTTTTGATTTTTGAATTCTCCAATGTTTTTGGGTTTTCTAAGATTTTTACCAAGACCTAACCTAAAGACTTATCCTAGGGGTCTTGGGGGTTGATCGAAGATCAACCTTGCCTACGTTCAAGCTTAGAGACAATGTAGTTCAACTGATGACTTGACCCATTTACAAGATCAGAGATATGAACATAATGAAATATTAGTTTATTATGATGGACTCAAAAGAGACTAACCTAGGTGTCTTGGGGGATGATTGAAGATAAAATTTTCCTCCGTTCAAGCTTAGAGACAGCATAGCGCGACAATGACGACTCCATTTTTTTACCTTTTTGACTTTTTGACCTATTTTTGGATTTTGAAAATTTTTGAATGTTTTTGAATGTTTCTTGGTTTTTTTGAATGTTTCTTGATTTTATGATTTTATGATATTTTTTTATTTTTTGATTTTAAGGAAGACCTTAAGAATATACAAAAATCCAATCCGATGCAAATATATGAACATGCCCTCAACATGATGCAATAGACTACCCCTATATAGGTAGGAAAAATTGACCTTAGGAATGTGTTGAGTAGTACTAGGAGGGATTATGATGCAGAGACATGACCAAGCTATTAGATGAGAAGTGCATGGATGTCGTGAACCATATACAAGTCTATTAGAATAGGTTGAAGTGGAGCTACAATAAGAGGATCAGAAGTAGAACCTTTCAAGTGGGAGATCTTTTCCTAAAAGAGAATCAGAAAAATGTCACCAATCCAAAGAGCAAAGGTAAGTTTGAACCCAATTGGTTGGGTCGCTTCATCATCACAACAAGATACAATTCAGGCGAATATATATTGTCAACACCAAAAGGGGAGACTCTCCAGGAGCCCATCAATAGCTCTCATCTCAAAAAAATTTATGCCTAATCTTTCAGCTATGAAACCAAAAATACAAAAATATAAAAAAATAAAAAAATCCAAAAAAATTAGAAAAAGGATTGAAAAGTGTAAAGATAAAAATCATCCTCTAGCAAAAACCACTACGGTGGCGCTTTGGGAAAGTACCTTGGTGAAAACATGGAAAACAAGCGCCATGTGTAAATAAAAACTTTCCATCCACCATGGAATTTTCAACTGGTTCCACATTACCTTCCATTTCATTCCATCCACTCATCCACATTCGTTGTAGACACGGAAAATGTACTGATCAATCTCATGCACCTAATATTGATTCACTAACACCATTTCGTCTTGAATCATCTCCTTTTCTAGTAAATTTAATTAAATCATCTTTGTTTGATTAAATTCATTTTGATTCATCTCTTAATTAAATAAATCAAATTTATCTAATTAAGTCATTCTCTTCTATTAATTAAATAAATCATTTTATTTGATTAATCCTATAGCCCCCCTCTAATTAAATAATTCATTTTATTTAATTAAATCTCTAAAGTCATTCCATTAAATTAAATAAATTGATCCTTATTTGAGTTAGGCTAACACCATCTCCTTTAATTAAATAAATCAAACCTTTATTTAATTAAGTCTAAATTCATATTCCTCTCAACTTTAATTTATTTAAATCCTAAAATCTAAATCAAATTGTCAAATCACCTAATCTCCCTTAAAATTAATCAAATATTGATTAATGCTAATCCTAATCCCTCAATTCCTCAAGATTTTGCAACTTGCTCATGAAAATAATTTCAATTGATTTATTAAATCTCTTTTATTTTCAAAAAGGCATAAAAAAGTGGAATATTCTCCAAGTTTGAAAATCCCTCCAATTGACATGTACATCCAACAAGGCATTTACACCTCTTACATGTTCTTTTCCTTGAGCTAAGTGGAATTTATTTCTCTTACATTCCCTCTTATGCAAGTAAAGATTCAAATTTCAAATGTCCACCCAACCTCATTTATGTGCACATTCATCAAAATGTACTCATTCCTCGTCCTCTCAAATGTTGACTAGTGGCTTTATGCTATTGGTTGGTGTTTGATCGCACATTCATCCATTTTTCCTCATCCTCCATCATTCTCATCTATAAATAAATATCTCATCCTTTGTTTTGATCATCCACAATTTGAGTAAACTTATTATGCACAATTGCATCTTCAAGCATATCCATTTTCATCCATTTTATCAAATTCTTAGCTAGGTTATGTAGGTTTTTCATCATGGAGCTCAATTGAATCATCACCAAAGTGGATCACTCTTCATCATTACATCAAGGGATTGGGAAAGAGCCATTTTCTACATCAAAATGTCACCAATTTCCCCACGGGATCAAGAGTTTGCTTGCATTGAATAGGATTTAATAACTTTTGTTTGTGTTCTTCATTTCATATCTTTTTCTTTGTATTTTAAATGGATTTCATGGGGAATGTTGTTTCTAACTTAAATTTGATCTAACAATGTGTTTGTTGTTTGTGTTTGTGTAGGGCTAGGATCACTATTCACAGTGCCAAAATTAAATACTTTGATCATTTTTTGTGATATAAAGTAATTTAAATTCCTTAAAATATTTGCACTAGTTTTGTGATGTTATGTTGAGATCTGGTTAATAAAAGTGTGTTGGTTTATCAGATTTATTCACTATTGCATGTTATCATTATAGCATAGTGTCAAAACTAGCAATTGCACCTTTGTGTGAAATGGGTATGTCGTTCAGACATGTGGAAGGTATAAGGGGGACAAATGTGGTATAACAGTGATAATTGTATGATATATGAGTTAATGTATTTTAGATTTTGCAACTAAATACAATGTATAATATCTTTCTTTATCTTGGACATGAATAGTTGGTTTATGATCTCACCTATCCTTGATCAAATATTTATATACTTAATAGTATAAAGCTAATAGGAAACTTTTATGTTTGTTATTTTATTTTCATGGTGATTGTTTCAAAGCTTGAATCATTTCAGTTTTGGCTACAATATTATCTGTATATACTAGTTCCTTTTGCAAAAACCATTGCAACCATTTATCTTATATTTTGTTTGAATTCTTGGAGTTGTACCCACTCCAAGAAATGCAATTTTTAATTTTCTATATCATTGGCACCTTTATCAAATATTAGAGACTAATATTTTTGTAGACATGTAAAATACACTAATTGACATCGTGCATTCAATCTTGACTTACTAACATCGTTTCTTCCTGAATCATCCCTCGGTCTGATCATTTAATCAAATTCCCCTATCTGATTAAATTCATCAATATTTGTCTCTTAATTAAATAAATCATTTTGTCTAATTGAGTCACTTTCTCCTGTTAATTAAATCAATCCATTCGATCTAATTATCCCTATTTAATTAAATAAATTAAAACCTTATTTGATTTAATCTAACACCGTTCCTTTTAATTAAATAAATCAAAATCTTTATTGAATTAATCTCTTGTCATATTCTCCTCTTATCTGATTTAAATAAATCCACAAATCTAAATCAAATAAGTCACATCATCAAATCTCCTATTAAATTAATTAACCCTTAATTAATTTAATCTAATCTCATCTCACATCTTCTAGAAAATGCAAGTTGCACATGAAAATAGATTTAATTCATTTATTAAATCCCTATTTTCCTCACATGGCATCTTTTGGAATATTCTCTCAATTTGAATTCAAAAATTTCAAATCAACATGTGCATCCAACAAGGCAATAATTTTATAATATATGTCCTTTTCCTTGAGCCAAGTGACATTTATTATATTCCCTTCCCTCTCACAATTCATTTCAACAAATTTGAATTTCAAATTCATGCATTGATTGGCACATTTCTCAAATCTTGCACATCCTCCATCCATTCATGGATTGCCAAGTGGCATCATGCCATTGGATGAATGTTAGTCCCATATTGCTCAAATTTGGACATTCATCCATCTTGAAATCCTATAAATGAAGAGCTCATCTCCTCATTTGATCATCCACAATCCAAGCAAAGTTACCATGCTTGAATATCTTTTGAATTTCACCATTATCATTGAGTCATAGCTAGGTTTTTGCAGTTTTTGGCTTGGAGTACTCACCATTTCTTCAATAAAGTGGATCAATCTCTTCAACATTCGAAACTTACATCAAAGGAATTGGGAAAGGGCCAATTTTCACATCAAATTGGCACCAATTCCCCCATGGGATCAAGAGTTTGCTCTTTTAATTAGGATTCAATCTTTACTTTGTCATTTTCTTTGTGTTCTTCAATATTTTCTCCTTAATTTGAAAGTTGTAAATGGATTTCATGGGGAATCCTTGTTTTGGCTTTCATTTCCTTGTTTAATTCATTTACTCATGTTGTTTTGCAGGTATCTAGGCTTGGGTTCACATAATATTCTCTAAACCTTTCTTTAAGAACGCCTTGATACAGCCTTGGTATACCTCTAATTGTTTAAACATTGAAGAAAATTTTATGTCAATTTTGTTTATACTTATCTAAAAATAGTGATTGAGATCCATAAGCAACAAATCCTCAATTATAATTGGCAATAAGGTAAGCAAAGTTTAAGGTCTCCAATATTGAGAAAGCATAAAAGATCAACTAGTATTTCCTTGTTATTTGGTCCCAAAAAGTGATATCAAAACTTATGGTAAAAAAGGTATAATATTTAAGTAATAAGAGTGTCTTGGAAGTACATTCCATTTTGTTGAGTACCCTCTTTACACTTCCAACACAATCTTCATAGGACATACCAACCTTCAATACCACTTTCTACATTGCAAGAATGTTATCTTCAGTGATTAAGGCACAAAATTTAAAAGATATACAATATTTTATACTCAAATTCACACTCTTCAAGTAATTCCATGAAGATCTTTAAAAGTTTAGTTCCAAGTAAATAACCATAAACACATATAAGAGTATCAGACATGACTGGAAATAACTTAGAACCAAACTTGTGAATTTAAGTTGAGAAGAAAGGACAAGCCTTTCAAGTAGCCTTGCATTTGTTATATTTTTATCAACCAACAATAGTTGTAGGTAGTAGAACAAAAAAAAGTGATTTCCTTGTTAACTTGCCCGAATTCCCAATACGCAAAATTTCAACCACTCTCTTAACCTAGTAGCATTAGCATTGCTTACAAATAGCAAAAAAGAATGACATATTCAAAACTAAAACAATTTAGATCCATATATTACCTAGCTTACAATTCTCATACTCTATGATCAATGGATGTGGTCCTTGTTTCCAATTGAAAGTTTTTTGGCATAATTCCTTGAGACAAAAAATGTACCTGCATATAAAGGGAAGAAATTAAATTGGATATAAGGAATATTTAACACAAATTTAAAGGTAAGTTGATCTATAAAAAATAATAATGTGGTATAAATACAATAAGAATTTATCATTTGAAGAGATACATAAAAGAAAAGAATGGAAATACAATTATGTTGCAATGTATTTTAAGTTTAAAGAGTGATTATGACTTTGTTTGTCAACATAAGTAGAGCCTATAAAACCTTAGTTGTAGTGAATAGTGATGAAAAGGAAATGTTTCTGGTCTGTAACACAAAATATAGCTACCAAAAGATTTATAAATTTTTAAAACAAATTTTAAAAATAAATATTTTAAGAGAAAAGGAGTTGGAGTGCCAATGAGCGTTGCTTTATTTGATACCATTTCTAGACTATTGATAATTATAGATATGCAATGGAAGGAAATCAGTGATTTAAGAAAATCAAGTGAATGGATGAGAAAAATATTTAAAAAGATATTAGGGATGGACATACGTGTATTTGTCGAACACCTTTGATGTATATTCTTTAAGGTAGACAATAGCACTAGTGACCAAAGCCTCTTCAACAACAAGATCATTGAATTGGTTGGGAAGCAAAGTTGTATGGGTGTGGGCACCATCAAAGAGTTGTAGCCGACATTTGACAGTTGTAGAATGAGACTATTGTATAGCATCTATGGATGTAACATGTAATGAAGGGTCAAGATCAAACATTCCTGTAAGAATTTCTTCAATGGAATTTGGAGTTAGGATTTCCATCAGGAAGTTGAAAGAGAGTCAAATTTTTTGGCATGTGGGAAAGTTGTGAGTGTTAGAATTGGCTACTGTGGCAAGTAAAATAAAGGTGTTTATTAATTGCAAGATTGTTTTTAAAGGGAAAACACCAAAGAAGTAGATGTAAATCTATAGAAGAAAACTATCAAATGAAAGGTAAAGAAGGGAGGTAGAGGCTAAAAAATATATAGCCTCATAGTTTATGAAGCTTTTTACTTTTAATATTGTTTATGTAGTAACAAAAAACTATCCCTTTTCCTTACTTGATTTGGGAATAATTGTCATTGAATTAACCTAATTTTTCCCTAGGTCTAGTGTTGTAATGTGTTGTAACACATCCAGATTGATCTTGGGACCCTCTTTAATAAAATGTACTTAATTTGTACCCTCTTTTAAGTTTTGTAAATTGTTGTAACACACTTTCACATTTATCTAGGGTCTCCTTAATTAATTGTTGTTAATGAGAGCTAATTATCCCCTTTAATTCAAATTTAAGCCTTATTTCTGACACCTCTTGAAGATTTATCCTAACACCCATAATTCAAATTACATAACATTTAATTGGTAAAACATGTGGTCCTATAAATTTTTGCTAAGACCCATTCACCCTAGGTGGCGAATGGGTCCTCCCTCTTTAGGACCCCCCTTTCTTTGCAGAGTCTACATGGGTTTTTGATGTACTTTCATTCCTCAAAGGACAGGTCCTGGAAAATAGTACCCATTTTCCCTAGGTGGTGAATGGGTCCTTCCTTAATGAGAAAACCCTTTTTGAATTTCATTCTAGTAGGATTTTAATAATGTTTGTTTCCAAATCTGGTGTCGGCTTGAATTGTTTGAATTTCAGGGTTAATCTCTTAATTTAGTATAAATATGGGGTAAATTTGCATTGCTTCTCCTAACAAGATTTAGAACCTTCAAGAGAGCATTATAGATCACTTAAAGAGTATTTTCAAAGGGATTCTAAGACAAATTATCAAGACTTCATTGCAGCAATTAAAGACCATTTCATCATGACAAGGGTTTAGTGCATTCCTACATGTTGTTGAGCTAAGATAGTGGATGTGGAATTGAAGACCTACTTGCAAGCATTATTATACATCTTATTCAAGGATCAAGATCTACATTCTTCATGGCCACTACATGTTGATTACATATTTATCTTCCAAGAGAACATCCAAGGTATCAACATTACATCATTTCATGTTCATGCTTCAATCTCATTATTTCATTATTTGGCTTAATTACCTACAAGGGGTTTGACTTATGGAAACCCCTATTCACTAAAAAACAAGAATTTTTTCTTCCCTTGAGTGTGTGTTTGTAGATTTACAGGTTGAAGATCAAAAGGAGAAGAAATCTAGAGAAAAAATGTCAAATTTGTCAAGTTGGAAGATTGATCTTTATAGTGCAAGAACAAATAATCGAAGCTACATAATTTTTTATAGGTTTTCGAGAGCTAAGAACCAAGGATCTGAGAGTGAAATCATCAAGTAAAATGATCTAGATCTCAGTTTCAGAAACCCTAACAGGGACCCATTCACCACTAAAGGTGAATGAGTCCTTTCTTCCCTAAAAAAGGTTTCTTGTAGCAAGGTACACACCATTTTAAGCTCTGAAAACTCCCCTCATAGTTGCTATAATAGTTAGGGTCAATTTATGATTACTATTTGCATCTTTTTGCCCTCATGATTGAATGAGTTGTAGTGTTTAGTGTGAAAAGACTTAGTAGTTCATTATCTTGATCCATTTCACTTTGATGAACCCTATTGTCCACCTCATCATTAATGGTGAACCTAACTTATTAAACATTACATTTTTTTAATTTTGAAGTCTTTAATTGCATCCTGGATTAGATATTGCACTCATTTGCATTGAATTAGATCTCATTTAGGGTTTCTTGCATTACATTTAAAATTGCATCTCATTTAGGGTTTAGATTTGCATTATTTTGCATCTCTCTATATCTTAAAAATACAAAAACAAATAACTCATTGTGCATATCATTTAGATCTCATTTATTTGCATTTGAAAATTAAAAAAAATTACTTTTCAACATAGGTCCTTTCATTCATCCTTTCATTGCATTTTCACATTGCAATTTTGGAAAATATTAAACTAAAACTCATTACCTCAGACCTTGAAATGAAAGAAATTACTGAAAGCTTGCAAATCATTCAAAAATAGTTTAAAAATACCTAACCAGGACCCATTCACCTTTACTAGTGAATTAGTCCCTCGATAGGTCCAACTTGAAACTTCTCGCATCTAAAAAAAGTATTAAAAACCACTCTAAAATCAATAGAAACATCTCAAAAAAACCTAACTAGAACCCATTCGTCCTTATTGGAGAATGATTCCCTGTTAGCCACTGATCTACATTTTCTAGAAAATAAAATATCATTTTTAGGCTTCTATTTGTTGCTGTTACTTTCCTATTTGAGTTTCATGATTTGTTGTTTCCTCAAATTCAATTGCATTTAGCTTAAAATGCTTCATTTTAGTGCATTGTTAAAATTCAAAATGGCATAAATAACATTCATTTTTAGTTTATTGCATTGTGTAGCTTAGAATATGAAAATTGCATCTCATTTTAGGTTGTTGTATTGCCTCTCCCCATTTAGGGTTTTCTAACTAGGTTTGTAAAACTTGCATGAGCTTTTCAACTTGGTGTCCTATTGGAAATACTATTTTAAGATGTAGTTCGAGGCTCATGTCATCTCACAATATCTCACTCACCATGGATCATAGGTTTCCTAACTCTCTTTCTAATAGTGTTGATAATCAACCCTCCATGGCTCATATTTTTCATACTTCATTACCCATGACTTCACCTCCTACAACCAATGTGCTTAATGTCACCAACACTGTCCCTACTATCCCTAGTTCCACTCAATCTTTTGGGTCTACTCAAAGCCAAGGTATAATTCTAATTCCATTCTCCACAATACCAATGTTTGTTCCTACATAAACTAGCACACAACCCACAACTACCCTTCAATCCACAACAACCTTTCAACCTAATGCAACCGTTCAACCAAAAACAACAAACATACCCACTAGCACTGTGTACACTTAGTTATTCCTATAGGAAACCCTTCTATCCTTGTTCAAACACAATAACCCCTCAACAATCCACCTTCACCAACCTACAATTCACTAGCCCCCTGCATACATAAATGAGTCCACCTTATTCCCCTCAACCTTACAATAAAAATGATCCCCTCATTAACTCACTTAGATTGAAAAATATGACATCCCTCCAACAACAAGTCACAACATTACAACAAAACAACAATAATCAACCTTTGCAATACATCAAATCCAACTTGCTATCTTTCGACATATTAAGAGAATAAATGCCACAAGGTATAGAAGTCCCTCAATTTGAGAAATATGACAGAAAAGGAGATCCTATTAGCCATGTTTCTGCCTTCACAACCTTGTGTAGTGATTTCATCTTTGAAGATAAACTCTTGGCTAAGCTCTTTCCTAGGTCATTGAAGGATATTACTTTAGAGTGCTTCTCCTCTTTACCAAAAAATTCAATTGGTTCATTCAATGAACTCATTGATTCCTTTTACAACCAATTCCATATTCACATGGGTCCCAAGATGACCCTTGCTTATTTAATGACATGCAAGCAAAAAGAGGATGAGAAAGTGACTAATTCCATAGCAAGATACCAAACACTATATTCACAAGTAAACGTTAAGATTTCTGACGCCAACCTTCAATGAATGTTTATTTCCAACTTACAAGATAAACTCCAAAGAAAAATTGAAATGCTAATGTTTCCATCCTTCACATAGTTATGTACAACCCTTCGTGATTATCAAAACTCGACTTGCAAATGTGATGTGAAAAATCCCCCTAGTCATTGAAAAATATGAATCCACAACCCAAAAACCTTATCAACCTTTCAAGAAACATAATAAGGGATTTTCACAACTAAATTCCCCTCAAAAAATTCAACAAACTAATAATGAAGTGGCTGCTATCAAGATGACAACTCCTTTTGGGGATTGAGAGAGAGAGTTCACTCCTTTACCCGATACCCTTCATAATATCATGTTGCAACTTATTAACAAGAATATGCTTACTTTACCTCCTATTAGAGAGTGTGAAGGTAATATACCATTGCCTAAAGTCTTTTGAAAAAAATGCTTATTGTCATTACCATCAACAAAATGGACATGGTACAAAATATTGTAAGCGTCTTAAACATCTTGTGCAAGACCTTATTGATAATAATCAACTTCAAATTGGAGGTGTGAATGATCAAGGTAATAAATTAGTAGCCCCTCCTAATAAAAAATTGTAAATCTTTACAAATCCTATGCCTAAGCATACTATTTCATTTTTCAAAGCTAGTGAAACTAAAAAATGATGTGATTAATGTTGACAGGGATGATGACAATATGGATACTATTAAACAACGTCTCGTATATGAAGTGGTAGAATTTATCAAAGCTAGACCTCATAAGGGCTCAACTAAAAATCCTCTTGACATTTCTTTCTCACAAAATGACATACTCAAGCATGCACCTAATGGTCCTCTTTACATAGCTAGCCCAATCAATGATAATCCCACTAATGGGATATTGATTGATCTCATCTATGGAGAGAATGTGATCAATAAAGAATTATTATATGTGCATGAAATATATCAAGAAATATATGACAAACCAAAAGAATGGATCAAGATGCATAATGGTTCTGTTTTCCCTACGATAGACTTGATAGATCTCCCTTTGAAAGTTGGACTAAAAACACTAGATGTATCATTTTCCATCATCCCTCAATCAGACCAATTTCATGTGAAGCTAGGCTATCCATGACTTCGCTCCATCAATTTCCTCCCTTCGGTTGTGCATAAATGTCTAAATTTTCTATTTGGGATCTCTTTATTGTGCATCATAGTGGATTTAATCTTGCCTTGGGTCGAGGAAATTTTTCATTAGATTTATTTTGGCCCAAGCCTACAGAACCTATCAATCCTCATGAGGATTTTGTTTTCAAATCATATCAAAAGTTCAAGGCAAAGAAAATAGTAGAATTATCCCTTTGAAACATGCCTCAACCTATAAATGAAACATCTATCCTTGACAAAGAAATTATTGAACCAAAATCCTTTTCGAACATACAAGAGAAACCTATAGAAAAAACTCCCACAATTTCCTACAAGAGACCACAAGATAACACAAACAATCCCATTGTCCCTCCTGGAATCAAACAAGTTTACAAAGTCAAAGAGAAAGTGTTCGAACAACCTACTGTTGTTCCTCCTATTCCTCCCAAGGAAGATAAGGAACCTATGATTGACAAACCCACTCTTACACAAACAAAAGTTGACAATAGATTGAACTGGAATTGAAGTTCTAGAGAGCGTAGACATATACGATGTGCTATTTCTCATAGATAACAAAATCAAGAAGACAAGAACAACACATAAAATTAGAATCTAAAAAATACTTGAAATAATGCATGATGACTCTATACCCTTGCCGAAACATAAACAAGAACATTCCATGGACATTGTCATTCAACCTCCTGTTGTAATAAATCTAGATGATGAGATTGACATTGCAACTTGATTGATGAAGAAGTGCATGATGAGTTGAATACACTATTTTCTTCTTCTATTAATTTAAATGAAAAATCTCCTAAAAAGAGTGTTGAACCTAGTGCTTCCCCTAGTTTTAAACTTTATCTTGTCCCTTTAGCTAGTTTTCCACCTTCCATTTATACTAACCATGATCGGGATGCAAATGACCTAGTTTAGGTTGAATTGCATGTGCCTAACTTTTATTTTTCATTTTCATGTTTTTTTTTATGTGATTGCATGTTCCTATTGTGATCCCCAGTGTTGTTTCATTTGATGTATCTCTCACTTTTTGTTCATTCCTCTATATGAACCTTTCATTCTTCTATATGTCATAATCATTTTGTTTGTCTTTTTGGGGATGATCCAAGGTGTCAAGACATTTATGTCTCTTCCATGTTGACCCAAAAGCTTTTTCTCTATCTTTTTCTTTGTCTTGTGTTTTACTTTTCGGGATGACATAAGGCATCAAGAAATTTAGGTCTCTTCCATTTTGACCTAAAAGGATTTCTTTGTTTTTGTTCTCTTTATGCCATTCTTCTAGTTCTATGAGTATTTGGGCAATGGTGACAATTTTGAGCTCTATAAAAGAATTTTAGAAAAGACATACTAACCTCGAATCCATAGATCCCTTATTTTTTTGTAGGGGTAACCCTTCCTATTTCATGACACAACTTGTTTTGGAAACATATGACTTGGCATAGGAGTTTTTCGAGGAAATCTCTCATCATGTCTTAGGAAAAACATTTGGCTACTTTAAAGAAATTGTTCATAGTAATGGTGTAGCAACCACTTTAAAGTGGGGGCATACTTTGATGACATCTTTTGGCATATTTCATGGAAAGATTTTTCTTTTTTATTTTCATGTGTCCTTTTCATGGTGGTGTCAATAGGTTTGATGTCCTCCAAGAGTGTATGATCTACCTTCATGACATGATGTGAATGAGGCATCCCATGAGTGACAATCTGACACCCTTGATTTTTCCTCTCTTGGAGACATTAGGCACAATGCTCCCTAAGAAGAATATTTTACACGAAAAAACAAAATCCCCTATAGAAAAAATATGCATGACATTACAAAAGCATTTAAAAAAGCATTACATTGTGGTTCCTTATTAAAATTTTCAAGAGGATAGCTTCGGTAACATATGAGAGGATAATATGATTATCTCATTCGCCACCTCATTGGGATAAATCACCTAGTGGATAGACTATGGTTCCACTACCCCAGAGTGAGCATACATATTTTCGTACAACTCATCTAGTGAATAGATTGAGGTTCCACTACCCCAAAGTGAGCAGCATATGTTATAGACAAACAACCCCATTCCACATCACATTGGAACGGGTTTTCTTGATCCTTTTTTTTCTTCTTTTTTTTTCTTGGCCTTTGATAGGGTATGATTATGTATCTTTTTTATTGCTACATACTTAAGTGTCTTGAATGTATAATTTAGTGTGAGTTTGACATGGGGTATCCTCTCACTAAAGTGGGGGAAAAATGTAGTAATAAAAAAAGTATTTCTTTTCCTTACTTGATTTGGGAATAATTGTCATTGAATTAACCTAATTTTTTCCTAGGTCTAATGTTGTAATATTTTGTAACACATCCACATTGATCTTGGGCTCCTCTTTAATAAAATGTACTTAATTTGTACCCTCTTTTAAGTTTTCTAAATTTTTATAACACACTTTCACATTTATCAAGGGTCTCCTTAATTATTTGTGGTTAATTAGAGTTAATTAGCCCCTTTAATTCAAATTTAAGCCTTATTTGTGACACCTCTCAAAGATCTATCCTGACACCCATAATTCAAATTAATTAAAATTTAATTGGGAAAAATTAAGGTCCTATAAATTGGTGCTAGGACCCATTCACCCTAGGTGGTGAATAGGTCCTCCCTCTTTAGGACTCCCTTTCTTTGCTAATTCTACATGGGTTTTTTATGTACTTTCGTTCATCAAAGGCAAGGTCTTGGAAAATAGTGCCAAGACCCATTTGACCTAGGTGGAAAATGGGTCCTCCCTTAATGAGGAACCCCTTTTTGAATTTAATTCTAGTGGTATTTTAATAATGTTTGTTTCTAGATCTGGTGTCAGATTGAATTGTTTAAATTTTGGGGTTAATCTCTTAATTTAATATAAATATGGGGTTAATTCACATTATTTCTCCTAACAAGATCTAGAAAATGTAAGAGAGCATTATAGAGCACTTAAATATCATTTTCAAAAGCATTCTAAGGAATATTATCAAGAGTTCATTGCAAAAATTCAAGATCATTTCATCATGACAAGGGTTTAGTGCATTCCTATGTGTTGTTGAGCTAAGATAGTGGATGTGGAAAATTAAAGATCTACTTGCAAGCATTGTTATACATCTTATTCAAGGATCAAGATCTAAATTCTTCATGATCACTACATGTTAGATTGTAGATTTATCTTCCAAGAAAACATCCAAGGTATCAACATTACATCATTTCATGTTCATGCTTGAATCTCGTTATTTCATCGTTTGGTTTAATTACCTACAAGGGGTTTGACTTATGAAAACCCCTATTCACTAACAACCAATTTTTTTTTCTTCCATTGAGTGTGTGTTTGCAGATTTACAAGTTGAAGATCAAGTGGAGGAGAAGTTTAGAGCAAAATTGTCAAAGTTGTCAAGTTGAGAGATTGATCTTTATAGTGCAAGAGAAAATAATTGAAGCTACACAATTTGTTACAGGTTTTAGGAAGCTAACAACCAAAGATCTAAGAGTGCAAAAATCAAGGAAATAATCTAGATCTCAATTTCAAAAATCGTAGTAGGGAACTATTCACCACTAAAGGCGAGTGAGTCCTATGTGCCCTAAAAATAGGCTTCTTGCAGCAAGGTACACACCATTTTATGCTCTAAAAACTCCCCTCATAGTTGCTATAACAGTTAGGGTCAAAATTTTATTACTATTTGCATCTTTTGGCCCTCATAATTACATGAATTGCAATGTTTAGTGTGGAAACACTTAGTGGTTCATTATCTTGATACATTTCACTTGATGAACCCTATTTTCCACCTCATCAATTTCAATATTTTGTGGTACGGTACATGTTTACCAAACCAATGGTTTGTGGAGGTGTTAAATTTTATGTAGGGTATATAATAGAAAAAAATCATGGAATTTTCAAAATCAATACAATATTTATCGACATATATGTGTTTTGGTTTTTTTATGTTGTATTCTATAAGCATGATTTGAGAATATGAGATTTACAAATAGCAAAAAATTTCAAATAGAAAGAAATCATTTAAGCGATAAATAAAGTTTAATTTAGAAGAATGATAATTGTAAAAACACCATTATGTACATGATAAAAAAATATATATTTTAAATAATAGAACTATTTTGGAAAAAGATGATACAAAAAAAGTGGGAGCATTTCCTTGTGCTAGATAGTATTTACAATGCTTATATTGATATAGTGTATTAAGCACAACTATAGAAGAGTTTCAAGTTTCTTTACATCACAAATATACATAGGCGTACTATAGGCACAAAAAAAAAACTTATAACAGACTATAGAATTTCCAAGTAAATTTGAAACACATTGATGATTGTAGGAGTCACAACATTATTATAGTGTTGATCAAATTTCAGCTGTCTAAGGAAATTGCACAACCCCTCTAGCTTTGTGCAGCAAGTCTGGAATATTGACAATGAGGCCTGAAGTATCTCGACATCCAATTCTTTGATAGGAATTATTGTTTGACATGCAACTTTGACTTTTTCAATGATATCGAGGCAATTGTTAGAAATAGTTGCAGCGAGATGTTGATAATTTGTGTGAAGAGAGTTAGGTTTATTTACAAAGATGATGACTCTGATACTATGAGTGTTGCATGCACTAGAATGGAAGGGCTTGGCTTTATATTGGTTGTGTCACCACTAGACAGTTGAATGATGTGAGGATTATTTGGATGTGTAGCCATTTCCTAGCATGAGTGGATGAAAGATACGTATAAATTGTAGTACAAAATAGCAGGGTAAGCATGTAAATGAATGAGAAAAACATGGCAATTAATTAGAAAGGAATTCAAAAATTTAGTAAAGAAGAACTATGTATTATATGTTGCAATTTTAAAGCATAAGATTTGAAATAAATATAAAATTGTTGAGACGTGATGTGCTAAGAAGATTAGAGGGCATGAAATGTTCAAAAATTTATGTATAAAATAAATGTTTCAATTAAATATACAAAATGTGTGGTATATGTATATTTATGAGAATTGTAATATATATTTGAATTTGGTAAAACAAATAATTAATTGTATGATGATGTATCTTGTTATCTAGGATATAGATGGTTGATTCTGATGATCTAATATTTATGGTTGTCCTTTTTTGAGTATGTAAAACTATTGTTAAATAATTGTAATTACTTCTCCAATAAATTATATCTATAAACTATTTCTAATATAAAAAAATAAAGAAGCAGGGTTCGTCTTGCCAAAATGTTGGGGCTAGTTTCCCCCATTATCAGGCCAATCATTCAATTTTTTTTTTAAATGTCAAGTCTTTGTTTAGCTAAAATTTTAGTACAAGAGGATTTTGATGCTATTCCCATTGTTTGTGGCTATTTTTAGATTAGATCACACATGCTCAAAGCCACTTAGTTCAAATAGGAATGTTGTATGGGTTGAAAGCTATTGGTGTTAATTAATTTGTTTAAATATAATTTAAGTTTTCCCCTAAATTTGGCAAATCCTATTAGACATACTTTATTTTGTTTGGAATGTTTCATGATGTTTGTCTTAGGGGTGTGATATATCATTCAATGAAGGAACATTTTAGAATGAGTTGAGTGGTTTGAAATTAAGTGATCTAAATTTTTTTAGCTACTCTACTTAATTTTCTCAAAAATATAAAGTGTAGAAAACTTTGGGAGCATTGTTTTAGGGTTTGTAAGGTATAGATCAACGTAGGTATAAAAATGGAATGCTTCTAGTGTTTTTTTGTGTAGTCAAGGTAAATAGTGAGGGTCTATGATTTGGGTTGAAGTTGTGAATATATTAAAGTTTGTTAATGGATGCTTGTAGTGTTTTAGAATTTGATCTTTTCCCCTAATGTGAGAAGCATATTAGTTTATTCTCCTAGGCTTTAAGTTAATTATTCCTCTAAAACAAGAATTCTCCCTAAATGTGTTGAGTTTCAGTCCCCTCCCTAATTTGATAATTGTGAGTTTCTCCTCTTTTGTAAGATGTGAACTACCTACTGTGTTAAAACTAAAAACCATAGTTGCAGAAATCTAACTAACCCATTTAATTGTAAATCATAGTTGTAGACATCTAAAAAAATGTGATTTATTATAAATAATTGGTTCTTGGTCTGGGTTCCCATTTAATTCCATTCATAAATTTGTGTGATTTTGACTAGTTTTTTGGTATTTTATTAGTATAAATTGTGAATATCTAAAAATTGCATTTTGATCTCAATTTTTTTGGAAGTTCACATTTTTTTGTTAAAAAAATTAGGGTTTCCAAGCTTTTCTAGTTTCTGTGGTGTTTGTTTGATATTTCTTATTTTTTTCCTTATTTCTAATTCTAACCCTCTTTTCTTGATTTTTTTAGAAAATATTAATCTATTGGTTTCTGCTAAGTGGTAAGTTCTTCCATTAAATGCATATTTTTCTCACCGCTAGTCAATAAGTTCTTCCATTAAATAATATTTTATGTGTTCTTTGTTTTTATTCTTTTTGGTCCATATTAAAATTTGAAAACCATAGGTTTATATGGTTTTTTAAATACTTTCTTTTAAATTTACAAACCCTAGATTTATATAGTATTATGCATCAAGGTTTGAAGTTGTGTAATGGCGAAAGCTGCAAATGGGGGCTTAAAACCCTCAAAATATTCTTGCAACAACTAGGAAACAAACGTAGAAAGCTCCAGTAAAAGAGCACAAAGTTTGTATGGCCACTGCAAAGAGTATAGGTAGATCTTTTGGGACACCTATTGAGATTTGGGTTGTAGCCTACATTTTGGAAATTTACGTTACTTTTTCATAGAATTATGAAGGGAAAAAAGATAAGACATGGGTTTTTTATACAAATTAAAAGGAGGGAAAGTGACTTACCTCAATATTTTGCACAAATTGTGATGTGGGAGCATCCAATGGTGTAGGGAAATCTTGCATGACCCAAAAAAAAATTCCTTAATTTATTTAGTTGTTTTGAGTTCCATGATGACACTTAAGGGGTGTAAGACATTCAAAAGTTAGAAAAGGAAAAAAAATGGGCACTTACTATTTTTAGTAAGTCAGCCTAAACAGGCTCGTATGGACCTAAAAATTTTCCCCAAGGAGAAGAACTGAAAAAAAATGTTTGCAAAAGAATTATCTTAATACTCTGCACAGTTTGGAAGATATTGAAGTTTTTATCCCAAGAAATTTCTCCAATGTAGCTTCAAATTCAAAAAGAAAATCTTAGAGGCCCCGAAATAGCTCAAAAAGGTTGATGAACCAACCTCCAATAGGTTTGACATTGTAGATCTCTTCTAGAGATTTCTAATGATATGTTATAATAGCAAATCAGACACTCAGATCAAAAGTTATGGCCCCATGAAGTTGCCCCTCTAAAAGGTGAATTTCATCAAAATATCTTCCTAGGTAAGAAATCAAATGGTGGGACTTCTCATGCCAAAACAAAAGGGAACGTTACACTTTCTAGAACATTCTAGGATGATTATAGGGTAAAATAAAAAGGGATAAGTGGGGGTTGTAGAAGGTGTCTCCATCAGTGTAGATTGTGGCTCCGAATAATATATTTTATTTTCAAAGTTGATTTTGTTGTAATGAATCAAGCCCATGAGGTTGTATCATGTGAGTTTTGAATACGAAATTTCATTTTTTAAAAATAATTGAAAGTGATTTACTTTTTTGTCTTGTATATTCTGTGTTGGTATATATTGTTGTGATTTGTGTGGGTTTTGGTTGGTGTGGCTCTCATCAAGTGGTATAAAAGCAGGTTTTCCTCTGTGTGTAAATAGATTTCCAAATGTGAGGAAGTTTGCACTAGGACTTGCAGTTGTGGGTTTCTACGAAAAGTGATCAGAATGCCTCTATGAAGAAATTGTGGTGGTGGAAGAAATGTTATTGTACTAGAAGAGGGTTTTAGAGCCCTGTAAAGACAAGTTGAAGCACTGCAAGAGGAGCTGCATTGAGGGTTTGAGCTAAGAAGATGAGATGAAAGTGAAGATGAAGTTGAAAATGAGGAACAATTTGAAGAAGAACAAGAAGTAGAAGATCTAGAGCAAGTCAGATTATTTAAGCTCATCTCTAAGAAATTGGGAAAAGGCCAAAGATCGATGTTTCTACATTTTGTAAAAATATTAACTCAGCAGATTTGATTGTTTGGATCAACAATATGGAGGAATACTTTGAGCATGAGGAGGTGGAAGATCTTGAGATGGTCAAATTTGCAAAGACCAAGCTCAAGGGTTATGCAAATATTTGGTGGAAAGAGGTACAACTAGAAATAAATTAAAGAGGAAAAGAGAAAATAACCAAATGGGATTGGATGGTGGACAAATTAAAAAGATTGTTCATTCCTATGGAATATGAGCTTAGATTTTTTGAAGAAGATGCAAGGGTTGAAACAAGTGGGAAAATTCATCAAGGACTATACAAAATAATTCTACTATCTTGATCAGAATGGGCCATTCTGAGGAAATAATGAGAAAGTTTCCCATTACATAAATGGGTTGAAGCTGAGTATTAAAGAAGAGTTGGGTTTGGTAAGAATGTCTACCATTTAAGATGCATATCAGTTTTCTTTAAAGGTAGAAGAAAAGTTGAATAGAAGATTTGAAAGTAAGCAAAGAGGTGGGGGTCATAGTGGAAAGACTAGTGGACTGTCATATGGAGGTCGAAATGAAGATCAAAAGAAGGGTGAAGGATCCAATAGTAGCTAGGACCAGAAAGGAGATAACACCTACCATCCTCCAAATCAGAATAGTGGAGACCAAAGAGGAAGAGGAAGACTTGGACGAGGAAGAGGGGGCTTTCATGGAACCTATTTCCAATGTCAAGAAGAAGGACATAGAGCCTATGAGTGTCCTGAACATCAAGGAAGGACAAATAGAAGACTTGAGGGTAATGCATGAGTTGCACATGTAGAAGATGATGAGTATTCACATTCTAAGGATGTAGAAAGAGGAGAGGTTCTTATTACTAGATGAGCCTTGTTGAATGAGGAGATGGAATCAACTCATTTAGGAATAATTTTTTTGTACCAGATGTAAGTGTGAAGGTAAAGTTTACAATGTTATTATTGATGGAAGTAGTACTGATAACTTTGTTTCATAAGAGATGGTTAGTAAGTTGTGGCTAGAGAGAAGACAACATTCAAATCCATACCAGAATGCTTGGTTGTAGAAGGACCATAAATCTTTGGTAAATGAATAATTTCTGGTAAAGTTCAAGATTGGAAATTACCATGATGAGGTATATTGTGTGATATTTGTGTGATATTAGGAAAACTGTGGTAGTTTGATCAATGAGTAGTACATGATGGACATGCCAACACCTATTCTTTGACAAAGGATGGATTTCGTCATAAGTTGAATCCCTTGAAAGAGGCAGAGGAAAAGGTATGCAATAATGCAAGAATTTGTTTGGTTGATGGAAGAAAGTTCCTAGAAGTTGAGGCATGAGCATATGTGTTTTGCATTGATCCCTGGAGTTGATAAAGAAGATACTAATGAGGTACCTATAGAGGTTTCAAATATATTGAATGAGTTTCAAGATATTGTTTTTGATAATGTACCTGAAGGTTTTCCTCTAGTAAGAAAGATTAGTCATCAAATGGACTTGATTCCTAGAGCCCATTTTCAGAATAAGGCATCTCATTGTATGACTCTAGAAGAGAGTGAGGAGTTGAAAAAATAAGTGCAAGAGTTGTTGCTGAAGGGATTGATCAAAGAGAGTTTGAGTGCATGTGCAGTACCTATAGTAATAGCACAAAAGAAGGATGGGGAATGGAGGATGTGTACAAATTCTAGAGCCATCAACAAGATCACGGTCAAGTATAGATTTCCCTTACCGAGAATGGATGACATTATAGATTGTTTGAGTATAGGTGAGTACTTCATGAAGATAGATTTGAAGAGTGGATATCACCATATCTGGATTAGAGAAGGAGATGAATGGAAGACAACCTTCAAAACCAAAAAGGGCTTGTATGAGTGGTTAGTCATTCCTTTTGGGCTAACCAATGCAGCAAACACATTTATGCAGCTTATGAATGAGGTATTGAAAGAATTTTTAGGAAAATTTATTATTGTTTATGTTGGTGTAATTAATTAATTAATTATTACACTAGCATAAGCTAACTTAGGTCATAAATCATTTAGTCCTAGGTTGCATCATTTAATAAATGGGATAATATTCCCTTCCTACTTTTTGGGATGAGATTCCTTCTAGAACTTATCTCATAATTTAATGATCATCTACATAGGGTTCACATGTTAGATTATAACACTTGGAAACATCTCATGCATATTAGGTTTTACTCCTTGCCTATATAATCAAGCATCTTGTTCACTTGTATTATATCATATCAATCATATTATCAATATAGAATCTTTAATCAAGCATTCTATTGTTGCAACACTTCTTGTTGTGGTTGATTATCTTTCATGGCTAAAGTCCTTCATTGAAAATTCTGGAGCTTCAGGGGCTACATCATCCAATAATCCCAACATGGTATCAAAGCTAGTCCATTGAAACATCAACCCTTGATCCAGGAAGTTGGAGTAGAAGATTCTTGCAGGCTTGGAGTTTTATGTTGCAGGCTAGTTGGTTCTACTTGGGAGCCAAGCTGATTTCTGGTGTAGATCAGGCTCTCTTATACCTCTCCATTGCATCTATAAGGCCTTAAAACCCATAGATCACCTATTCATTTTCCAAAATCAGAGTAGATTCAACTGGGAGCCTTTGAGGTCTAATCTAGGGTTTACAATTTTTGTACAAATCCATACATTTTTGCAAAAAAAAATCTTCCCTCTCTATCCTCCATCAAGGAAAAATTGTTTTAGAAAAATTAAAAAAAAATCTGGCTATTATTGGGCAATTTTTTCTATAGTTATCGCATAAATTTTATTCTATAGAGTTTGACCTGCAAATATATTGTATAGTTGGCAGAAATAATTTTTTCACAGGCTATAGTCTATTACTCCGTTGGAATTCATATATCAACATTTCTTTTTTTAATTTTTGAATTGCAAAAACCTTGCAATATTAAAAAATTAAAAGACCCATTGTTAGTTTGTGGACTTCAACCACCCTGCATCAGCTCTGCATCACCTACCGACGACACCATCCACCTCACCGGCCGTTAATTTCCCAGCAATCATAGTACACCGTCAGCTACCAATCTTTGGCCACCATCTGTCATGTCATCCGCCATTGAAGTCTCCAGCACTGCTCGATAGCCAAGCCCCCACCACAGTTCCATAACTGACTGTGGTCTCCGCTGACCACCGGGTCATGCATCCTCCCGACCATGCCATTGACGAGCCACCAACTCCGCCACCAGACCACTACTTCGATGCTTCCTGTGGGGTGGTGACTTTTTTTAAATTGTGAGCACTCAGCCCACAGTCCTATCAATGACCTAGGGCTTTTTTTTCCCCCCAAGTGCTTGATTTTTGCACCTTGTTAGCCAGTGCATCCTCAATCAGATAGATTTATTCTTGAGGCCGTATGTTCTGCATACCATATCAAAAATTCACAAATGATATATCATTGGAAAGATATTTCTGTTTAATTTCTAGTGGTGTGCTCTATTTTTCCAGATTCTACTCCTATCATTTTTTATTCTCAGTTGAAGTGGAAACCCTAAATTTTGGATTTAGAGGTGCTTTCTCGCTTTTTAGTTTGTTTTAGAAGCATCACTTCAATTGATAGTTCATCAAATATCTGCATTCAAATTTTTTTGTCAGAAATATTTGTCTTGGTTTTTTGTTCTTCTTCAATGGCTGAAACAAGATTTGAGGTTCTTAATCCTCACAACTATCACACATGGAAGGTTAGTATGTAGAGACTTCTTTGGTCTAAGGGACTTTGGTCCACCTTGAATGAGAATCAGCCTCATCTCACTATAGAATATGAGAAATTCCAGCATCAAACCAAGTGTGAAGATGCAATGGGCTCATTGCTCTACATGTATCTACCTCTTTGTTCTTCCATATTGAGGGGTTCCAGACTCCCAAGGAGGTTTGGGAAAAGCTCAAGGATCTTTTGGTTTAGTTAGTGATGTTCGTGCTTTACAATTGGAGGCTGAAATTTCCTCACTTGTTGTTGATTAATTTCCTTCCATTGAAGACTACCTGGTAAGGTTTAATTCTTTACGAACTCAGCTTTCAGGTTGTGGAAAAGATAAGTCTAACAAAGAGTGCATATTCATGATTTTATCTAAGTTGAGAGGTACCTTTTCCTATTTTTCTACTTCTTTCTATTCCACCATGGATGGTCTTGGTGATAGCTTTGTTATGCCATCATTTTAGAATTTTTGTGAAAGGATAACTAGAGAGTAGTCCAAGCTTAATCAGGCTGATACATCCACAAAGTCACATGCATTGGTGGTAGGACCATCAAAAGGAAAGGGTAAGCATAAGGGAAAATCAAAGTCAAGAGCTTCTTCTAAATCATCATCTCAGCCTAAGGCAGACAAGCCAAAGAGGGAAAGGCCCAAGTGTAACTTCTGCAATGGGCTTGGTCACATTGAGGATACTTGTTTCAAGAGGGAGATACATGAGCTTCAACAAATACTTAAGGATCACAATATCACTCTCCCTCCTACTACAGTCAAATCTCCTCACTTCCCCTCTCATGAAGAGTCATCATCAGGTATTGCTAGCATTGCTACTACTGACAATGTTGGATAGGGAAATGCTTTGATAACTACCTTGGTTGATAATAGAGATGGATGGGTACTTGACTCCAGTGCTTCTTGGCATGTCACTTCTTCTCAAAAACATATTTTGTGGGATACTTTGAGGCCTGCCAACTTTGATCGAATTTTCATAGCAAATGTAGATATTGTCTATGTTGTTGGTCTTTGTGATGTTGATCTTGATGGTAGGAGGTTAGAAAATGTTGTCTACATTCCTCAAATTGCTCATAATTTTTTGTCTATTTATCAACTTGCTCAGGAGGGATTGAAAATTGAGTTCACTTCAGAACTTGCTATCATTAGAGATAGGTTTGATGTCATTGTTTCCTATGGTCAAGAAGATCATCATTCCAAGGTATACAAGTTCACAAAATTTTGGGATCGAGATCCTCATGTTCCTGACTCTCTAGATTCAAGGGTAGGAAGCACATCATCCCTCCTCCTTGCGAGGGTTGTGGAGGCTAGATTGACTTGGCTCTTTGCATGGCACCATATTCTTCCTTAGACACCTCTTAGTTGAGATTATATTTAGTAGGGATGGATAAATTTCCTTCTTTAGACTTGTGGTACATGTATGGGTTCTCTTCAGGTCTATCTGACTTGGCTGCTCAGTTTCACACTAGTCTTGAGGACATTTTAGAGGGGACTACTCTCCTTTATGGGGGGGTATCTAGTCCACATCATTTTTATCACTTTGTATATATGTGATGGTTATAGTCCTTGGGGGGATAATGTTGAGTCCTCCAAACATCACTCTTCCATCTTTCTTTCTTTTTATCTCCTTTTTGGAGAGGGGTTTTGTTCCCACTAGGTTTTCCCCTTTTCTCTGGTTATGGGATATTTTCTGCATCTTCATGTACATGGGTACCTAACATGGCCTCATAGTTGGGACCCATCATCATCTTGCATAATCATTACATATTCCTCGCTAAGTTGAACTTATGGGGGGGTGTTGGTGTAATTAATTAATTAATTATTACACTTGCATAAGTTAACTTAGGTCAGAAATCATTTAGTCCTAGGTTGCATCATTTAATAAATGGGATAATATTCCCTTCCTGGTTTGTGGTATAAGATTCCTTCTAGAACTTATCTCATCATTTAATGATCATCTACATAGGGTTCACATGTTGTCACATGTTAGATTATAACACTTGGCAACATCTCATGCATATTAGGGTTTACTTCTTGCCTATATAATTAGGCATCTTGTTCATTTGTATTATATCATATCAATCATATTATCAATATAGAATATTTAATCAAGCATTCCATTGTTGCAACACTTCTCTTTGTGGTTGATTATCTTTCATGGCTAAAGTCCTTCATTGAAGATTCCAGAGCTTCAGGGGTTGCATCATTCATTAATCCCAACAGTTTATTTGGATAATATTTTGATTTTCAGTAAGAAATTGGAGGAACACCTGATGCATATCTGAAGATTTTTTGAGAATTTAAGGGAGGCAAAGCTATTGATTAATTTGAAGAAATGTAGTTTTGTGAAGAGGGAGTTGATGTATTTTGGATTTGTTGTCTCAACAGAGGGTCTTAAAATGGATCTAGAGATGGTGAGATCTATCATAGAATGGCCTACTCAAGGAGGTAAGATCATTTCATGGTTTAGCAAGTTCTTATAGAAATTTTATTAAGAAATTTAGTAGTATTTGTGCACCTCTAACTGAAGCAATGAGAGGGGATAGAAAGGATTTTAAATGGACTGTATAAGCATCAAAGAGTTTTGATATGTTGAAGAAGAAATTTATACAGCAACTTGTTTTGGCACTTCCAAATTTAAATAAGATCTTTTAGGTAGATTGTGATCCTAGTGGCACTACCATAGTGTTGGGAAAATGTGTCTCAACCTTGCAATTATATATGATTTATTTTTGAGAGGATGTATATATATTTATATATGTTTCCTAGTTACACTGATAGGTGTATACAATGGCAGCATGGAGTGAAATGTGAGCATGTTAACTTTTTCAGGAAACTTCTAGAATGACCGACATACATTAAATAAAGGATATATTGTAAATCTGGACCATTCATTATTAGGTTTTAGATCTAATGGTGGATATTTTTTTCGCCTATCTTTCCTTAGAATGTAACTCTATTTTATGAGGAAATTGTATTATGACTGTGATAAAGATTGTGATGATTTTTGAGAGTCTGATAGCAGTCGTGTTGTCTCTTGATCTTTGAGTGGTGATACTCTTGTGAGAAGCTTGCTCTGCAAGTATATTGTAATCTTTATGATTTGTTGAATAATATATTGGATGACTTTTGGATTGGGGTTTTTCTCCCAAAAGGGTTTTCCCCATGTAAATCACTGTGTCGTGGTATGCATGATATTTATGTTTATTATGTTTAAGTTTCTATAACTGTTAAAGATCTATAAATTTTTACATTATCCTCCTCTCAAGATTAGTGTAGAAAGTTGTTCCACTAACTTAAGAGCTTCCTTACAAGTGGTATCAGATCCTGATCACCTTTGGTTTCAATTGTGGGTTGTTTGGTTTCTTTGAACTAATCTAGATTTGCGTGGGAGCTTGTGTAGAAGACACTTTGTGATCTTGTTGTAGGAATTTTCAGTTGGCAAGTTCATAAGCGATAATAGAGATGGAGAAATTTTCTAGAAATAATTTTTAAATGTGGAAGCTAAAGATGGAGGATCTATTGATAGATCAAGATCTATGGGATGTTATTCATGAGAATGTTTCAAGGCCTACAAATCCTACTTAGGCTACTACATATGATGTTATGGACCGTAAAGCCAAGGGTCTAATCAGATTGTGTTTGGTAGACTCTATTTTAATTAATTTTCCATGAGGAGACCTTTGCATATAAATTATGTAAGAAGCTTGGTGAGATGTATTAGGCCAAATCTTTAGTGAATACGATTTTCTTGAGGAAGAAGTTGTATTCCTTGAGAATGGAAGAGGGTGGATGAATCACAGACCACCTGGAAGCATTCAATATGTTGATGGCTCATTTGGAACCAGTTGGTGTCAAATTGGATGAGGAGGAGAAATGCCAAATTTTTCTTTTTTATTTTAATGATTCATGGGATTCTCTTGTTATGGCTATTGGGAGTACTTCTATTATTTTGAATACTGAAGATGTGGTGGGTTCTTTGCTTTCTAAAAAAATGAGGAGGAATGTATCCATCATTTCCAAGGAGGCCCTAAATGTTCATGGAAGGCCTAAGGAAAAAGGCTATAAGAATGAGAAGCGTGACAAATCCAAGTCCAAGGGGAGATCTAAATCTCTTGGAAAGTATAAAGTTATTTGTTGGAACTGCGGTAAGCCTGGGCATGTTCGTAAGGAATGCAAAGAAGAATAGAAGAAAAAGATTAAAGTTGATTTTGATTTTGAGTTTGAGAAGGAAGATGGTGACACATTCATTGCAACTTTGGAAACCCATGCAAGTAATGATGCATGGTTAATTGACTTAGGTGCATCTTTCCATATGACCTTTAATGGAGATTGGTTTTCTGAATATGAATAATTTGATGGAGGTAATGTGTACATGGGTGTTGATTCTCATTTAGATATTGTTGGTGTTGGTATGTGGTGACTTGATCATGATATACTGTATAGCCCATGGTATACTGTACAGCCTAGCCCCCCGTCCTTTTCGGGGTTCGAGGGCGCAACCCCCAAGAATTTTTTTTTTTGCCATTTTTTTCACTTCGTTAGCAAAAAAGGAAAAATCTCCGAAAAAGAAAGAAAACTGACTTTGTAAAACCCTAATTCTGGAAGCTTCTAAAAGCTTGTTAAAAGGGGTTGGGATGGGGGTTACAGTATGAGAAAAATGTGATTATTCGCAAGATTGTAATAGGTTTTGCACTGGATAATAAAAATATTGGATGGCTACAGTTTGGTGGATGTAGCCCAGATTAGGTGAACCACGTTAAATTCTCTATGTTATGATTTATTCTGTGTATGTTTTAGTTTCTTTGTTTATTATTTAAATCTGAATTTAATTGTTAGATATCTGCCATCTCTAACCCTAACAAGTGGTATTAGATCGAGTTGTGTTGTGATTATCATCTGTGTGAAGATCTCGCAGTTGAGTGGGAGTCTCACGGTTGAGTGGGAGCAATGGAAGATGAGGGTAAGAAGGTTGAGAAGTTTAATGGGCAGAACTATCAGTTATGGAAGATGCAGATGGAGGACTATCTCTATTAGAAGGATTTATGGCGGCCATTGGAAGGGAAAGCCAAGAAACCTGCAGCAATGTCAGATGAGGACTAGGAGATCTTGGATAGAAAGGCTCTTGGTAGTATTCATCTATGCCTGGCAAAATCGGTGGCGTTTAATATTACAGTAGCAAAAACAACTCAAGAGTTGATGGAAACCCTGGCGAAGTTATATGAAAATCCTTCCGATTCGAATAAGGTATTTCTTATGAAGCGTTTATTTAATATGAAAATGGTAGAAGGTGGGTTAGTTACTAATCATTTGAATGAGTTTAATACGGTCACCAGTCAATTAACTTCTCTAAAAGTAAACTTTGATGAAGAAGTTAGGGATCTTTTGATTCTGTGTTCTTTTCCTGAAAACTGGAATAGCTTGGTAATGGCTGTTAGTAATTCTATTTCTGGTTTGAATACATTGAAGTTTGATGATGTTGTTGGTGTTATTTTGAGCGAGGAAATTCATAGGAAAAGCTCAGGTGGAACATCCACATCAGGCAGTGTTTTGAATGCAGAAAGTAGGGGTAGAACAAAGGAGAGAGGAAACAATTTTGGAAATCATGGGAAGTCACGAAGAAAATCAAAGTATAAAAGGTCTCAATCTAGAGACAAGATGGATTGTTGGTACTGTGGTAAGCCAGGTCATTTGAAGAAAGATTGCTAGTCTCAGAAAAATAAAGATGAAGACAACAAGGAAGGAAGCAAAGAGGCAAATGTGGTAAGTAATAAATCTAATGAGGATGCTTTGATTCTTTCCCTTGATAATGCTGATGATTCTTGGGTATTAGATTCAGGGGCTTCATTTCATGCTACCCCCATAGAAGTTATTTTCTTGATTATGTCCAAGGGGATTTTGGGCTGGTTTATTTAGGAGATAACAAACCCTGTCAGATTGTTGGAAAGGGAATAATCAAGATTAAGTTGCAGAATGGGAATCATTGGCTACTATGTGAGGTAAGGCATGTTCCAAAGTTAAGCATAAATTTAATTTCTGCAGGGCAACTAGATGATGAAGGTTGTGTTGTTACATTTAGTGATAAAAAATGGAAGGTCACAAAGGGTGCCTTAGTAGTAGCAAAAGGTGTGAAAGTAGGCACCTTATATCTTTGTACAGGACATATTGTTCCTTCTACTTTAATTGTTACAAAAAAGGATCAATGTTCAAGAACAGTTGCTGTAGTTAAGCAGGTAGAAGATCATATAGTTGCTGTGGACTCTAAATCAGCACTATGGCATAATAGACTTGGGCATATGAGTGCAAAAGGTATGAAAGTACTTCATTCAAATAATGTTTTACCAGGTCTAAAATGTGTTAATATGGATTTCTATGAAAGTTGTGTCTATGGAAAACAAAAGAGAGTTAGTTTTCTCAAGGATGGGAAGAAAAAGAAAGATGATAAATTGGAGCTTGTGCATACAGATGTATGGGGACCAGCCCAGGTATCTTCTCTTGGTGGCTCTCTGTATTATGTTACATTCATTGATGATGCAACTAGGAAGGTATGGAATTATTTCCTTAGGAAAAAATCTGATGTATTTGAAACTTTTAAAAAATGGAGAAGCTTGGTTGAGAATGAGACGGGTAAAAAGATAAAATGTCTCAGATTTGATAATGGTGGTGAGTATTGTAGTAAAGAGTTTGAAGATTATTGTTCCTCTAATGGTATTCATAGGCAAAAAATGGTTCCAAGGACTCCACGAGAAAATGGAGTGGCTGAGCACATGAACAGAACAATAATGGAGCATGCATGGACTATGAGATTGCATGTTGGGCTGCCTTTAAAAATGTGGGCAGAGGCTGTAAACACTACTATTTATTTAATCAATAGAGGTCCCTCTAATCTTTTGGGTTGTGGTATTCCAGAGGAAGCATGGAAGGGTAAGAAGGTGAGTTATT
Source organism: Sequoia sempervirens (assembly GCA_007258455.2). Classification (NCBI taxonomy): domain Eukaryota; kingdom Viridiplantae; phylum Streptophyta; class Pinopsida; order Cupressales; family Cupressaceae; genus Sequoia; species Sequoia sempervirens. The sequence goes on along the minus strand of VDFB02026320.1, from coordinate 48,909,503 downwards.
CTTTTCTCAAAAACTTCGTTTGTGAAGCATTTGCACATGTAGATTCTGAAAATAAAACCAAGCTTGATGCAAAATCAAAGAAATGTGTATTTGTTGGATATGGCATTGATGAATTTGGTTATAGGCTTTGGGATTTTGAAAATCAGAAAATTGTGAGAAGCATGGATGTCATATTCAATGAAAAAGTGTTGTACAAAGATCTATTGCTATAGCATGAGAAGAAAGAAAATGATTATGTAGTGTTGGATGATATTCCCAACAATGATGTTTCAGTGGCTCCTCATGTTGGGCAACAATAGCAGCAAAAAATACCACAAACTCCTGTTAGACGATCTTCAAGGGTAAGTAGACCTCCAGAAAGATTCTCTCCCTCTTTGTATACTATTCTATTAACTGATGCTGGTGAACTAGAATATTATGATGAAGCTATGCAGGTGGATACCAAGGTTCAGTGGGAGCATGGAATGAAAGAAGAAATGGACTCGCTGGAAAATCAGACTTGGGAATTATGCAAGTTGCCTGCAGGGAAAAAGGATTTACCAAACAAATGGATTTATCGGTTGAAAGAGGAGGATGGAGGTAAGAAAATATTTAAAGCCAGATTAGTTGTAAAGGGATTTGCATAGAAAAAGGGTATTAATTTTGATGATAATTTTTCTCCTGTTGTTAAAATGACTTCTATTTGTATTGTTTAAAGTATTGTGGCTGCTAAAGATTTGCATTTAGAATAGCTTGATGTTAAAACAACCTTTCTCCATGGTGATTTGGAAGAGGAAATATATATGGAACAACCACAAGGATTTGAGGTCAAAGGTAAGGAGAAACTAGTGTGCAGATTGAAGAATTTATATGGCTTGAAGCAAGCACTCGACAATGGTATTTGAAATTTGATAGTTTTATGGCTGAGCAAGGCTACAACAGGTGTAATTTTGACCATTGTGTTTATTTTAAGAGGTTGGATAATGACAACTACATTATTTTATGCTTATATGTTGATGACATACTTGTAGCTGGGTCTAACATGGATCACATAAGTGAGCTAAAACAACAATTAGCAAAATATTTTGCTATGAAGGATTTGGGTGCAGCAAAGCAAATCCTTGGTATGAAAATTTGTAGAGATAGGAAAAATAGAAAATTGTTTTTATCTCAAGCTAATTATGTTGAAAAGGTGTTGCAGCGATTTCATATGGAGAATGCAAAAGCTGTCAGCACACCTTTGCCTAGTCATGTTAAATTGACTAAGGATATGTGTCCAAAGACACAAGAGGAAGAAGAAAAAATGTCCAAGGTACCATATGCTTCAACTATAGGCAGTTTAATGTATGCCATGGTATGTACTAGACCAGATATTGCACATGCCATAGGAGTTGTTAGCAGTTATTTGAGTCATCCTAGAGTTGAGCATTGGAATGCAGTAAAATGGATTCTCAGGTATTTGAGAGGTACATCCAATAAGTGTTTATGTTTTGGGGCTCTACTCCTGATTTAAAAGGCTATGTTAACTCAGACTTGACAGGGGATATAGATACCAGGTGAAGTACCATAGGTTATGTATTTATAGTTGGTGGGACAGTAGTGAGTTGGATTTCTCGATTGCAAAAGGTGGTTGCTTTATCCACCACAGAGGCAGAGTATGTTGTTGCAACAGAGGTAGCAAAGGAGATGATATGGCTGCAACTTTTCATGGATGAGTTGGGAAAACAACAGGATAGGAATTACTTATTTATAGACAGTCAGAGTGCTATACATCTTGCAAAGAATTTTTCCTTGCATTCTAAAACAAAACACATACAATTGAGATATCATTTCATTTGGTCGGTGTTGGAAGATGGACAGGTCAAGCTGGCCAAGATTCATATAGATGTCAATCTAGCAAATATGTTTACGAAGGTAGTGCCAAGGGAGAAGCTGAGCTCCTCTTCAGCCTTGGTTGGCCTTCAAGGTTGAATTCAAGTATAACAAAGCAACAAGGTCCAAGGTTCTTATTTCCAGTGGGAGTTGTAAGTGCAATAGTGTTGTCCAAGATTAGTCTCCAAGTGGGAGGTTGTGATGGTGTGGAGCCTAATCAGTCTCCAAGTGGGAGATTGTTGGTATGTGGCAACTGATCATGCTATACTGTACAGCCCAGCCAAGCGGGGGTTCGGGGGCGTAGCCCCCAAGAAAATTTTTTTTGCCATTTTTTCGGTCAGCGAAAAAGGAAAAATCTCCAAAAAAGAAAGAAAACTGACTTTGTAAAACCCTAATTCTGGAAGCTTCTAAAAGCTTGTTAAAAGGGGTTGGGATGGGGGTTACAGTATGAGAAAAACATGATTATTCACAAGATTGTAATAGGTTTTGCACTAGATAATAAAAGTATTAGATGGCTACGGTTTGGTGGATGTAGCCCAGATTGGGTGAACCATGTTAAATTCTCTGTGTTATGATTTATTCTGTGTATGTTTTAGTTTCTCTATTTATTATTTAAATCTACATTTAATTGTTAGATATCTGCCATCTCTAACCCTAACAGATGGTTGTGGTAAAGTTAAAATTATATTTCCTAATGGTAGAATAAAAAGGATTAATGGTGTGTTGCATATCCTTGGATTAGCACAATTTTTTTTATCTATGAGCAAACTAATAGATGTGGGTACATAGGTAGTATTTTCTGATGTAGGATGCAAGATAGTCAGAGGTGCTATGGTGATTGCTAGAGGTGTTAGATATGGCACATTGTATAAGTTTTATGCATGCACTGCTGAGTGCAATATTACTTCTGTGAAAAGAAAGTCTGTTGAAGAAGTGAGTGTTTCACCTTCAGTAGATGGTCATGGATTTTGGGTACCCAAGGGTGCTCTTTCTTCTAAGACAAAGTTACCTATAGAGAAAACTATGTTATAGCACTAGAGACTTGTCCACATTGGATAAAAGGGTCTAAGGACCTTAAAAAATAAAAACCTTGTTGAAGTTCTAGGTATGATTGTAATCTTGAATTTGATTTCTATTGCATTTATGCAAAAAAGCATCGCATTCAGTTTTTCTCTAGTTCTCATAAATCTTGCGATGTATTGGATCTTATTCATTATGATGTGTCTGGCCATGTAGATGTTCCTTCAATTGGTAAATCCACATATTATGTTTCATTTATTGATGATTATAGTAGAAGGAAATGGGTATATTTCCTAAAGAGTAAATCTAAAGTTTTTAGTCAATTTACATAATTTCAAGCAATGGTTGAGTTGCAGACTGAAAAGAAAATAAACTGTTTGAGGACTAATAATGGTGGTGATTTTTTCTCTAATGATTTTGATAAATTTTGTAAAGATTGTGCTATTCATAGACAAAATACAACTCTGTATTCTCCACAACATAATGGAGTTGCAAAAAAATGAACATGACACTGATGGAGAAGGCTAGGAGTATGTTGAGTAGTGCTAGTCTAGAACAAAGGTTTTGGGATGAAACTATTTCCACTACCTATTACCTGATTAGCAGGTCTCCTTCATCAACTCTTGTTGATAATAAACCTAGAGAGGCACGGTTAGGTCACAAGCCTTCATTGAGACATCTTAAATTTTTTGGTTGTGAGGCATATGCACATGTGCCAAAGGAGAAGTGAAATTTTTTGGAGAAAAAGGCTATGAAATGTATCTTCATTGGATATAGTTATGGTGTGAAAGGATACATGCTTTGGGATCCTGTTGCACAAAAGGTAATACATAGTAGAATTGTGATTTTTAGAGAAACTAAGCCTTCTTCTGTTACATTGCAGTTGAACAATGTAAACAAGATGTGATTCAATTTCCTCCTACACTTGAGAAAGTTGAATCGATGCCCACAGATAGACAAGAAGTTGAGGATAGCTCATCTAGATCTAGATCTTTAGAAGAGGAGGAATAACCTCCAACTCAACATATTTGTAGGTCAACAAGGAATAGACAACCACCTAAAAGGTATTCACCTGATGATTGGGGATATATTTTTTCTTTGAATACTAACATGGATGAACCCAGATCTATAGAAGAGGCACTAGGTATGAATGAATCAGAATATTGGAAGACTTTTATGGATAAAGAAATAACATATTTGAAAAATAATGATACATGGGATCTTGTACCATTGCCTAAATGACAAAAACTTGTTGGTTGTAAATGGGTGTTCAGGAAAAAGATTGGTTTAGATGGAAGTATTGAGAAGTAAGAAGCAAGGATGGTTGTGAAGGGTTACTCTCAAGTTGAGGGTGTTGATTATGGTGAGATATTTTCTCTTGTTGCAAAAATGACATCCATTAGATTTGTGCTTTCTATAGTTTCTAGTTTTGATTTAGAGGTTGAGAAAATGGATGTGAAAACTACTTTCCTTCATGGTGATTTGGAGGAGGATATTTATATGATATAACCAAAGCACTATGTGGTGAAAGGAAAAAAAGTAAATTGGTTTGCAAATTAAAGAAATCTTTGTAGGTTTAAAACAGAGTCATATGATGTAGTACCATTAATTTGATACATATATGTTGAGTTTGGGATTTGAGCATTCTAATTGTGTTTATTATAAAATTGATGGTGATCGTTTCTTGTTTATTGTATTATATATTGATATGTTATTTATTGGCAAACAGAAAGGTATGATTTCAGAATTGAAATCTCAAATTGCTACTAAATTTGAAATGAAAGATCTTAGTACAACTAAACACATTCTTGGGATGGAAATTTAAAGAGATAGAGTGAATAGAAAGTTATGGCTTGGCCAAATTAAGTATGTGAATTCAATTTTATAGAGGTTTGATATGCAGGATTGTAGACCATTGTGTGTTCCTCTTTTCGTTGGAACAAAGTTATCTATTTTAGATTGTCCTACATCTACATCAAAGATGGAAGACATGAGTAGAGTTCCTTACTAGAGTGTAGTTGGAAGTTTTATGTATGCTATGGTTTGTACTAGACTATAAATTTCTTAAGAAGTGGGAGTTCTTTCTAGATATATGTCTAATTTTGGTAGAGTTCATTGGAATATAGTTAAAAGAGTCTTTAGATATTTGTAGGGTGCCTCAAATTATTCCTTATGTTATCATAATAATATGACTAAAGATGAGATTTTCCTTGATATTTATGGCTATGTGGATTCAGACTGGGTAGGTGATGTTGATAGTAGAAAATCCACTTGTGCTTATGTGTTTACTTTATTTGGCGGTGCAATTAGCTGGATAAGTAAGCGACAGGTTGTGGTTGCTTTCTCCACTACTGAAGTAGAGTATATGGCAGCTACTCATGCTTGTAAAGAATCCATTTGGCTTAAGAGACTATGTTTAGATATTGGTATAAAACAAGGTGCAGTGACAATTTATTGCAACAGTTAGAGTGTGATATGTCTAGGCAAGAACTCGACATTTCATGCCAGGACCAAGCACATTGATGTACAATATCATTTTGTTAGAGATATGGTCAAATATGGAAGGGTGAAGTTGGTTAAGGTCGATAGTTTTATTAATGTTTTTGATTATTTCACTAAGTCTATGAGCACATAGAATTTTATATGGTGTTAAGAGAATATGGGCCTTCCGGTCCCTAGCAATTAAAGAGAGGATGTTTACACCCTCACATTGCTCTTGAAAGGTGTTAAAAAGGTGATATTTTTTGGGAAAATGTGTCTCAACCTTGCAATTATATATTATTTTTTGTTGATAGGATGCACATATATTTATATGTGTTTCCTAGTTATACCAATAGTTGTATACAATGGTAGCACAGAGTGAAATGTGAGCATGTTAACTTTTTCAAGAAACTTCTAGAATGGACGAAATACATTAAATAAAAGGATATATTGTAAATTTGGACTTTCATTATTAGGTTATAGATCTAATGGTGGATATTTTGTTGTCCTATCTTTCCCTAGAATGTAACTCTATTTTATGAGGACGTTGTATTACGACTACGATAGAGATTGTGGTTATTTCTGAGAGTCTGATAGCGGTCATGTTGTCTCTTGATCTCTGAGTGGTGATACTCCTGTGAGAAGCTTTCCCTACAAGTATATTGTAATCTTTGTGATTTATTGAATAATATATTGGGTGGATTTTGGAGTGTGGGATTTTTCTCCCGAAAGGGTTTTCCCTACATAAATCATTGTGTCATGGTATGTATGATATTTATGTTTATTCTGTTTAAGTTTCTGTAACTATTAAAGATCTATAAATTTTTGCATTACCCTCCTCTCAAGATTAGTATAGGAAGTTGTTCTGCTACATTAGCTTCCTTACACATGGGAGCTATTTTGATTTAAGATGGTAAGACTGTTGCTTATTTTAGTGAGTTATTGAATGATGCTAAGAATAAATATTCTATCTATGATCAAGATTTTTACGCTATAGTTCAGACTTTGAAGAAATGGAGGAACTATTTGTTTCCAAAAGAATTTTTTTTATATATACTGATAACTAGGCTTTGCAGTATCTCAATAGTCAAGGAAAGTTAAATCAAAGGCACTTAAAATGGGTTGAGTTTTTGTAGCACTATACTTTTTTTTTAAGCATGGGAGTGGAAGGTCAAATAGAGTCGCATATGCCTTGAGTAGAAGGATTTTTTTTTTTATAGGGATGAATATAGAGGTTATTGGGTTCAATGAACTCAAGAGTTTGTATTTTGAAGATGTAGAATTTGTAGAAGCTTGGAAGGCTTGTTTGGAACCTGCTACACTAGATAAGACGATATGGTTGGATTTCTTAATCCAAGATGTGATGTTGTTTAGAGAAAGCCAATTGTGCATTCCAAGGAGTTATATGAGGGAGAATCTAATCAAAGAGAAGAATAGTGGAGGATTAGATACACATTTTGGTTGAGATAAGACCATTTCTCTTGTTAGTGAGAATTATTACAGGACACAATTACAACAAGACCTGAAGAAGGTTGTACAAAGTTGTAGAGTATGCCATATGGCGAAAGGAAGAAGTCAAAATATTGGATTATATCAACCATTACCTATACCTAAGAGGCCATAGGGGGATATTAGTATGGATTATCTTCTTGGCTTACCAAGGACACAAATAAGGCATGATTCCATATTTATGGTGGTGGATAGATTTTCCAAGATGGCACATCTCATTTTGTGTCATAAGAATAGTGATACTATTCATATTGTAAAGTTTTTTTTTAGAGAGGTGGTGAGATTACATGGTCTACCGAAGAGTATAGTTTTAGAAAAAGATACCAATTTAGTTGGTTATTTCTAGAGAGCATTATGGAAGAAGTTGAAGATAGATTTGAAGTTCAATTCTACACACCATCCACAAACTAATGGACAAATAGAGGTGGTGAATAGGATTTTGGGTAACCTAATAAGATGCTTAGTATGAGATAATCCCAAGGGATGGGATTTTATCATACCACATGCATAATTTTCGTAGAATAATTCTATCAACAGGAGCACTGGTAAATCACCATTCTAGATTGTGTATGGGAGGAGTCCAAGAACTAATTCTGAACTGAGAAAGATGGATAAGGGGGAGAAGAGTAGTGCTAAGGCTCAAGATTTTACTAAGGACCTGAAGAATTTGCATAAAGAGTTGAAGAAACACATATGAATAAGATGAACTCACAAGATAAGGCTAAGGAAGATCAAAAAAGGAGGTATAAGGAGTTTCAAGTAGGAGATGAAGTCATGGTTCATTTGTGAAAGGAAAGGTTTCTAGTTGGTACATAAAAAAGGTTAAAGATAAAGAAGTTTGGACCATGCAAGATACTAAAGAAACATGATTCAGGAAATGCATATGAGGTAGAGTTTCTTGATGAAATTAATATTTCACCTATGTTTAAAATTCAAAATTTAATAGAATATCATGAAGGAGGAATTGATGAAGGAATAATAGAAGTACAATGGAATATCCTAGCACCTACTTCAAAAAAAGAGGAGATAGAAGAAATTTTGGATAGTTGTGTGGGTAGAAGCCCAAGAAACATGCAATATGTAGAGTACTTGGTGAAGTGGAGAGGAAGGAAAAATGAACATTCATCATGGTTGTCTGAGGCTAAGGTTAACCATATTAGTTTTCCTCTAACTCCTGAGAAGTGACATGGTTACTTTTCAAATTACACTGGGTGTGTGATGCAAGAGCATCCAACGGTGTAGGGAAATATTGCATCACCCAAAAAAAAAAAATTCTTTAATTTCTTTAGTTGTTTTGTGTTCAATGATGACACTTAAGGGGTGTAAGATTGTCAGAAGTTAGAAAAGGTGAAAAAAATCACTTACTATTTTTAGTAAGTCAACCTAAATGAGTTCGTATGGACTTGAAAATTTACCCCAAGGAGTAGAACTGAAAAAAAATTCTAGTCATGAAAGAATCATCTCAATACCCTACATGGTTTGAGAGATATTGAAGTTTTCATCTTAAGAAATTTCTCCAATGCAGCATCAAATTCAAATAGAAAATATTAGAGGCCCTAAAACAACTCAAAAAGTTGACGAACCGACCTCCAGTGGGTTTGACATTGTAGATCTCTTCGAGAGCTTTCTAATAATATGTTATAATAGAAAATAGAACACTTAGATCAAAATTTATGGCCTAACAAAGTTGCCCCTCTAAAAAGTGAATTTCATCAAAATATCTTCCTAGGCAAGAAATCAAATAGCGAGACTTTTGGCACCAAAACAAAAGGGGAAGTTGAACTTTCTAGAACATTCTAGGGAAGTTATAGGGTAAAACGAAAAGCGATAAGTGGGAGTTGTAGAAGGTGGCTCCATTAGTGCAGATTGTGGCTCCAAATAATATATTTTATTTTTAGAGTTGATTTTGTTGTAATGAATCAATCCCATGAGGTTGTAGCATGTGAGTTTTGAATATGTAATTTCATTTTCTAAAAATAATTGAAAGTGATTTTTTTTTGTCTCGCATCTTCTGTGTTGGCATCTATTGTTGTGATTTGTGTGGGTTTTGGGTGGTGTGGCCCTCATCAAATTATGTCTTTATGTCAAAGATGTTGATGAGAAAAATGTGCAGAGTTTGTAGAAGCAATATTACGAAGCCCAAACCAATGGATTCCAACTTGCATAGAGATACCAAAGAATTATTTTAGAGTCAAAAAAAGATTATGAAAAATTGAGTTGGTTGCGTATAGGTTGGAAATAAAGCAATAATGAAACCAGGGAAACAGACTTACCTCAAGATTCTATAAAAATTATCTTTCTATCAACAATGTTGCAAGGAGGAAAATGTGCAGAGCTTGCAGGAAGAATATTATGAAGCAGATATTTTATAAACCCTAACTATCAGTGACCTATGGATTGGCATACAAAATACAATCTATAAAATGAGGGCAACGAGATTAAATGCATCAATATAAGTTGAGATGTAGATATTTACATCACCACCCTTTAAACAAAAATATTAACTATGAGGAAAAATTCCTTTTCAAGCATGAGGAGAGGAATGTTTCAATTGAACATATTTTTTGTTTAGGTGTGAGATACTGCAAGTGGAATGTACTCTGTCATAACCCCTTCCCTTTAGACATTATTATCTATTACATTATCAATATTTTCATGGATTGGATGTATTATTTTAATGAATGAAATTTATTCTTACATTATATTTTATGCTAGATTATTTTAGAACACTCTATTGATTGATGATGAATATATTCAAATTCATTTCTTTTATTTTTGATATTAATGGACTTATTTGACAAGAATTAATAAAAAAAAAAAATTAAAAGGGTTTTATACCTTTTCTTCAAGGTATTAATGAAGTGACTTTGAGTGAGAGGAAATAAGTAAAGAGAATAAAAATGTCAAGGCTATGAAAAAAATTGTTTAAGATTTATGAAAACCCTTCATTTTTGGGTAAATAAATAAATCACATTACAAAAGAATGAGTAATGTATCTACAAGAGTGCAAGGACTATTGATCTTCCATAATGAGACTAGTTACATACAATATTACATGCATACAAGGGGATCAAAAAGATACCATAAGTTTCACCATCATGTGCTTAAAAAAGAAAGACATGGGAAATAGTATACCGGCTGAACATATCATCACAAATGGAAGGTGGAAAAAGAATGCTTACAAAATATTGGGTTGTGCAGGGGAAAAATAATTATCCTTACCTCATTTTTCTATCTACTCATAGGAAAAAAGAGATATAGAACAATCAGGGAGAGAAGAATAGTTGGATTGTTGAAAGAAATAATGGTAAGATGAACTAAGTAAGATCATCAGAGCAAGTGCTAGACATTCATCAAGTAAGATTTGATTTATTTTTATTAATGATAAAATTATGTTGCAATATGTATTGTTGTTTGAGTAAGATTAAAGTTTTCATATAAGAGTTGTTCATTATGCCAGTTGATTCCAATCACTTGTCTATCAAGATATTCATCTAACTATTGAACCAATATTGCTTTCCAAGTTAAGATTTTAAGGTGTATAATCTAGTGTTGCAGGAGTGATTTGAAGTATCAATGCCTCACATGGCCACTATCTTTCAAATTGATATCTTATTACAGTTTAATGGAAATTATGAACTCTTCTGAGATCCACCTCCCATTCTTCATTTATGCCTTCTTGATCACTTTTAAATTTTAAATTAATTCATACAAATCCTTCAACAATATAAAGGTAATCCATATCATTAATGAGTCCTTGAATTGTGTTATGCATCACCATGAAGTTTTGTTATGTATAAAAGTTTGTTGCAATTTTAAAGTGAAATGAATTCACCAAGTTTGATCACTTATTTGATGCACATAGTCATGATTGAAAATCTTTCGTAACAAAGCAGATGTAGATGTTGTGTTGTAGTGTAAATCCCCTAGTCTAAAGATGCAAAACTAAATAGAGTGCAAGCAAGGGAAACACAACAACACCTCAATATTGGGCTTAAGATGAAACTAAAACTTAAAAATAACAATAAACTAGTTTTCACCTTGTTTGATCTTGATGGATTTGTTTTCCCTTGTTGATGACTTGATATGTTTGATCCTAGAATAATTTTGGTAGCATAACAACTTGATTTTGCTTTATTTGGATGCAAGGATGGTGGATTTTTCTATGGATGCAAGATGGTAGTGTGAGCTTGAGAGATTGAGATGATGGATCCTTGAGAGAATGGTTAGGGTTTTGCTTGAGAATGTGGTTAGAGAAATGGAAAAAATGGCTAAGTGTTAGTTATTTAGCCAAGGGAGATGGGAATGGATAGTGGAGATTGAAAGAGGAGAAGAGATCAAGGGCTAAGATCAAAGAGTTGACCAAAGGAATTAAAAATTAATTTTTAATGTGCATGGGAATGATAAAAGGAATTTAATATTCCTTGGGAGATGGGAGAGGAATTAAAAATTCCTCGGGATATGGGGAGAGTTGACTAAGGGTTTGATTAGAATAGCTAATCAATGATTAGAAGACAATTAGGTGACTAATGAGGATTAAGATCAAACTTGCAAAAGTTGGAGGATGTGACACATCTTAATCATGGATTAGGAATGTGCACAACCCTAATGATGGGATTAGGATTAGGTGGATATTATGGGGGATGAGAGATAAAGGGAATTAAATAAATGGATTATTTATTTAATTCCTTGGAGGAAAGGAATAAAGGGTAAGGTATTTAATTATTTAACTAAATACCTTAGGGATTTAGAGGGATCTGAGAGTTATTAATCAAATAATAGTTATATTACTTAATTAATGCAAATAAGAGGATATTTAGATGAAAAAGGATAAATTTGACCAAACATAGGTGGCCAAATTTAGGTGTCTACATTTTTCCCCTCTTTGAGATGGTGTTACGAAGTAGCATCATTTCAAAGAAGATTAAAACATAGAACCTAGAAGAAGATGGTTATATTGGGGGAGATGCCCCAATCATTCAAAAGAGTGACTAGGAAGAAGGATGATATGAGTAACAATGAAGATGGGGATTAAGGATGCCCCCTCAAGAGGACATGTAGGTTCAAGAGAACACAGGTATGCTCTCGAAATGTATGAGATGATGAAAGGGTAGATGGGGAAGATGATGTGAAGTAAAAGATAGAAAAGAGGACGATAAGATGAAGAGAGAAAAGCAATCACAAATGGATTTAAGGACAAAGACAATGTTACCCCAGTGAAGCTACAAGCCAAAATGGGTTGATGAGGGAATAATATATTGCAAAATAATGAAAAAGGATAGGGAAGGATACATACCAATGATGATGATGAGACTATTGTTGATGAGGGGAGGATACATCCCAAAAAAACACAAAAGGATAGGGAAGGATACATCCCGACAATGGTGATGAGAGTGTTTTTTATGAGTGAAGGATACATCCCAAAACAACACAAAAGGATAGGGAAGGATACATCCCGATGATGATGAGAGTATTGATGATTGGATCAAGGCTAGTAGCAAGGATACAAATAAGAATAAGGATATGATTAAATGATTTGTTCAAGAGTGAATCGATGAGGATTGCATTGAGATGTGATATTGTTGAAATGAATGAAGATGATGGAGGAACAAATGCTTAGAATAACAAATCTATATAATCCTAAGAAGATGGAAAAGATGATGAAATGATAAGGATGAAGAAAGTGGAGGGATGAAAACAGATAGGATAGAGAGATGAGGAGAGTGATGAAGGATGAATGTAAAATAACCAAATCAATAAATTTAATTGTTATGTGTTATGTTTCCATGTAATGAGGACTAAATTTGATATAACATGAGATACTATGCACCAGGGTATGAAGAACCAGGGTGACTTTGTATCACATGCAAGTGACTGACACAACAAAAAAAAGGTTAGTCCAACATCCCAAAGTCATGGAGGATTTGGTAGGGCCAATGCTGTAAACCCACAAACAAAAAGGATGCCCCAACATAACACAAGACCACAAAGGATCTTGGTGGGTACTGCATGGGAAAATCAAGACGATAGAAACAAACAAAAGATTAAGATATGCCCCTATGTTTACTAGTCAAAGAACACCATGATATGATGGATCAAGGTGATCCCAATGAGGTATAATATGAATCTCAAATGATAAAAAAGAGCCAAAAGCATCAAAAATTTTGGAATCAGGGAACACTGGGTGGTGAATCAATGTTCAACAATTTTTAACTTTATCAACTTGTTCATTCAACCACTTAATGCATTGAACCAAAAGAGAGATGCAACAACACAAAATAATTACCATAGCACCATAACACAAGTATTTTTATGTGGAAACCTTGTTAGGGGAAAAAAAATGATGTATTTTAATCCACAATATTATACTCTATTAAAAATATTGTAAAATGGAATGCACATGCATTCAAGAACACTGCCTAGAGCTCACTGCTCAAATACAAAATGAAGAATCACTATATTATAGAGGATTTACAAAGATAATAGAGTGTATGAACTATGTAGTAGCATCTGCTAATGCCTGAGTATATTTCTGGTTAAGCTCTTTGATCACTTACTTCACATACAGTCAACCACTACTCTGTTTCACCATTCTTCTAACATCTGAAGCATCAATTCATCTTCTACACAAGAGGATCTACACAAAATTGATCTATATTACCTTCTACTTTCACAAAAAACTTCGTACATCATTTCAAATGATATACATTATCACTTATATATACCCATAACAAGAAATTGCATTGCTACATGTTGGCTTCAACAAAATAAGAAACATGTGCAAACTGTCGGCCCAATCCATAAATGATTTTCAATGCACACCAAAAAAATTTGGCCAAACCATGGTGGAGACCCAAAAAATATCCTTGAACATGAAAACACTTCAACAATTTCACTTAGAGCATCTACAACATGCTACATTTGCTTAGTCGGACTTCTTACATTTTAAACCGATTTACTAGATCTTCAATCTCATACACCAATTGATGAAATGACATGAAACTCAAGAATAAGATACTCCAGATACCCAATGATCTTCCCTGAGATCCACAACTCAAACTGATGACCTGGTAATGCATATGGATTGACAAACTCAACTTTAGTTAGATACATTGTTCTTCACTCTATCTTCTGGTATGACCAAATACAGAAGTGCAAACTAGATCAATGACTTAGTTTCCATCAATGACAACACCAGAAACCAAATGTAAAAAATCTCCCCCTTTGGAATTGATGGTAACACTTAGTGAAAATTTATTAAGTGTTAGATCATGAGTACACTACCAACCTTCAAAACTTCAAAATAAAACTCCCCCTAAAATGATTAAGGCATTTTTCACTATTCTCTCTCCTCCTTTGACATCAATGACAAAGCAGATAATAAAATGCAACAAAAACTTGCTTATCCAAAAACTGGTTCAAAATTTTGAGGAAATACAACTGCTACTTATGTTAGAAAATTATTTTGTACTTTTCTTTCATCTTTGGAAGAAACTTCTTCCATGCTTCAATTGCAATCCCATAAATTATGCTCATGTTGTTGTTTTCAGATGTTTGGTTGATAATCTTAATGAGGGATTCGGGAATGGTGATGGCTTCTTCTAATATCTGTACTTTCCTTAGAATCTCAATTAATTGCTCCAACCTGCATTCTTTTATGTCCTTAACTTTCCAAAAGGTGTCAACAATCTCGTTCCTGGTGTTTTGAACATTTGTGTGCTTTGTCTGCAATTTTTTAATCCTTTTCTTGATTGCACTAGCTTGATCCTAAAACATGTTGAAATTTTGTCCAATACTATTCAGTTCTATTTCAATTTGGTCTAACTTTTCTTTGTACTTCCTAATTGGATGAGGCCATCAAAGACAATAGTTATAGATGATATTTTTTGTGTTTATGCATTTCCTTAACTAATTCATCTACCTTTCTAGCTTGGTGAGTGATAATTTGTACTATTTCTTTAGGTGTAGGATCACTTCTTCTTCTTGTTCCATAGAAAAATTCCCCCTTGTCATTTTCATGGCCTTTTAAGTCTTATTTCATGGTGTTGGAACTATGTTTCTTTGATTTTATGTTGTATCATGGCTTGAACATGCTTATTTAGGTACTAAAACTCAAAGAACAGCGTCTTGTGAAGGTGTTGTGAAGTGTTGTAAGACATTTCTACATTCTTCTAGAATATATTTAATTAATTTCACCTAAAATCCACCTTTTCACTCATCGACAAGCCCTATTTTGAAGTGTTTTAAAGTCTTGTAACAAGCTTTCATGCTCTACTAGGCACATTTTAACTATTTACACCCTTCTCATGTTTTATTTGGCCCCTTTATGCCCTTAAGTTGTAATTAAGTGTATTTTTGCATATTATCTTGACAAATAACATTAAATACAACATATTCCCTAACAAATGTTTTTAGGTCCTAGGTGGGACCCATTCACCATGGGTGGAAAATGGGCCCCCCTTGGCCCCAAATTCAAAATATTTCAAATTTCCTTTTGGGATTTTATTCAAAATCACTTGATGTTGGCCTGTGATGAGGTATGAACGGATACTAAGCCTCAAGAATTGTATAAATAAGTGATTTTCACCTCATTTTAACCCCCATTCATCAAGTTCACTTATCCACCTATTCACTTAAGCATTCAAGCATTCTACACAATCAATTCAAGCACTTTGAAGCAGCCATTGCCATTACTTTTGACTTGCATTATCAAGAGTTAGGTGAGTTGATAGCACTTGCATGTTATTAGTTTATCTTTCTCTTTCATTGCATTTTCTTTTCAAGGGTTTAATTACCAAAATTGGGGTTTGATCAAGGTAAACCCCTATTCACTAACCCCTAATCATTTTTCCCCTTTTGCTTGTTTATTTGCAACCCTTTGTTTATAGATTTGATAGGTTATTAGGTGTTGAAGAGTGATTTTCAATTCAACTAGGTGATTCAAGTCAATTTGAGTCAAGATCAAGCTTGGAGAGAGTTATTTGTTCATTTTTTTATAGATTTGACTTTGGCAACCTCACAAGTAGACATTCCCAAATTTGGTGTTGCAGAGTTGTCTCCTAGTTTTTCAAATATTTGGAGGAGGACTGATTTGCCACCTATGGTGAATTAGTTCCACATTAGGACTGGAAACTTGAGTTTTGTCATATTTCAGATCCCGATAGATAGAAATTAGCTTCCAACAAATTTTCACCAGTAGGTGGACTAATTTTCCACCATAGGCGAATGAGTCCCACTATGAAAAATTAGTAAATTTCACTAGCATTTAGAACACTCCAAAAATCTCACATTTCATCTAGGTGCACTCAAATTCATCCTTGTACCTTCTGTTCTGCATAATTTCTTCATTTACATAGTTGTTTGCATATCACAATGTGTTTTCAAACATAGTTATAATTGCACTTTTGCATTTATTTTTAGTTACCTAGATTAATCTATTACATTTAGTTAACTTCATTTACATCACACACATCCTAATTTGAGTGATACATAAGCATTTTTGGACCCTATCTCTCTCCTTTTAGGTGAAAAGCCCTAGAACTCCAAGAGTAGTCCATAGGGTCCCAAAAATCTATGTTTCATTTTGGTGCACCTAAATTTTGAACACTTTGAGTTTCTGATTGCATTCAAATTTTGCATCTTAGTTTACATTTTCATTAGAATTCAATTAAAACTTTGATTTGTTATTGTATTCTAGGACTTTTCATTTTGGATTAATGAAACTTTCATTTAGCTTTCATTTTTGCATTACATCCAATTGAAAAATGTTAAAATCTGCATTTTACATCCGAAAATTGCATAACGTAGAGCATTTAAATCATCCCAAATTTTTTTTAAAAAATTAAACAACTTCATACTTGGACTCATTCACCACCCAAGGTGAATCAGTCCCTCTGCACTTTTTAGACAATATTTTTGGCATTTTTCTTGCATTTGTTTTCATTTCTATTTTATGTAGTTAGCTCTCTATTATAGTTATCATATTTTATGTTATTTACATTTTAGAGCTCTTATATTATCTTTCATTTTCCTTCACCCCTCCTTTGTGGTACTTGCATGAGTTTTTGGTGCCTAGTTGATAATACTTTAGTGAGATGAAGTTCTAGACTCATGGCATCCTACGATAGCACTTTCATTGTGGACCTTGGTATCTCACGAGCTCCTACTCCTAGTATGGACAATGGTGGATTAGGCCCTAACAATACCACTTCCATACCTTCACCTTTCCATCCAATGAATGTTGACAACCAAATAAATTCCCTGTTGCAAGAAAAGGTCATTAATATTCATGAGGACTTTGCACATTCACAACAAGACTTGTCGCTTGAAAACATTTCCACAACTGCCATACCTGCCATTGAGAATCTTCATCATTTGATTGAAAGTGATGATGTCTTGCAAGTGATGAAGAAAATTGATGAGATTTACAATAAACATGCCTCCTCAAACATCCAATCCACAACCATTCCTATAATCCAAGGAGAACCTCAAGTTCCTCCCCCTTCAACCATTGCTTCCATCCTGACTTATACCAATCCGCAAGTCCATACAACTATGCATCAGGCTAATTCTTTCCTAATTTCCACTAGCATCCCTACTTCCTTTGTGGCATCGCAAGTCCCTTCTACCACTTTCACACCTCTTAGCATTCCTTTCACTTCCCCCAACATTAGTTACACTCCATCACCATTTTTCCTTCCACCTCAACCCACATACCTCAATACACTTCTTCCACAACTTCTCACTACCATTTCATCTATGCAACATCAACTTTCCAACATCAATCAAGGTCAACCCGCTCAAACCACATATCATGTCCGTAGTAGTCCCTTATCCTTAGAAATATTACGCACCCTGATGCCACAATGGATAGAAGTACCTCAGTTTGAGAAATATGGAGGAAAAGGAGACCCTATCAACCATATTAATGCTTATACAACTTTGTGTAGTGACTTTGTCCTTGACAATAAACTTTTAGCAAAAAATTTCCACAGACCTTGAAAGACACTATCTTAGAATGGTTTTCCAACTTTCCAAATCATTTCATCCATTCATTTAATGAATTGGTGGATGCTTTCATTAGTAACTTTCAAGTTCACATGAAACCTAAAAAAATGGCTGACCTTATGAGATGTAGAAAAAAAATAGATGAAAAAGTGACATATTTCATCTCACATTACCAATCCTTATATGCTCAAATTGATGTCAAAGTTCCCAATGCACATCTACAAAAGATGTTTATCAAAAATTTATAGACCAACCTTTAGGATAATTTCACCATGATGAAATTCCCTTCATTCATGCATTTATGTAAAACCTTATGTGACTACCAAAATTTGGTTTGAAATCATGATTCAAAATCCACTTCCAACCTAGCTGAAAAACCAAAAAACCCCAATCAAAACCAAAATAACACACAAAACTTCCGCAAACCTAATAGAGGCTTTTTACAATTTAATTCGCATCCTCAACATCAACCACAACCAGCCCAATCCATTTTGAATCAAGTGGCCATTGTTAGGACTTATGTTCCTTATCATTATGGAGATCTAAAGAGACAATTCAATCCTTTACCCAATACCCTCCATCACACAATGAACCAATTAATCCAAAAACACATTCTCACTTTATCACCTGTTCAACCACTTGATCCAAATCATCCATTACCATCTACATCTAAACCTAATTCTTATTGTCACTTTCATCATCAAAATGGTCACAACACCAAACACTATAAACATCTTAACCATTTAGTTCAAGACCTCATTGATTCAGGTGAATTGACAATTGTGGGTGTTAATGATCAAGGAAATAAGTTCGTTGTGCCTCGTAACTAGAATTTACAAATTTTCACCAATCCTATGCTAAAACATACTACCTCATTTTTCATGGCTAGTGAACCTTCCAAGCCTGATGTAATGACTGTTGATACCAATAATGAACAACATGATATAGCTCCCATTGTTAACCAAGCTAGTCCTATGGATAACCTTGTGGCTACGATAGACATTATCCCTCATAAGGGTCAAACCACAAAATCACTTGATATCACTTTTTCTACTAAGGACATACTCCACAAGCTTCCTGATGGTCCTCTCTACATAGCTGGCTGAATCTATGATAAGCCCACTAATGGGATATTAATAGATCTCACTTGTGGTGTGAACATGATCATAGAAGAGTTTTTGGTATTACATGAACTATATCAAGATGATTACAATAAACCCACTGCATGGATTAAAACACATAATGGTTTTTCATGTCATATGATTGGATCGATTGTGCTACCCTTACAAATAGGACCTAAAATTTTGGAAGTAACATTTTCATTTATTCCACAATCTAACCAATTTTGTTTGTGGCTAGGCCTCCCTTGGCTTTGCTAGATGAAATTGGTCCCATCAATTGTTCATAAGTTCTTGAAGTTTCCACATGACAATGAGATAGTCACCATACACCATAGTGGCTTTAATACTTTATCTTCCAAAGGAAACTTCTCATTAGAAGCCTTCTAGCCTAAACCCATAGAACCTATCACCCCTCGCAAGGACTTATTTTTCATAGTCTATGAAAATTTTAAAGCCAAAAAGATAGTCGAATTCTCCCTTTGAAACTTGTCCCCACCCACTTCTGCACCTTCTATCATAGCTGAAACCATGCTTCAACCTGCGTCTGACATTAAGCAAACCATACAACCTCCCGAACAAGTACCCCTTGAGATTTCCCCACCATAATTTAAATGACCAAGGGAATATGAAACAAACCCTACTCAACATCCTCACCTTAAACAAGTGTATAAAGCCAAAGAGAAAGTGGTTGATCCATCCTCATTGGTTTCTTTTGTTCTTCCCTCTTCAGAAATCAAAGAACCTTTCCACTCTTATGCCTCAAAAACTCCAAAATAGAATTAAACAGAACCGCAATGCTAGGGAATGAAGGCATCGTCATTGTCTCCTTGCTCGTCAATCTTGCATAGAAGACAATAACGACAATCAACCTTTAACTTTGATAGAAGTAATAGATGACCACCCTCCTTATCCTGACCCACCACAAGATAGTCTTGTACAACAATCACAACAAATTGAACCAATCCAACAACCTTAGCTTTTGATACATCCATCTTTAGAAATCACTTCCTATTGTAATTAATCTTGATAATGATGATGATGGTGATGATGATGTGGAAATTTTGAAAATTGGTGAAGAAGCACATAACGATTTAAATTATTTATTTTCCTCTACAACAAGCTTAAATGATACATCCTCTCCACCAAGTGAAGAACCTGGTACAACTCTTGGTTCGACACTTGCATTTATTCCTTTGGATAGTCAACCACCCTCGTATTACACTGAACATGATCAAGAGGTCAATGAATTGTTAGATGGTTGACATACATTCACCTAACTTTCCTTTTCTTGTGTATCTTGTTCCCCTATATCATGCATTTTATTTTCTCTCTCTTTGTACACTTCCTCTATTTGTACCTCTATTCTTCTATTTGTTGTGCATTGTCTTTTTCTCTTCTTTTTTTTTCTCCTTTTGGGGATGACACAAAGCATAGAGATGCCCTATGTCTCTTCCATGTTGACCCACAAGGTCCTTGTCTTTTTCCTTTTTGTTTTGTGTTTTCCTTTTGGGGATGATGCAAGGCATTGAGACCAAAATGTCTCCATGTTGACCCAAAACCTTTTTCATTTTCATTTTCTTTTTCATTTTCATTTCCTTTTCACTTGTTTTTCCTTTTGGGGATGATGCAAAGCATCAAGACCACAATGTCTCTTCCATGTTGACCCAAAATGGACTTTATTTTTTCCTTTATTTTTTCTCTCTTTATGTCATTCTTCTCATTCTATGTATTTGGGGAATGATGACAGTTCTGAGCTCTTTAATACAAAAAAATTGTAGCAACAAACATACTGACCCCATTCCATAGATCCCTTATGTGTTTGGTGTTTTTTCCTTCCTGTGGGGAAACTCCCTTTCTTTTTTTCATTTCCTTGACATGACACAACCTAAATTTGAAACATATGACTTGGAATAGGGCTTTTCAAGTTGGCTCTCATGTCTTGTTTTATGTTTTCATTCTCTTTTCTTCTCTACTTTAAAGTAAATGTTCACAGGACAATGTGTAGCAATTCCTTTAAAGTGGGGGGCATGCATTACCAATAATTCATTTGTATTTTTGGTTCCTAGTATAGCCTTGTCATTTGCATGATGTGTTTTAGTTTTTGGATGACATTGGGTGTGATGTCCTTCATAAGTGTGACCGCTCTCAACATATTACATTCCTCTTGGTGGCCCGATGTAATGCACTGCATCCCCTAAGTTGTAAATATACTATTCTTTGATTGGTCCTCTCTTGGAGACATTAGACAAAATATTCCCTACGTGAATCACATTGCATAAATTGAACAAGACTCCTTTGAGCATATTACATTTTTTCACTTTACATTTTTGCATTTTTACATTTTGCATTCCTTTTTGCCACCTTGCATAACACAACTTGCATGATTGTGGTACCTTTGTCTTTTTGTTCATGAGCATTTTTCTTTGTGGCACCTTGTTAAAGTTATCAATGGGTATAACTTTGACATGGTTGAGTGGGAAGACCACCTAGCAGCATGATTTTTCCCCATAGCCACCTTTTTGTTTTGTGAGTGCATACCAACTAGCATATGTATCTTACATTTTTGGCTTTCTCACCCCACAGACAACTAGTTTCATGGCCCCAGAATGAGTATACAATTGGGCCTTCTCACCCCATGAACAACTTGAAGTTTTGTGGCCCTAAAGTGAGTACACATTCTCTTTTTCAAACAATCAGCCTAGATCTCTTTTCACAACTAGTTGGATTGATGATCGAAGCTTCATCCAATTCATCTCAACACTTGTGTGTTCCTTTGTTCTTATGCTTAGTCTGCCATGGGATCTTCATCCTGGGGGCTTGATCATCGCTCTTGATTGTTTTCATTCCATCTTGCTAACGTAAGTTCATTTGAACCCTCCCCTTGATGTTCATGGCTACTTTAGTGAGTTTGAAGCAGGTTCATACTCTCACTAAATTGGGAGCTAAATTTGTCATATAAAAATGGTCCCTTGTCATTTTCATGGCCTTTTAGGTCTTGTTTCATGGTGTTGGAACTATGTTCCTTTGATTTTATGTTGTATCATGGCTTGAACATGCTTACTTAGGTACTAAAACTCAAAGAACGACATCTTGTGAAGGTGTTGTGAAGTGTTGTAAGACATATCTACATTCTTCTAGACTCTATTTAATGCATTTCACCTAAAAACCACCTTTTTTACTCATCAACAAGCCCTATTTTGAAGTGTTGTAAAGTCTTGTAACAAGGTTTCACACTCTTCTAGGAAAATTTTCAATATTTACACCCTTCTCGTGCTTTATTTGACCCCTTTATGCCCACATAAGTTGTAATTAAGTGTACTTTTGCATATTATCCCAAAAAATAATATTAAATACAACATATTCCTTGACACTTGTTTTTAGGTCCTAGGTGGGACCCATTCACCATGGGTGGCGAATGAGTCCCCCTTGGCCCCAAATTTAAAATATTTCAAATTTCCTTTTGGGATTTTATTCAAAATCACTTGATGTCGGCCTGTGATGAGGTATGAACGGATACTAAGGCACAAGAATTGTATAAATAAGTGATTTTCACCTCATTTTTACCCCCATTCATCAAGTTCACTTATCCACCTATTCACTTAAGCATTCAAGCTTTCTACAACATCAATTCAATCACTTTCAAGCAACCATTGACATTACTTAAGACTTGCATTATCAAGATTTAGGTGAGTTGATAGCACTTGTATTTTATTAGTTTATCTTTTTCTTTCATTACATTGTCTTTTCGAGGGATTAATTACCAAAAGTGGGGTTTGACCAAGGTAAACCCCTATTCACGAACCCCTAATAATTTTCCCCATTTTTCTTGTTTATTTTTAGCCCTTTTCTTGCAAATTTGATAGGTTATTAGGTGTTGAAGAGTAATTTTCAAGTCAACTTGAGTCAATATCAAGCTTGGAGAGAGTTATTTGTTCATTTTTTGCAAATTTAACTTCGGCAACTTGACAAGTAGACATTCCCATATTTGGTGTTGCAGAGTTGTCTCCTAGTTTTTTATAAATTTAGGGGAGGACTGATTCACCACCTATGGAAAATGAGTCCCACCTTAGGACTAGACACTTGATTTTTTTCATATTTCATATCCCGACAGACAAAAATCAGCTCCCAACAATTTTTCACCAGTAGGTGTATTGATTCACCACCCTAGGTGAATGAGTCCCACTGGGAAAAATTAGTAAATTTCACCAACATTTAGAACACTATAGAAAGCTCATATTTCACCTAGGTGCACTCAGATTCATCCCTGTACTTTTCATTTTGCATAATTTCTTCATTTACATAGTTGTTTACATATCACAATGTGTTTTCAAACATAGTTGTAATTGCACTTTTGCATTCATTGTTAGTCACCTAGATTAATCTAGTAAAATTATTTAACTTCATTTACATCACATCACATCACACACATCCTAATTTGAGTGATACATAAGCACTTTTGGACCCTATCTCTCTCCTTTTAGGTGAAAAACCCTAGAAGTGCAAGAGTAGTCCATACTGTCCCAAAAATCTATGTTTCACTTCCTTTTTTCGAGACTCAAATTCCATGATTTCCTTGATGCATTCAATCATCTCTTCTAGAAACACATTTTGTAAACTCTCCAATTCAATATGGTTGTGCATAAGATAAGCACTTAGCACATTTAAAATAATGCCCTGCTCATATGAAGGTCTGATAGACCATATGTTTGTGATTTTTTGCATTCCATCTTCTTCATGAATAAGCTGAAATATCTTTTCTTTGGTTAAATCATCCTCTTCATCACTTCATTTTTCAATTTCCTTTTCTTGTTTCAGTTTTTTTGTTTCCAGTTCCTTTCTTTTGGTGTCCTCAATTTCCTTATCAGTTTCCTCATATGCTATATCCACAACCATCTGTTCTTTTCCTTTCCCTTCAACTTTTGGACTCTTGCTTGTTGGTGGAGCGTAGATAGAATTTATTTTTCTCTTTTATTCTTTCTTTCCATCTCACTAGAGGAGGAACCAACTTCAAGTGCCCTTACTAGAGGGGAAATGCCAATTGAGCCAAACTTTCCTAGCAAACCCTTAAAGAAAATTTCATATTCTTCATCATAGTTTTCCAAATTGTTAGAATGTATGTAAATCTACTTGCAAACTAGTTCATTCTCTTCCCATATTACATTTTTTTTTAGTGGTAAGCAATTCAGAAAATGCATCATAAGACATATAACCAAAGTAGCAAACTTGAAAGGGTAATTTGTGTCTATCAATTGTACATTTTCCATCAGTTGATCTTTCAGTAATCCACAAAGGTCAAAATCTTGATCTTCCATTATCATCTTGTGTGAGACATAAACAAAACCTACCAAAGTTGCACCTTCTTTGTTTCTAAAAATAATTTGTAAGACACTTCATGTGCAATGTACCTTGTCACTGAATCTCTAATTGTTGAGATAATTAAAGCCCTTTGATCTCTAGTTACTCCAATTAGGGTTTTGACTCTTTATTTCAAATTAACTTCTTTCTCGGTACATCCCCAACTTTGCATAACCCAGTTATAGTTTTAATCACTTCTTTCGAATATGGTAAGATTTCTCCAAAGTTGGAATATTCTCATTCAATCTGTCCAAAACAAACTTAATGATTTCTATGTTTCTGAAATAGGGAAATTTACTCCAAATATCCAAGCTTTTTGTGTTTAGCTTCCTTCAGCCATTTCAATTCATTGTGCAATAATTTTTTTCTTACAACTCGAATCTTCTCAATATTGTACTCATCTAGGTTCATCATTTCTTTGATTTGTTCCATTTTTCATTTCGTACTCAAGTCTTGTTTTTACCAAATAATTTCTTCTACCTCACACCAAATTAAACAGAAATTAGTCAATACAACTGAAGTACCTAATGAATTAGGGTTTTGCTACTGAATTATCTTCACACTTTCAAAAAAAATTTACAAAGCACCCTCCGTCTTCTTTTCTTTGATATCAAGTGGAAAATGAGGGTTTCAACTACTTTTTATAACATGCACACCTAACCTTTTGTTGTAATAAATTCTTTTTCCCTAGATGTTCTGGATACATTATTTTCTTAGACATTGAGAGAAAAATTCTTATGTGGACCTTTAATTTTGCAAAAAAATTCTCCACAAGAGATTCCAAGACACCTACACATCACTAATGCGGTCATTGCAATCTGCCACATTTCGGTACCAACTACCAAAAAAGGGGTTAAATGATTTTCTTGAAAAGATCCCCCTAGGCCAATGGCCTAAAATCAATTCCCAGAGGAATTACCAGCACTAGATTCTAGTATGGAACCATTTCCTACATCAGAATCACTCTTTCTTACCCATGTCTTCTTCATCTGATCTCTTATTTCATCCACAATCAATTTCCCTTTTCCTTTATCATCTTTTTGCCTATTTCTTCCTTTGTATCCCAAACCTCTTCTACCCATGTTTCCATTTTTGCAGAATCTTGCAATGTGACCATATTTGTTGCAATTGTAACACACAACATTTCTTTGTACATACCAGTTGTTGCATTTATTTTCTCTTGATTTTCACTGGTTAGCAATATGCCCAAATCTTCCACAAGTATAACATTTAACATTCCTTCTATTGATAAAGTTGTTTGACATATTTCTACATTTAATTGACTTATGACCATACTTATTGCATTTGAAACACTGACCAGAGAATGATGGACCACTTTGATTCATTTTGATTCTACATTGAGTAGCCATATCACCAAATTTATTGCAAGAAATAATATCCATTAAACTTTTGAGTATTAGGTTGTCTTACCGGATGCCTTTTTGCTTTGTTCATTTGTTTCCAGATCTAGAGATTTCTCCTTTCTCACATCCAATACCTCCTTTTCATTTCCATTCTTCTGACTTTTAGTTAGCTCATCAAGCTTAGCAGAGCTAATATTGAACTTCTCCTTGTATTCATTTGTAGTAGCAAGTTCATCCTTAGAATAACAATCTATCTTTCAAGCTTTTTTTCATTGTTTTTGGATTGTTGCAATTCAAGCTACAACTGAATGAATCCCCCATTAATTCAGTTGCATTCATTAGATCTTTCTTTCAAGGACTAAGAAAGATTCTCCTCATTCTTATTTCTCTCTTCAATCTCCTTAGTCAGCTTCATCACCATATATTCCATCTCATGCTTTAGGGTAGCATTGTCTCTAGAAAAATTTTCACATTCTTTAGTTATTTCCTTCAAGGTTTGATTCAGGTGAACATCATCCATGATTTTTCTCTATTTATTCTTTATCTAATCATAGAGATCCTTTTTCTTCTCCCTGGACTTAACAATCTGATCCTTGAATGTCTGAATGAATTTCTCATCATCCTTAAGACTTTCTTTTAATTCCTAGAATTTTTCTTTGGACTAATCAAGATCATCAAGTGCCACCAAAAGTTGTTGTTGAAGACTACCAGAATCCATCACTTCCAAGATCCACCTCAATATGTTAAACATCTTCCGAGGAACTAAGCTCTGATACTAATTGTTGGAATTAGGGAACACTAAGAGGGTGGTGAATCAATGTTCAAGAATTTTTAACTTTATCAACTTGTCAGTTCAACCACTTAATGCATTGAACCAAAAGAGATGCAACAACACAAAATAATCATCCACAACACCATAACACAAGGATTTTTACATGGAAATCCTGTTAGGGGAAAACCACTATGAAGTTTAATCCACAATATTATACTCTATTAAAAGTATTGCAAAATGGAATGCACATGCATTCAGGCACACTCCCTAGAGCTCACTGCTCAAATACAAAATGAAGACTCAATATCTTACATATGATTTACAAAGATACTAGAGTGTATGAACTATATAGTAGCATTTTCTAATGCTTGAGTATAGTTTTGGTTAATCTCTTTGATCACTCATGTCACATACAATCAACCACTGCTCTGTTTCACCATTCTTTTAACATCTGGAGTGTTAATTCATCTTTTGCGCAAGAGGATTTGCACACAATCAATCTATATTACCTTCTAATTTTGCAACACACTTTGTACATCATTTCAAATGATATATATGATTTATTATATATACTTGCAACAAGAAATTGTATCGCTACATGTTAGCTTCAACAAAATATGAAATGTGTGCAAACTGTCAGCCCAATCCATAAATGATTTTCAATGCGCACCAACCAAAGTGGGCCAAACCATGGTGGAGAACCAAACAATATTCTTGAACATGAAAACACTTCAAAAAAATTTCCTCGGGCATCTGTAACATGCTACACTCACTTAGTCGGCCTTCTTTCACTATAAACTGATTTACCGAATCTTCAATCTCATACACCAATTGATGCAACAACAAAAAACTCAAGAATAATATATTCCAAATACCCAACAACCTTACCTGATATCCACAACTCAAATTGATGACCTGGTAATGCATTTGGATTGATAGACTCAACTTTAGTCGAATACCATGTTCTTCACTTTGTCTTCTGTTATGAGCAAATACAAAAGTGTGGACTGGATCGATGACTTAGGTTACTATCAATGACAACACCAGAAGCCAAATTCCAACAAGAAAATCACAATCAATTTCAAACATCCTTTTCCATAGGATCAAAAGGGTGGATGGAATTGATGTGGTCTGATTAGGAAGGATGCATCATGTTAAGACCAAAGATGGATACTAAACTAAGTGATTGACATGACATAGGATATTCGAAACTGACTAGACCTTTCGACACTAGTGGATCTCATTTGTTAAGAACCAGATAGATAAGGACATACTTGAAAACACAACACAAAGCACAAGATATAAGACTAACACACCCTAAAGACCTAGGGACTTAGGGATTGATCAGAGATTAGCCTTGCCTACGTGAAAGTGTAGAGCCCTTGTAGTTTGATAAAAGACCATGGATAAAACAGAAAGAGGACAATGGAGATGATAATGGGGGACCAATACTAAATAGAGAAAAGCCTTAGGGGCTGATCAAAATATTGACCTTGCCTATGTGCAAGTGCAAGGGCAACATAGTTTGGCTAAAGGCCAAAGATAGATAATGGATAAGGGGTGATGGGATGACCATGATAAGTGGATAAAATGATGGAACTGATATGATGAGACAAGACTGACTTTGTGGATAGGATGAATGATATGCATAATATGTGGATTATGTGAAGCTCACGGATGGGATAGTTATCTCAATCATCAAAAGATGAATTAGGATGATGACATGATGGAGAGATGAATGATAATAATTAATAAGAGATTGGAAATATGTGAGAAAGAAGTGGGAGTGATGAAGATTAGATAGATGGAATTTGGTTGCATGGGGGGGAAGCCTATAGCCAAATACCAATGATAAGGGATTATGAGATGGGATTAGGATAGGGATGAATGGATAGGGAGATAAGGATTGGGGATGGAAGGGATGCTATGATAGATGGATAGGAAGATAGGGATGGGGAGATGAAAATAATTTTTGGATGGGTAAGGAGAGAAGGAAGGGGAGATGAAAAGAATTAGTGGATTGAGATATGGGAAGATGGAAAAGGATTTTTTGGAAGGATGGATGGTAAGATAAGGATGGGGAGATGAAAAGAATTTTTGGATGGGTAAGGAGAGAAGGATGGGGAAATGAAAATAATTAGTGGATTGAGAGATGGGAAGACAGAAAAGAATTTTTTGGATGGATGGATGGTAAGATAAGGATGGGGAGATGGAAGGTATTATTGGATGGATGAGAAGGTGACAATAGTGATATGGAAGGGATGACAGGATGTAAAAACGTTGTCTCCAAGGACTATGTTACAAAGAAGGAGATGCCCCATTGTAGATATGTCATGGATGATGAGGTAAGAGGGATGGAAGATAGAAGGATGGGAGAATAAGGGAGTGAGATGGATATGGATAGGATTCATGGATGAGGAAGGGAGATTGATGGTAGCATAACGGGAGGACAAGGAAACTAGATGGATGTGAATAAGGATTAGGATAGTGTATGGATGAGGGAAATGTATGCCAAGAGGTGTCCAAAGCATGTATAAATAGGTGCCCCTATCTTTATCAAGATCACAAGGAGGGTGGAGGGATTGGGATAAATGGGATATGACAGGAAGAACATGAAAGATAGGTTGGATGGAGAAGATGAAGGGGATGAAGTTGCCCCCACATGTGGAAGGAAACTAGATGGGAGATTTACACATGATGCCTATTTTCCAAGTTTTCATCATGGTACTTATCGAAGGTGCTTGTTTACCAAGTTTTCACCATTCGATGAATTATTTCTCTTTAATTTGTTTTCTTTTTTTTAAAGAATTTTTAGACTTTTCTTTTGTTTTTGACTTTGAATTTTTTGACTTTTTGGATTTTTTGGATTTTTTTCAATTTTTTGGATTTTTGTACTTTTTGGATAGTATACAAATGGAGATGGATAAGGATAGGGATGTGGATAAGTGGATTTAGAATACATGTGATAAGGAGATGGATGGAGGACTCAAGCATCAAATTCGTTATGAGGTAATAAGAGCCCATGTTTGAAGTGACTATTGGATGTTGGTACAACCTTATTAGGATGAATGGATTATGCAAGGGGATGAATTAGAGAGATTTGATTTGGGAGATATGTTGGATAACGGATGGGATGTTAGAAAGTATATGGATGGAATGATGGGGTGGATGTGTGATGGGGAAATTTTTTCAAGACCAACATTGGCACATATGGGGGTGGATGTGAAAGGATAGGAGGATTAATGGACAGAGAATGTGGGGATAATGGAGGAGATGGGATAGTGAATTTTGGGACATAAGGACCCAAAATAGATTTAGGAGATGGAGGGTGTGTATGATTAGCTTTTGGATTGGAAACTTTGGATGTTACATATTTTTCATTTGGAGGCATTGCATCTTTTCTCTTTGGAATCCACATGGTTTTGATTTTTGCTTTGGTGGGTTGTTGTGGCCTATGGGTTTGATTTGGATTTTTGATTTGATTTTTCTTTTCTTCAACATGTCTTTTTAAGAGGACATGAGGAGCTTTAGATTCATGTGGATTTTTATATTTATGAATATTTACTTTGGCCTCCAAAGTGATTTTAATAGCAGTGAGATGGATGCAAGGAGATGGATGATGTAGAGGAAACATAAATAGAGTGATGGCGGTAGGATTTTGGGGATGATATGTGGATGGAAAATGTGTAGGTATGTGCTTTTGTTGATCCTAATTAGGGAACATAAGAGTGATATTTTTATGATGGGTGACATGGATAGGTGATGGATGGATGAAAGGATGAATAGGATGGGATGGAGGAGGTGATTATGGGGTATAAGGTCCTAAAATGGACTTAGTATGTGGGGGATGTGTGATGGTGGATGGAGGGACATAGGGACCCAAAATGGACTTGGTAGATAAAGGATAGGAGTTGTTGGATGGAGGGACATAATGACCCAAAATAGATGGAGTAGATGAAGGAGGAATATGGATGGTTTTTTTAAGGTGATACAAGGCTTTAGTGGAGCAATGGGAAGAGCCTATTATTCTTTTGGAGGAGGCTTGTTGAGGTTGTATAAAGGTTGTACCAAAATTTTTGGATTGTGAGTCTTGAGAGATATATCCAAGACCTTGTGTACTCTGATTTTCTTTGACATGGATGGGCTCTAAAATACCTTGCTCATGAAGGCCTAAATGTTTTCCTTGATAGTTCATGTTGTTGAGCATTCGATCTATAGTAGGATGCTTGTTATTTTGGAAGAATGATGTGAGTCCATTATTAGGTGGGGGAGGATGGGTGGCGTATATGCTCGGTTCCTCTTTTGTAAGAAAACCACCATGGATGAATGTGAGAGTACCGAGGGAATATAAAAGTGGTGTGGGGGTAGTAGGGTTAGGTGATGATGGAGGATCATGAGATGGAGATGATGGGATAGAATCCTCTTGATCAAGAGGAATGAGTGGTAAGGGATTAGTAGAGGAATTAGGTGATATGCTAGGATTTGGATTTGTGGCAGCAGGTGATAAGGGCTCATGAGATGGAGTGGTTTGATCTTGGGTGTCAAGGGGATCATAAGATGAAATGGATGGGGGATTGTGATCTTGAGGTGGGCTAGATTGGATGGAAGGATCTTGATGTGGATAAGGGGATCTATGTTGGTATACTTTGGATCAAGCTCTTGGCATGACTCATCTTGCAAGGGTGGCATGATGATGGAGTGTTGGATGTAATCCTCAAGTGGGGGAGACAAAAGGATGGAAGATTCATGAAGTTCATGGGAATGGATTTTGGTGATACTAGGAGTGGGAGGAGTGGATTGGATTTGGGTGTCTTCACTGAATTGGGTGGATCTAGGAGTAGAAGATGGTGATTGGGTTTGGTTATCTTTGATGGGTTCAATGACTCTTGGAGTAGGAGATGGGGGTTCAACAGATTTGTCGGTTTGATGGTTTCAGTGTTTTGGATGGTACTAGGGGTGGTAATAGTAATGGTAGGTGTGGGATGGAGTAAGGTCTCATAACTAGTGACTTTACATGGGGAAGGGGGAAACATGGTTCCATGACTTCAAGATGTGGAGTTGGGGATGTATTCTTTGTCATGAGTCCTTGGAGGACTTTTGGAGTGAGAATCATGCATATTCTAGGCTTAGCTGGGGTGATGGGAATAAATGAAGGATTGTTGGTTAGTGGAGGAATAGGATTATGGATTGGTGGAGGATTAGGATTATGGACTGGTGGACTAGGATTATATGGAGGAATGAGATTGGAGGGAGGACTAAGAGTAGATGAAGGATTAGGACATGATGGAGTAAAAGATGGAGTGACATATGAGGACATGGATGGTGGGTTAGGATGAGAGGATGCAACTAGTGGATTGTAATAAAGGTTTTGGGATGGTGGATTAGGGTAGGAAAATGTGGATGTTGGATTAGAACAAGAGGATGTCGCTGGTGGATTGTAATAAGGGTATCAAGATGCAAGATTAGGATGGGAAAATTGAGATGGTGGATTAGGATAGGAAAGTGTGGATGTTGGATAAGAGAAAGATGTAGATGAAGGATATGATGAATATGTGGATGGGGAAGACATTGGATATCCCTTGTCAAAGTTAGCATAAGGATTATTAGTAGGTATGGGTGAAGATGTAATGGGATAACTTGGATGAGTGATTGGATTTTGGAAGGCAGTTATTGAAAGCTTGCTAGAAATGATAGCATCAAGGGGGTCTATTTCATACTCATCTTGATAAAAAATACTTTCATTATCATCATTAACATAATTGGGAGTCCCCTTGACTACTATTTTTGGTTGCATTTATGGAGGATAAGGATTCATGATATTGGATGGGATGGATATGGATTGAAGGTACGGGAATAGATGATTAGAAGGAAATAAAAGATGATGAAAATATAAATAGGATGGATTGGAAGAAGATGGAAGAAGGGATCTTAATATTTTTTTTATATCAAAAGATCTTGGATGTGGATGGACTAAAGCTCAAATTCAGATTTAGGTTAAGCTTAGATTGGGATTGGATTAAAGCTTAGACTCATATTGGATTAAAGCTCAGATTAAAATTGGATAAAAGTTCAGATTCAGATTCAATTGAAGCTCAAATTAGTATGATTGGAGGATGTGATGAGATTGAATCTAAACCAAGTCCAAGGGTTTAACTAGATGACGTAGGGTGCTAACAATCAGATTTTTCTAGATTTGGTAGATTTCAACAATTGTCAAATTTTTCCATTTTAGGAAATTTCACATGCATATCTTTGAGTGTCTAGTTTTTCCCAAAAAATTCCTAAAACTAAGGTAGGATGAATTTCCAACTAACATCCTAAATTCAAAACATGAGTTTCAAGTTATTAACAAAAACAACTTTTTAAAAACTGGAAAAAAACACTAAATTGTCATTTTGAGGGTCACGATGAAAGTTTCAAGCCCCAAAAAAGTGCCGAAATGGGGGCCAACTAACTCAAGGTTTTTAGGAATCCACATTCCACCACATAACGCATCCACCCATAAAATTTCAGCCCAAACAGACATTTGAGTCAAAAGTTATGACCTCTGGAAGTTCCTACTGCATCAAAAAGCCCCTAAAATGAAATCTAGGTGATTGGGCGCAATGAACCGATGGTGAATATGTGATTTATGGATGTCCTAAGATTCACCTATGTGATTTTATTGAGGAAATGATGAATTTTGGAAAGTGCCAATGAAAAAAAATGAAAATCACTAGAAGACAAATGATGATAAAAAAAATTTGATCGCAATAAAGGACTTGGAAAATGAAGGGATTTTAGTGGCCAAAAGGATTCACATTCTAGAATTTGTATGGGAAATGGATTCATCTCTATTCTTAGCAAGTTCTCCTCTTTAGGTCATAGATTCACCTATCCAATAAGAAAAAAAATTTCCCTGTAAGTTGCAAGTTTTCTTGTCTAGAGGTGGCAAATTTTCCTATCTAAGGTTTGACTAAGGAAATGGGCGAATTTGATTAGCAAATTCACCTTTCTGGGAAGGTCAAATTCGCTTGTCTAGGAGGGGACACAATAAATGGGTGAATTTTTTGAGCAAGTTCTCCTATCTAGGTGTAAATTTGTCCAAATAGGTAGTAGATTCACCTAACAAATGACAGATTCACCTATGTATCTAACAATTTCACCTACAACCTTGGAAAAACTATGGGAATAGGTAGATTTAAATTTTAGGATCATCTAATAGGATGAAAACTTCACTTGTTTCTAAAATGAGACTAACGAGGAATGGAATGGCCTGAAAACGGGATTGGTTGTTCGATAAACGAATTCACCTAAATCTTCAAACAAATGGACAAAAGACTCGAAAGGGAAGAAAAATCACCCTTCTAGAGAGCATATTCACCCAAGAATGTGGAAAATTCACCTGTCCCAAGAGAATGGGCGAATTTGATAGACAAAAGGGTAGACGAAAAGACTAACTCAAATTGACAGCAAGTTCACCCCTAAAGGGGGAAAAATTTGCCTATTCTATGAAAATGGGTGAATTTGACAGAGGATGACTAACAAGATGAGATGAACTAAAAATGGGATCACCCCTAATGAGGGAAAATTCACCTGTTCTATGAAAATGGGTGAATTTGATAAAAAAATGGATGGGAAGATTCAAACTGAGAATGGGATCATGCCTAATAAGGGAAAATTCACCTATTCTGCAAAAAGGGGCAAATTTGATGACTAGGGAAAATGAATGGAAGCCTCAAATGACAAGCAAGTTTTCCCTTGTATGGAGAAAATTCACCCAAGAAGGATGAAAAAATTCACCTATTTGTGGAGAACAAGTGAATTTGATGGACAAAGACTGACAAACTCACCTAATGGATGGATGGACTCACCTGTTCTCAAGAATGAGTGAAAATGGGGTCACCTAAGAAAGTAACCCATAGGAAAAATCACCTCTAACAAAGGAAAATTCACCCAAATAGAAGACCTGGACTAGAGTGGATGTAGAATCACCCTTTTGCAGGGAAAAATTGCTTGTCTACAATGTAAATTTTCCTCTAAAAGGGGAAAATTTGCCTCTGAAGGTAGGGGTTGAAAATGGTAAAGGACAAAGACACAAAAAACAATAGGCAAAAGGTAAGGCTGACCCAACTAAAAGTAAATGCACTGGTATCACACAGTGAATACATGCCAAAGAACACAATCCTAGAATTAGTGATATGGGCTTACAAACTTGATGTAGGCTCACCACATTGAGTAGACTACCCAAGGTTAATACTACATGATACTGAGGTGGTTCTTTGGATCACCCTTTCTCATGAAGGTAGATAACTAGTATTCTAGTGGCATAGGGTCATCAACAGATGCCATGGGCTCACCTTCACACTCTCACTCGAGGACTATCATAGTCCACCATGAGGATTTCTATCTCAACCCAAGGGAGTACATGGTGAGAAACTTCAAGGTATAGTGTTCATCCCTTGCACAACACCAAGCCATAGCTACAACACAAGTCCCTATCTAGGTTGAACAAGACTATCTCGTGAGTCCCTAATATACACAAGGTACGTGGGGCACAACTATGAACACCAGCCTATCACAAGCACAAGTCGGGAGCCCTAGCGAGCTGGTACTAGAAACTCATAACAACTCTTCATGTCTTATCTAGGTATCACCCTAGCTTCAACACTCCACCAAGTACAACATGACTAGATTGAGGTACAACCTTCTCTCTCCCCCCTTTATATACCTTTTCAGTAACACGTGGTTGGAATCATCCCCTAGGTGATCAAATCCCATGTACCAACTAAAGGAAGAATATACTAGACATTTTGGCTAGTCCCTAGGATCGCACGTAGCACAAGGGGAGAGCTTAGATGAACTAGCACCTCCTAGGTAGACTCTGGACTAGAGTGAGCCATGATTTCTTGTCATCCAAGATCACCAAATGGCACAAGGGGATGGGATATTTCAACAACCCACTCACAAGCACAACAAACAAAGTTTATTGACCCTTTAATTAAAGCTACATGTGCCTGGATTAGTATGAAAAAAAATAGGAAAACTACCTAAAGATCTTCGATTGATCATCCTATAACAAACATGTTAGTAGTTTCCAACACTGGTCTTAGACGAATGAGAACAGACTACACAAATGGTTAGTAAAACATTGCACACTCACAAACAGATGAGTTAGCGGATTAGTACTTGAAACCAAAATCGAATGAAAGCTGAAAACTAAAAAATTAAAGTCTTAGATTTACTTCAAATTTGCCTCTGTATGAGGAAAATTTTCCCGTTCTGAGAAGCAGATTCACCCATGTATTGAGAAAATTTGTCTATTTACTAATCAATTTTTCCCATCTACTGAAGCAAATTCACCTATCTGCTGAAGCAAATTCTCCTGTTTGTTTGAAGAAAATTCGCTTGTCTGTCTAAAGCAAATTCACCTCTCTGGCTAAAGAAAATTTTCCTATCTGGCTAAAGCAAATTTTCTTGTCTGCTAAAGGAAAATTCTCTTGTCTAGCTAAAGCAAGTTTTCTTGTCTATTAAAGGAAAATTCGCTTGTCTGCTGAGCTGATAGCAAATTTGTCCCTCTGCTGGGGAAACTTCGCTTGTTTCCTAGAACTATTTCAAATTCATCTGTTCTTCATAGATGTGTGAATTTACCAAGTGCAGATTCACCTTTGTAATGAGCAGGTTCACCTATCTAGCAATTTTTTCTATTTCAAGAAAATAAAATTTGCCACTCTAGGGTGAAAATTTTTCCGTTCAGGGTGGATTCACCCCTGTGTAAACCTGAACCTTCAAAACTCAAACAACAGAAAACATGAGAGCATAGACCCATGACATGGGTTCCACTAGGCGTGCTAGAAATTTTTTGCAGTGTAAATCCCCTAGTCTAAAGATACAAAACCAAACAAAATGCAAGCAAGGGAAACACAACAACACCTCAAGATTGAGATTAAGATGAAACTCAAACTTAAAAATAACAATAAACCATTTTTTACCTTGTTTGAGCTTGATGGAGTTGTTTCCCTCGTTGATGGCTTGATATGTGTTCTCCTAGATCAATTTTGGCAGCATAATGGCTTGATGTTTCTTGATTTGGATGCAAGGATGGTGGATTTGGCTATGGATGCAAAATGGTAGAGTGAGCTTGAGAGATTGAGATGATGGATGCTTGAGAGAATGGTTAGCATGGTTAGGGTTCTGCTTGAGAATGTGGTTAGAGAAATGGAAAAAATGGCTAAGTGTTAATCATTTAGCCAAGGGAGATGGGAATGGACAGTGGAGATTGAAAGAGGAGAAGAGATAAAGGGCTAAGATCAAAGATTTGACCAAAGGAATTAAAAATTCCATTTTAATGTGCATAGGAATGATAAAAGGAATTTAATATTCCTTGGGTTATGGGAGAGGAGTTAAAAATCCCTCAAAAGGACCTTGGGAAGACAAAAAAGACTTAAAAATTCCTTGGGATATGGGGAGAGTTGACTAAGAGGTTGATTAGACTAGCTAATCAATGATTAGAAGTTAGTTAGGTGGCTAATGAGGATTAAGAGTCAACTTGAAAAAGTTGGAGGATGTGACACATCCTAATCATGGATTAGGAATGTGCACATCCCTAATGATGGGATGAGGAGAGGGATTAGGATTAGTTGGAGATTATGGGGGATGAGAGATAAAGGGAATTAAATAAATTGATTATTTATTTAGTTCCTTCGAGGAAAGGAATAAAGGGTAAGGTATTTAATTATTTAACTAAATACCTTAAGGATTTAGAGGGATCTTAGGGGTATTAATCAAATAATAGTAATATTAATTAATTAATGCAAATAAGATGATATTTAGATGAAAAAAGGATAAATTTGACCAAACATAAGTGTCCAAATTTAGGTGTCTACAGATGTAATAACCAATATTTTCTCTGATGTGGGATTTTAATGTTGTTGATAATATTTCAGGCATCCTTCAATGGTTTAAGACTTCTGAAGCTGGCTAAAATTTTGGAATCAAGGGAATCAAAGAAGATTTGGCACAAGGAAATATTGAGGCGAAGAGAGGAGCAAGAGAATTCTACACAAAGGTTGAAAGAGATTTCAAGTATGCCTTGTAGGTTTTCTTAGTTTTTGTCCCTTGATGAATAGTGAATTTAGATTTTATTGTAATACCAATTAATGGCTTTTTCTTGTTTTTTCCTATCAAGATTTATGAACTAGTTCATGCATTATATTCATTAAAAGTAAATGTAGATGTTCGGATTTATAGGTTGGATATATCATATTTTGTATCGATCACACTATTACATATCTTTGTGTTTAGAAACATTCTCTACATTCATAAATTAACTTATAGTGTTAAGCCTCAAGTCAACTTACCTTGAGTTTTAGAAAAGAAGATCTATGCTCCTTATTTTACTTCAATGCATTTCCTCTTTCAATTGAAATTGTACATGTGTACATTAAAATCACATATCCATAACAATTAAATCATCTATTGCTAGCTTTTCATTTAGTGTAATTTCTTTAGTCGCTAAAACTATTCTTCCCCAACAGCCTCTTGAGCTTGCTAATATTATCTTCATGTTCACTTTTATGTATTAAATCTGTGTAAGGTTAGATTTGTCTTATATTCAATGTGTTCAAGCATTAAGAGTTAAATTAATATTTATTCAAGGATGCAGCTTGGAATTATAATCTTGCTGAGTATTTTGACCAATTTATATTTCTCACTATGGAGTTAGATGCAATCTTAGTTGTATATCCATCAAGTCTTTCATGGAAATGAATACTGTTCTATACTTTGAATTCTCTCTAGTAGATTAATGGCTCTACTTAATGATTAGTATAGATTAAAAAGTTGTGTACCAATATTACCACAACCTCATCATTGTGCATGTTTCAGATTAGTAAGTAAAGTACTCTGTGAACCTCCTAAGGTTCCTCACATTGGGAGACTTATCTATTTCCTTTGTGTAGGATTTTTACCTCTCAATATCCTCACAACCTTTAGGAATAATTCAAGCTAGCATTTCTTCAATTTTAGGAAAATGCTTGTAATTCAATTGAGAATGGATAGTTAGATATTAAATCCAAGGAGTTCTTGATCTCAATAGATTCATATATGAGTTTATGATAATATATAATGAGTCTCATCATTTTTAAGGTAAAGAACTACCTATCCCCTGAATGAAATGTTAGTGCATAGCTTATACTCAACTTTGTACATAATAAAATATTGTGAAGCACCAACAAGTACAAGTTTCATGAAGGTAGTGAGTTATCACTTTTATATAATTATGCTAATGAATCTACGTGGTATAAAGGTGATAATATGAAACAAGACGAAAAGTTGATGACTTAACACATGAGAATGTTTTTCTAGTGGGCATAATTTTTATCAGGATACAATGACTTGACCTCTATTTTTCTCTTGATGGTAGATCTAGGTGGTGGAAATTAGATTGGTTCAATGAAGGTAAGGTAGAACTTCATCTTTGTAAACTTTAAATCCTTGGAGGGCTGAATCTTTATATGACTTTGTATAGCGTATTATTTAGATATCATCTAATGAATATGATAGTTGTATTTTAAATATGTTCTTATAAATGATTATCATTATGTGATTGAAATTTGAAGTTGATTCTGTGTAATTTTTCTGTTTGATAGTGATTTGTTCCTTTAAAATATTAAAATAATATAATTATAACTAGTTAAGTTATTAATGGAACAAGTTCTTATGATTAAATGTTAGGTCTTGTTTTAGGAAATTCATTATTGAATAATTAAAGCATTTCATATGTTTGTTAAATTAAAAGAGGAATGGACCTTAGGTTATATAGAGTATTTGAAGTGAAATGGTATGTTGAAGATAGGAATACCTATGTTTATTGATCAAAGGTAATAATGTATGCATTATCATATAAATTTATATCATGGAATCACTCAATTATTTGGTAAGGGGTAATATGGATCAAATATTCAATTTACATGCTCTTCAAGAAATATGTATAGGGATGTTTTAATTGCAATAAATCTTTTCAAGAACTAAAAATTTAACAGTGTCTTTTGTTAATATGCAAAAGGGGTGATAGTAACTTATCCTTATCCATCAATTCAAGTGAATTCCCAGATAGCTACTACATGAAGGAATTGATAAATGAATGAATTATATTCATCTAATTTAGTTTTTATTATATGCAAGGTTACAAGATGAGTAAGCATATTGTATTACAAGATATATGTAATGATATTTGTTATTCCACTTTCATTTGACAATAACAATGGAACAATTTATGCTAATAGGTAAATCCATCTTTTTGGAAAATGGACTTAGTTGATCATCTTTGAGTCTCCTTCTTAAATTATTATTGGTTTACCTTATCATAATTCAATTCTTCCTGAAATTTTGGCATTTTGGACATACAATACCCTATTATTTTGTTGGAGTTAATGTTGCATTCTTTTAAGTTGTTATCCGTCACCATTGAATAAGTGGAAGAGCATATGTTATTTCATTATTAATGTTGGATTGATAACCCATTGAATAGGTAGAAGGGATGTATTTCTAGATTATTGTCACATATGATTTAGGATGTCTTATTTTATCTTTCTTAGTTAGAAAACTTAACCAAGAGTTAAATCATTTCTTCCCTCGTGGGTGGTAGTCGCTGAGAAACTATTTGGGATCAGAGGTCCTAGAAAGGGCTGCATACCCACAAACATGTTGATTGAAAAGGAATTGTAGATTTTTTTTAATATACTCTAAAATGGATTAATGAGTTGGTCACCCTCTTTTCTTGCTCAAGGGTTTGGATAGAGTCTATGCAACTTCATAATGCCAATATGGTAGGGTGGTGAGAAAGTCTTATCTTTCATTGCTTCATTATAATGTTTAGTCAATATGTTTTGATTGTAATTTTGTTTTCTTACAATAATGAGAGACTTATTTTGAATTGAAAACTTAATTTTATAGTAATGAAATTCTTATTTGTAAGGGTAAAATGGTTCTTGAGTATAAAATTATTTTAGAGAAAAAAATATTAGTAAAAATATTGGGTTTTTCTATTCTGTTTGTTACATACTCTCTACAATCGACGACTGTAACTCACATGTACTATGTGCAACCAATGACTCCAACAGACGATGAGGATTTCTCACATCATCTTCCATGCTCCCTCTATAGTTTGAGATCCTCGATAAAAAAAATGAAGGCTAGAAAACCTCAATGAATGTACATGCATGTGTGTTGATATGTATCTCTTTGTGTTTTCATGTAAAATTATTTGTCAAGTTGTGCCAAAATTAAAAAAATTGATGAATTTTTATTATTTTAAGTAATTTAATTTCCTCAAAATATTTTCACTGGTTTTGTGATGTTTTGTTGATATCTAGTTAATAAAAGTATGGTTAGTTTATCAAATTGATTCATTAATGCATGTTAACATTCTAGCATAGTGTTAAAATTAGATGTTGTTCCCAAAATTCATGTTTGTCAGATCTACAATCAAGGAAAATCAATTGTAGAGTTTTGAATAGCTTTAAACTACTTTATTCTTATAATCTAACCCTAAAAGTGCATATTCTATAATTTTACCATAGTAGTCCCTTTGTGAAACAACAAAATAATGAACAATTGGGTGAAACATAACATCAATATTTGGTTTCCTTGCAAGAGAGATGTGAGTCATCTAAATTTACATTTGTGTTGTGAATGTCTCAAAACACCCATCAACAAGTATTTCATCTCATCCATCATAATCATTTCATTTATCCATTAGATTAATTTTATATTTTTTATACTAAGCATTTTCTATCATAAAATAGCTTGCACAACAAAAGATATAATACAAAATATGCTGAAAATACTTGACAATAGATAAGAATAAAAAACCACTTCAAGGGGAAAACCTCCAAATATCTCTAATGAGAATATAATTCACAATATGATGATG
The DNA here is from genome assembly GCA_007258455.2 of Sequoia sempervirens. NCBI lineage: Eukaryota > Viridiplantae > Streptophyta > Pinopsida > Cupressales > Cupressaceae > Sequoia > Sequoia sempervirens. The sequence goes on along the minus strand of VDFB02026320.1, from coordinate 48,868,109 downwards.
AAATAAGACTCAAATAAGACTCACAACCTCCTATATATACCTTATTTATGCTTAGGGTATCACCTAGGCTGACTTAGATAGTCATATATAAGCCTTAGACTAACCTAATTAACTAAATAATATTATAATAATGATCATATGACTTAATTAAGAGTTAAAATAGTCATAAGTTGAATATTTATAAACCATAGATGTATACTAATATTAAAGGTGTAGAATTCCCCACTCTTCAAAGAAGAATTATCCTCAATGCTAATTGAGTTTCGATACTTTTTGCATGAACTCACCATCCTCCCATGTCACATGTTTGATTGGTAAATGCTTCCATTGGATTATATACTAAGTGATTTTTCTATTCCTTAGCATTTTTTCGTGTGTTAGATTAATGAACTATGGTTCTAATTTAATTCTTCCTTCTTCATCAAGCTCTAATAATATTGTTTGAGTGGGGATATTATGCTCAATCACCTTCTTCAGACAAGAACAATGAAAAATTGGATGTATAATTGTTGTTGGTGGCAATTCCAACTTGTAGGTGACACTACATATCTTTTGCATGATTTTGTATGGCCATAATATTTTAGAAATAATTTGTTGTTCTATTTTTGTTGCTTTAGTGATATTTGTTTATAAGGTTGCAATCTCAAGAAGACCCAATCCCGAACTTCAAAACTTCTTTCACTATGGTGTTGGTCCACTTGTTGCTTAATTCAATTTTGTACCATGGCTAAATTCTCCCTGATTCCTAAGAGTACTTGTTATTGATGAAGCAAGTGGTCCTCCACTTCCTGAAATCTTGGTGACACCTTCAATGATTATATGATGGAAGGAGGTTGATATCCATATAGTTCCATAAATGGAGACATTTTTGATGAGTTGTGAAAGGAAGCACTATACCACCATTTTTCTAGTGGTAGCCAATATACCCATTGAGACTATTTATCTAAAGTGGAACAACATATATATCCTTCCAAAAACTTATTAACAACCTCAATTTTCCTGTCAAATTGAGGGTGGTATGAAGAACTAGGAGCCAATTGAGTACCCAAACATGAGAATAAATCTATTCAAAAGTGACTAGTAAAGGGGATCATGATCACTAACAATAATTTTATGTGTACCATGTATCTTTTGTATATTCTCCAAAAACTATTTTTCCATTGTACTTGTTGTAAAAGGATGTAATAATTCAATGAAATATGCATATTTAGTGAGGCAATATACTAATGCCATGATGGCATTATGACCTTTAGATTTTGAAAGATCTGTGATGAATTCCATAGATACATCTTCCCAATGTTGGATTGGAATAACTAAAGGCTCAAGAGACCCATTGTCTTGGTTGTCTCCCCTTTATTTATTTGACAAACCAAACATTCAGTTACAAGCTTTTGAGCATCACCTTTTAGCCCTTCCCAAAAATATATTACTTGACTCAATGATATGTCTTCAAAAATCTTGAATGACAACCAATTAGAGACTCGTGAAGTTTTCTGAGAATCATGTGTCTAAGAGTGGAATTCTTGTAGAGATACAATTTCTCTTTATACCACAAAGTATCTCCCTTCAAAAAAAACTTATTTGAACTACTAGGGTCCCTCTATAACAAACAAAGAGCTTGATTTTCAGTGAAAATCGTACATTTACAAGAAATAAAAAATAAATATAATAATCAAATTAAATATATTTAAAATTATAACTTTTTGGAAGCTTATAATAAGAACTACATACAAAAAAATAAATTTTAAATGAATTTATTTGATCCCCCAAAAGGTAAATCAAAAGTGGTTTTTAATCTACATTTTGATAGGTGTAAAGGAGACTCTATTATAGGTATGGTTTAAAACTAGCTAGGTTCTATCTAAGGTGGTTCGATCTAAGGTGGTTTGATCAAACCCTCTTCAATTGGAATCCTTCAAATGGAACTTTTCAAGGCTTAAATCATTATAATTTCTAAAAATATGTGATTTTAGCAAAAATCAGGATGTCCCAAAAAGTGTAAACCACTATTATGGGATCACCCCTAGGGTCCCTCTATAGCTATTGAATGAGAATACTTGTAGCAACATATTTATGACACTCTACTTTGAATTTTGACACCCAATCTTCTTGTAATATTCAAATCATACACAATAAATCTTCATCTTTATCATCTTTCATAGAAAGTGCATCTACCATAACATTTTCCTTCCCTTTCTTATATACAATCTCAAAGTCATATTTCAGCATCTTAGAGACCCCTTTTTGTTTCTCTTCCAAAGATAATATTTGCTCCAAAAAATATTTTAGACTATCATGATTTTTCTTAACCTTGAAGAATATCTAACATTTCCTTCTCATAAATAGGTTTGAGTTTATTCTTGCCCTTTAATAGATAACTCTCAAAATCAATTGGCCAACCCTCCTACATGAGAACTACTCATATACCATTTATTGAAGCATCATATTCTATATTAATATATTTGGTGAAGTCTAGAGTGGTAAGCACTAGAGTTGTATAGATATATATATCCTCCTACAATCTCTCAAATATTGTCTTAGCAGGTCCTCATTCCAATGAAAATAATCCTTCTTCAATAAAGTTGTGAGGGGTGTTGTTATAGGATCATAATTCTTCATAAATCTTCTATAGTGTTCAATCAATCCCAAGAAACCCATCAATTTATTAATGTTTTTGGGAATATTTCATTCCATTATAGCCTTAATTTTATTAGGATTCACCTTTACTTATTCATGCAAAACTGTGTGTCCCAAGTACTCCACCTTGTTGATACCAAAAGAACACTTGTATGGCTTAGCATAGAGTTGATGATCTTCAAAAAAATTTAATGCTCAATCTACATGTTGCAATTGTTCTTCATGTGTCTTGTTATAAATCAGTGTCTCATCAAAGAACACTAATACAAAATTTCTTGAGAATTTCTTATATATGGTGTATTGGTAAGACCAAGTGGCATCACCAAAAACTCATTGTGACCCTCACGAGTCCTAGATTTTTTCTTAGAAATATCTTCTTCCTTAATTTTTTTTTTATAACTTGATCTAATATCTAACTTTGTAAAACACATAGGTCCATTCAATTCATCTAGAAAATCATCAATGATTAAAATACGAAATGTATCTTTGATGTTGTAAATCTTGATTAGTCTATAGTTTGGCCACATGTACCAAGTCTCATCCTTCTTGTGCACCATCAACATGGGCGAGGAGTAAGCACTTTGGCTATGCCTAATAATTATTTCCTCCAACATCTCCTCCACAATATTTTTAGTCTCAATTTTTTGTATATATGGGTACTTGTAGGGCCTGATGTTGGGTGGTTGGATCCTTAGAACTAGTTGTATGGTATGATCATGATCCCTCTTAGGATGAAGTCCATTAGGCATATCTCTTAAAATAATTGAGTGACAATCAATGATTTCTTTTAAATCTAGATCAGCCTAGATTGATAGACTTCTAATGAACATAATTGGGCCACAAATCCATCAGTTCCTTTCTTAAGAAAATTTTTCATTTGATGAGATCTTACCATTTGTGGGGACTTTGTCTTCAACTCTTAGCTCTAATTTATTTCATAGTAATGGAAATATAATGAATAGATTTTGGATGTTCATCTCAATTGTTCCCAAAGTAGTAATCCATTGTACTTCCAAGACAATATCTAGGTGAGTGTAGGATCATGGGGGTCTAAAAAGTGGAAATATGACAAAAAAGTGGTTGAAGACTTTTTTTATTTGAATTTGATGAAACAAAAACCATTTATTAAGAAAATAGTCAACTTTCCATCAATATAAGATATTCCTTATTTTGAATTTAATAGGTATTTATTATTAATTTTCTACATGCATTATGACTAATTTCCTAATTGATAGGTTGATTGAAAAACATCTATAATTCTCAAACAATTTCACATTTTTCAAATTTGAAAGATGCAACACATTCTATGCTTCCCATACTATAGAATAAAAAAATAAAAATTGAATTTCATAAACTTTTGACCAAATTATGGTGGCCATACAAACAATTTTTAATATTTTTAAAAAAAATTCTAATAAAAAAATCATAACTAGTTATTTACTTGCCAAAAAAATACAAAAAAAATGCGGCACATCCAAACATGTGTCCTCTACTTATACTAAAATTTAAAAAACATATATATTATTTTTTCTTGTACTTAGGTTGGTTAGACATATACCTAATTTTTATTTTTTTCCTAAAAATTTAGTATTACTACATTGAAATTTCAAATTTTTACCAAATAGATTTACTTTTTTCAAAAAAGGGACCTCTATCTTCTCTACAAATCTTGTTCTTATTTACTTTTAAAATTATGTTAATAACCTATTCAAATTTTTATGTCAAGTTTCCCAACTCTATTTTTTTGAATTTTCATTTCCACTTAAGGGAATAGTTTGGACCCCCATGATCCTACACCAACCCATCTATTGCACCCATGGAGATATCATACATTTCCCTATCAAGGTGATAATATCCCATGGATAATTTAATTCAAAAAAATTTTATAGAAAAACTAATAGTAGGACACCATTTGCAATTAAGACCTAAAACTTTGGAGTTGGATATACAACCCACTACTTTGATGTTGCAAGGTGTGGACCCTTGGTTTCCTTGTGCTATGCAGCATAGTGCTCAAGTTCGTGACATGGCTTAACTATCTCCCATGGATTCATTAACTTTGGTGGTTGTATCAAGCATTAATAGGTTGATCTTTTCGTACAATGACAACTGTTTATGTAACAATCGGTATTAGAGTTTGGGTAATGGTTTTGAACCCCTCACTTGTGCTAAGGGGATTGTTGTAAGGTGTATGCCATTGGTCTCCTTGTGTTGTGCAATGCAATGCTTGGGTTCATGGCATGGCTTAATCGCCTCCTGTGTATTCATTAAATCTAGCAGTTGTATCAAGCATTAATAAGTCAATATTTTGGTGCAATGACAACCATCTATGCAACACATGAGAGTTTATGGAGTGCTAAAACCTAAGAGTTTGGTAGTGCATTTTCAAATTTTCTAGATCTTTGCCCCTTTTGTGCTCAAAAGTTGTAATATTATTGTATTTCTTGCTAAGGTTATGAAAAATTGTGCTCTTTCTACATGTTAAGGTTGAAAAACCATAAAAAACCCTAGCTATGCTTTGTTCTTTTGTTTTAATCCCTTGTTAACTTCTCATTCAATTTTCTCGATCACTTAAGTATGTATTGTTGGTCTTCATTTTCTTCCCTTACTAGCCCCATTTACTATCTATCGGCTAAGTATCCTAATAGGTTTTAAAAATTCTGTATTGCACATGCTTTAATTGATAAATTAAAGTACTATGAAAATGGTGGCCCTTACTCGAGACATATGTCACCTTCCCATTGTAGTACACAACCCTTATGCACCATTTTTTTTATTTCCTCGATGAGGAAAAATGCACTAGGCGATGTTGATAAAGAAGAGGACATGTATCATATCCTCATTCCAACACTCAAGTTCTTTGCATCATAATTTCATATATTCAGTGCAAAGGTAAAATGCACAAAGCAATCTTGGTCAAGAGAAGGACTTGTGCCAGCTTCTAGTTTCAACACACAACTCCTTTACACCACAAGTCCTAATGCTCAGCATGTAAGAAAATTATGGTGGTTTTTTCTTCTTTTACTTCAAAGGACACCTAAAATTTGTTCATTTGAGTGCATAAGCTCTTCACATTGCATTGTCATTCCTTCAACGCAAAAATACTTCTTGCAAGTAATCTTTCTCTCTAAAATTTGAATGGAAAAATAATGTTGTAGAGTATGAGGCTTTACTATTAGGACTTAATTTGGTTGTGAAACATGGTATTAAGAAACTCGGGGTTATATCTATGATTCTAAGTTGTTAATGTCCCAAGTTAGATCCAAGTATGTGACTAAAGGTTGAATATTGAAGCAATATAAGGATGTTGTGTGGGATACAATTGAATTATTTGATGCATTTTCTATTGACTAGGTTGAGAGGTCCAAAAATAAAATTGCATACCTCCTTGCTAATATATCTTTAAGATCTAATGATATTACATTTTTTGGGATATCTAAGGTTGAGGTTAAAACAAGACCATCCGTTCCAAATAATATTTGCAACTAGAAAGTATTCAATGATGATCAAGATTTGTTGAATTTTTGTAGTATTGGTGAATGTCATAGCTAAAAGATAGACTTACAAGGTTTTGTTGAGGTATTTGATTGAAAAGAAACTATTCTTGGGAATGAAATCATCCAGTTGAAGAAAAAAAAAATCCCCAAAGGGACTAGTGGATTTAGAAAGATTATTTGATAGTGCAAACAAGTGTAATATGAGACCACCCTCTACACATGAGTAAAAAATTGAGGAGATAAATTTAGGAATAGAAAATATAGCTAAGAAGGTATATATTGGGAAGAAATTAAGCCCAATAGTCTGAATCTTGCTTTTGACAAGTTCTTAGAAAACATAATCATGTATTTGCATGGTCATATGATGACCTAAAGGAATATGGAGAGGAATTGTTCCAACATGAGATCCCTCTCAAACTAGATGCTAAGACCTTTAAGAAAAAAAAGATATATTAACCTCACACTGACACCTAAAATGAAACATGAGTTAATGAAACTTAGACTTGGAGGTATTATCAAGCCTATCAAACATTATCCTTAGGTTACAAATCTAGTGTCAGTTATAAAGAATAATGGAGACATTAGATTATGTGTGTACTTCAAAAATTTAAATGTGTCTTCATTAAAAGAAAATTACCCATTTCCTAACATGGAGGTAATGTTGTAGAAAGTAATTGGTTGTGAGTTGTTACCAATGATGGATAGTTTTTTAATCTACAACTAGTTGAAAGTAAAAGAGTCGGGGTAGTACAAAACTATATTTACTACACCATAGGGTACATATGCGTATATTAGGATGCCATTTGGTCTAACAAATACTGGGAAAACATTTCAAAGAGCTATAGAATTTGCATTTTCAAACTTCATTGATGTGTTCATGGTAGTGTATCAAGATGATTTGAATTCTTTTAAAAAGAGGATCATTGTATGTGTGTGTTATAAAAATATGAATAAGAAAATTAAAATAAACCACACACCAATTAAACATGTATTAGAGATTTAAAACAGTAACTATCAAATTGAAAGCACAAACTCTAAAATTGTTCCATTGTTCTCTATCTTCAAGGATTTGTTAAATCATAATGGCTCTCAGATTGTGTGTATGCACTATGACTGATAGAATGACAACCTAAAAAATGAGATGCTAAATAATGCAAGAAATATATCCTACATGATTGATTGCTAAGCTATATGATGATGATATGCAAAGATGGAGATACTATTATGTTGTATAAAATTGATGCTAAATGTTGTAGATACTATGCTATGATAATGATTATAACTGCTATAAATAAAATACTAAGGTGCATCTAATGAAGAAACCATGATTCTAAATTACTTGCTAAATGATTCTAAAATACTAAGTGCTAAATTGCTAAAATGGTCACAACGCTCTCAAATGCTCTAATGAAATTTCTGCAGAGTAAGTTTGCTCAAGATTGGGATATATAAAAGCTATAAATGAGGCTACATTTATAGATTTTCCAAGGAATATTGTGATGTGGTAGCAGTGGACGATCTATATTTAATTTGGAAAAATGGACGAAGGAGAATAAAGAAGTTGGAGAGAATCATGGAGAGTGTTCCCTTTAGCAAAAAGAACTAAGTGTAGAAGAGAATAAATGGAAGGAAGGAGCCATGTGTCCAAGAATTGGTTATAATTGTTGAGGATAAATTCCCATTTAAAAATTAGGAATATTTATTTTCATGAGACGCATGATGAGGTGATGAGAGAAAATGTAGTAGACATGTGACTAAATTTAAATTTAGGATTTAAATTTAATAAGAGAGTTAATTAAATAAAACAAACTATTTAATTTTATTTAATTAATTAAGATTAGAAGAATATGATTAAGATAGAAGAATTTAGAAAATGAACCATATAAATAAATATTTCTATTTATTTATAGGTAGACAAATTAGAAGGTCCATTAATTAAATAACTAGTATTTAATTAATTAATTTTCCAGATCAATTTTAGGTGTATACATTTTGCCCCTCTTTGAAGTTATGTGTTTACACATTGCTTCAAAGAAAAAATTGCTGCTAATGTCAACAATTTTTTTTTGATATGGCCCAGATGTTGATTTTCAAGTGATGATGGATATATTGCCCCATCAAGAGATAAATCAGGAAATTTTTGAATTTTTAAGATTTTTTGAATTTTTTGAAATTTTAATGATTTCCTAATGATTTGATGATGATTTGATGATGATTTCTTGATTTTATGATGTGTCGATGATTTATCTCCCAACATAGAAGAAAGAACCTACCATTTGATTAATTGATCCTTGATTTTTTTTTTAAATAAAACAACCGTGCACTTAATCCCATTTTAATTACCCTCTTAATAGGTAAAAAGTGAAAAAGTAACTCATTTGTGTCATTTGCATTTAAAACTTGGAGATTAGAGTGATTGAGCATTTTGAGCAAAGATGGTCATCCCCTATGAATCTCACCAATTCGAGTGTGTGCGATGTCACAACTGCCTAGTAGCATATGGACCTCCGATATGAATCCCTAGAAACCCTCATTTTTAAATTTTGAATTTAATTTTCCTAAATTTTTCAAGTTTAAAATTGTTTTTTGCGTTTTAACACATACAAGCTCTGATGTTGCACATAGATTAACTATTTTAGTGCATAATTTTAGAGTTTTAGCGCATAGGGTTAGGGTAGAGTAGTAGATTGTTTAGCGCATAGAGGTCATGCTATGGTACATTGCTTTAGAGTTTTAGTGCATTAGTAAACTAGTGCATAAAGGGTAAGATTTAGTGAATAGATTAAACAGAGTAGTGCATCCCACAAATTAGTGCATAGATGACATAGATTAGCGCATCGGATTAATAAATTAGTGCATAGGATTTTTTAGCACATAGATGATATGCTCTAGCGCATTGATGAAATTTAATGGCACATCCCTGATTTTAGTGCATAGAAGCACTGTTTTAGTGCATCCATGCCAGAATTGAGGAATTTTGAGTTTTCTCCTTGTTTTCGATGTTTAATGATCGTGTCAATTGATGTTTTGATGATGTTGATAGATTAGATGATGATTGACCTCATGATAGGTGAGAATCAAGGATATACACTCACAATATTTGATTGAAATCTCAATAGATATGATTAGGTTGATTGATTGATTGACAAGATTTTTTATTTGCGATATGTTATGATGATAGGAGAGTGATTTAGGAGTCCTCATGTCTCAAGAGTACTTCCCATGGACTTGGGACCTGATTCCACATCTGGTGCAGGTTGAGAGAAATATTATTGAGAGATGCAGGTTATCATCATTGATTGACATGCCCTGAGTTAGGATTAACTGGGGAATTTGACCGCTTTGGCCAAGAGGTGGCATAGCAACCGCAACACCTTCCACTTGGCTACTAGTGATATGACCATGACACCAGAGGATGTGTACCATATTCTAAGGATTCTAACTATTGGTGATCTGGTTGTTTATGACTAGACGGAGTAGGGAGGGACAGATGCACTGAGGAGAGTTTTCAAGGATGACCAGATTTGCATATATGAGATTCCTTGGCAGGATATAGTTGATGCATATGTGACACTACCATGTGTTCTTGCTGGATTCATTAGAGGATTTCTATGTCCTAATTGTAGGTCAAAGGGACTCTCAGTTGGTTGGGGCTGGACATTAGAGTAGATGATACTATAGGGTGTTGGAAAAACAAGGACAAAAAACTAAGAGGGAGGTGAATTAGTTGTCACAAAATATTCAAACTTTATTAAACTTTACTTCACTTAATCTTAGATCTAATGAATAAACATTAAAGCATAAACAATCACCACATCAGAAACACAAAAACACCAAGATTATTATGTGGAAACCCTGTTAGGGGAAAAACCATGGTGGATGTCAGTCCACAATATTATACCCTATTAAAAGTATAAAGAGGAATAATGGGAATGCACATGCATTCAAGCACACTGCCTAGAGCTCACTACTCAAATACAAGAGGGCTCACTGCCCAAGGATCTATAGGGCATTGGAATGAGAAAATAACTTTTTTACAAAATCTTGATTATAGCTCTGGTTAAGCACAAAAACACTCCTTCACACTTCGTTAAAACTTCCTCACACTTTGCTCTGCAATCGAATGATTTGAACATTATTCGCACATCTGGCACCTTTTCCCTTTTCCACCACACTCACACATATTTGGATTCACTCAAATAATTTCTTATATATCCATAGCATGGAATTACACCAACAACTTCGTCGGCCAAAAAGAAGTAAGAGAATACATAATGTTGGCCCAAATTTTGATGAGGGTGCAACCCGAGACTTAGAAAATAACCCAAAAAAAAGAGAAATTTTATTATTCAGAAAATCCAGCTTCTTACATGTAGAGGATCTCAAATCCCCAAGTTCTACAACACATACAAGTTACATATAGCTACAGAATAACCCTTTCACAATATGCGAGCTTGTCCCCCAAAAAGTTACCCAAAAATTAGAAACCTGCCCATAACTAGAGCTCCTCTTTAGTTTGGAGCCAAAACAACATTCAAATTTGAGTTTAGGTAGTTTGGCGCTGAAAATTTACAACATGAAGTTCAAATTTCAAAAGAACATTTGCAATTGTATCTTCTAGAAACTGTGCCAACCTGCCAGGGCCATAACTTTTGATCCGGGACTCTAATTCGCGAACCGTTTGAACCATTGGAAAGGTCTTGAAGTCAATAATGCACTTGAAATTTGCTATGCTAATTTTAGAAAGTTTCAGGGCCATTCCAGGAACTCTAAATGCCTCAAATATAACTTGGAATATTTTTAGGTGCAAATCTGGGAAACTAAAACTGTAATATCTTTCAACCTATGAACAAAAAACAAAAACCATAAATTAGGAATTTCATTATGATGAAAAGGGTATCCAAAAATGTAAAAACATCTAAAAATTGAGAAACTTGAAATTTAACTATTTTTGGGTGATGCAAGATTGCCCTTACACCACTGGATGCTCCTACATCAGACACTCAGGGTAATTTGAGAAGTGACCCTGTCACATCTCAGATGGTGGAGGAAAACCCAAATGGTCAACCTTTGCCTTAGGCAACCAGGATGAATCTTCAATAGGCCTTCCTTTCTATTTCACTAGATACTCTTCATACTGCCTGTTCCTGGTACTCCTTCCCAAATGACTATCCAGGATTTCTTCAATCTCCTCCTTTTCTAAAGTAGGTGCTAGAATCCCACACTATTCCATCGTTGGTACTTCCTCTGTGCCACCTTCATGATACTCTATCAAATTTGAAATGTTGAATCCATCTGGCAACTCTACCTCATATGCATTCCCTGAATCATGCCTCTTCAAAATTTTACAGGGACCAAACTTCTTCATCTTCAATTTGTTATATGTTCCCACTAGAAACCTTTCTTTCCTCAAGTGGACCATCACTTTATCACCAATCTGAAACTCCTTATACCTCCTCTTTTGATTTGCCTTAGCCTTATACTACATATTTATCTTGTTAATATGCTCTCTTATCTTCTCATGTATATCCTTGATGTGTTCTGCAAAATATTTGGCTTCAACACTTATTTTCTTCTCTTGGTCCATCTTCCTCAATTCTGGAGCTGTTATGGGGCTACCTCCATACACAATCTAGAATGGTGATCTACCAGTGCTTTTGTTGACAGAATTGTTGTAAGAAAACTCTGCCTGGGGTAAGATCAAGTCCCATCCCTTGGGTTTATCTCCTACCAAACATCTCAGTAGGTTTCCCAGACTCCTGTTAACAACCTCTGTCTGCCCATCTGTTTGTGGATGGTGTGCAGAACTGAACTTCAACTCTGTCTTTAGCTTCTTCCACAAGGTCCTCCAAAAGTTCCCCACAAATTTGGTGTCACGATCTGAAACAATACTCTTTGGAAGACCATGTAGCCTCACCACCTCTTTTAAGAACAAGTTAGCAATGTGGACTGCATCATGGGTCTTCTGACATGGAATGAAATGTGCCATCTTCGAAAACCTACCAACCACCACAAAGACTAAATCATTCCCTTGTTGTGTCCTTGGCAAACCAAGAACAAAGTCCATACTTATATCCTTCCATGGCCTCTCTGGTATAGGTAAGGGATGATATAAGCCTATATTCTGACTCACTCCTTTAGCCATTTGACATACCATGCAACTTTGTACAAACTTCTTCACATCCTGTGACAACTAAGGCCAATAATAATGCTCACTGATAATGGCAATGGTCTTATCTCGACCAAAATGTCCTACCATCCCTCCACTATGCTTCTCCTTTATCAGGTTCTCCCTCATGGAACTCCTCGAGATACACAATTAACTTCCCTTAAATAACATGCCATCATGGATTATGAAATCCAGCCACCTTGTCCTGTCCACTATAATAGGTTCCTTGCAAGCTTTCCAAGCCTTTACAAAATCAGGATCTTCTACATATAGTGTCTTTAGTTCATTGAACCCAACCACTTCAATCTGCATCTTTGTCATCAATGTATGCCTCCTACTTAAGGCATCTACAACCCTATTTGACTTCCCACTCCTATGTTTCAAAACAAAGGTATAACTCTACAAAAAATCTGCCCATTTCATATGCCTCTGATTTAATTTTCCCTGACTATTTAGGTACTGCAAGGCCTGATGATCAATATATAGAAAAAATTCCTTTGGCAACAAATAATGTCTCCATTTCTTTAATGCTTAAACTATTGCATAAAATTCCTGATCATATACAGAATACTTTCTCTTGGCATCATTTAACTTTTCACTGAAATAGGCAATGGGCTTACCTTCTTGGCTCAACACTGCTCTAATGGCACAACCACGGCATCACAATCCACCAAAACACCTTTGTTGAAATCTGAGGGCTAGAACAGTTGCTCTATCACCTTCCTCAGCTTCAATAGTTCAAAACTTTTTGCCACTCCAAGGTTCTACTTGAATTCCTTTCTATCCCCTTCATTGTTTCAAATGGGGTCCACAAATACTAAGTTTCTAATGAAATTTCTATAAAAACTAGCCAAACCATGGAAAGATCTCACCTTGGTAGCAGTTTCTGGGGTAGGCCATTCCAATAGCCTTCTACCTTCTTTTGGGTCCATCTTGAGACCTTCTGAGACAACAAATCCCAAGTACACTAACTCTCTCACAAACTGCACTTCTTCAAATTAATCACCAACAATTCTTCTCTTAACTTCTCAAAGGCTCTCTAATATGCATCGATGCTCATCCAATGTCTTACTAAAAATCAAAATATCATCTAAATACACAATAACAAAACTTCCCAGAAATTCTTTTAGTACCTCGTTCATGAGTTGCATGAATGTGCTCGGTGCATTGGTTAGCCCAAAAGGCATGACTAACCACTCGTACAGGCCCTCTTTGGTCTTGAAGGCAGCCTTCCATTCATCTCCCTCTCGAATCCAGATCTGGTGATATCCACTCTTCAGATCAATCTTTGAAGTACTGAGCTCCACTCAAACAATCCATCAGGTCATCCATCCATGGCAGGGGAAATCTGTACTTGATTGTTATCTTGTTTATGGCTCAAGAATTTGTACACATCCTCCACTCCCCATCCTTCTTTGGTGCTAGTACTACAGGTACTGCACATGGACTCAAACTCTCCCGTATCAAACCCTTTCTCAACTCTTGAACTTGTCTATTCAACTCCTCATTTTCTACTGGAGTCATTCTATGAGCTACCTTAATTGAAAACTGGGTCCAGGAATCAAGTCAATCTAATGACTGATCTTCCTTATTGGTGGTAAACCCTCGTGTACATTATCGTAAACAATATCTAGAAACTCATCCAACATCCTGTAAACTTCTTCTCGAACCTTCTCACTATCCTCCTCACTCTAGGAATCAATGCATAACACACATGCTCATGCTTCATACCTTCTAAAAAATTTCTTCCATCTACATAACAAATTCTAGCACTACTGCATACCTTTTCTTCGGTCTCCTTCAAGGGTTTCAACTTGTGACGAACCCCATCCTTTGTTAAGGAATAATTGTTTGCATGGCCATCATGTATAGCTCACCTATCAAACTACCACCACCTCCCCAACAACATGTGACATGCATCCATGGGGATGATATCACAGAGTACCTCATCATGGTAGCTCCCAGTCTTGAACTTTACTAGGCATTGCTCATTGACCCAAACTTTGTGGTCTTTCTGCAACTAGAAAATCTGATACGGATGCAGGTGCCTTTCCCTCTTCAGCTTCAACTTTGTGACCATCTCCTCTGATACCAGATTATCAGTGCTCCCACTATTAATAATGTCATCACAACATTTTCCTTCACACTTGCACCTTGTGGGAAATAGATTCTTCCTTTATTTCTAGTTCCTTTTCCTTAGTCACCAGGGCTCTCCTAATCACTAGGGATTCTCCCCTTTCAACATCATCTGAATGTTCAGATTGGGCCTCCTCATCTGCATACGCAACCCTTTCATGACCTTCTAGCCTTTTGTCTACCCTTCCTTTGTGTTGTGGACATTCATAGGATCGATGCCCTTCTTCACCACACTGGAAACATGTTCCTTTGAAACCACTTCTTCCACATCCTTGTCCATATTTCCCTCATCCTCTTCCTCTTTGATCACCACTATTTTGATCATGAGGGCTATAGAAGTTGTCATTCCTTTGGCTTCAACTGGTACCCACATCTTCACTTTTCTTTTCATCATCATTTTAGCTTCCTGAAGGTCTTCAATTGCCCCTTCCGCTTTGACCTCCTCATCCTTTTTGCTTGCCATAAAATCTTTTGTTTAGCTTCTCTTCCACCTTCAGAGCAAACTGATACACATCCTCAATAGTGGTCATTCTGAATAGGCTTAACTCTTCCTGAATGCTGAGTCGTAACCCATTAAGATATTGGGCTACCTTCTCCTTAATGGCCTCTGTGTGACCCATTCTGATGATTATCTTGTGAAAATATTCAGTATATTCTTTCACAGATCTAATTCCTTGCTTCAACCCTTGCAATTTCTTCAATAGATCTAACTCGTAGTCCACTGGTATGAACTGCTTCTTTAGTTTCTCTACCATGCGATCCCATCTGGTGATATTTCCTTTTCCTCTTCGATTTCCTTCCAACTAGACCTCTTTCCACCAAATACTGGCATGGCCCTTCAGCTTTATTTTCACAAACTTAACCCGATCTGGGTCCTCTATTTCCTCATACTCAAAATATTCTTCTAGCTCATTGATCCAGTCGATCAACTCTTCTGGGTTCAGACTTTCAAAATAACTGGGGACTTCTGCTCTGGGTCTTTTCCTGATCTTTGAAATGGCCCTTATTAGCCGCATTTGATCTTGATCAATTTCTTCTTCTTCCTCTTCTACATTTGAACCTTCTTCCTCTCCTTCATCCTCACTTTCCTCCCTCGGGTTTAACCCTCTTCTCAACTGCTCTTGTAACGCATCAATCTGTCTCTGGAGGGCTGCCAGTGCATCTCTTCCACCAATATTTCTACCACCTCTGGCACCACCATGCCTACCAGACATCACTCTTGGAGGATTCTTTCTTGACCTTGACCCACAACCACAGTCCTGGTGTGAACTGCCTCACGATTGGTGATTTGTCCACACACTCAAGAAAACCCGCTCTGATACCACTTGATGAGGGCGCAGCCTAAAACTTAGAAAATAATCCAAAAACAAGAGAAATTTTATTATTCAGAAAATTGAGCTTCTTACATGTAGAGGATCTCAAATCCCCAAGTTCTACAACACATGCAAGTTATAGACAGCTACAGAATAACCCTTTCGCAATATGCAAGCTTGTCCCCCAAAAAGTTACCCAAAAATTAGAAACTTGCCCATAAATAGAGCTCCCCATTAGTTTGGAGCCAAAACAACATTCAAATTTGAGTTTAGGTGGTTTGGCACTGAAAATTTACAACATGAAGTTCAAATTTCAAAAGAGCATTTGCAATTGTATCTTCTAGAAAGTGCGCCAACTTCCTAGGGCCATAACTTTTGATCCGGGACTCTGATTCACAAACCGTTTGAACCGTTGGAAAGGTCTCGAAATCAACAACACACTTAAAATTAACTATGCTGATTTTGGCAAGTTTCGGGGCCATTCCCAGAACTCTAAGTGACTCAAATCTAACTCAGAAGATTTTCAGGTGCAAATCTGGGAAATTAAAACTGCAATATCTTTCAACTCAGGAACAAAAAACAAAAATTGTAAATTGGGAATTTCATTATGATGAAAAGGGTATCCAAAAATGTAAAAATATCTAAAAACCAAGAAACTTGAAATTTAACTATTTATGGGTGATGCAAGATTGCCCTTACACCACTGGATGCTCCTGCATCAAATTTACAACTAAATCTTAAATGCAAATCAAAAACCATCGACCAATACTATGTTATGGCCCGAACCAACATCTCCAACATGAAAACACCTCAATTAATTTCACCTCAAAGATCCACAACACGATACAACCACCATGTCGGCCAAGAACATAAAAACCTGAACACACAAGAGAAAAATCACCGACCATGAGCACACTGATCAACGCAGGTGTGCAACAAAGATTGAGAATGATCTATAAACATCCACAAGCATCAAGAATCATCAGAGAGGCATCCAAAACAAATGGAATTACTAGAATCACATCAACTTCAATCAAGAACACCAACTGAAGCCATAGAAAAACTATCAAAACACAATTTTTCATAACGTGATCAAATCTTCACGTGGATCTTTGAAACTTTTAGTGGATAGACTAGATACACTCAGCAAAAAACCCTTTATTCCACAACACCTGATCATCAACGTACTGAACAAGACACCATCATGACCTTCACTGTTCCACTATCAACCTGCAACTCTTTCTTTAACAATTTTCTCAATATCCTCGACATATACTGTGTGTAAGAAAATATGTGAATTAAAGTAATCAATAACACACAAAATATACAATGTATTACATTAAGGAAATCTAAATTAACAACACAATTCCATAAAATGATTCCTTAAAGACATTCCATCTTCCTCTATTCTTAAGGATCTTGGCAATAGTGCTCTCAGATCTTCATTATGCAATGAATTATAGGGATGACACCTAAGAAATGAGTATCCATTGAACTATAATGCAGAAATTATATCTACACCTACATGATTTTGATGTTTTTGATTGATAATGGACTAAATGACATGCTGAATGGTGAATTGTTGTATACATAATGCTAATGAAATGATGCAATGATGAAATTAAACTAATGGAAATGCTATGAGAATGATTCTAAATACTATATGAAAACTAAGACACACCTAAGAATGCAGCCATGATTCTAATTTACTTGCTAAACTATTCTAAATGTTGAGTGAAAATACAAAATAAGTTCTCAAATGCTAAGATGATTTTTGCTAAGTAATTGTATGCAATGCTCTCTTATGAAAATTTGTAAATGAGCCTATATTTATATATTTCACCAAGGAATCAAGTGAGTTGGCAACAATCGATAACCAAGATTAATTTTGGAGGGATCAACAATGAGAAATGAGGAAGTTGGAGAGAAATATGGAAGTTGTCCCCTTTAATAGAACAATCTTGCCAAGTGTAGAAAGGAATAAATGGAAAGAAGAAGCTCTGTGTCTTTGATTTTGTTGAGTTTTTTGAGGGTAAATACCCATTTTAGAATTTAGGAATAATTATTTTCATGTGACACATGGTGAGATGGAAGATGATGTGGAAGGAGGTTAGAAGAATATGGAGAAATGTGAAAAAAATTGAATTAATAATTCAAATTTAATGAAAGGGAATTAATCAAATAAAACAAATTAATTATTATTTTTTACTTAATTAAATCATGAATAAAGTGGTTTAGATAAGAGGAAATAAGAAATATGAGCTATATAAAATAACTTTGCAATTTATTTATATAGTATAGGAAATAAAGATTTTTATTAATTAAATAACCAATATTTAATTAATATTCTCCAAACCAAATTTGGATGTATGCATTTTTCCCCTCTTTGAAGTGATGTGTTTACACTTTACTTCAAATAAAAATTTACCAATGCTGCTAAAATTTCGACAATGCCCCAGGTGGCGATTTTCAGAAGATCACGAATGCATACCCCCTTAGGAGATAAATTGAGCATTTTTTGATGATATGTGAAAATTTCTATTGATTTGTGATGATGTTGATGATGAAATTCTAATTTGATGATATTCCAGAGATTTATCTCCCAATATAGAAGAAATGAGCTGCCCTTTGATTAATTGATGCCTATAAAAAATTAAAATGTCCCACCAAAATCATAGTTTTAATTACACTTATTAAGAGGTAAAAAGTGAAAAAGGATTCATTTGTGTATTTTTTGATTTTAAAAGTGTGGAGTGAGAGAGTATCCTTGAGATTTTAACGAAAATGGCGATCCCCTACAAGACACATTGATTCGAGTGGGTGTGGCGACACAATCGACCAGCAAGATACGGACCCGTGATATGAATATCAAAACTTTTCTTCTCAATTTTGAATCAATTTTCCTACCTTTTAATTTCAGAATTTAGATTTTTGAATTCTTTAAATGCATGTGAAATTTTTTGTGGTGCATAGGCTAGTTTTCTCAGTGCATCCACCTAGGGTTTTAGCGTATCTAATAGATTTAGTGGCGCATAGACTATCTATAACAATGCATCCACATTTTGGCATGTCGATAGTTTGAAATGGCGCATAGGATCATAAGGTAGCGCGTCACTTAGAAATGGCACATCAAACTTTAGTTTTGGTGCATCAACCCAAAGGAATGACACACCAGATTTGATGGCGCATCTGAGGGATTCCATGGTGCATCCAAGGAATTCTCTAGCACAATGAGACAAATGACACATTTCTAGACTATAATAGCGCATTCAACCCTTTTAGTAGTGCATCAACTCTTTTGGCACAACGGAGCACTATTATGGCACATCTAGGTTAGAATTAAATATTTTGTAGTTTTTCTCCTTGAATTTGATGATGGTTAATCATGTCAGTCAATGATTTAGTTGTTGATGAAAGATTAGATGATTTATTGATCTCATGATAGGCGAGATGCAATAATGATGATGTTGTTTTGACATCATGATAGGCGAGGATCAAAATAGATTTTTGTGATATTTGATGAAAATATCACTAGAACTGATAGGATGATTGGTTGATTGATGTGTTGATTGCAATGTTATAATGATAGGAGATGGATTTAGATAATATTTAGTCCTAGGAGAGATTCCTACAGACTTGGGAGATGATCCCGCATTTGTCACAAGACAATAGGGATATCACTAAATGATGTGGATTATCTTCACTTATTGACATGCCTTGGATTAGGATTAATTGGGGATTGTTGACTGCCCTAATAGAGAGGTGGAATAGCAACCACAACATTTTTCATCTGGCCACTGGAGAGATGACTATGATGCCAGAGGATGTCTACAGGAATTTGTGGATTCCCTTGATGGGTGACATTGTGACCTATGACCACACTAAGCAAGGAGGTACAAATTCCTTACAATGGATATTCCACGATGACTATATTGTTGGGTATGAGATGCCTTGGTAGGAGATTTTTGAGAGGTATTCCCTTTTTCTTACTGTGCTTGTGGGATTTTTCAGTGGCTTCTTATGTCTTGAAAAGAGGGCAAAGGGACACTGGAGCAAATAATTCAATTTGGGACCCGTTTTGCCTAGGGTTCATGCATGATCACATAGTTATATTATGATTTGCATCAGGTAGTTTACCTTAGAGGAGCTAGTCTATATTTTGGTGTGACCTTGTTATAGACGTGGGCTTGGGAGCATATTGTGGTGAAACATTCAGAGATAGACAGATTTTGGCTATGTGGGTGACCTTACGTCTATGGTTATGTAGGCCCACGTAGGAAAATTGGAGTATTAAAGACATGTGTTGGATGACCTAGATTTTGTTACATGGTGGCCATATGTAGATTGTAAGCAGTGGGTCAAGGATCATTTGGAGATGCCTTATTTTATGTCATCCAGGTACCTTATTGGATGAATACGCTACATTATCAAGAGATTCTTATTGCTAAGGGTACTCAGAAAGTATGACAGAGTTCAGGGGATACCACAGGGATTAGCTATGTATGTGTGGAGACAACAAGATGCGATTGAGTGGGGGCCTACCTTATCTTATGATGTTGCATGTGATGAGTATCATCATTTATAGCCAGTGATCTGGGACTACCATCCAAAGATCATTGAGGGATACATGACTGAGGAGTACTCAAAATACTTTGGTGAGCATCCATTTTCAAGGATCTTCAGGCATGATGATCTAGTGCCAATGTTAGAGGACGATGAGGACAGACCACCCAAATGGAGGAGGGGTAGAGGCGGTGGAGATGAGGAGGGAGATGGTGGGGATGGTGATGGAGGAGGTGGTGATGATGGAGGTGATGATGGAGGAGATGGTGGTAGAGGAGGGGGTACTCATCTGATATTAGATGCCAGAGTGTTTCGTAGGAGGTGATCCTTAGTGACAACAACACAACAGCAGATACATATACGGTTGCCTTCCTAGTAGCAGCAGTCACAAATCATGGGATTACATGCTCAGGTCCATACATTTTAGGGCTAGCTAACATAGGTTCAACGGCAATTACAAGCATAGAAATAGGCACTAACATAGGTACATTCACAACTCTTATAGGCCTAGGGACAGATACAAACTTTGATGACTGAGAGAGATGATTCTAGACAGCAGCTAGCACAGGTGTAGGGCTAGGGACAAGAGCAAGGTCAGGTTGTTGCATTGACTAATGAGAGAGATGCACTAAGATGATGGGCAGAGTAGGTAGGGGCCATTACTGAGAGATTGTAGTAGGCTGCGATAGCTGTCGAGTCATCGGACTATTTTTGGGAGATTCACTGCACTGTCCAGGAGGTTGAGTTTTATAGAGGGTGATATCATGAGGTGGTCCCTCCCAAGCAAGGAGAGAGCTTTACTCGATCTTGGTCTATTAGGTCATAGTCTCAAATAGTGAGTATGGGTGTCACACAACCATTTCCTGGAGATCAAAGAGATCTAGGTGCAGGTCTATTAGGTATAGGGGGAGGTGTCAATTCAAGGATGCTAGCATCGTCTAGGGGGAGCACTACCTAACTCCAATATTTTTTTTTTTTTATGATCTAGACATTTATACACTAATACTCGATGATTTACTACCATTTTTGATGATGTATTTCTTCATATTCAGATATCCTTGTACATTTCACATATTTTTGAGATATATATGCAGCGATGGTGATGGTTGATCTATGTGTTTATGTGTGTTGACCATGATGGATGCATTTAATTTCCTATTATGTATGCTATGTGATGCTTTATGATGGTGATATGGTATGCTATGAATGCAACATGTGTTATGATTCTATGATGTTTTTATGAATGATGTCCATCTGACCTATATGATGAATCTAATTATGTGAATGGAATGTGTTAATTGCTATGTTTTTTTGTACTTTTCTTATGCAGATATGTATGATGCAATAGATGAAATGGATGAATGGATGTTAATGTTAATGTAGAAATGGATGAATGGAATGATTAAATAATGATGGATAATTCTTCATGCTCTTATGGATGCATGCTATTATGATGTATGATATGCATGGTGCTCTATGTTTTTTGTATTTTCCTTATGCAAATATATGGATGCATGTATGAAATGGATGAATGGAAATTTACATATGTTGGTGTTTTGTGATGCAAGTGTATGGAAATGTATATGGATGAAAATGAGATGATCAATGCTTTGTTTTTGGATTTTTGTAATGAAAATATATGATCTAATTTAAAATGGATGATGTTCAATGATATGATAATGCATTGTTTTTGGATTTTCATAATGCAAATATATGACCTAATGAAAAATGAATGCTGAAATTATATGAGAATGTATGAATGATGTGCTAATGCTTATGCAACTAAAATGTGAATGATCTTTTTGGTAATGTCAAATGTACTCAATCTTTTAATGATAGAAATAACATCACTAGTAACATTGTACTAGCCTTGGAGAAATCTATAAATACCACTACAACACCTAATATGATTGCAACCTAAACATGCAAACCTAACAATGCAATGTTGTCGACCCAGTAATTAATTTATTGTGCTTGGTATCATCATTGAGCTTTTAAAATGTTGAAAGTGAGTACAAACATCTATGGTATATTTAGACTATGATGACTTGAGTACTACTTTCATAATGTTTCATAGTGCAAGTTAACACAAGTATCTAGGTACAATTGGATTTATATGACCTGAGTGTTCCTTGCGTAAACAAACAAGATTTAACCATTTTCCTATGCAAATCTAGAATGTCATCAGTGATACTTTGTAGAGCACGTCCCATGACGATTCACATAGTATTAATGATCAACTCACAAACAATAGACAGAAAAATATCATTCTCGACCATCGCTTCTCTAGTCTTTGACATCCTTGAGTTACTCCTGAGAAATGATAACAATCATAATGCAAATAATTTGAACATTTGTGAAAGTGATAAAACTGTGATTTAGAGTATTGTCACCAAATGAGACTTGTTTTCAGTTGATCTTGTTGCTTTTGGTTTAGATGATTGTTTTTGGTGAGTCTGGTTGATGGTCAAAGTTGTAGCTTACTTGGTTGTGTTTTTACCAAGTTTTCATACTGTTGTTTGTCTATTACTTTTAAGCTCAAAGATAGATTTTCCCCTAGTGAGTTCAGGATTTTTCCCCCAGTGGAAACAAAATAACTTATTATGGATATGTACAATGATCAACAAGCCAAGATGAGACATGATCGACACAAAAAAATATATACATGAGGCTCAAATGAAGGATTTGGATAGTGATAACAAAGAGCCAATGGTTGACACACGTTCCTATAGAGGAAGAAGCCAACCTGTCACAAATAGCGCCTACTGCCAGGTTTTCACTACTTGCTTTTATTTCACTTTTCTTTTTAGATTTTATAATTTTTTTGTATTTTCTCTTCTTCTTTTTTTTGTATTTTTTCCTTTTTTATTTTATTTTTGTCACCAAGATGCCTCTTTGCTAGGTTTTCACCAAGGTGGCCAATTTTTCAAGACATTTTTTGATGATTTTCAATTTTTTTAGGACTTTTTCTAATGTTTTTGGAATTTTTTAGGACTTTTTTTGTGCTTTTGGACTTTTTCAAGACTTTTTCTAATTTTTTTATTTTTTTAAGACTTTTTCTGATGTTTTTGGATTTTTTCAGGACTTTTTTTGATGCAGAAGATGATTCATGTGTAGAATTTCTTGAGATGGAGACTTTTCATGGGCTCTTCAAATAGGTCTCCTTCTGGCGTGGATAGTGTTAGAACTATAAAAATTTTGAAATTTTTATAGTCTTTTGCATTCAAGAGTTCTAGCATTGAGTCCTCATCATAAGCATATAAGTCCCTCTTTGTATTGTCTTGCTTATTTTCTGTCATAAAATCCATTGAATCCATCAAGTCCTTCATTTTTCATTAAAAAACCCAAATCGGAAAGACATAGTAAAAGTCTCTCCAACCTGATTTTTCACTAATATATGTTTGTTGCAGACTATCCACGGGACAATTTTCTTGTTTCAGCGACAAAAGGAGTCATTTCGACAAAGGGAGTCATTGTCAGAGTGAAGTCATAGTGAATACATTATGTTTCACTGACTGGTGCATGTGAGAGTATATCGATCAAGCTAAAGGTGTTTGGGAAAATGTCTCAGCGAACTATTTTTTCTTGCTGACAGGCATCTATGAAAATGCATATTGGCATAAGCTAGGGCATCATTGTAATGTCACAGCGAGTTCAATTTGTCTTACCGACTAGCATGCAAAGGGGTTGTTTCAGCCAGACTAATTGGTATCGACATGAACTCATAGCAAAATCATTTTTTCTTACCGATTGACTTGCAAACAAATGTCTCAGTAAGACTTATGTGCATCGGGGAAAGTCTAGGCGAAGGGGCCATTGTTTGGTCGAACTAAGTTCAATGGTATTTCAAAGCTATCGGTGAGTAGCTAAGGAGTCTTGCTGATTCAAATCTTATGCCAATGGAGAATATGCATCGCTGGAAGAAGAACTTGTCAGCTTAAGTTTCACCGAAGTATGAATATTATACTGACAAATAGCTCAGGGTGAGTTTTTCCGAATAGGAGTAATTTGGGGAGTGATTTTGGTAAGACACTTGGTGCCGGTATATGTCTTCCTGAAGGTTTTTTGTCTCGCCAAAGGTATTGTTTCATTGGTTGGGTTTATTTCTTCGGTGAGAGAACTTGGTGGACACGCTGAAATGAGAATTCATTGGTGAAAGGGTGATTTTGTCTTAGAGAATGAAAATACATTAAAAAGTACATATCGGTAAGACGCAAAGATATCTGCATAACATCTCCCCAACTTTGAAAGTCACAACGAAGTGGGTGAAATGAAGATTGCATAAGCAAGAGTACAAATTTGTCTTAGCAACCCAATGTAAATAAAGACTTTTGTTGAAATAGGATGAGGACTTAGTAGTATGTCTGCCCAGTCAGAGAACAGAGTTTTGAAAGTGGTGATGTTGATGCTAGGAAAATGGAGTACAGATCATTTTTTTCTGATGATGAGTTTATGCATTCTTCTGAGTTCAAAGAATTCTTGTACAAGTAGAAGGGGAAGGAGATAAGAGAGAATGTTGATGATATCACTTTTGGAAATGAGGAACAATTGCTGGCTCAATTGAGAAAATTTGTGGATGATGAAATGACAAATATGACTCCTAAAATAGGGAGGAAAATGTTGGAGGATTCTAGTGTCATGATATTTCTTGGCCTTGATCTAAATTTTGCATTGGTCTTTGATAGTTTCTTGAAGGGCAGTAATGTTACTCACAAGCTTGATAAGGAAAAGGTGACAGAAGTGTATACGGGCTCCAAGTATAATACTGATGAGGGATCAATGTTGATATGGGCTTTGTACCCACCCCACAGGAAATCAGTGGTACTTGATACAGAGAAGGCATTTGGCCATGTCTTGACTTTAAAGGTTGGAGAAGCTGATCATGTTGCTACTATAGATATTGGGGTAAATGTTGAAAAATTGAATAAAGCACAAATTCAACTATTGATAAAAGAAAGAGAAGTATATAAAGCAAATAATGAAAAATTGTTGAGAGAAAATGATAGACTCAAGGACTTGGTTGGTGTTTCAATGGGGACAACCAAAATGATTACTCAAGGAGAAAACTCTCAGGCAAAAGACCACTGAGTAGGGTCAAGTGCTTATTCTCAAGGAAAATATGATGCAATTACTACAATTGTCAAGAAGAGGTAGGATCATTTGACATCCTGGTTGAATAAATTGTGGGGAAGATACTCTCATACTCTTGTTGCATTGAAGGAGCACACAAGAATGGATGGATGAATCATGGAGAAATTTCATGAGTTCACTCAAAGTGATGAGGCTAGCAGTTCTGCACTTGAGGCTGCAAATCACATAATCAATCGCCATCAAAATTTCTGTGATGAATTGCAAGGGGATGAACAGGGGTTAATTGCTGCTACCAGGAAAGTTGTAATCACATTCTCTAATGATAAAGGTGAATTGAAAGAAGCCACCAGGTGGAAGAATGAATGTGAGTCAATATTGAATGAAATCTTGAAGATAGTTTCTGCAGAGGATATAGCATTGGATGAAGTGAGCAAGAAAAATGAGGAAATGATCAAGATGGAAATTACGATCTGGAATGTTGTTGGAGACGCAGACACATATGAGCACCGAGATTATTTGGACCACCTCAAAAAAACTCACTTATGGCTAAATAGAGCCTAATTATTCTCTATCTTTTGTTTTGTAATTTGTATTTTCTATTTCTGAAAGGTTTTGACCTTTCATATTCTCAATGTATAAATGTTCATTTTGAAGAAAATATGCATATATAGGTAGAATAGGATAGAGAATAGAGAATACGGTGGAACACCATGTTTCACAGGGCTGAGACTATGCTATATGTTTTGAAGCCATGGAGATACCAATGCAAATTATCTAATTTGCTGGCGTATTCTGGTGTCAATTGTTGTGTTGTGCCAATTGAAAGAATTATTTAAGTTGTCTCTAAAGTTGATGTTTCTTGGTTGTTTAAATCAACATAACAAGTTTATGTCTAGTTTATACGTATGTATTTGTCGTATCTGTGTGATTGGTTGATAGGTTCTTTCAAAGAAGGATTAAATCCTTTTAATTAATCATAGTAATCAGCGAATTTTATCTAGATCAGTAAGAAGAACTTAATAATCATAATCTTGCATGTTTATACTGGTCATAAATGAAATATGCCAAATAATTTGAATGAATCCAGAAAGAAGTTAGTTGTTTAAAGATTTCGTTTGACTCTGTATATTATATAAGGCACCGGTCTCACCATTTCCATCATTTAGTTTCATTCATACTTTTTTACATTTGTTAACTGAACATATTAGGGTTTAATTTTGAATGATGGTATACAATATATACCAAATTTGTTTTGTTTTGTCCATTTCAATGTGCCATCATGGAAAAATCATGGCATGAAGGGAAGATCAATAGTCAAGTCTGCTTCATTTGTTATAGGTACACCCGCCTAGGTCTAGCAGCACCTGGAGAGTAGAAGGTTTAATTGTTTCAAACCTTGTTCTGTTACCCTAAAACGTTGTGAAAGATTGGCAACCTTTCATGGTTAAAACCTACATTTTTGAGAGCTAAAAAATTGGTGACTCTACTGGGAATAACAAAGAATATGCACCTTAATCATAGAGTCAGAAGTCCTATATATAAACTCCGCTGGCAATATCAAGTAACAATCTTTTTCTCACTTTTAAGAAAGTGAGTGGCGACTCTAATCAAACATTGTAATATGAATGGAAGAAGATATCAATTTAGGGGAGGTCATTATGGAGCTCCTCTTGGCAATAGTAAGTGGACACATAAAGATTATAAGGCTAACAAAGGTAAAGGGAAAAGTTAGGATATGTTCCTTACAAATAAAGATAAATCATCAATACCTTTTGGTGAGAATTGTTTTGACACATGGAAAGATAATTCAACTGAAGAGCCTTATACCACGGAAGATTAGAGAAATCCTTTTTACAACCATCAAAAACATGTTGAATTTAAAGCTAGAAAATAGGCCAAGTTTGAGGGTGGACTCAAAGCTGAAAGACTCATAATTCAATATGAATTGACCAAAAAATGGAAGGTAACCATAGTGGACCTGCTAATCAGGAAATTCATCAAGAAGATTTTGAATCTTTAAGTTATGAGGAAGTCAGGGCACGGTATGAATCTCAGAGAAAGGAGAGGAAAGAGCAAGAAAAGGCCCAAATGATTCAAGCAATGAGAGAATTCAAACTACAGAAGGTTCAGAATATTCCTCACACATCTGGTTTTCCCCCAAAATATGTACCACCCCATAAACAGGGCAATCATGGTGCTGGGTACTCTGAACCACCAAGGATTCCTCACCATCAAATTGGGAATCAATATAGATAGCCAAATCATCCACCTTATGTTCCCAAACAACATCCAAATAATTATCCACCTCCTGGTCAGCATCATGTACCACAGCAAAATATGCAGTACAATAATCCTATGTACTAATATCAGCACCCACCTAATCCTCCTCCTTATCAATAACAACCATGATTAGACAGTTTGATCTAGCAGGGTTTCAGTTATACCCTTATCCCATGGATAGTAGTTGGAGAGGTTTAGTACCCAAGTTTATAGGAAGTAATGCAATCACTGCTAAGGATCACTTAAGGAATTTCAATGCTTTCATTTAGGATTTGGATGTACCTTATGAAGATTTGCATATGAGATTATTCATGATGTTTCTTATTGAGGAAGCTAGGGATTGGTTTAATAGCCTGGCAACAACTTCTATTTATTCTCTCCAAATATTTCAGGATCAATTCCTTGAACAATTTGGAAATTTGAGTGCAGTGGACGCCGCTCTCCATGAACTAATGTGAATTCAAAAAGGTTAGAACGATTCAATCTTTGATTTTAACAAAAGATTCAATAAACTGCAAAATAGAATACCTCCCAGATCAAAGTTACCAAACTCAGTGGCATTAAGTGTTTACCTAAATGCATTTGACCCTAAAATAGGGTATGAGCTGAGAAACAGGTTCCCAAGGGACTTAGCTAAAGCACAAAAGATAGCATTAACAATTGAGAATAACAGAAAGGTTGCTGGGATAATGAGTAAGAGAGATAATTTTAGAGCTCCTCAACAAAACAATAATTATCAGTATAAGTAGGAGAACACATATAGAAATGAAAGGCCAAGGCCAAGGTTGCATGACATGCCTTATAACACAAATTGGAAGGATAGAAAACCTGTTACAGATAGGCCTCAAAGCAAAGAAACTCCTGATCCATTAAAGAAGAAGGGAACATATATGGTGAATAACAATTATTTTTGTGAGGCTTGTGATAAGCCACATTCCCCTAAATATTGTGTTATAGCCTAGAGAATGCAAGAAGGATTGATAATTGGAGATGATGGAGAAGATCATATGATCTACTTGACTTCAAATGCTTCTCACCATGT
This sequence comes from Sequoia sempervirens, assembly GCA_007258455.2. NCBI lineage: Eukaryota > Viridiplantae > Streptophyta > Pinopsida > Cupressales > Cupressaceae > Sequoia > Sequoia sempervirens. Next base: position 48,839,381 of record VDFB02026320.1, on the reverse strand, counting down.
TGAGGAGAGGTACTCATCTTCGGAAGAGGGAGGTTATGAGTATGATGTTGCAAAATGAAGGTACAATGTACATATGGCTGAGCAACATGTTTTTTCTGACTCTGAGGATGATTATGTAGAACCACAATCTATTGAGGTGTCTGCTCACAATAATGTGAGGAGACTTACTAAAGAAGAGATAGAAAAATTGACTGTTGCTGCAGTAGAAGAAGCCAAGAATAAATACTGGTTGAGGTATAGGCCAGTAAATGAGAAGGAAGGTGTCCCTAGGGGTATCTTTATGAAAGATCAGAAAGTTGCACAAGGAGTTTCAAAGAAAACTGAAAACAAACAATGTGAGGAAAGTGAACAGAATCTGGTCCAAAAGAATGTAGTAAAAGAGCTACATAGAGAAATTCCAAAAACTGATCAGTCAGGTAGAGGAGAAAAAGAAGTGAATAAAGGAGAAATATCTGAACAAAAGAAAGTGATTAAGGCAGAATGTTCTTCTTTTGATTTCACTCAAGCCTTGTCTTAGGTAAAGATGTTTCTCCCACTTCTAGAAATGATGAAAATTAAGGAGTACAAGGACAGTGCAATGCAATTGATAAGAAATGAAAGTGAAAAACATGTAAGTACTAAAAGTAAAATGGTTGCTAAAAATAAGCAGAATAAAGTAAATATCCCAGAAATATGCTTGAGTAATGTATTGACAAGTACGCCATAGGTTGATCCTTTCTTTATCACATTACTCATAAATAATAAATTATTGAGGAATTGTATGATAGATTCTAGTGCCACCATGAATATTATGCCAGTAGGAGTGATGAAACAACTAGGCATGGGGGTGGATACATATGAAGGAAAATGTTATGTAATGGATAACCGACCTATTCCTGTGGTTGGTATAATGAAATATGTAGAAGTCAAGTTAGCTGGTTATCCTCAAGTAGCTTACAATATTGATATAACATTGATAGAAACCCCTCCTCAATTCCGTATGCTTTTATCAAGGCAATGGATGACAACTATTGGTGGAAATGTCTAGTTCGATCTATCTTATGCAACCATTCCTGTAAATGGTCAAGAGGTGAAGTTGTACAGGGAACCAAGGATGAATCAGCTCATTGATTATGTGCCATAAAACCAAATTAACTATTTTTGTGATGTTGATTTTGGGAGTTTCAAAATAGAACCAGCACAACCATAATTGACTAATAGTGATCCTATGGAGAGGCATGCTACACAGAACCAAAATAGTGTGTGGAAGATGTATTTTGATGGAGCCTGTAACCAAGAAGGTAGTGGAGCTGGGATAGTATTTGTTTCACTTGAAGGTAATACATTTAAGTATTCATTTTTGTTAACCTTTGAATGCACAAATAATGTGGCAAAGTATGAAGCTTTGTTAACTAGATTGAATATAGTGGTGAAGCATAAAATAAAGTTGCTAGCTATTCTAGGAGATTTAGAGTTGGTTGTATTGCAGATTAAATCAAAGTATGCAGAAAAAAAAAGGTTAAAGCAATACATAAATGTTGTATGGGATACGATAGAGTTTCTTGATGCCTTCTCAATCGAATTGGTAGATAGATCAAAGAATATAATGGCAGATTTTCTAGCTAATATAGCATTGAAGAGAGATGATGTTACATTGGCTGAAGTGTCACAAATTGAGTTCAAGACAAGGCCTGATGTGCTTGATAATGTATATAGCTGACAAGTTTTTAATGATGACACTGATCTTTTGAAGTTCCTTCACTGTATAGACCAATATGAAGCCCAAGAGATTGACTTCAATGCTTTTGTTGAAGAAGTGGATGGGAAGAAAACAGTCTTTGGAAAAGAGATCTTGCAGCTTAAAACAAATAAGATTCCTAAAGGATTGGTGGCATTAGAGAGGGTATATGATGGAAGTGATCGGTCTTTAATGAAGCAAACACTAGTTGGAAGGGATGACATTGAAGAAATTAATTTGGGAACTGAGATGGCACCAAAGAAGGTGTACATAGGTAAAAAGATAAGTCCTGCAATTAGAAGAATGCTGATTGAATTGTTAAGAAAGTATAAACATGTATTTGTTTGGTCTTATGTAAATTTGAAAGTGTATAGAGAAGACTTGTTTCAGCATGAAATACCATTAAATCCATATGCTAAACCATTCAGACAAAAACAAAGGCCTATAAATCTAACTCTAGAACCTAAAATACAGGAGGAATTGGCGAAGCTCAGAGATGGTGGAATCATTAAGCCAATCAGACATTCAACATGGGTGTCAAATTTGGTCCCTATCAGAAAGAAAAATGGAGACATCAGATTATGTGTAGATTTCAGAAATCTAAACATAGCATCCCTTAAAGATAATTATCCTTTGCCTAACATGGAGGTCATATTGCATAAGGTGACAGGTTGCAAATTGTTGTCCATGATGGATGGATTTTCAAGGTATAATCAGGCCAAAGTTAAAGAGTCTAAGCAATACAAAACAACATTCACAACCCCTTGGGGAACATATGTTTATCTAAGGATTCCTTTTGGTCTCACTAATGCACGGGTGACTTTTCAAAGAGCCATGGATGTGGCTTTTGCTGATTTGATCAATGTTCTCATGGTGGTGTATCAGGACGATCTCACTGCTTACTCTAAGAAGGTTGAGGATCATGTTCATCATTTGGAAAAGGTATTTATAAAAGCCCTTGAATATGGTATTAGCTTAAACCCCAAGAAATGTAATTTTTCTGTCACGGATGGTAAGCTTTTGGGGCATATTGTTTCAAAGGAAGGGATTAGGATAGATCCTGAAAGGGTGGAGGCTATTGATAAGATCCCTATCCCTAAGATTGTTAAGGACATCTAGTCATTTTTTGGACAGATTAACTTTGTTAGAAAGTTTGTTTCTGACTTTGCTGAGATTTTCAAACCAATATCAAAAATGTTAAAGAAAGGAAAAAAGATAGAATGGACTGGAGAAGCTTTGGAAGCTTTTGTGTCTATAAAATGAGCCATCAAGGAGGCTCTTGTCCTTAAGTCACCTGAATTTTCAAAACCTTTCTATATCTTTTCATTTGCCTCAATGCATACTGTTGTAGCTGTCATGCTACAGAAGAATGAAGATGATCATGAGCAGCTGATATCTTTTTTCAGTAAGTCATTATAGGGTTCTGAACTAAAGTATGATATAATGGAAAAGCAAGCATTTGCACTGGTGAAAGCTGTAAAAACTTTTAGACCATATCTTGTTGGAGCAAAGGTAGTTGCTTATGTTCCTCACACAGTTGTCAAGGATATTTTGACACAGTATGAAGTAACAGGTAAAAGATGCAAATGGATCAACAAAATTCAAGAATTTGACTTAGAGATTCAAATTACCAGACTGGTCAGAGGTTAGGGTCTAGCTAAACTAATGGAAGAGGCAAATATTGAAGCAAATCATATTTGCAATATAGAAGAAGAAGATGTAATTGCAAGCATTAAGCATACTCAATGGTATACAGATATCATGTATTATCTTAAATACATGAAGTGTCTAGAGGGAATGAGTGACACCTAGAAAAGAATGCTGAAGTTGCAAGCATCTAAATATGTTTTTATGGATGGAGATTTATTTTGGAAAAACAGGGATGGTGTATTATTGTTATGTCTAGATGAATTTCAATCTAAAAATGTTTTGAGTGAAATGAACGAAGGAGTTTTTGGAGGGCATTACTCATCAAAAACAACTACTCATAAATTTTTTAGGGTAGGCTATTATTGGCCTGTTGTGCAGTTTTTGCACACACACCCCACTTGGAGTAGGGACCCTCTTTCTGGTGTCTTTTGACCTTTGGTTTTATTAGATTTATCATTTTAGGGTCTTAACATGTTGGTCTTGTTGGCTTTGACCTTGCCTTGAGGCTAGAATTGATTGAAATTGAGTTTTAAGCCAAATCCGGGTTTTCACCTGGATCTGGGATTTTCCAGCTCCGGCGGATTTTTCCGGGCCCTAGTTCCTTGTCCGTTCCTGGCTGGATTCTCCGAATCCGGGTTTCTGCTTGATCCTAGGATTTTTCGGTCCTAGTGGATTTTCCCGAACTTTGCCAAAATCTTGATCTTCGTCATTTCCCCAGTTTCTGCATTTCCGCGAAATTTGTGTTTCCACGCATCCTGGGATTTTTCAGAATTTCATTTTGAGCCCGGGTTTCTAGACTTGTCAGAAATGTCATGTCGCGCATTAATGACCGAGGTACCTTTGCTCAGGTGGGTATAAGGGCGGATTTAGGGCATTTCAAGCATCATTCTAACTTCATTGCTCACTTGATTTTGCTCTGGCGATTGGGAATTTCCATTTGAGCTTTGAGGATCGATCTTGACTCGTGTGCGTGAGGATTGCTTGGGTGCCAGTGTCTGGGTTTTCATTGCTTGGACGTGTTTACTGCGTGGTCATCTTTTCGAGCTCGAATTTCATCAGCATCGATCCATGGTATGTTATCATCGCCCTTTCGTTTGCTTGCGTGGTGATTGAGTGTTTCTGCATTGGGTGTTGTTAATTTTGGGTCGGCCCTTGCTTGATTTTGATTTCATATTTATAGAGTTGGGGTTAGATTTGTTTCTTCAGGTATTTCTATTTTCGTGCCTTGTGAGCTCTATTTATCCATTAGATGGCATGTGCATCCTTAGATGGGGTTCTGGGTTAGATTATTTGTTTTCTTAAGTACAAGATCTGCCATATTCTGCGAGGTTAGGGTTTTCTTCGGTGTTTAGCCCAGAATGGAGATTTCGTTATGATTAAGTGATTTTGTCCCTGTATCACGCTGACCTTCCCCGTCATGTGGTGATTTGGGTGCTTTAGGTAAATCCTTGGCTAATATTTTAAACCTTAAAGTTTCCCCTGGTTTTAATGGCGGGGGTCTAGTTATTCAAATTAGGGCATCATTGTTTTAGCGTAGGGATTCGTCCTTTGAGAGCTTTTGCGAAGTTGAAATCTTTTGCGTCCTGAGTTTTGTTGATTATTGTGAGTTTCGAAACCATTAGAGCTCAGGTAGAGGAGATTTCATGATCATTTGGCTTTTTGGTTCGCGTTTCATCATTTTTCGGGTTTCTGAGGTCCTCGCGGAATTTCGCTGCTTTTGGATTTTCCCGGTTTGGGCTTATTCCACGGGCTGGGGTTATTACTGGAACATTTTAAGTTGTCCGCGAAAATCTGTTCCATCCGGATTTTTTCGGATTTCCTATCTGGCTGTGTCCTTTTTGATGTTTCGATGATAGGACTAATGGAATGATTGTTAAATGTTTATTTCTTGTTGCCAATGAGTGAATTCCATGATTATCTTTTGATTTTTCATCTGTACTAACGATCCATTTGAGTAATGATGCTTTGGCGATAGGAATCCGTCTGGGTCAGATTTCTTCGAAATTCTGCCCCGACTGGATTTTCCCGGATTGCAATATTTTCCCGGACTGCTTTGTTTTTCTGGATCTTCAAAGGATTAGTAGTTGTGATGAATTTTAATGGCTTTATATAATATTATGCTAATCTTTGGGTTGGAATATGCCTAATAATTGAACACTAATGGTGTCTTTTGTGAGTGCAGGCCGAATCAAGCAAGGCTGAGGTTGGGAGATCTAAGGGTGGCACAGGAGGGTCATCCATCTCTGAGGTAGAATGGTTACGACTAGATATGAAGGGTCAGCTTCCCGAGAGCAAGGTGTCTTTTGTGTGGGCTGAAGTATCTGATACCAATGTTGGGGCCTGGAAATATGAGGAGTTCAAGCAAAGGACGGCAGAGAAGGATCTGTCAGCTCTGAGGTAGGGAATGATAAAATTCGGACTAGTGCATGTGGCAGGCTTCCCTCCGGCGGTCAAGTGTTATGAGCTAATTCTTGAGTGCGCCAAATAGTATGATTTTGATACACAGAGGGTGGTTAGTACCGAGGGAAGAGTTCTGGAAAACTTTAGTCTTGTCTTCATTGCACAAGCTTTCAGCATATCGGATCTACCTTCAGTATGTGCTTTGAATATAGATACTGCCAAAACATATCATGAGAATGAACCCATCAAGGCTCAACAGATGATTAACTCCTGGTTAGAGAAGCCAAAATCCCATCATTCCAAGTTGCCCAAACAGTTGCATAGGGTTAAGTTCAGATCAGATGTATATGATGCCATCACATTTCTGAGCAGGGTGGCAGGATTGAAAAGTGCAGGGGTGTTGGAAAGTTGGATGGTCCATGTGATCACCAAAATTGGACAAGGGACCAATTATCACTGAGCAGGGCTCATCAGTACAGAAATTGACAAGCAATTGAGGAATTTCCTGGAGACAAAGAAGTTCACTATGTGCTCGTATATAATGTATGTGTTGGCCATCTCTTACCCATATAAGGGTATGAATCCGAGGGGGACACTTGGGCAGGATATCATTTATGAGGTCTATCCGGAGTTGCATCTTGGGTATAAAGATTACAGAAGGCCCAACGATGCATTCACGATGCATATCACCCAGACGCTACAGAATGCTGAGCACATGAGGTTGTCCGACAGAGCCAAGGGGCTTATAAAGAACTACGGAGCCTGGTTCATCCAGTTCCCCACCTTCACCTACCTCAGAATTGATGGATGCTCAGTTGCTCCATACAGGTTGCCTCGGTATCCCACTGACCACATTGTTTTGTTAGAAGTTGTGAGGAAAATTTGTGAATTTGATGTCGTGGTAAAGAGAGAGAAGCACAAGACAGGCTTTGGTGGAGACTTCCCTCTTGGGATCGGTGTGGCAGAAATGTGCCCTTCTATCCAATCAGCCCACACTGCAGGTGAAGAACTGGTGGCATACGGTTTCTCCTTTGATTCAAAAAGGATGAATTTTGACATAACTAGAGAAGCACAAAAGAAAGCTACTAGGGAATACAGGCATAAGGATGACCTAGAGGATTATTGGGTCAATATCAAAGATGACCTTGAGGCCAGGAAAAAGAGATACTCTAGGCTTCCTGTAGGGGAAATTAGGCAGTATAATGTTAAGTTGATTCCGGATCAACTGGATGATGACGGAAACCTGGTTCAGGACCACGCCTATGAGGCTGTAAAGGACAAGTCAGTCGGGGATATCGATTGGAATGAGAATGAAGTTACAGAGTTGGAAGACTTGATGGCTCCTATCATGAAATTCACCTCATCTTGGATAAAACATAAAATTTGGGAATTGGAAAGTGAAAAGGTAACTTGTACTTTTGAATTAATGGGGAATCTCAATCCCATGTCTACCTCGGAAGAATCCGAGGAAGATGACCCCAAAGGGAAAGCTGTAAAAACCTCACCGTTCAAGATAAAGGTCAGAGGTCCTAAGGAGGGTGAGCCTGAAGCGAAAAGGAAACCAAAAGGAAAAAGGAGATGGAAGACTCTGACAATTAGCAAGTCCTCTGATGAGGAGGAAATGGAAAAAGCAGAAGAGGAGGATGCTCCTCCACCACCGAAGAAGACAAGAACAACAAGGCCTGCAAAGAAGAAAGGTCAGGGTGCTCCGAGTGATGAGCCTTCAATTGTTGATGTGGAAAGTTTGGGAGGGGAGAAAGCTAAGGTCTACACAAGGAGATCCAGGACTCCCTCTCCAAAGGACAATGTGCCTAAGATAGATCCTCCGCCAAAAGTACCAACCGCAGAATCATCCAAGCCTGTTTCTCCTCCACCGAGCACACATGAAGAGGAAATTCTGGAGGAACATGAAACTAGCAGAGAGGCAGAGTCCTTCAAGGAGGGGAGTCTCTTTGGTGAGGCAGCGTAACTCGAAGCAGAGGAGGTTGAGAAGCTTTCTTCTCCCCCGGTGCAGTATGAAGACTCTCCGGAGAATGGCCGGAGTAGCGGATCCCCTGAACAGAAAGAAAATATCCCTGCTAATATCCCATCACCAGAGCAACCAGAGGTGAAGCTTAAAGAAGGTGACCAGGGTGAGCAGCTGCTTGAAAAGGAAGAAGACAAAATAACTACACAGGAAGAGGAAAAGGTGGCGGAGCAGCCAGAGGATACCAAAATAGAGGAAATCCTGGTAGACCCTATAGCCCCGGACTGGCTAGAGAGAGAGCTTGCAAGAAAGAGGCAGGTGGTTGTCGAGGATACCCCCTCAGACTAGGATGAAATGCTGTCAAAGGTCGGTAAAGGAAAGACGAAGAAGACAACTAGGGTAATCTCAAGGGTGGAAAGAGATGAAACAAATAATAGGGTTATCCATGTTGCCACCTCTGCTGCTGACAAAACAAGAGAGGAAGTCACCGGTCAAGACTACCATGTGCAGATGATTAACCTAGGGCCGACATCCATGGAACAAGATATAGAAGAGTTTGAAGGGTCCAGTGCGGTGATTGTTGACAAATTGAAGAAAGAGACCCAAACCAAGCATGAACTAAAGAAGGAAAATGAAAGGTTAAGGAAATGTTTGGAGGAGGTCATGAAACTTTTGGAGTCCCTTCACCCTTCTTCTTCTGCCACTCCTGGCTTTCTACCTAAAGAGACCATCTCCGGAATTGAGAAGTTGAAAGCCTCAGCTCAAGCTGCCATAGATTGGTTAATGAGTGTGCAAACTAAAGGAGATGATACCATCAAGGGCATTCTATCGGTAGGAAAGGATGCATTCCGGGCTAAGGAGCTGTTAGAGTATGTACTGTCCCAGGACAAGGATGACATGGACCTCTTGTTGCAGAAATCAAGAGTTATCATGGGACATGGTAAGGATCAATTGCTGGCAGATGGAATTATTCCTTCTTCCAGGTTGGATGAACCTTGGGAATGGTTTGAGGCACTGCAGATTAGGCAGAAGGCCATGAAGAATATTTTGAAAAGAAAGAAGCAGATTGATGGGGATCTCACTGTAGTATACGATGGATGCATTGCATTCTTTGAAGTGATGACCGGCAGGAGAAAGATAGCCCCGAAATACCTGAGTCTTGAGCAGCTAAAGGAGTGGTGGCATGAAGTTTATGCCCCAGATGCAGAAGGAGTTGTAACTGCCCACCAACTTGATGATGTGGCCACCTACTTAGCGGTGATGGATAAATATCTAGCCCACAGGGAAGATTGGGATAAAACTGTTGAGCGGTCCAAGGAGGAGATTGATGCTATTAAATGTTGGCTTAGGGTATTACCTTTGCCACCTGTCACCGAGCTGGATGGAACATTCTTGAGGGTGTAGGGTTCGTCTGGAAAGAAAGGATAAGGGAATTAGCAGCTAATGTTTATTTTGAGATTTGTGCTTCCCTATTATCATGGGGCATGCATTGAACAGGACTGCATTGAAGATTGTGTCAAGGCTGACCTGGATGATGGCATTTAATGTGTGCCTTAGTTTGATTTTTCTCCTTGGTTGACCTATTTTTGGCGGGTTTTATTATTTTGTAAAAATGTTTGGCTAGGCCGACATATCTTGGGATTTACTATAAATAGGCATTCTTGCCTCATTGTAAGGGTTAGACATTGGTTAGCTAAACAGTAATAGAGATAAGCAAGAGCAATAGTTAGAATTTCTTATTCTTTTCCTTGAAGCAAATATTGTATCATAACAGTTGAATTGTTGCAGCATTTTGGTGATTAATACAATTGAAGACATTGTGGTGTTCCTGGTGAAATATTTTGTGTTATTTCATCTTGCATGGTTCTTTTGTTCTATCTTTCAAATTTTTTGAAGAATTAGGGTTTAGTATTTAGAAATAAATTAGTTTCAGTTGGATGCATGATGTTTATGATTTCATATTTGGAATATTTGTAGCTATCTCTGGTCTATACTCCTAGTAATTATCTGATTGTAGTAGGCTGGAAAAGTCAACCTGGACAATATATGCAATGTGCTTAAGTTCGATTGTAGATGCAAGTCTATGATTTGAAAATTTAAATACCTTAGAAGATTGCACCGTTCTTGTAAGATTGCATTGTGGGTTGATCAAGAACTGGTTATTTGAGATAGGTCCATTCCAAATATCTGTCATTTTCATTGTTCATTCTAGGAATAGTTTAGATTTTATCATATCTTCGCACCCTTATCTTTTATTGTTTCTTTATCATTTGGTTAGACTTAGGATTAAAGATTATCATATTGCAAGATCTGATAAGTAGAAAAATATAGTTTGCTTGTAGTAAGGTCCGATTGTGATTACCAGCATTTCACATTTTATCTGAGTTGTTTATGCATTGTTATGACCTAACACCCGAGAGACCTTAGGGTGATTTTCAGTAATTTATTGTTGAAGATTACCTTTCAAGAGAGATAGGATATCGTATTCTGTCTGAGTTGTTGCTGTGCAAAAAAAACCATCAACAGATTGGCAGTAGAAGGAGGGCCTGAATGAGCAGACTGGATCGCTTTTTGAATGCCATCTCTCCAGAGAGATATAGGAGAAATACGAGATCTACCATAGGAGAGGAAGATTTAGAAGAGCTATAGTTCCCCACTAGGTTAAGAAGGATTCGAGAAGGGGGAGAACCATCATCACCCATCCCTTCACCAGCATCATCCACATCTTCACATCCTGAAGTTGAGGCTATACCCATTCCTGAGGCCGTTCCTGTTCAACAACCTCAGCCTGTCAATAATCAACCACCACCGCCACCCCCACTCTTACCAATGGCTTTCCTTGCCAACAATCGATCCCCTTTGTCTTTCAATGCTTACAATGTAATGCCCAAAAACCCTGAGCATTTCTGTTCAAAATTCCATGTTACTGACCCGAATAGGACTGCAGAAGAGCACTTAAGGATTTTCCAAACCTGCCTCAAGGACAAAGGGATTGTTCATGAGGACGTCGCCTGTAGGTTGTTTCCTTATTCACTAGGAGAAGAGGCCTTTTACTGGTACAACCATCTCCCTACTGGTTCGATTCTTAATTGGAATGACTTTGAAAAGGCCTTTCTACAGAAATTTAGAATACCCATCAGTGTTAATGAGTTATACTTGTAATTCATCAAGGTTAAGAGAGAGGTTAATGAACCCATATCCAATTTCTATAATGGATTCCATCGTGCATTTACTAGACTTCAAGACTCATATGTTTTAGATGATGATACAGCCCTGAGAGTCTATTATGAAGCTCTGGATAGCCTAACATCAACCTTTTTGAAATGGAGACCCAACCCTCTAGGTACCCTAACTGATGCTTACACAGAGGCTGTTAAGCTCAGTACAGATCTAAGACAACACCTAACTGGGCCATTACCTTCTCTAGGACCAGTTGCACACCCCAACCAAATTCAGGCAGTAAATCAGGCTCTCACCAATCATACCCCAATCATGAATCCAGTTCCTCAATTACCTATGGTACCACACCCTAGTCACCCCATGAGCCAGATCTCTCCTATGGAAAACTTCCCTCAACAGCAAGTTAATCAGCCTATGTACCAGTCCCAACCGAATAGCTTCCCTGCTTATCTGCAGAATTCTGAGGTGTTGCATCAGTCTTTGGGATCTGCCACAATGCCTGTTCCTCCTCAGAGTAACCCGAATCAGCTTCCTTATCAAGATCCAAATAGGGAGAGGATTGATGAAATGGCTAAACAAATAAAAAAGCTAAATCTAGAGGTGACTTACTTAAGAAATCAAAACAGCCAACTGCAAGCTGCCCAGAAGGGTATGCAATCTAATCAGAACAGAGAGTTTTCACAAGGGCAGAATTTTGACAGGGGACAGCGTAATGACAAAGGATTCTATAATGATAGGGGATATAACCAAGATAGGGGTTACAACAATGATAGAGGTTTCAATAACGATAGAAAGCAGAATTTTGATAGAGGCCAAGGAAGTGGATCAGGAGTTGATAAAAGGCCATCGCAAGGATAAAATAGAGCTTGGAATACAGGGCCCAATAATGGAGGAGTTCCCACCCCATCAGATCAACCTACTAATCAGATTGTCAATCAATATGCAAACTAGCCAGTCAGTCAAGACAAACCTCCTACTGGTGTATATTTGGCTGAAGCGGCCCTATCAGGATGGTGCAGGCTCCATAAAAAAAGTCAGCATTTAGAATTGGAATGTCCAGAATTCCAAACTGCTGCCTCTATTTTTTAGTAGGAGGTAGAGAACAATGTGAATGGATAGGAGATTGTTCCTTCCAAATCCTATGATTCTTCTGTGCTGGTATTAAATCATGCTCCTTTTCCAGCCAACAAGGAAAATGTACCAGAAGAATCTGATTCCCAGGAAGTTGAAACAGATCAGATTTGTAATGGAGATGAAGTAGCTCAGTTGTTTAATGAAGATACGATGAATGACAATGGCCCCCTTGATCAGAAGGAAGCTTATGTTGAAGAAGTACAGATGTTTAAGAGATAAGGATTGAGAGATATGCCTCATAGACGTCCACAGCCTGGAGGACCTTTCATCACTTCCATTCCTCCTAACAACTTCAGTACTCCTCCAGATCCTAATGCTAGTAACAACCCGTCTTATCCACATGTCTCTAAGCAGTATCTCTCAAAGGAGAGACAGGCTCAAACTGACTCACAGAAGGAGAAGGCTATCCAAGCTGGCAAAGATAAGGTGGAAGAACCATCTAAGGAAATCTCTACATATATGAGTGAGGAGCAGATGGCTTCATATGTTGCAGAGGAGTTCAAGAAACTAAAGGTAAATCTTTTTTCATTTGAGTTGTTGAGGTTCCCTGCAATTAGGAAGGCTGTCTTAGGTACCTATGATGCAAATTCAAAGTTATTGGATAAGTCTTCTGGTGAGCATGTCGGCCAGACTTCCAGTTCCTAGCTTGTGAGGACATAGAATCAAGCTCACAATCGGACTGACTTGCCTCCTGGAGATAAAGGGAAAGATAAGACTCAAGTGGCCCAAGTAGATACTCAGCCCACATTGTTCCAAGAAAAAATAGAAACCCCACCATTTCTGATCTTTGTCCGAATATTCGGTAAGAATTTGCATAACTACTTGTTAGATTCGGTGCTTCCACCAACGTGATGCCATTCAGAGTTTGTAGAGCCCTAGGAATCACACCTGCTGACTCTCAGAAGAAGGTGACTTATTTGGACAGAACTGAAGTAAGTGTGGTTGGAGAACTTAACATGATTCACATGCAAATAGCTTTAGATCCCAGAATTCAACAGGTTATCAATATTCAGGTAGCTGATATTCCTGATGCATATGGTTTGATTCTAGGGAGGGATTTTACCAAGGCTCTAAATGGGTATGTGTCTACTGACCACTCTCATATGTGGCTTCCATGGAAAGGAGTGCCTAATCAGATCAGAATTGAGAGGGAGTCTAGAATGAAGTACATGATAACGGAATACCAAAAGACTTCAGCAGAAGTCCTCATATCAGAAGCTAGAATAGGAAATTACATGCTATCAACTCAATATGAAGAGTCAGACTCAGAGGAAGTGTTGATGCTACACTCGATGCCTATGGATGTTGAGATAGGATCAAGCCACGCTGAAGTCTTGACAGAATCATTTCACGAAGAAGAAGAACCTGAAGACAGACAGATCAGCCTATTAGGCAGTTTCCAGGAGTTCATCAAACAGTGTACGGAGAATCAAGCTCACCTAGAAAGAAGGACAAGCTTTAAGGAATTACTCTTACCAAATTGGTGTAGAGTCCATAATGCTTCCCATTCAGAGTTGGAATGTTGTTTGTGCCAGACAGCAATAGAACAAGTGCAGAAATGTCTAAGTCCAGCTCAGGTTGTGAAGGAAAAGATGGATAATCCGCAAGAAAAATATCAAGAAGAACCTCCTGTAGCAACTGAAGAGTCTTCCAATACTGGGAAGCTAAAAGATATGACAAAGAAAAATAACCCTACAAAATGTTGGACTCTCAAATTTGATGGATCCAAATCCAAGCATGGAGCTGGAGCAGGGTTTGAGCTGATCAGTCCAAAAGGTAAAAACTTCTTTGCAGCCCATAGACTCCAATTTCATTGCACAAATAATGTAGCATAGTATGAAGCATTAATTCATGGACTTCTCATGTCCCTTAAGAAAAAGGTTAAGATTCTGCAAGTTTTTGGAGATTTAGAGTTAGTAGTCAAACAAGTGAGAAAGCAGTATTCATGCCATGATAGGAGAATGACCAACTACAGACATAGAGTGTGGGACCTCATTGAGGGATTTGACGCTTTTAATATCCAACTGATCCCACGGAAGAGGAATCAAATACTGATTCTCTGGCTCAAGCAGCTAGCACTCTGCAGCCTCTATCTCTGTCAGGATTGAAGAAGTTTACTGTTGAATTAACTCCTGTACCATCAGTCCCAGACAATGTGACTAACTTTCAGGTGTTTGAGGATGATAAACATATTCTTGACTTCATCACAAATACAGATGTTTTTGCTTCACAGATCATTGATGAAACAGAACCTCAGGAAGCAGAATTGGATCTAGAAGGTGTACTGAATCTGAAGTCTAATACTATTCCCAGGGGAATGGTGCAGTTGGAACGAATTTCCATATGGATAAGATTAGGGGTCAGGAACAAGAGTCAAGGAAGGAGTCCATCAGTGGACAGTGTGACACTCACAATGTGGGAACTGAGGATAATATTAAGAATATTTTCATTGGCAAGGTATGCACTCCAGAAGAAAGACACGGTATAATCAAAGCCCTACACGACTTTCTAGATATAGTAGCCTGGAGTTATGAGGACTTGAAGACCTATGATACATCCATCATAACTCATACTATACCCCTGAAGCCAGATGCCAAGCCTTTCAACAGAGACAGAGACCTATCAATGCATTACTGGAACCACTAATGCAGAAGGAAGTTCAAAAATTGCTTTCCGCCAGAATCATATTTCCTATTAGGCATTCAACCTGGGTAGAAAACTTGGTTCCAGTAAGAAAAAAGAATGGAGAAATTAGGCTCTGTGTTGATTTCAAAAATCTAAACAGATCATCAAAAAAAGATAACTATCCATTTCCCTCATTGGATGAAGTGCTACAAGTGGTCAATGGTTCTCAAATGATGTCCTTTCTGGACGGTTATTCAGGATACAATCAAGTGATGGTCCAGTATGAGGACAGACACAAGACAGCTTTCACAACTAAGTGGGGTACTTTTGCCTACAAAAGGATGCCATTTGGACTCATTAATGCTGGAGCTACATTCCAAAGGCCTATGGATATTGCCTTCAAAGACATCATAGGGAAATGCATTATCATTTATATGGACGACCTAACTATTTTTTCAAAGAACAGAGGGGATCACATCTCATATTTACGCAAAGTGTTTCAGAAGTGCAGAGAATTTGGCATATCCTTGAATCCTAAGAAGTGTATTTTTGGAGTGACAGAAGGAAAACTGCTAGGACATGTCATATCAGAAAAGGGAATTGCTATAGATCCTAAGAGAGTGGAGGCCATATTGAAGATCCAGCCACCTACCAATAAAGAGGAGCTGAAGTCCTTCTTTGGTAAGATTAACTTTGTCAGAAAATTCATCACTAGGTTTGTTGAAATTGTGAAGCCATTAAATGCCATGTTGAAACAAGATGCCAAGATCGAATGGACTATAGAAGCAAAGGAGACATTTGCATAAATTAAAAGAGCCATTGTTGATGCTCCAGTGTTGGTAAGTCCTAACTACAGCAAGCCCTTTTATATCTATTCATTTGCTTCGGACCATTCGTGTGCTGGAATGCTGACACAAAAATCTGATGAGGGGAACAAGCATCCCATTGCTTTTATGAGTGCACCATTAAAGGATGTTGAGTTGAAATATCCAAGTGTTGAAAAGCAAGCATATGCCTTGGTTAGAGCAGTAAAGAAATTCAGGCATTATATCCTCAGAAATAAGGTGTATGCAATTGTCCTTGATTCTGCAGTCAAGTTACTGCTGATGCAAAATGAACTAGGTGAGCGTAGAGTTAAATGGGTAACCATGATCCAAGAGTATGACATTGAGATCCAACCCATGAAACTGGTAAGGGGGCAGGGACTCACCCAGACTATAGCAGAGATAGGCCCTGAATTGTCTGTTCAGAACTATAATGTTGAAGAGGTTTTCCCAGATGGTTGGTATGATGATTTAGTCTATTATCTGTTGAATCAACGAGCTCCAGGTCATCTTAATACAGTTCAGAGGCAAGCTCTAAGGTTAAAGAGTGACAGTTTCATGTTGAAAGGAGCTGTCCTGTACAAGAAAAATCATGAAGGTATTTATTTGAGGTGCCTTGGAAGACAGGAAGCTGAAAGAGTAATGAATGAATTTCACGAGAAGTACGGTACTGGTCATGGTTCTGAAATTGCTACTGCAAATCAGATTTTGAGGGCAGGGTATTACTGGCCTACATTGTTCAAAGACGTTCATCAACATGTACGAACCTGTCACACTTGCCAGACTGCAGTAACAAGAGAAAGGTGTGCAACACTTCCTCTCCAGTCTGTCACTGAGGTAAAACCTTTTGCTCAATGGGGTATGGATTTTATAGGCCCCATCAATCCACCATCCTCTGTGGGACACAGGTACATTCTCACAATTACTGATTACTTTACAAGATGGATTGAAGCTTTTTCTTGTAGACAATGTACATCGGATGTAGTGATTGATTTCTTAGAATCAGCCATTCTTAATCAGTTTGGATATCCTATTGTTGTTGTTTGTGATAATAGTCTTGCCTTTGCATCTCTAAAATTCTCAAACTGGGCTTTTGATTATGGCATTATTGTGAAATTTGCATCTAATTATTACCCCCAGGGAAATGGCTTAGTAGAATCCTCTAATAAGAACCTATTGACTCTCATTCGTAAGTTGTTAGAGAGGAACCCAAAAGACTGACACACCCAGCTTCGGTTCACCCTTTGGGTAGATCGTACTAGACTCAAGTCCTCTATTGGAACATCTCCCTATCACTTAGTGTATGGTCTAGAACCAGTCTTCCCTATCCAACTCAAGATCCCAACTCTATAGTTTATAAATCAGTTTTATGATGAAGGGGACAAACATGAGGCTAGGTTAACAGAATTACTGAACCTTAAGGAGAAACGAGATAATGCCCTAGAGAATTTTGCCAAACATCAGGGGGTAGTCAAGAGATGGTTTGATAGGAGGGCTAAAGTCAAAGCCTTCAGGATTTTTGACCTTGTCTTATACTGGGATAAGCCTCATGATCAGAAAGGGAACCATGGAAAGTTTGATAAACTGTGGCTTGGCCCATATTAGATTGCTGAAATACTTGGAGATAATGCCTTCCATCTAAGGACTCTCACAGGAGAGGATATCCCACTGCCTGTCAATGGGTAGTATTTGAAACATTATTTCCAGTCCTGAGTTGTTTTCAACTCCCTGCTCTGTACATAGTTAGTTTAGGGTTGCTTTGCCTGTTTGTTTGGTTAGAGTAGGTTTTCTTTGGTTTGTTTGTTTTGGTTTGCGTTGCTCTTGCTCTTGGTTCTTTCTCTTTTGGGGATCGTGGGTGCATTTGTATGGTAATGGTGACAAAGCAGGTCTAATATTCTTGGTATCTCCTTTACAAATTCTAATCATCCTTCCAAGGCACTAAGGTACGAACTCTTTATCTTATGTTACTTTTCCTTATGTTGAAACGAAGAGTTTTCTAGTCAATTTGAATGGAATATATTGAGGTCTTATATTTTTAATCCTTAATATACCTGAAGTTGTAAGAGGTCTTTATAAGGTCCGAACAGGTGAAAAATAATTTTCTGCTCTAGTGCCACTGTGGTTCTCAGCCCTGAGCGTGAACTTCACTATTCATAGATTGAAGGAAATGAGTGAAAAGAAAAGAAATATCAGAAAAATAAAAAAGAAAAAGAAAAAAAAAGGAAAAAGAGGTGAGAAAAAATATGAAAATTGAGAGGTTTGAATCCAACTTATCAGGGGGATCTAAATATCTCTACCGGGGCTATAGACGCCTGGCTGGCAGTAGAGCTATGTTTAGGAGGATCACAGCAATAACCTCGTTGGGGCTATGGACGCCTGACTAGCAGCGAGGCTCTATCTAGGTTACTTTTAGAGTAAGAATCTTTACGTAGCCTATTCATACCAAGTCTGGTTCTTGTTGCAACTGAGGGTAGGTGATGAATGCATGTGCACACACTTGGACCCTTGTATAGGAATGTTTGAATGGTTACAGATTTCTTTGTTTCAACGCGGAGGGTAGTGGCTGGATATCTGAGTTGAAACCATGAGTTCTGGGTTCTTGATTCCAGTTTGTCATCAAAATACTCAGGAGCATTTCCCCAGCAGAGTCGCCATTTGTTGTGCAGTTTTTGCACACACGCCCCACTTGGAGTAGGGACCCTCTTTCTGGTGTCTTTTGACCTTTGGTTTTATTGGATTTATCATTTTAGGGTCTTAACATGTTGGTCTTGCTGGCTTTGACCTTACCTTGAGGCTGGAATTAATTGAAATTAAGTTTTAAGACAAATCTGGGTTTTCACCTGGATCCGGGATTTTCCAACTCTGGCTGATTTTCCAGGGCCCTGGTTCCTTATCCGTTCCTAGCTGGATTCTCCGAATCCGGGTTTCTGCTTGATCCTGGGATTTTTCGGTCTTAGCGGATTTTCCTAAACTTTGCCAAAATCCCGATCTTCATCATTTCTCCGGTTTCTGCATTTCCGCGAAATCTGTGTTTCCACGCATCCTGGGATTTTCCAAAATTCTGTTTTGAGCTTGAGTTTTCGGACTTGTCAGAAATGTCATGTCGTACATTAATGACTGAGGTATCTTTGCTCAGGCGGGTATAAGGGAGGATTTAGGGCATTTCAAGCATCATTCTGACTTCGTTGCTCACTTTATTTTGCTCTAGCGATTGGGAATTTCCATTTGAGCTTTGAGGATCGATCTTGACTCATGTGTGTGAGGATTGCTTGGGTGCCAGTGTCTGAGTTTTCATTGCTTGGACGTGTTTACTGCGTGGTCATCTTTTCGAGCTCAAATTTCATCAGCATCGATCCATGGTATGTTATCATTGCCCTTTCGTTTGCTTGCGTGGTGATTGAGTGTTTCTGCATTGGGTGTTGTTAATTTTGGGTTGGCCCTTGCTTGATTTTGATTTCATATTTATAGAGTTGGGGTTAGATTTGTTTCTTCAGGTATTTCTATTTTCGTGCCTTGTGAGCTCTATTTATCCATTAGATGGCATGTGCATCCTTAGACGGGGTTCTGGGTTAGATTATTTGTTTTCTTAAGTACGAGATCTGCCATATTGTGCGAGGTTAGGGTTTTCTTCGATGTTTAGCCCAGAATGGAGATTTCGTTATGATTAAGTGATTTTGTCCCTGTATCACGCTGACCTTCCCCGTCCTGTGGTTATTTGGGTGCTTTAGGTAAATCCTTGGCTAATATTTTAAACCTTAAAGTTTCCCCTGGTTTTAATGGCGGGGGTCTGGTTATTCAAATTAGGGCATCATTGTTTTAGCGTAGGGATTCGTCCTTTGAGAGCTTTTGCGAAGTTGAAATCTTTTGCGTCCTGAGTTTTGTTGATTATTGTGAGTTTCGAAACCATTAGAGCTCAGGTAGAGGAGATTTCATGATCATTTGGCTTTTTGGTTCACGTTTCGTCATTTTTCGGGTTTCTGAGGTCCTCGCGAAATTTCGCTGCTTTTGGATTTTCCCGGTTTGGGCTTATTCCACGGGCTGGGGTTATTACTGGAACATTTTAAGTTGTCCGCGAAAATCTGTTCCATCCGGATTTTTTCGGATTTCCTATCTGGCTGTGTCCTTTTTGATGTTTCGATGATAGGACTAATGGAATGATTGTTAAATGTTTATTTCTTGTTGCCAATGAGTGGATTCCATGATTATCTTTTGATTTTTTATCCATACTAATGATCCATTTGACTAATGATGCTTTGGCGATAGGAATCCGTCTGGGTCAGATTTCTCCGAAATTCCGCCCCGACTGGATTTTCCCGGATTGCGATATTTTCCCGGACTGCTTTGTTTTTCTGGATTTTCAAAGGATTAGTAGTTGTGATGAATTTTAATGGCTTTATATAATATTATGCTAATCTTTGGGTTGGAATATGCCTAATAATTGAACACTAATGGTGTCTTTTGAGAGTGCAAGCCGAATCAAGCAAGGCTCCGGTTGGGAGATCTAAGGGTGGCACAGGAGGGTCATCCATCTCTGAGGCAGAATGGTTATGACTAGATATGAAGGGTCAGCTTCCCGAGAGCAAGGTGTCTTCTGTGTGGGCCGAAGTATCTGATACCAATGTTGGGGCCTAGAAATATGAGGAGTTCAAGGAAACGACGGCGGAGAAGGATCTGTCAGCTCTGAGGCAGGGAATGATAAAATCCAGACTAGTGCATGTGGCAGGCTTCCCTCCGGCGGTCCAGTGTTATGAGATAATTCTCAAGTGCGCTAGACAGTATGATTTTGATACACAGAGGGTGGTTAGTACCGAGGGAAGAGTTCTAGCAAACTTTAGTCTTGTCTCCATTGCACAAGCTTTCAGCATGCCGGATCTACCTTCAGTATGTGCTTTGAATATAGATACTGCCAAAACGTATTATGAGAATGAGCCCATCAAGGCTCAACAGATGATTAACTCCTGGTTAGAGAAGGCAAAATCCCATCATTCCAAGTTTCCCAAATAGTTGCACAGGGTTAAGTTCAAATCAGATGTATATGATGCCATCACATTTCTGAGCAGGCTGGCAGGATTGAAAAGTGCAGGGGTGTTGGAAAGTTGGATGGTCCATGTGATCACCAAAATTGAACAAGGGACCAATTATCACTGGGCAGGGCTCATCAGTGCAGAAATTGACAAGCAATTGAGGAATGTTCTGGAGACAAAAAAGTTCACTATGTCCTCGTATATAATGTATGTGTTGGCCATCTCTTACCCATATAAGGGTCTGAATCCGAGGGGGACACTTGGGTAGGATATCATTTATGAGGTCTATCCGGAGTTGCATCTTGGGCATAAAGATTAGAGAAGGGCCAATGATGCATTCACGATGCATATCACCCGGACGCTACAGAATGCTGAGCACATGAGGTTGTCTGACGGAGCCAAGGGGCTTATAAAGAACTATGGAGCCTGGTTCATCCAGTTCCCCACCTTCACCTACCCTAGAATTGATGGATGCCCGGTTGCTCCGTACAGGTTGCCTCAGTATCCCACTGACAACATTGTTTTGTTAAAAGTTTTGAGGCAAATTTGTGAATTTGATGTCGTGGTAAAGAGAGAGAATCACAAGATAGGCTTTGGTGGAGACTTCCCTTTTGGGATCGATGTGGCAGAAATGTGCCCTTCTATCCAATCAGCCCACACTGCAGGTGAAGAACTGGAGGCATATGGTTTCTCCTTCCATTCGAAAAGGATGAATTTTGACATAATTGGAGAAGCACAGAAGAAAGCTACTAGGGAATACAGGCATAAGGATGACCTAGAGGATTATTGGGTCAATATCAAAGATGACCTTGAGGCTAGGAAAAAGAGATACTCTAGGCTTCCTGTAGGGGCAATTAGGCAGTATAATGTTAAGTTGATTATGGATCAACTGGATGATGATGGAAACCTAGTTCAAGACCACGCCTATGAGGCTGTAAAGGATAGGTCAGTCGGGGATATCGATTGGAATGAGAATGAAGTTACAGAGTTGGAAGACTTGATGGCTCCTATAATGAAATTCACCTCATCTTGGATAAAACATAAAATTTGGGAATTGGAAAGTGCAAAGGTAACTTGTACTTTTGAATTGATGGGGAATCTCAATCCCATGTCTACCTCGGAAGAATCCGGGGAAGATGACACCAAAGGGAAAGCTGTAAAAACCTCACAATTCAAGATAAAGGTCAGAGGTCCTAAGGAGGGTGAGCCTAAAGCGAAAAGGAAACCAAAAGGAAAAAGGAGATGGAAGACTCTGACAATTAGCAAGTCTTCTGATGAGGAGGAAATGGAAAAAGCAGAAGAGGAGGATACTCCTCCACCACCGAAGAAGACAAGAACAACAAGGCCTGTAAAGAAGAAAGGTCAGGGTGCTTCGAGTGATGAGCCTCCAATTGTTGATGTGGAAAGTTCAGGAGGGGAGAAAGCTAAGGTCTACACAAGGAGATCCAGGACTCCCTCTCCAAAGGACAATGTGCCTAAGACAGATCCTCTGCCAAAGGTACCAACCGCAGAACCATCCAAGCCTATTTCTCCTCCACCGAGCGCACATGAAGAGGAAATTCTGAAGGAACATGAAACTAGCAGAGAGGCAGAGTCCTTCAAGGAGGGGACTCTCTTTGGTGAGGCAGTGGAGCTCGAAGCAGAGGAGGTTGAGAAGCTTCATTCTCCCCTGGTGCAGTATGAAGACTCTCCGGAGAATGGCCGGGGTAGCGGATCCCCTGAACAGAAAGAAAATATCCCTGCTAAGACCCCATCACCAGTGCAACCAGAGGCAGAGCTTGAAGAAGCTGACGAGGGTGAGCAACTGCTTGAAAAGGAAGAAGACAAAATAACTACAGAGGAAGAGGAAAAGGTGGCAGAGCAGCCGGAGGATACCAAAATAGAGGAAATCTAGGTAGACCCTGTAGCCCCAGACTGGCTAGAGAGAGAGCTTGCAAGAAAGAGGCAGGTGGTTGTCGAGGATACTCCCTTAGACTGGGATGAAATGCTGTCAAAAATCGGTAAAGGAAAGAACAAGAAGATAGCTAGGGTAATCTCAAGGGTGGAAAGAGATGAAACAAATAACAGGGTTATCCATGTTGCCACCCCTACTGCTGAAAAAACAAGAGAGGAAGTCATTGTTCAAGACTACCATGTGCAGAC
Organism: Sequoia sempervirens; assembly: GCA_007258455.2. NCBI lineage: Eukaryota > Viridiplantae > Streptophyta > Pinopsida > Cupressales > Cupressaceae > Sequoia > Sequoia sempervirens. Next base: position 48,816,719 of record VDFB02026320.1, on the reverse strand, counting down.
GATAAACCTAGGGCCGGCATCCATGGAACAAGATATAGAAGAGTTTGAAGGGTCCAGTGTGGTGATTGTTGACAGATTGAAGAAAGAGACCCAAACCAAGCATGAACTAAAGAAGGAAAATGAAAGGTTAAGGAAATGTTTGGAGGAGGTCATGAAACCTTTGCAGTCCCTTCACCCTTCTTCTTCTGCCACTCCTGGCTTTCTACCTAAAGAGACCATCTCCAGAATTGAGAAGTTGAAAGCCTCAGCTCAAGCTTCCATAGATTGGTTAATGAGTGTGAAAACTAAAGGAGATGATACAATCAAGGACATTCTATCAGTAGGAAAGGATGCAGTCTGGGCTAAGGAGTTGCTAGAGTATGTACTGTCCCAGGATAAGGATGACATGGACCTCTTGTTGCAGAAATCAAGAGTTATCATGGGACATGGTAAGGATCAATTGCTGGCAGATGGAATTCTTCCTTCTTCCAGGTTGGATGAACCTTGGGAATGGTTCGAGGCACTGCAGATTAGGCAGAAGGCCATGAAGAATATTTTGAAAAGAAAGAAGCAGATTGATGGGGATCTCACTGCAGTATACGATGGATGCATTGCATTCTTTGAAGTGATGACCAGCAGGAGAAAGATAGCCCCGAAATACCTGAGTCTTGAGCAGCTAAAGGAGTGGTGGCATGAAGTTTATGCCCCAGAAGCAGAAGGAGTTGTAACTGCCCACCAACTTGATGATGCGGCCACCTACTTGGCGGTGATGGATAAATATCTAGCCCACAGGGAAGATTGGGATAAAACTGTTGAGCGGTCCAAGGAGTAGATTGATGCTATTAAATGTCAGCTTAGGGTATTACCTTTGCCACCTGTCACCGAGCTGGATGGAACATTCTTGAGGGTGCAGGGTTTGTCTTGAAAGAAAGGATAAGGGAATCGACAGCTAATGCTTATCTTGATATTTGTGCTTCCCTATTATCACGGGGCATGCATTGAATGGGACTGCATTGAAGATTGTGTCAAGGCCGACCTGGATGATGGCATTTAATGTGTGCCTTAGTTTGATTTTTCTCCTTGGCTGACCTGTTTTGGGCGGGTTTTATTATTTTGTAAAAATGTTTGGCTGGGCCACTAGGAATTTTTGCCTCATTGTAAGGGTTAGACATTGGTTAGCTAAACAGTAATAGAGATAAGCAAGAGCAATAGTTAGAATTTCTTAGTCTTTTCCTTGAAGCAAATATTGTATCAGAACAGTTGAATTGTTGCAGCATTTTGGTGATTAATACAATTGAAGACATTGTGGTGTTCCTGGTGAAATCTTTTGTGTTATTTCATCTTGCATGGTTCTTTTGTTCTATCTTTCAAATTGCTTGAAGACTTAGGGTTTAGTATTCAGAAATAAATCAGTTTCAGTTGGATGCATGATGTTTATGATTTCATATTTGGAATGTTTGTAGCTATCTTTGGTCTATACTTCCAGTAATTATCTGATTGTAGTAGGCTAGAAAAGTCAACTTGGACCATATATTCAATGTGCTTAAGTTCGATTGTAGATGCAAGTCTATGATTTGAAAATTTAAATACCTTAGAAGATTGCACCATTCTTGTAAGATTGCATTGTGGGTTGATCAATAACTGGTTATTTGAGATAGGTCCATTCCAAATATCTGTCATTTACATTGTTCATTCTAGGAATAGTTTAGATTTTATCATATCTTCGCACCCTTATCTTTTGTTGTTTCTTTATCATTTGGTTAGACTTAGGATTAAAGATTGTCATATTGCAAGATTTGATAAGTAGAAAGATATAGTTTGCTTGTAGTAAGGTCCGATTGTGATTACCAGCATTTCACATTTTATCTGAGTTGTTTATGCATTGTTATAACCTAACACCCGAGAGACCTTGGGGTGATTTTTAGTAATTTATTGTTGAAGATTACCTTTCAAGAGAGATAGGATATCGTATTCTGTCTGAGTTGTTGCTGTGCAGAAAACACCATCAACATGGCCTAAGATTTTTAATGACTCTTTTGCATATGTGAGAAAATGTGAAGCTTGGTAGAAGTTCTCTAGAAAATTGAAGTATCAGGGAGCTTTTCCATTACGACCTTTATAGGCTAATGCCCATTTTTATCAATGGGAAATTGATTTCATCAGAGAGATACAAGAAAAATCAAGTGGTGGACATAGGTGGATATTGGTGGCCATTGATTATTTCACCAAGTGGGTGGAGGCCATCCCAACTAAACAAGCTACAAGTAAGGGGGTGACACAATTCTTGATGGATAATATCATTACCAGATTTGGTACGCCATTGAGGTTGATTACTGACAACGGGATGTGTTTTGGATCAGATGAATTTAGAGGCTTCTGTAGCACATATGGTATTACCATTTCATATGTAGCCCCTTATCATCCACAGGCTAATGGACAAGTAGAATCTATTAATAAGAGTCTTCTGAAGATTATAAGAAGGATGTTAGGTCAAAATAAGAAGGCTTGGGATTCAAAATTAAGATTGGTTGTATGGGCTGATAGAACTATGGTGAAAAAAGCAATTGGGAAGTCCCCATTTGAGTTAGTGTATGGAACACAGGCTAGGATGCCCTTGCAGAACTTGTTACCAATTTACAAGTTTATTCTTCAAGAAGATTTAGATATTCTTGAACCCATGGAGGAGAGAATGGAGCAGCTAGTTGAATTGGATGAAATAAGGAGAGTGGCTCAAAATCAAAACATAAAGTTGCAGACATAGATGAAATATTTATTTGACAAAAAAGAAAAGGATAGGAAATTTGGAGAAGGTGATCTAGTACAGATGTGGAATGCAAGGTGCCAGGAAAAGGGAAAACATGGGAAGTTTGAAGCCTTATGGCTAGGGCCTTTTGTGGTGATTGGAAAGAAAGGTGAAGACTCATACTATTTGCAAAATATGGCTGGTGAAGATCAGGAATTGCCTATACATGGGAAATTTCTGTAACATTTTTCCTCCTAAAAAAACATAGAGGATTAAGGGTTTCTAGTGCATGGATGACTCTTGACGATCCTCTTTGAAATTCTTTTCCATGCATAGTAGTTTAGGGAATAAAAGGAGCAGGATTTGCAAGTACATGGACAATCCTGATTTTCCTTCTTTTGAAATGATTTCTTCCATGTACAGTAGTATAGGGTCCCATTCATTGCCATTTCCATTTGTTCTAGCCTGCTCACATGTTCCATCACTTTGAGTTTGGTCTGCTCACCCAGAAATTTGAATCCTTGTAATGATCTTACTATCATTCATCCCCAGACGGAGCCACTATTAGAACTGTAAAATTTTTGAAATTTTTACAATCTTTTGCATTCAAGAGTTCCAGCATTGAGTCCTCATCATAAGCATATAAGTCCCTCTTTGTATTGTCTTGCTTATTTTTTGTCATAAAATCCATTGAATCCATCAAGTCCTTCATTTTTATTAAAAAAGCCAAGTTGGCAGGACATAGTAAAAGTCACCCCGACCTGATTTTTCACTAATATATGTTTGTTGTAGACTATCGGCAGGACAATTTTCTTGTTTCAGTGACAAAAGGAGTCATTTTAGCAAAGGAATTCATTGTTGAAGTGAAGTCATAGTGAATATATTGTGTTTTGTTGACTAGTGCATGTGAGAGTATATTATTCAAGCTAAAGGTGTTTAGGAAAATGTCTCGACGAACTATTTTTTCTTTCCGACAGGCATCTATGAAAATGTATATCGGCATAAGCTGGGGTGTCGTTGTAATGTCACAGCGAGTTCAATTTTTCTTACCGACTAGCATGAAAAGGGGTTGTTTCGGCCAGACTAATTGGTATCGGCATGAACTCATAGTGAAATCATTGTCTTACAGATTGACTTGCAAACAGTGTCTCGGTAATACCTATGTGCATCAGGGAAGGTCTAGACAAAGGGGCCATTGTTTGGCTGAACTAAGTTCAAAGGTATTTCAAAGCTATCAGTGAGTAGCTATGGAGTCTTACTAATTCAAATCTTATGCCGATGGAGAATATGCATCGTCAGGAGAAGAACTTGTCAGCATAAGTTTCACCAAAGTATGAATATTATACTGACAGATAGTTCAGGGTGAGTTTTTCCGAATAGGAATAATCTGGGGAGTGATTTCGGTAAGACACTTGGTGTCGGTATATGTCTTCCCGAAGGTTTTTTGTCTCGCCAAAGGTATTGTTTCATTGGTTGGGTTTATTTCTTTAGTGAGAGAACTTGGTGGACACACCAAAATGAGAATTCATCGGTGAAAGGGTGATTGTGTCTTAGTGAATGAAAATACATTGAAAAGTACATATCGGTAAGATGCAAAGATATCTGCATAACATCTCCCCGACTTTGAAAGTCACAGTGAAGCAGGTGAAATGAAGATTGCATTGGAAAGAGTATAAATTTTTCTTGGCAACCGAATGTAAATAAAGACTTTTGGTGAAACAGGATGAGGACTCAACAGTATGTCTGCCCAGTCAAAGAACAAAGTTTTGAAAGTGGTGATGTTGATGCTAGGCACATGGAGTACAGATCATTTTTTTTTATGATGAGTTTATACATTCTTCTGAGTTCAAAGCATTCTTGTACAAGCAGAAGGGGAAGGAGATAAGAGAGAATGTTGATGATATCACTTCTGGAAATGAGGAACAATTGCTGGCTCAATTGAGAAAATTTGTGGATGATGAAATGACAAATATGACTCCTGAAATAGGGAGGAAAATGTTGGAGGATGCTAGTGTCATGATATTTCTTGGCCTTGATCTGAATTCTACATTGGTCTTTGATAGTTTCTTGAAGGGTAGTAATGTTACTCACAAGCTTGATAAGGAAAAGGTGACAGAAGTGTATACAGGCTCCAAGTATAATATTGATGAGGGATCAATGTTGATATGGGCTTTGTACCCACCCCACAGGAAATCAGTGGTACTTGATACAGAGAAGGCATTTGGCCATGTCTTGACTTTAAAGGTTGGAGAAGTTGATCCTGTTGCTACTGCAGATATTGGGGTAAATGTTGAAAAATTGAATAAAGCACAAATTCAATATTGATAAAAGAAAGAGAAGTATATAAAGAAAATAATGAAAAATTGTTGAGAGAAAATGATATACTCAAGGACTTGGTTGGTGTTTCAATGGGGACAACCAAAATGATTACTCAAGGAGAAATCTTTCAGGAAAAAGACCACTGAGTAGGGTCAAGTGCTTATTCTCAGGGAAAATATGATGCAATTACTGCAATTGTCAAGAAGAGGTAGGATCATTTGACATCCTGGTTGAATAAATTGTGGGGAAGATACTCTCATACTCTTGCTACATTGAAGGAGCACACAATAATGGATGGATGAATCATGTAGAAATTTCATGAGTTGACTCAAAGTGATGAGGCTAGAAGTTCTACACTTGAGGCTGCAAATCATATAATCAATCACCATCAAAATTTATGTGATGAATTGCAAGGGGATGAACAGGGGTTAATTGCTGCTACTAGGAAAATTGTAATCACATTCTCTAATGATAAAGGTGAATTGAAAGAATCCACCAGGTGGAAGAATGAATGTGAGTCAATATTGAATGAAATCCTGAAGATAGTTTCTACGGAGGATACATCATTGGATGAAGTGAGCAAGCAAAATGAGGAAATGGTCAAGATGGAAATTACGATCCGGAATGTTATTGGAGATGCAAACACATATGAGCACCAAGATTATTTGGACCACCTCAACAAAAATCACTTATGGCTAAATAAAGCCTAATTATTCTCTATCTTTTGTTTTGTATTTTCTATTTTCTATTTCCGAAAGGTTTTGACCTTTCATATTCTCAATGTATAAATGTTCATTTTGAAGACAATATGCATATATAGGTAGAATAGGATAGAGAATAGAGAATATGGTGGAACACCATGTTTCACAAGGCTGAGACTATGCTGTATGTTTTGAAACCATGGAGATACCAATGAAAATTATCTAATTTGCTGGCGTATTCTGGTGTCAATTGTTGTGTTGTGCCAATTGAAATAATTATTTAAGTTGTCTCTAAAGTTGATGTTTCTTGGTTGTTTAAATCAACATAACAAGTTTATGTCTGGTTTATATGTATGTATTTGTCGTATCTGTGTGATTGGTTGATAGGTTCTTTCAAGGAAGGATTAAATCCTTTTAATTAATCATAGTAATCAGGGAATTTTATCTAGATCAGTAAGAAGAACTTAATAATCATAATCTTGCATGTTTATACTGGTTATAAATGAAATATGCCAAATAATTTGAATGAATCCAGAAAGAAGTCAGTTGTTTAAAGATTTCATTTGACTCTGTATATTATATAAGGCACCGGTCTCACCGTTTCCATCATTTAGTTTCATTCATACTTTTTTACATCTGTTAACTGAACATATTAGGGTTTAATTTTGAATGATGGTATACAATATATACCAAATTTGTTTTGTTTTGTCCGTTTCAATGTGCCATCATGGACAAATCATGGAATGAAGGGAAGATCAATAGTCAAGTCTACTTTAGTTGTTATAGGTATACCCGCGTAGGTCTAGCAGCACCTGGAGAGTAGAAGGTTTAATTGTTTCAAACCTTGTTCTGTTACCCTAAAATGTTGTGAAATCTTGGCAACCTTTCTTGGTTCAAACCTGCATTTTTGAGAGCTAACAGATAGCTAATATGCTTCTTATACATAAACTGAAACAATGACAAAGGGGCCCAACCAATTTGGCTCAAACTTTTCTTTCTTCTCCTTGTCTTGTTGGTTGCATGGGTTCTCCTTCAATACCAGGTCACCCACTTGAAATGTTCTAGGTTTGAATTTATGATTGTAACTTTTGGACATCCATTGTTGGTAGGATTTCAGGTGGTTCATTGCATGTTGGCGTAGTTCAACTAATAGTTCCAGTTCTTGTAATCTAGATACCCAATAGTCCTCATCAAAGATGATACCCTTCAATGAAACCTGGGGTGATGGTAATTCAACTTCAATGGGTACAATGGCCTCAAATACATACACCAGAGCATATGGTGTGGCTTTAGTTGGTGTGCAAATACAGTGCGATACACCCACAAAGCAAGGTTTAATTGGATGTGCCAATCACATCCAACATCATTAACCATTTTCTTCAAGATTTTTAGAATGGTTTTTTTGGAAGCCTTTGCTTGAACATCTCCCTGAGGATAGTATGGTGTAGAGAATTGATGTTGAATGTTGAACTTCTCACACAATTCTTGCACGTCTTGATTTTTGAACAGTCTTCCATTGTCCATGACAATGGATTGAGGGATACCATACTAAAAAATGATGTAATTGAGGATGAATGATGAAATTTTCTTTCCTTTGATGGTGATTAGAGGCACGAATTCAATCCACTTCGTGAAGTATTTTGTAGCTATGATGATAAACTTGTGTCCATTCGATGAAGATGGATAGATTTTACCAACAAGATTTAGTCCCCACTGATGAAAGGGCCACCACTTGGAGTAGGTACCCTCTTTTTGTGTCTTTTGACCTTTGGGTTCATTGGAACTATTATTTTGGGGTCTTGACATGTTGATCTTGCTGGCTTTGACCCCTTATTTGAGGATGGAATTGATTTAAATGAGTTTTTGGCTAAGTCCAGATTTTCACTTGAATCCGGGATTTTCCGTCTCTGGCGGATTCTCCCGGGCCCTCGTTCCTTGTCCGTTTCTGGTAGGATTCTCCAATTCTGGGTTTCTTCCTGACTTCGGGATTTTCCGGTCTTATCGGATTTTCCCAGATTCTGCAAAAATCCTGATCTTCCTGATTTCCCCGGCTTTTGCATTTCCGCAAAATTCATGTTTCCGCGCATTCTGGGATTTTCTGAAATTCTGTGTTGGGCTCGGGTTTCCAGACTTGTCAGAAGTGTCTTATCGTGCATTAATGGTTGAAGTACCTTTGCTCAGGCGGGTATAAGGTCGAATTTGGGACATTTTGAGCATCATTCTGAGTTCACCTATTCACTTGACTTGCTCTGGCGATTTAGAGTTTTCATTTGAGCTTTGAGAATCAATCTTGATTCGTTTACGAGAGGATTTCTTGAGTACTGGTGCAAGTATTTTCATTGCTTGGACGTGTTTGCCACGTGGTCGATTTTCTGAGCTCGAATTCCATTCGCTTTGATGCATGGTATGTATTCATTTCCCTTCCATTCGCTTGCATATTGATTGAAGGTTTCTTGCCTTAGGTATCGTTGGATTTGGGTCGGCCCTTGATTTGATTTTTGATTTCGTATTTATAGAGTCGGGGTCTGATCCGTTTTATTATGGAACCCTATTTTCCGTACCTTGCAAACTCCATTTGTCCGTGAGATGGCGCATTTATCCTTTAAGCAGGATTCTGGGTCGGGTTGCTTGCTTGTTTTGGGCGCCAAATGCGATATTGCGTGAAATTAGGGTTCCTTTTGGTGTTCGGCCCTGAACGAGGGTTTTATTGTGTTTGAGCGGGTTTTGCCCCGTATCATGTTAGCTTCCCCCCGTCTTATTCAGATTAGAGGGCTTTAGGTAAATCCTTAACCGATATTTTAAAACCTTAAAGCTTGTTCTGGTTTTAATGGCGAGTGGTTTGGTCATTCGGATTAGGGCATCTTCATTTTCATGTGGAAATTCATCCTTTGCATGCTTTCAAGGGGTCTAAATCCTTTGCGTTCTGAGTCTCGTTGCTCATCGTCAGTTTTTGAGGTCATTCGAGCTTGGGTGGGGAAGATCCTGTGATCATTCGAGTTCTGGTTTGCATCTTATTGTTTTTCGGGTTTCCGAGGTCGCCGCGGAATTTCCTTGCCTCCGGATTTTCCCGGTTTGGGTTTATTCCGTGGGCTGGGGTTATTTTCGGTGCGTTTTAAGCTGTCCGCGAAAATCCGTTCTATCCGGATTTTTCCGGATTTCCTGTCTGGCTTTGTTCTTTTGATATTTCGATGGTAGGATTAATGGAACGATTTTCTAACGTTTATTTCTTGTTGCCAATAAGTGAATTTAATGATTATCCTTTGATTTTCCATCTGCACTAATGATCTATATGATTAACGATGCTTTGGCAGCAGGAATCCGTCTGGGTCAGATTTCTCCAAAATTCTGCCCCGGCGGTATTTTCCCGATTTGCGTGATTTTCCCAGACTATCTAATTTCTCTGGATCTCGATGGATTAGTAATTAGCCATGGATTTTGATGGATTTACATGATTTGTGCTAACCCTTCGAACTGGAATATGAATAATAATTGGATTCTAATGGCGATTTTTGGATGTGTAGGCCGAATCAAGCAAAGCCACTGCTGGGAAGTCCAAGGGTGGTGCAGGGGCGTCTTCAATTTCGGAGAATGAAAGGTTGAGACTGGATATGAGGAGCCAGCTTCCAGAGAGTAAGATATCCTCCGTGTGGGCTGATGTATCGGATACCAATGTTGGCGCATGGCGATATGAGGAGTTCAAACAAAGAATGGCTGAGAAGGACCGGTCAGCTTTGAGGCTTGGAATGATGAACTATGGGTTAATGCACGTGGCAGGGTTCCCTCCAGCGGTTCAGTGTTATGAGCTGATCCTAGAATGTGCTAGACAGTATGACTTTGATACCCAGATGGTGGTCAGCACTGAGGGATGAGTCTTGGAAAGCTTCAGTCCGGCCTCCATTGCGCGAACCTTCAGCATGCTGAATCTTCCTTCGGTCTGTGCTTTGAACATTGACACTGCTAGGACCTATTACGAGAATGAGCTAGTCAAGGCTCAGCAGATCATTAATTCATGGTTGGAGAAGCCAAAATCTCACCATTCCAAGTTGCCCAAGCAACTGCACAGGGTAAAATTCAGGTCTGACATATATGATGCCATCACGCTGTTGAGCAGGGTAGCCGGATTGAGAACTGCAGGAGTATTAGAGAATTGGATGGTCCATGTGATCACCAAGATAAGTCAGGGGACAAACTATCACTGGGCAGGGCTCATTAGTGCGGAGATTGACAAACAGCTGAGGAATGTCCTGGAGGTGAAGAAGTTCACCATGTCTTCTTACATTATGTATGTTTTGGGCATCTCCTATCCCTACAAAGGTTTGACTCCAAGGGGAACCATTGGACAGGACATCATCTATGAGGTTTATCCGGAGCTGCATTTGGGACATAAGGATTATAGGAGGGTAAATGATGCATTCACAATGCACATTACCCGGACACTTCAAAATGCTGAGCACCTCAGATTATCCGATGGAGCTAAGGGACTAATCAAGAACTATGGAGCATGGTTTATCTAGTTCCCTACCTTCACCTACCTCCGAGTTGATGGATGTCCAGTTGCCCCTTACAGGTTGCCTCGGTATCCCACTGACCACATCGTGCTACTGGAGGTTGTAAGGAAGATTTGTGAGTTTGACGCAGTTGTTAAGAGAGAAAAGCATAAGACATGATTCAGAGGAGACTTCCCTCTTGGGATAGGTGTGGGAGAAATGTGCCCATCTATTCAATCAGCTCACACTGCAGGCGAGGAATTGGCAGCCTATGGATTCTCCTTCCATTCGAAGAGAGCGAATTTTGATATAACAGGAGAGGCCCAGAAGAGGGCCACTAGGGAATATAGGCACAAGGATGATTTAGAGGACTACTAGGTCAATATCAAGGATGACCTCGATGCAAGAAAGAAAAGGTATTCCCGGTTGCCTGTAGAGGCTATTAGGCAATACAATGTTAAGCTGATTCCAGATCAGCTTGATGATGATGCAACCACATACTTGGCAGTGGTAGATAGGTACATGGCCAGCAGGGAAGACTGGGATAAAATTGTCAAACGGTCCAAGGAAGAGATAGATTCAATTAAATATCGGCTCAGGGTTTTGCCATTGCCACCTATTGCTGAGCTGGATAGAATATTTTCGAAGGTCCAAGGGTCGCCAGTGCAGAAGAAAGATAAAGGGAGTAGTAGTTAATGCTCATTCTGAGATTTGTGCTTCCCTATTATCATAGGGCATGCATTGGACCGGACTTCCTTGGGGACTGTGCCTTGGCCAACTTGGATGATGGCATTAAATGTGTGCCTTAGTTTGTTTTCCTGGGCTGACCTGTTTTGGCAGTTTTGTTATTTTGTAAAATGTTTGGCTAGGCCGACATGTTTTTGGGCAGGAATTTGATATAAATGGGCATTCTTGCCTCGTTGTAAGAAGGGAGACATTGTTTTTAGACATTAGCAAGACAGTAATAGAGATTAGCAAGAGTTATAGTTAGAGTATTTAAAGTTTCTTGAAGCAAACACTATATTCAGAACAGTTGAATTGTTGCAGCATTTTCTGGTGATTAATACAATTGAAGACATTGTGGTTATTCTTGGTGAAATCATTTGTGTTATCTCATCTTGCATGGTTCCTTTGTTCTATCTTTTAAATTGCTTGAAGATTTAGGGTTCAGTATTCAGAAATAGATTAGTTTTAGTCGGATAAATGATGTTTGTAATTTCATATTTGGAATGTTTGTAGCTATCTCTGGTCTATACTCCCAGTAACTATCTGATTGTAGTAGGCTGGTAAAGTCAACCTGGACTGTATATTTAATGTACTTAAGTTCGATTATAGGTGCATGCCTATAATTTGAAAATCTGTATTCCTCAGAAGATTGCACCGTTCTTGTAATATTGCCTTGTGGGTCAAATAGGAATTGGTTATTCGAGATAGGTCTGTTTCAGATATATGTTATTTGCATTGTTTGTCCTCTCAGTAGTTTAGATCTTATCACTTCCTTGCATCCCTATCTTTTGTTATTTATTTATTATTCGGTTAGATTTAGGATTAAGATCATCATATTGTCAAATCTGATAAATTGAAAGATACAGTTTGCTTGTAGTAAGGTCCGATTGTGATTACCAGCATTTCACATGATTATCTGAGTTGTTTTATGCATTGTTATGACATAACGCCCGAGAGACCTTGGGGTGATTTTCAGTAATTTATTGTTGAAGATTACCTTTCAAGAGAGATAGAATATTGTATTCTGTCTGAATTGTTGCTGTGCAGAAAACACCATCAACAGATTGGCGCTAGGAGGGCCTGAATGAGCACACTGGATCGTTTCTTGAACGCCATCTCTCCAGAGAGATATAGGAGAAATACCAGATCTACCACCAGAGAAGAAGATTTAGAGGAACTTCAGTTTCCCAATAGGTCAAGAAGGACTAGAGGGAGAGGAGAATCATCATCACCTGCCCCCTCGCCAACATCATTCACATCCTCACATAGGGGAGAATCATCATTACCCATCCCTTCACCAATATCATCTATATCTTCACATCCTGAAGTTGAGGCTATACCCATCCCTGAAGCCATCCCCATCCAACAGCCTCAGCCAGTTAATAACCAACCACCACCACCACCTCCACTCTTACCAATGGCTTTCCTCACAAATAATTCGTCCCCCTTGTCTTTCAATGCTTACAATGTAATGCCCAAGAACCTTGAGCATTTCTGTTCAAAATTCCATGCTAATGACCCAAATAGGACTGCGGAAGAACACATAAGAATTTTCCAAACCTGCCTTAAAGATAGAGGAATTGTCCATGAGGATGTTTCCTGTAGGTTGTTCCCTTATTCAATAGGAAAAGAAGCCTTTTACTGTATAACCATCTCCCTGTTGGTTCGATTCAAAATTGGAGTGACCTTGAAAAGGTTTTTTTGCAGAAGTTCCAAATACCCATCAGTGCCAATGAGCTATACTTACAATTCATCAAGGTCAAGAGAGAGGTTAATGAACCCATAGCCAGTTTCAATAATAGGTTCCATCGTGCGTTCACCAGATTACAAGACCTGTATGTTTTAGATGATGGTACTGCCCTGGGGGTCTATTATGAAGCTCTGGATAGCTTGACAGCAACCTTTTTGAAATGGAGACCCAACCCTCCAGGCACCCTGGCTGATGCTTATACAGAGGCTGTCAAGCTCAGTACGGATCTGAGACAGCATTTGACTGGGCCATTACCTTCTCTGGGACCAGTTGCCCACCCCAACCAGATTCAGGCAGTAAATCAAGCTCTCACCAATCATACCCCAATCATGAATCCAATCCCTCAATTATCTATGGTACCACACCCTGGTCACCCCATGAACCAGATTTCTCCTGTGGAAAACTTCCCTCAACAATAGATTAACCAGCCTATGTACCAGTCCCAACCGAATGGCTTCCCTGCTTGCAGAATTCTAAGGTATTGCATCAGTCTTTGGGATCAGCCACGATACCGGTCCTTCCTCAAAGTAACCCAAGTCAACCTCCTTATCGAGATTCAAATAGGGAGAGGATTGATGAAATGGCTGAACAAATAAAAAAGCTAAATTTAGAGGTGACTTACTTGAGAAATCAAAACAGCCAATTGCAAGCTGCTCATAAGGGAATGCAATCTAATCAGAACATGGAGTTTTCACAAGGACAAAATTTTGACAGAGGGCAGCGTAATGACAAAGGTTTTTATAATCAGGATAGAGGTTATAATCAGGAGAGAGGTTTCAATAATGATAGAAGGCAAAACTTTGATAGAGGCCAAGGAAGTGGATTGGGATTTGATAAAAGGCCATCACAAGGACAAAATAGAACTTGGAATACAGGGCCCAATAATGGAGGAGTTCCCACCCCATTGGATCAGCCTGCCAATCAGATTGTCAATCAATCTGCGAACTAGCCAGTCAGTCAAGACAAACCTCCTACTGGTGTGTACCTGGCTGAAGCAGCCTTATCAGGGTGGTGCAGGCTCCACAAAATGAACCAACATTCGGAATTGGAATGTCCGGAGTTTCAAACTGCTGCTTCTATTTTTCAGTATGAGGTAGAGAATAATGTGAATGGACAGGAAATCATTCCTTCTAACTCATATGATTCTTCTGTGCTGGTGTTAAATCATGCTCCTTTTCCAACCAGCAAGGAAAATGTACCAGAAGAACCTGAATCCCGGGGAGAGGAAACAGATCAGATTTGTAATGGGGATGAAGTTGCTCAGTTGTTTAACGAAGGAGAGATGAATGACAATGGTCCCCTGGATCGGGATGAAGCTTATGTTGAAGAAGTACAGATGTTCCAGAGACAAGGCTTGAGGGATATGCCTCATAGATGTCCACAGCCTGGAGGACCTTTCACTACTTCTATTCCTCCCAACAATTTCAGTACTCTTCCAGATCCTAATGCCAGCAACAATCTGTCCTATCCACATGTCTCCAAGCAGTACCTATCGAAAGATAGACAAACTCAAGCGGAACCACAGAAGGAAAGGACTGTTCAAGTAAGCAAGGATAAGGCAGAGGAACCATCTAAAGAAGTCTCTACTGATATGAGTGAGGAGCAGATGGCCTCATATGTTGCCGAAGAATTCAAGAAACTAAAGGTAAACCTCTCTGCATTTGAGTTGTTAAGGTTTCCTGCAATTAGGAAGGCCGTCTTAGGTACTTATGATGTAAATTCAAAGACATTGGATAAGTCCTCTTGTGAGCATGTCAGCCAGACTTCTAGTTTTCAGTCCATGAACATACAAAATCAGACACAAAATCGGACCAACCCACCTCCTGGAGATAAGGGAAAAGAAAAAGACAGAACTCAAGTGGCCCAGGTAGATACATAGCCCACTTTGTTTCAAGGGAAAACAGAAACTCCACCATTTCTGATTTCTGTCAGAATCTTTGGTAAGAACCTTCACAATTGTCTGTTAGATTCTGGTGCTTCCACCAATGTAATGCCTCTCAGAGTTTGTAGGGCTCTAGGAATTACACCCGCTGATTCCCAGAAGAAGGTCACTCAGTTGGATAGAATCGAAGTGAGTGTGGTAGGAGAACTTAACATGATCCAGATGTAGATAGCTTCTGATCCAAGAATCCAACAGGTCATCAACATTTAGGTGGCTGACATTCTTGATGCATATGGTCTGATCTTAGGAAGGGATTTTACCAAGGCTCTGAATGGGTATGTGTCTACTGACCACTCTCACATATGGCTGCCCTGGAAAGGAGTGCCTAATCAGATAAGGATTGAGAGGGAGCCTAGAATGAAGTACATGATAACAGAATACCAAAAGACTTCGACTGAAGTTCTCATATCAGAAGCTGGAATGGGAAATTACCTGCTATCGACCCAATATGAAGAATCAGATGCAAAAGAGGTATTGATGTTGCATACGATGTGAGCTGATGTCGAAACAGGGTCCAGTTTTGTTGAAGTTTTGACAGAATCAGTTGAAGAAGAGGAAGAACCTGAGGATAGACAGATCAGCCTATTGGACAATTTCCAGGAGTTCATTAAGCAATGTATGGAGAATCAAACTCACCTGGGAAGGAAGATAAGCTTTAAGGAGTTACTCTTACCAAATTGGTGTAGAGTCCACAATGCTTCCCACTTAGAGTTGGAGTGTTGTTTGTGTCAGACAGCAGCAGAACAAGTACAGAAATGCATGAATCCAGCTCAGGCGGTTAAGGCAGATGGGCAGAATCTTCAAGAAGAGTGCAAAAGCCAGAAATTGGTGGTGACTGAGAAAGCCTCTAATACTGATAAACCAAAAGGCAGAATGAAGAAGACTGCCATTGCAGAATACTGGACTCTTAAGTTTGATGGATCTAAATCCAAGCAAGGAGCTGGGGCTGGATTTGAGTTGATTAGTCCAAAAGGTAAGAGTTTCTTTGCAGCTCATAGGCTCCAATTTCATTGCACCAATAATGTAGCAGAATATGAAGCTTTAATTCATGGACTCCTTATGGCACTCAAGAAAAAGGTTAAAGTTCTGCAAGTTTTCGGTGACTCAGAATTAGTGGTCAAACAAGTAAGAAAGAAGTATGCGTGTCACGATAGGAGAATGACCAACTATAGGCACAGAGTGTGGGACCTCATTGTGGGATTCGATGCTTTTAATATCCAATTGGTCCCAAGGAAGAAGAATCAAACTGCCGATTCTCTGGCCCAGGTAGCCAGCACTTTGCAGCCCCTATCTATGCCAGGATTGAAGAAGTTTACCGTTGAGTTAACTCCGGTGCCTTCAGTTCCTGACAATGTGACTAATTTTCAGGTGTTCGAGGATGATAAGCATATCCTGGACTTTATCACAAACACAGATGTTTTTGCTTCACAGATCATTGATGAAACATAACCCCAAGAGGCAGAATTGGATCTAGAGGGTGTATTGAATTTGAAGTCCAACACTATTCCCAGGGGAATGGTACAATTAGAGAGAATTTTCGATATGGACAAAATCTGGGATCAGGAACAAGAATCAAAAAAGGAATCTATTAGTGGACAGTGCAATACTCACAATGTGGGTACTGAAGATAATATAAAGAATATTTTCATTGGTAAGGTCTGTACTTCTGAAGAAAGATAGGGAATAATCAGAGCCCTACATGATTTTCCAGATATAGTGGCATGGGGTTATGAAGACTTGAAGACTTATGATACATCCATCATAACTCATACTATACCCTTAAAGCCGGGGGCTAAACCTTTTAGACAGAGACAGAGACCTATTAATGCACTGTTGGAACCACTCATACAGAAGGAAGTTCAAAAATTGTTGTCTGCTAGAATCATATTTCCTGTCAGGCATTCAACGTGGGTGGCAAATCTGGTTCCGGTAAGAAAGAAGAATGGTGAAATCAGGCTCTGTGTTGACTTCAGGAATCTGAACAGATCATCAGAGAAAGATAATTATCTAGTTCCCTCTCTAGACAAAGTGTTTCAAGTGGTCAATGGATCTCAGATGATGTCCTTTCTGGACGGGTATTCTGGGTATAATCAAGTGATGGTCCAGTATGAGGACAGACACAACACGGCTTTCACGACTAAGTGGGGAACCTTCGCCTACAAGAGAATGCCATTCGGGCTTATCAATGCAGGAGCCACGTTCCAACGAGCCATGGACATTGCTTTTAAGGACATCATAGGGAAGTGTATTATCATTTACATGGATGATCTGACTGTTTTCTCCAAAAATAGAGGGGATCATATTTCAGATCTGTACAAAGTGTTCCAGAAGTGCAGGGAATTCGGCATCTCCTTGAATCCCAAGAAGTGTATTTTTGGGGTTACAGAGGGCAAGTTGTTAGGACATGTGATATCAGAGAAAGGAATTGCTATAGATCCGGAGAGAGTGGAGGCCATCCTGAAAATTCAGCCACCTACTAGCAAAAAGGAGATGAAATTCTTCTTCGGTAAGATTAACTTTGTCAGGAAGTTCATCACCGGATTTGCTGAGATTGTAAAGCTGTTAAATGCTATGTTAAAACAAGATGCCAAGATCGAGTGGACTACAGAAGCAAAGGAGGCCTTTGCAGAGATTAAGAGGGCCATTGCTAACACTCCGGTATTGGTAAGTCCAGACTATAACAAACTTTTTTATATATATTCGTTCGCTTCAGACCACTCATGTGCTGGAATGCTGACACAAAAGTCTAGTGAGGGGAATGAGCATCCCATTGCTTTCATGAATGCACCATTGAAGGATGCCGAGCTAAAGTAACCGAGTGTGGAGAAGCAAGCATATGCCCTCGTGCGAGCAGTGAAGAAATTCAGGCACTATATCCTCAGAAACAAGGTGTTTGCAATTGTTCCTGATTCTGCAGTTAAGTTATTGCTGATGCAGAATGAATTAGGGGAGCGCAGAGCTAAATGGGTGACCATGTTACAGGAGTACGACATTGAGATCCAGCCCATGAAGCTAGTAAGAGGACAGGGACTCACCCAAACTATGGCAAAGATGGGCCCTGAATTGTTTGTTCATAACTATGAAGTTGAAGAAGTTTCCCCAGAGGGCTGGTATGATGATGTAGTTTATTATTTGTTGAATCAACGACCTCCAGCTCACCTTAATGCAGTCCAGAGGTGAGCCTTGAGGTTGAAAAGTGATGGTTTCATGCTAAAAGGAGTTGTCTTATACAAGAAGAATCAAGAAGGTATTTATTTGAGGTGCCTTAGGAGACAGGAAGCTGAAAGAGTAATAAATGAGTTTCATGAGAAATATGGTACTGGTCATGGTTCTGCCATTGCTATTGCGAATCAGATTTTGAGGGCAGGGTATTACTGGCCTACACTGTTCAAGGATGTTCATCATCATGTCCGGATCTATCACATTTGCCAGACTGCAGCAACAAGAGAAAGGTGTGCACCACTTTCGCTCCAGTCGGTGACTGAGGTAAAACCTTTTGCTCAATGGGGTATGGACTTCATTGGCCCCATCAATCCACCATCTTCTGCAGGACATAGGTATATTCTCACTATAACTAATTACTTTACAAGATGGACTGAAGCGTTTGCCTGTAGGCAGTGTACATCAGAGGTAGTAATTGATTTTTTAGAATCTGCTATTCTTAATCGGTTTGGATGTCCTATTGCTGTTGTGTGTGATAATGGTCCTACCTTTGCATCTTTGAAATTCTCAAACTGGGCCTTTAATCATGGTATTGTTGTAAATTTTGCATCAAATTATTATCCCCAGGGGAATGGTCTAGCTGAATCCTCTAACAAGAACCTGTTGACTGTCATCTGAAAGCTGTTAGAGAAGAACCCAAAGGACTGGCACACCCAGCTTCGATTTGCTCTTTGGGCAGATCGTACTAGGTTTAAGTCCTCCATTGGTACCTCTCCTTATCATTTAGTGTACGGTCTGGAACCAGTTTTCCCTATCCAACTTAAAATCCCAACTCTATAGTTTATCAACCAGTTTTATGATGAGGGGGATAGAAGGGAGGCTAGGTTGGCTGAATTATTGCACCTTGAGGAAAAACGAGACAATGCCCTTGAAAAGTTTGCCAAACACCAGGGGGCAGTCAAGAGGTGGTTTGACAGGAGAGCAACAGTTAAGGCTTTTAGAATTTCTAACCTTGTATTATGCTGGGATAAACCTCATGATCAGAAAGGGAGTCATGGAAAATTTGATAAATTGTGGCTGGGCTCGTATCAGATTGCCAAAATATTGGGAGATAATGCCTTCCGTCTGAGGACTCTCACGGGAAAAGAAATACCACTGCCTATCAATGGGCAGTATCTGAAACATTATTTCCATCATTGAGCTATCTTCAGCTCTTTGCCTTGTAAATAGTTAGTTTAGGTTACTTTTTTCGTTTGTTTGTTTGCTTTGGTTAGAGTAGGTTTCCCTTTTTGCTTTGCTGGTTTTGTTTGGTTAGAGTAGGGTTGCTTTGGTTTGTTTGTGTTGTTTTGCGTTTCTCTTGCTTTTGATCCTTTTTCTCCTTAAGACTGTGGGTGCATCTGTGTGGTAGGGGTGGCAAAGCAGGTCTAATGTTCTTGGTATTTCCCTTACAAACTTTGCTCATTTTTCTGGAATACCAAGGTATGAATTATTTTCCCTATGTCATTTGTCCTTGTGGTAGGGCAAAGGTTTTCCAGTCAGTCTGAATAGGAATATATTGGGGTCTTACATCTTTAATTCTTAGTATACCTGAAGTTGTAAAAAGTCCTTATAAGGTCCGGACAGGTGAAAAAAAAAATTTCTGCTCTAGTGCCACTGTGGTTCCCAGCCCTGAGTGTGGACTTCACTATTCACAGGTTGAATAAAAAAAAATAATGTATTGAAAATCATGAGATTGAAATTCAGCTTATCAGGAGGATCTGAATATCTCTACCGGGGCTATAGACGCCTGACTGGCAGTAGAGCTATGTCCAGGAGGATCACAGCGATAACCTCGTCGGGGCTATGGACGTCTGACTGGCAGCGAGGCTCTATCCAGGTTACTTTTAGAGTAAGAATCCTTACGTAGCTTGTTCATACCTAGTCTGGTTCTTTTTGCAACTAAGGGTAGACGATAAATGCATGTGCACACACTTAGACCCTGGTATAGGAATGTCTGATTAGCTGAGAATTTATGTGCTTTAACCTAGGGTGGTGGCTAGGTATTTGAGTTGAAACCATTGGTTCTGGGTTCTTGATTCTAGTTTGTCATCGAAATGCTCAAGAGCATTTCCCCAGCAGAGTCGCCATTTGTTGTGCAGTTTTTTTGCACACACGCCCCACTTGGAGTAGGGACCCTCTTTTTGTGTCTTTTGACCTTTGGGTTCATTGGAACTATTATTTTGGGGTCTTGACATGTTGGTCTTGCTGGCTTTGACCCCTTATTTGAGGATGGAATTGATTTAAATGAGTTTTTGGCTAAGTCCGGATTTTCACCTGAATCCACGATTTTCCGTCTCTGGCGGATTCTCCCGGGCCCTCATTCCTTGTCCGTTTCTGGCAGGATTCTCCGATTCCGGGTTTCTGCCTGACTTCGGGATTTTCCGGTCTTATCGGATTTTCCCAGATTCTGCCAAAATCCTGATCTTCCTGATTTCCCCGGCTTTTGCATTTACACGAAATTCATGTTTCCGCGCATTCTTGGATTTTCCAAAATTCCGTGTTGGGCTCAGGTTTCCGGACTTGTCAGAAGTGTCTTGTCGCGCATTAATGGTTGAAGTACCTTTGCTCAAGCGGATATAAGGTTGAATTTGGGACATTTTGAGCATCATTCTGAGTTCACCTATTCACTTGATTTGCTCTGGCGATTTAGAGTTTTCATTTGAGCTTTGAGAATCAATCTTGATTCGTTTACGAGAGGATTTCTTGAGTACTGGTGCCAGTATTTTCATTGCTTGGACATGTTTTCCGTGTGGTCGATTTTCTGAGCTCGAATTTCGTTCGCTTTGATCCATGGTATGTATTCATTGCCCTTCCGTTCGCTTGCATATTGATTGAAGGTTTCTTGCCTTAGGTATCGTTGGATTTGGGTCGACCCTTGATTTGATTTTTGATTTCGTATTTATAGAGTCGGGGTCTGATCCATTTTATTATGGAACCCTATTTTCCATACCTTGCGAACTCCATTTGTTCGTGAGATGGCGCATTTATCCTTTAAGCGGGATTCTGGGTCGGGTTGCTTGCTTGTTTTGGGCGCCAAATGTGATATCGCGTGAATTTAGGGTTCCCTTTAGTGTTCGGCCCTGAACGAGGGTTTTATTGTGTTTGAGTGGCTTTTGCCCCGTATCATGTTAGCTTCCCCCCATCTTATTCAAATTAGAGGGCTTTAGGTAAATCCTTAACCGATATTTTAAAACCTTAAAGCTTGTTCTGGTTTTAATGGCGGGTGGTTTGGTCATTCGGATTAGGGCATCTTCATTTTGATGTGGAAATTCATCCTTTGCGTGCTTTCGAGGGGTCTAAATCCTTTGCGTTCTGAGTCTCGTTGCTCATCGTTGGTTTTTGAGGTCATTCAAGCTCGGGTGGGGAAGATCCTGTGATCATTCGAGTTCTGGTTTGCGTCTTATTGTTTTTCGGGTTTCCGAGGTCGCCGCGGAATTTCCTTGCCTCTGGATTTTCCCAGTTTGGGTTTATTCCGTGGGCTGGGGTTATTTCCGGTGCGTTTTAAGCTGTCCGCGAAAATTTGTTCTATCCGGATTTTTCCGGATTTCCTGTCTGACTTTGTTCTTTTGATATTTCGATAGTAGGTGTTGATGGTGTTTTCTGCACAGCAACAACTCAGACATAATACAATATTCTATCTCTCTTGAAAGGTAATCTTTAACAATAAATTACTGAAAATCACCCCAAGGTCTCTCGGGTGTCAGGTCATAACAATGCATAAACAACTCAGATAATATGTGAAAATGCTGGTAATCACAAGGGGCCTTACAAATGAACAATGCTGGAAGTGACTTTTCATCAGATGCAACAATATGGTGATGCTTTCAATCTTAAAACTAACCTAGATTCAGAATAAACATCAAAAGAGATAAGGGTTTATAGAGATTCTATTCTCTAACTCTTAAGATTAACAATGCAAATGATAAACACTTGAAATGGACCAATCCCAACGAAACCAATCTCTGCTTGACCAAGATTAATCTGCAATCTTACAGAAACAGTGCAATCTTCTAAGGTTTCAAAGATTTTCAGATCATGAACATTCACCTAAGACAACCCAATTGCAGTTGAAATGAATAAATCTCCATAATTGAACCAAGCACAATGAATATAAAGGTCCAGGCTAGCTTTACAAAGTAACTAACAATCAGCTAGCTGCAAAAAGTATGGACCAGGGATTGCTGCAAACACTTCAAACATTAAATCATGAACATCATTGAATCAGATCTAAATCTAAATCTAATAACCATGACCAATTTTAAAAAAATAGAATCATAAGAACCATGCAAGATAAGTCAACAAAAAAAGATCACCAGAAAATCACAATGCCTTCAATTGTATTGAATCACCAAACTCCAGCAACAATTCCAATGTTCTGTTACATCACTTTCTCATAAATTGACTAGCTTCTACCTCTACTCTACTGCTAAATTCGCTCTCTATCAAATCTTCTCCTAATCTCTCACCCTTAAAAATAAGGCACAGATGCCATTTATAGAGAACCCCCCAAACATGTCAGCCTAATTAGATTTTACAATAATAATTGGCCTCAAAACAGGTCGGCCAGGAGAATTTCAAAATAGGAAAAGGTTTGCATTAAATGCATGAATATTATCCATGTCGGCCCACGATCTCCAGCAAGATCAGATTCACGTGCCCTCTAGAAAGTCCTCCAGCTATAGACAGTTTTGGCATGGATTCTTAGGCAGCTCCCACTTTTGAAAATTTAAATTGAACATTTCCAGATTTCCCTCTTTTGGCATGAATCCATATGAAAGTCTTCATTTTAATATTTGTTTAGTCCTGAAAAATAGATATAATCATTAATAGCCCACATGTCCAAACTAAATTTGAATAAAATCTTGACCTTTTCTAAAAAACTTACATTTTTATAAGGAAACTTTCCATTTTCAGAATTTTTTCCATTTTTGGAAATTTTATTTTCAACATCTTTTCAAGAAATTTTCATTTTCAGGAACATTTAAAAAATCCATTTTGGAAAAATAAATAAATAAATAAATAATTATTTTTGAAAAAATTTCCATTTTGGGAAATTTCAGGATTTGGGCCCCTCCGGGGAAATCAGACCAAAGGGAAAATCCGAAAAAATTTGGACCAGGCGGACTCCAGACCAATATCCGTGAAAATCCAGGTGGACAGGAATCCGGGAAAATCCAGGCGGACAGGAATCCGGACAATTCCAGCTAGACAGGATTATGGGAAATTCCAGGCAGACAGGATTATGAAAAATTCCAGGCAGACAGGATTATGGAAAATTCTAGACAGACTGGAAAATCCCAGATTTTGTTCAAAACCTAGTTTTTTCAAAGTGTAACCCGGGGAAATCACTTGGGCAAGCAAGATAAACATCTAAGGACCTCCAAAGGCAATCAAATCAAAAAAATAAAAATTAAGAGGCCAAAAGCTAGAGCAAAAAGAGGGTCCCCGCTTTCAGTGGGGCGTGTGTGCAAAACTGCACAACAAATGGTGACTCCACTGGGAAAATGCTCTAGAGCATTTTGATGATGAACAAGAATCATGAACCCAGAATCTCTGGTTTCAATCTATCTATCAGGCAAACAAATCAAAATGCAATATTAAAGAGTCAGAATCGAGGATAGACTAGACCTTCCATAAACTAAAAATCCAAGTGTGTGCAAGTGAATTCATTTCCCTCCTTAAGCTACTGAAGAAACCAAGCTCAGTCAAGTTGGGCTACGTAAAGATTCTAGCTCCAAAAGCAACCTGGATAGAGCCTCGCTGCCAGTCAGACATCCATAGCCCCGACGAGGTTATCGCTGTGGTTCTCCTGAACATAGCTCTACTGCCAGCCAGGCGTCTATAGCCCCGGTAGAGATGTTCAGATACTCCTGATAAGTTGAATTCTTTCCTCTGACTCTCAATATTTTCTCTTCTTCTTTTTTTTTTTTCTTTTGATTCTTTTTTTTTTTTTTTTTTTCACTCTTTTCATTTCAACCTGTGAACAGTGAAGTCCACACTCAGGGCTGAGAACCACAGTGGCACTGAAGCAGAAATATGATTTTTCACCCAACAAGACCTTGCAAGGACCCTACTGCAACCTTCAGATTCTTAAGATGTATGAAGGATATAAGATTTCAGAATACTTCAGATTCAAGTCAGACCAATGACCCATTCTCTTTAAATTAGACATTCAGATTGCTTGACACCAACAAAAGATCTTTGACCATTAATTCAAGACACATGACTAAATCCATCAATAAAACACTTAGAACAATCCCAGATAATAAAGAATTATTGCACAGGAAGGACACCTCCCCAACCAGAAAATAGAAAACCCAAGCCAGAGAAGCAAAACAATCAAACCGAAATCCAAAGCAAACTAAACTAGCCAAAACAGAAGCAAGGAAAAGCCATCTAAACTAAAGCAATCTATCCTAAAGAAAACAAAACAGAAGGAAGTAAAAGAAAAGCAGACCAAGCTGCATTTATTCATATCAACACTATGTACAGACAGACTCAAAGTGGCTCATGATCAGACATGATGAACTGAGACTCATCCCCATATGATTAATCAATGCATGGACAAGCAATAAGGTGAAGGTAACAGTCCTCAGAAATGCAAACCTATCTTTATATTCAGAAAAATAAATCTCTGCGTTGCAGCATTCAAACTCCATGTCAAGATTAGGAATAACTAGTAACTGAGGTAACTCATTAGGACCATGATTAACCCATATGCAAGTTGTCTTTCCTAAATCTCCATAATCAAATTGACAAGATTCAGAATTTCCAGCAAAGAAAGAAACAACCTGATTTTGCATTTCTGCAGACTGAGTGTTGTGTTCATCATCTTGCACTTGTGAAGAGTTGATCATAGTGTCATCAGGGGGTCTCCATTGATGGTGCAATATTCCACTGGCATTTGAAACAAGCAAGATAGAATTAGAGGAATCATTACATGATGCAGAGTGAAATTCATATCGAAGACTTTCAGAACTATGAACATGGAACTTTTCACCTGTTTGAGTATTTCCATGAGGGATCAATAATGAAAACACAGAGGCATTATCTTGTACAACAGTTTCCTCAGTAGGATGCTCATCTGAAGGTATCACAGATCGATCTTCCAGCACATTCTCATCTGGAGAAGTTGGAACATGTTCACTAATACTGACCGCAACATTTCTGTTTTCAACATCATTCATATTTTCCTGCACATTAGCATGAACCACATCAACTACCCCATCAATAATGCATAGAATTTGTGAGTTTTCATTGTGCATTTCATCAATAAGCTGAGGAAAAATAGAACTAGATAAATGAGAAGACTCCCTGAATTCATCTTCTATTGGCACTAGTTCGGATTCTTTATCACAATCATCAGGAACATTGACCACTTCACCGAGTGCCTCCTCATGTTCTTCAAGACATTCATCAGCAACTGGTTGACATTCCTCAATCAGAGACTTGTTTGATGTACCTATCTGTGTATCATTTTCCTATAAGAGTAGTTTTACTTGTTCCTTCACCTCCTTTATGATTGTCTGGCACTGGAAACAGGTGAATTCTGAATGCTCTTCCTCATGTATCCTACACCAAGCTGGTAACAACAACTCCTCTAGGTAGACTCCAAAACCCAGGCTTGACCAATCTCTTATAATTCTGGAAACAAACTCTTTGTATCTTGTCTGTATCACATCCTCGTCTTGGAAAGGAAGAGCTTGTAGGGGAACTTCTTGTTCAACCTCCACTGTGTTTTCCAGAACTTGACTAGCCTCAACAAGAACATCCTCCTTGATCTTCGTAGGTGATTCTTCACTTGAATGTTCCTCTGGTAACTTTAAAATTTCATATTTGTCATCCTGATATTTAGTTCTTTCCAAGGTCACCTCAATATTAGTTGCAACATCATCCCTAGATTTAGAACTTGTTGGCCTCTCTACAGTGCATTCCTTGTTTAACTTTTCTCTCCCCTCTAGGTATACTCCAACTCTAACGATGGTATTAACACAAGAGTGGCAAATGAACTCCGAATGGGCTGCATTATGAACTCTACACCATTTCGATGAAAGGAAATCCTGCAAACGCTTACCACCAACAAGCTGATCTTCAACTATTTGTGTAAATGCCTCAACTGCAACATCAATAAACCCTAGATCTGAGGAGGCTAGTGGTTCAGACAGGTTTTGCACGAAAATGTTCCTTTGCAAAACCCTCTCAACTTCACCCAGAAAGGTCAGACATTCGAACTCACTGTGTGTACAGGTGTTGTGGATTCTAAACTGATTTGATAATGCATAATGATGTAAACCCTTACCATCCCATAGAGCTAACCTCTTGTTCAGAGACTCACAGAGTAGAAAAGAATCAATCCGAAGACCATTTCCATCATGACAAACGTGATACTGCTTTTCCATCTTGACTCAGAACTTGAATTTTCAAATTTTTAGATCTGTCATATCTCAGATTTTCAACATAAAGGCTCATTCAATCTTCCAGCTATGTCACCTCGTTCAGCCCTCCTTCTAGCGCCAATCTGTTGATGGTGTTTTTTGCACAGCAACAACTTAGACATAATACAATATTCTATCTCTCTTGAAAGGTAATCTTCAACAATAAATTACTGAAAATCACCCCAAGGTCTCTCGGGTGTCAGGTCATAACAATGCATAAACAACTTAGATAATATGTGAAAATGCTGGTAATCACAAGGGACCTTACAAATGAACAATGCTGGTAGTGACTTTTCATCAGATGCAACAATATGGTGATGCTTTCAATCTTAAAACTAACCCAGATTCAGAATAAACAGCAAAAGAGATAAGGGTTTATAGAGATTCTATTCTCTAACTCTTAAGATTAACAATGAAAATGATAAACACTTGAAATGGACCAATCCCAATGAAACCAATCTCTGCTTGACCAATATTAATCTGCAATCTTACAGAAACAGTGCAATCTTCTAAGGTTTCAAAGATTTTCAGATCATGAACATTCACCCAAGACAACCCAATTGCAGTTGAAATGAATAAATCTCCATAATTGAACCAAGCACAATGAATATAAAGGTCCAGGCTAACTTTACAAAGCAACTAACAATCAGCTAGCTGCAAAAAGTATGGACCAGGGATTGCTGCAAACACTTCAAACATTAAATCATGAACATCATTGAATCAGATCTAAATCTAAATCTAATAACCATGAGCAATTTTAAAAATAGAATCATAAGAACCATGCAAGATAAGTCAACACAAAAGAGATCACCAGAAAATCACAATGCCTTCAATTGTATTGAATCACCAAACTCCAGCAACAATTCCAATGTTCTGTTACATCACTTGCTCAGAAATAGACTAGCTTCTATCTCTACTCTATTGCTAAATTCGCTCTATATCAAATCTTCTCATAATCTCTCACCCCCCTTACAAATGAGGCACAAACGCCATTTATAGAAAACCCCCAAACATGTCGGCCCAATTAGATTTTACAATAATAACGGGCCCCAAAACAGGTTGGCCAGGAGAATTTCAAAATAGGACAAGGTTTGCATTAAATGCATGAATATTATCTATGTTGGCCCACAATCTCCAGCAAGATCAGATTCACGTGCTCTCCAGAAAGTCCTCTAGTTGTAGACAGTTTTGACACGGATTCTTAGGCAGGTCCTATTTTGAAAATTTAAATTAAACACTTCCAGATTTCCCTCTTTTGGCACGAATCCATATGCAAGTCCCCCTTTTAATATTTGCTTAGTCCCGAAAAATAGATATCATCATTAATAGCTCACATGTCCAAATTAAATTTGAATAAAATCTTGGCCTTTTCTAAAAAACTTACACTTTTATAAGGAAACTTTCCATTTTCAGAATTTTTTCCATTTTTGGAAATTTTATTTTCAACATCTTTTTCAAGAAATTTTCATTTTCGTGAACATTTAAAAAAAACCATTTTGGAAAAAATAATAAATAAATAAATAATTATTTTAGGACAAATTTCCCATTTTAGGAAATCTCGGGTTGGGCCCTTAGGAAATCGGATAGGGAAAATCGAGAAAATGCGGGCCGAGTAGACTCCAGACGAGTTATGGGAAAATCGGGCAGATAGGATTATGGGAAATTCAGGCGGGCAGACGGGGATTACGGGAAATTCCGGCCGAGGCAAGGGGATTATGGGAAATTCAGGCGGAGGCGAAGTTATGGGAAATTCCAGGCAAACTGAAAAATCTCGGTTTTGTTCAAAACTTAGTTTTTTCAAAGCACAACTCGGGGGAAGGACTTGGACAAGCAAGATAAACATCTAAGGACCTCCAAAAGCAATGAAATCAATAAAATTAAGGGGCCAAAAGACACCAAAAGCCAATAAAATTCGATGGAACATGATTATGGGAAATTCGGGTAGGCTGGAAAATCACAGTTTTGTTCAAAACTTAGTTTTTGAAGCTGGCTTCGAAGGAAGAATTGGAAAAGCAAAGATAAACGTCTAAGGACACTCCAAGGCAATGAAATAAAATAAAATTAAGGTAAAAAAAACACCAAAGCCAATCCCGGAAATTATAGAGACGGAGTTATAGGAAATTCTAAGCAGAGACAAAATTTTAGAAATTCAAGCAATTTGAAAATCTCGAGTTTGTTCAAAACTTAGTTTTGAAGCAAACTAGAGGACTGGACAAACAAAATAAACATCTAAGGACCTCCAAAACAGTAATCAATAAATTGAGGCCAAAAAAGACACCCAAAATAATCAGGAAATTCCGGTGGGCAGGGATTATGGTCCAGGCCCGGTGGAAAATCACAGATTTTGTTCAAAAACAGTTTTTTGAAGCACAACTCAGGGGAAGGACTTGGACAAGCAAGATAAACATCTAAGGACCTCCAAAGGCAATGAAATCAATAAAATTAAGGGGCCAAAAGACACCAAAAGCTAGAGCAAAAAAAAGGGTCCCCACTTTCTGTGGGGCGTGTGTGCAAAACTGCACAACAATACCATGTTAAAAGTATAAAAGAATTATAAATGGGGAATGCACATGCATTTAGGCACACTTCCTAGAGCTCATTTCTCAAATGCAAAAGGATTACTGCCCAAAAGAAGACTCACTGTCTTACAAAAACTTTTGGATTACATCTAGAATATTTTGAATTGAGAAAATAACATCTTCTAATGCCTGATTACATTTTCGGTTAAGCACATAAACACTTTCTTCTTCTCACTCTTCTTCACACTTTACTTCTACCTTCAAAAGATTAGAAAATTATTTGCACACAACACTTTCACACCACTTGCCTCAAATGGTATAAACAATCGCTCATATATATCCACAACTAAGGATAACATCAACTACATGTCAGCTCAACAAAATATAAAATGTGTACAAACTGTCAGCCCAAATCAATAAATAATTTATCAATGAGAACCAAAAAATGTCAGCCACAACATAGTAAGGACCCAAAATAACATCCTCAAACATGAAACACCTTAAAAAATTATGCCTCGAAGATCCGCAACACACTACAATCACCCTTTCAGACATGATCATGAAAAACATGAACACATAGAAGAAAATCACCAATCACGAGCACAAAAATCAATGCAGAACAACAACACAAATAGAGAACGATCTAGAAACATCCAAAAGCATCATGAATCACCACAGAAGCATCTGAAACATTAAATCAAATTACTAGAATCACATTATCTTCTTTCAGGAGCACCAACTAAAGCAACAAAACAACTATCAGAATGTAGATACTCAGAACTTGATCAAATCTTCATGTGAACCTCTAAAATTTCATGTGGATAAACTAGATATACTTGTCAAAAAAAACTTTGATCTACAACCTATTATCATCAATATACTAAGCTAGCCATCAGTATGGTGGCTATACTAAACTTCACTGCATCACTGACAACCTGCAACTTATTTTATTACAATTTTCTCAATATCCTCGACATATACAACCTTAAAGATATTCATGCCAATAGTGTTGAAATCAATGACAACCACATATCAAAAATATCCAACAAGGGAAATACAACTCTAGAACCACAAGTCATAATACTTCATCAAAGAGAAATCCAGACCAAAAACATTTCTCCCAGACCTCAACCAAAAACATGGAAAACCATAGTTCAAAAATGGTGAACACAACTTACACTATACAACGAATCAACAACCAAAAATCTGGATATAACATCTACTAACAACCATGAACAACATATTTGAACTGCACAACCACAGGAGAAAATTCAGACCAAAACCCAAAGCAACCACTAAACACTTGCAACATCTCTTTATTACAATTTTCTCAGTATCCTTGACATATACAACCAACAACAATTAGTAGATAACCAATTGATTGGTTGACATCAATTACAACAACTTCAATCTTTCCATAATACTTTCATTCTTGCAACAGTTATGATTTTTTTTATATTATGGATGTTCATGCTTTTATGATTAATTATGCATTCTATATGTTAATGTGATGGTTTGATATGATGGATGGTTATGCATTTATAATGTTGTTTATGCATCTTATATGATCATGCAATGATGTTTTTAATGTAGTATGGATGACCTAATTTTATGATGCAATGTGATATGTGAATGCAATTAATGTTGATGTAATCTGATGCCTATAGATTATGTATGCAATGATTAGAAATGTTTAATGTGAATGAAAAATATGATGTTATGACAAGATATGCAATAATGTTATTAATGTTATGCAATGTATATGAAATGTGATAAATGGAAATGAACTATGGTCATAATGTAAAATGCAATGTCATGGTTGGTTATGTTATGGTGTGATGAAATGATAATGCTATATGGATGCACTCTATGTTTTTGTATTTTCTCATGTAAATATGTGTGGCTTATTATGATGATGATGTCTACAATGACAATGCTTTCTATAATGCTTCCTAACATGATCATGTATGCAAGGTATTTTTGTGTCACAAGATGCTGTCAAGATGCAGATAGAAGAAATGTTAGCATGGAAGAGATGGATGTTAGTACAGAGTGGCGAAGATGGTGCGAAATCAGATGGGAAATGACAAAGGAAAGACATTCATTCTTTTATGTTTATCATCATTGGGTGTCAAAATTGTCACAAATGGAGCACA
Source organism: Sequoia sempervirens (assembly GCA_007258455.2). NCBI lineage: Eukaryota > Viridiplantae > Streptophyta > Pinopsida > Cupressales > Cupressaceae > Sequoia > Sequoia sempervirens. Next base: position 48,785,761 of record VDFB02026320.1, on the reverse strand, counting down.
AACACCATGGTATGACATAGACCAAGGTGTGCAAGGTGAACATTTGTGAGAGACAAGTAGTCAAAAGATAAATCCAAAAGACAAGGGATGCCCCAACTTATACTAAGGACCCAATTATCCTAGTCTTTTTTCCAAGACATACCACATACAACATGCAAAGAAAAGAGATCATGATCTATCATCACCCCTATAAATACTTGAAAAGAAATCCTCGAGGTAGCTAGTAACATGACCAAAAACCAATCAAAAAAGATAAGACAAAATTAGACCAACAAAGTGTTTTCCAAAGAGATAATGTTTGCTGATAGAATTGCCAAGATTGATTCATTAGGTTGATTAGGTTTAGCTGTAGGAAAGACACATCCTGATGAAGGAAGATGACCAAGATGTATAGGAGAGAATTTTCACCCCTTATGAAAATTCCCCTTTTACCCTTCCTCACTTTAGAAAATCAAATTTGAAGGCTAAATTCCACACAAGCCCACTACCTTTGTTCCACTTGGTGTCCATTTTGTGTGTCAGTAGAGGAATAAATGTTGGGGACACTCATGCGATGCACTTACATCACTGGCATATTCTTGTGACCAGAGCCTGTAGAGGCATTACACTTCCCATTGGAGGTCAATTTGTAATTCCCTCTTCGGTCGACTGACCAGAATATGGCCGTTTTCTTCATTCTCTCCATCAAATTCACTCTTCATTCCTTCATTCCATCCTTGAGAAATATTCTTCAAAAGCTCTAAAATCCTCTTTTCCATCCTTATTGCATTCTCAATAACTTTTAGCAACACTTTGGAACTCCATAGTAGCAATAACAACACTCCATCATCTTTGTAGAGCAAGTGTGGAACAACACCATTGCAACAGGGGCTTGAGTCCTCTCATTTTCTCCTTGTGAGCTCTTGGTGGAGGTGGTAAGATTTCTACTCCTCTCCTCTATGATTTGGTTGAGTAGCACATTATTGTTTTGTAGTGTTTTTGTGTTATTTACCTTATTTCCTTTCTTTATCACATATTTCTCCATTGTTGCAAACTTGGTTATCCGTAGAGGTGGAAACACCAAAATGAGGGTCTGACTGAGGCAAAACCCTATATAGACCCAATATTTTCCCCTTAATCTTTTGTCCATAGGTTGTAAAGTGGAGCTTGGAGTGAAGAGTTGAACATCCAACGAAAGGTAAGCTCTCTCCAAGTCCCTTGTGTTTGTGGTAGCTTCTAGTTTTCTATCTGTTTATTTCATTTAGCATGTTTCAGACTTGAGCTTAGAAGTAAGACCTAGTTCCATCTACTTGAGTTCTTGAGCCCTCTGTTACTTAGGACCCAATGTGTCTTTTAGATGATAGTGCATCACTTTGGCATCCTGAAACCGCATTGTTGTCTTTTGGCTGAGAGCTCACTTATCTAGGATATGGATCTCAAGGTTTTACTCTCTTAGGATCTGAAATAACTTTCTTTGAAATATAACCCAAGTGTGTTTCTCTACATTTTTATTGACTTGCTTATGTTGAGGTGCATAAGGGAAGTTCATTCCCTGGTGATCTCTTGAGAATAAAGAGACCTGTGTGCAGCAAATCCCTCTTATATCACATTTTGGTGAACCTGACTCGAACCATTTTGGTTTCATTTTGTGATACTAAAAGAACCTTTCCTCGTGTTCTAGGAGCATTATAGGTGTGAGCCTTATGGGGCTCTCTTCCTCATAACTTGACCTACGACCCCTAGCAATTGTAGTTGTAAGGCTCCGAAAGTGTTTCATGATGAAACCTTAGTTGGGTCACTGTCCTATCCTATCACCTTTTGGGGGCTTTGCGAAAGTATTGTCTAGTGTGTGTAATGGCTTCTTTCCTGCATCAACCTATCCCCTTTATGCATCTTGTGAGTAGTGATAATGGTATAACCTTCACTCCACAAGACCTACTAATGGGTTTTAATAGGGAACCATCTCCTCTCTGCATCCCCTCATGAATCAACATGAACGTTGTAGCCAGTGTTCTTGTTGATCAAACATCTCAAGTGAACATTATAACTGAGGAGATCATGCTAATCAAATTCTTACATAAAGATGGGTATGATGCACCCATGAGCACCGTTTGCACACATGACAGACTTTTCATACCTCCCTTGGGTAGTATTGTCCTGTCGGTTTTGGTTGGACCTAAATCCGTGAAAATTTTGTTTGACATAATCCCTGGATCTAAACTCTTTAGGGTAAAGTTGGGTATCCCTTGGTTATGGCTATGAATGCCATACCCTTGGTCATGCATAAATGTCTAAAAATTTTCAATGAGGGTTCTGTGCACATAATTCATGACACTGGTTTTGTCGATTGCTCATGGTAGCTACTCCTCGGATTACTCTTGGCCTGCACCTGTTGGTCCTTTTCAACCTAGGAAAGACTTTCTGTACCAAACTTATTAGAATTATAAGAGAGGGCACTTGACACCGAGAGTGAGATACCTTCCATCACCTTATGTTGTCTCACATAGGGCTTACCTAAAAACTGATAGTGATGCCACTAAGGCATGTAGAAGGGAAGAAGAGAAGCGGTCTTGAGATCCTCATTCTTCCTCTTTTGCTGGTTAGTATGACACTTCCTCTCGCTCTGTTGTGGTGCCATCAGATTCTATTTCGTGCCCGCGGGAGAATCCTGTGGTTCCAACTTGGCGAATGTCTAAGCGTCCTATGTTTGAGCTTCCTATCCTACCACAGAGCCTAGGCCCATTCGATATAGCAAGAAGAATCCCTCATGTAGAGAGTCCTCTATTTCTTGGCCTCTGTGTCCTCTTACCGCTCCTACTCCCAAAGTAGCAAGCGGGAAGAGGCCCGCTGCCAAGGCACTCGAGTCGATTCCCCTTGATGTTCCTCAACTTTCTCCTCCTGCTCCCATTTAGGAGTTTGTTTCTTTGCTGGAAATGGTTGTAGTGGACCCTCCCATGGCTGAGCAGGAGCTCTCTATTCCTCCACAGCCTCCGACCTCCAGTTCAAAGAGTCACATAAACTGTGTTGCGCGTGAGTGTAAGTATTGATAAAAAGCCCTCCTAGTTGAGCAGGCCACCTTATAGAGGAAGGAAGAGGAGATGACCACCCCTGCTTCAGGGCCTCCTACATTGTCCTCCTCTCTCCTCCCCTCTACTTCCATTCAGTCTAGCTCTGCATCGCTTTTGGCTTCCACTATGAGTATGAATGCATCTGACCCTAAAAAGGTGTAGGTATTCATCGCTCCTTCAGTGGAACCGCCTTTGTTGATGTTCATTCCAGATGTCCCACCTTTCTTGAAACCTATAGATATGATGAACACCTTAGTGGTGTCTACTACAGTTTCTCCTCCTCCTCTTCCTCTACACCTCTTGCTTCATTTTTGGGGATCTTGCATCCCCCGACAAAGCAGAAGGTGGAAGGTAGTTCCTCCAACAAGGGGGTCTTGTGTTGACTTTTTCTATCCTGTGATGAAACTAGTCCCAAATTCCCTCGAGTTTGTCACCACTCCTAAATCATTCGGTGAGCCTAGCAGTGAATCTCGGGTACAACCTTCTTCGTCCATCGAGGTTAAACATGGCACTCCTATAAAGTGCATGTTTAACTCTATGGATGAAGTTTTGGCCTTGTTAGCGATCTACATGAAGTCGTTGACCTTAGCTCCACAAGTGCTCGGTGGAGAGGACCTTGCGGGGCCCTCTTCCTTAGAACTTGTTGTAGGAGGGTTGGAAGCTCCTCCCCTTAACATTCCTCCACTGTGGGCTCGTCCTCCTTCCCCTTATGATGATCTAGAGTGGGAAGCAGACGACCTCTTGGTTGATCAATGTTAAGGGAGGCCCTCTTCTTTATCTTTAGATTAGATGTGTGTGAGTGTTGTGATGTGTTTCCCCTGTGATTGTGCTATGTGTGCCTAGATGACCATTGTCACCCTTGTTGGTGCTTGGATACAAGAATGGTTTTTGTGTCATAAACCTTCCTCTATTTGTATCATCATTCTTCCATGTTTGTGATCAATTTTTGATAAATTGGGGATGATGCAAAGCGTTGGGGAATTTAGGTTGCCCTTCCATGTTAACACAATTTTTCATTTTTACTTTGTCTTCTCGTGCATTCTTCACATGGTTTGATATAATAGGGGGTTGATGATAGTTCATTTTACATACTATTATTATACTACATATATATTCATGAGTTGTTCTGACCCTGGAATATCAGGCTACCCTTGTGCCCTTTGTTCGTAGTGTTTCTTTTCATTTTTTCTTTATATTTCTCTCTTCTTTGCTTGAGTTGTCCCTTTCATGTGTGACAATGCCACTTCTATATCATTTCAATTTTTAGAAAATGCATTAATTGTCAATGAATCTTTTCTTGGAAATCCTTACAAACATGTCTTTTTTGAAAACAATATTTGGAACTAGGAATCCTTTCAAAAGAACTTGAGAATTTTCCTCCAAGGTGGAAGCAACTATAATATTCCCCTCATGAGGGGAAATTTTCTTCCTTTCAGATTCCTTGATGATGAATCAATTCAAGAAAGAAACATCTCTTCGTACTTTCAAATAGTGCATCCCTTGATTGGACTCCCTCTTTACGCCAGGTTCCCAAGGGACCCCTTTGAAAGTTTTCCAACTTGTTGATGGTCTGCGTGACTATCCACTTACTTTCCTGCATGGCTGTTTTGTGACATGTTCTATCTACGGGTAAACGTGTCGCTTTGCAGGTGCACCTATAAAGTTGATTCTTGACTCTGTGAAGTCCGCTTTCCTAGGTTTCCTCCATGTGAGAGATCTTGGGGGATGGGCACTTCCTTTGAGCTTCCTCCATGTGAGAGATATTAGGGGTTGCTCCCCTACAAGTTTGTAGATCTGTAGGGCACTTTTCTTTGGGTTTCCTTCATGTGAGAGTTCTTATAGGACACCTTCCTTACAGGTCTATGGGTCTGTAAGGTGCTTTCTCGACTTCTTCCATGAGAGAGATCTTGGGGGATGCCTCCTTACAGGTCTGTGGGTTTGTAAGGCACTTTTTCTAGGTTTCCTTCATGCAAGAGGTCTTGGAGGACACCTTCCTTCTAGGTCTATGGGCCTATGAGGTCTTACTTCTCAGGGATTCCTTCATCTAAGAGATCTTTGGGGTTTCCTCCTTGTAGGTTTGTAGGCCTGTAAGACGCTTTCATTCTTCAGCTTCACAGTTCTGTAGGACTATGAAGTACTTTACTTGTCTTGCACTCTCAAGCTTGCCAGATTGCAGTTTGATTCCTCGATGGTTCAGGTATACATATCTAACCCTACTAATTCTTCAATCTACTTTACCAAAGCACTCATCAGTATTCATGCTCGCTAAAGTGGGGGAAAAATGTATAGGAGCGAATTTTCACCCCTTATGCAAATTCCCCTTTTACCCTTCCTCACTTTACAAAACCAAATTTGAAGGCTAAATTCCACACAAGCTCGCTGCCTTTATTCCTTCTATTTTGTGTGTTAGTAGAGGAATAACTATCGAGGACACTTGCACGATGCACAAAAGTACGCACAGTGTGCTTACGTCCCTAAAAAATTCCTGCAATTGGAGCTTGCAGAGGCATTACACTTCCCATTGGAGGTTGATTTGTAACACCCTCTTTGGTTGAACGACCCAAATATGGGCGTTTTCTTCATTCTCTCCTTTAAATTCGCTCTTCATTCCTTCATTCCATCATTGAGAAATCTTCTTCACAAGCTCTAGCATCCTCTTTTGCATCCTTCTTGCATTCTCAAGCACTTTTAGCAACACTTTGGCACTCCATAGCAGCAATAACAACACTCCATCACCTCAGTAGAGAAAGTGTGGAACAACACCATTGCAGTAGGGGCTTGAGTCCTCTCATTTTATCCTCCATTAGCTTATGAGATATTGGTGGAGGTGGTAATCTTTCTACTCCTCTCTACAATTTGGTTGAGTAGCATATTAGTGTTTTGTAGTGTTTTTGTGTTCTTTACTTCATTTCCTTTCTTTATCACATATTTCTCCATTGTTGAAAACTTGGCTATCTATGGAGGTGGAGACACCAAAATGGGGGCCTGACTGAGGTAGGCCCCTATAGCCCCAACCTTTTCCCCTTAATATTTTGTGCGCAGGTTGCAAAGTGAAGCTTGGAGTGAAGAGTTGAATGTCCAATGAATGGTAAACTCTCTCCACGTCCCTTGTGTTTGTGGTAGTTTCTGGTTTTTCGTCTGTTTATTTTGTTTAACATGTTTTAGACCTAAGCTTAGAAGTAAGACCTGGTTCCATCCACTTTAGTTCCTAATCCCTCTGTTGCTTAGGACACCAACGCATCTTTTAGACGATAGCACGCCGCGCTGGCATCCTGAAACTACGCTGCTATCTTTTGGCTGAGAGCTTACTTATCTGGGATAGGAATGTTAGAGTTTTACTCTCTTAGGATCTGAAATAACTTTCTTTGAAATATAACTCAATTATATTTCTCTACATTTTTATTGACTTGCTTATGCTGAGGTGTATAAGGGTAGTTCGTTCCCTGGTGATCTCTTGAGAATAAAGAGACCTGTGTGTAGTGAATCCCTCTTATATCACATCAGATGACCAATTTGATTGATTTTTTGACCAAAGTTGATTGATAGGTTGAAAAAGGTTGATTAATTGATTAGGCTAGGCTTTAGGAATTACATATCTTGTGTAAAGCTAGATTAAATGATCAAGATGACAAGAGTAATTGACCAAGTTAAAAACTTGAATTGACTTGGTAAGGTTTGATTAATTGATGTGATGATGCCTACATTCATGAAAGAAATATCTTGTGTAAGGAAAAGGAAACATCTGATAAAGTTGACCGATTGACCATTTTGAGAAATTCCTAGTTTAAGGAAAGACATATCTCTTTTAAGGCAAAGGACAAAGTTGACCAATGACAATGTCTAATCTCAAGAAGAACACATCTTGATAGAAGACAAGTAATAGGTCTAAATGAGACAAATGACCTAATGCCCCATTTCGATATAAGACCATTGATTTGACAATGATTGATGATAAGGTAATTGGTTGATTGAAGATTAAAAACTTGTTGGATAAGTTTGTCTGTTGATTCATGATTTAGTTTTTGAATAGTGATAGCTCAAGGATGAAGAACAAGACCAGACTTGACAAACCCTAAAGGATTGACCTAGGGCCTCGTGGGATCATCAATTGATGGCCTTGCCTACATTATACATCCAGAAACCTTGTAGTTCAATTAACACAAACCAAAATTGATGTGACTCAAGAAAACCCTAAGGACAAACCTAATGTGTTGGGGGCCCATCAAGTGAGGGCCTTGCCTATGGAGAAAATGCACAGAGACAACATAGTTTGACCAAACTAAAATAGACTGAATCTGACTCTGAATTTGTTTTAGGGAGTTTTGACGTTTTTTTATTTTGACGTTTTATGATTTTTTTAGATTTTGATGATTTTATGGTTTTTTTTTGGATTTTGATGATTTTATGATTTTTTTGGATTTTGATGATTTTATGAGGCTAATATCATGTGTAGGATCTCATGAAGACATAAGTCAAAGAATTTCTCCCACTCAGGTATAGGATTAGCTTTTTATGTGTGAGGGGATCAATGGAGGAGTGCAAAGGATGGTCATGAAAGTGAAGGAAGGTAAATGTTGGTAGTGACCAAGCCATGAGAGTGATGACAAAGCTTTATTATGGATGAATGATATGTGTAAATGGATGAGCAAAGGATGAAAGAATAGGTAGAGTGATAGTAGACGAAGGAGCATAGACTAACTATACATGGCACATGTTTTCCAGGTTTTCACCATGGTACTTATCCAAAATGCCACTGAAGTGGTTTTCACTTTTGGATGAATTATTTCTCTTTACTATTTTTTTTATTTTTTCCATTTTTTTGATTTTTTTGTTGTCACCAAGACATCTGTTTTCCAGTTTTTCATCAGGGTGACTATTTTATTTTATTTTTTGATTTATTTGTATTTTTGAATTTTTGATAGGAATACTCTAAGAATTAGGTATAATATCTGCGAAGGTGCATGTTGTTGATGGGCTCAGGAAACAGTTCATCTTTAGGAGTGGAGAGATGATAAGCACTAGATCCATATGTTGTGATGATATAAGGGCCCAACCAACTAGGTTCAAACTTTCCAGGCTTTTCTCAATTTGTCTGATTCTTTAGATTCTCTTTCAATACTAAGTCACCAATGTCAAAGCTTCTATATCAAACCTTCTTGTTATAACTATGTCAAAGGTGGTTCTAATATGCCTGCAAATGTGTCGAAGCATTCTATCTCTTTTCATCCAATAACTCCAAGTCATGTAGATGGGATACATGATATTCTTCTTGATTGATCAATCCTTGCATAGATACCCTTAAGGATGGTAACTCGACCTCAATAGGAAGTATGGCATTAGATCTAAAGATAAGAGAGTATGGAGTGGCTCTTGTAGGAGTGAAAACACTGGTACGGTAGCCCCATAAAGTAGGATTGAGTTGGAGGTACTTGTCATGATCAACATCATCGACAGTCTTTTTTAAGATTTTAAGGATAGTCTTATTAGATGGCTCAACTTGACCATTACCTTGGGGGTAATACAGGGTGGAAAAATGGTGTTGGATACTTCTCACAAAGTTCACGGACATCCTGATTCTTGAAAGGGTGGCCATTTTTTGTAATGATAGATTGAGGGATACCATAGTGGCATATAATGTAATTCAAAATAAATTTGGATATCTACTTACCAATAATGTAGGTCATTAGGATGGCTTCGATCCATTTGGTAAAATATTCTATAGAAACAAAGATAAACTTATGCCCATTTGTTGAAGTGGGATGGATCTTTCCTACAAGGTTGAGTCCCCATTGAGAGAATGGCCATGGTGATGTAAGTAGCTACAATTCCTGAGTTGGTGCATGTATTAGATCTCCATTTTTGACACTGATGACATATTTTCATGAAGTGATAGGAATCATGTTCCATTGTAGGCCAATAATATCACATCCTCATAAGATTTTAGCTAAGGTAGGACTAGTAGAGTGAGCTCCGCATATACCATGGTGAACCTCTTGTAAGTCCATTTGTGCTTCATTTGAGTTGAGACATTGGAGGATGGTACTATCTAGGATACGACAGTAAAGGGTATCTTCGATGATGACATCTTTAGAGGCTTGTCGGATAAAGGTTTTGCATTGGCTGGGAGACAAGTTAGGAGGGATAATCTGTTCATGCAAATAATTGTAAATGTATTTGTACCAAGGAGTTTCGAGACTAAAAAGTTTGCACAAAAGTTCAGTTTCGAGTACATCAAATGTAGGGATCAACAGTTGTTCCACCAATAACTCATATTGCGATGCATTGTTAGGAATGTCCAAGAGAGATCCAATTATTTCCATTGCGTCAGCTACCTTGTTCTGGATTCTTGGTATTTGTTCAAAGGTAATGGCTTTGAAGTATAGTAAAAAACTATCAACCATGTGCTTGTAGGACATAAGCTTTTTGTCCTTGGTATCATAGTCATGATTGAATTTCTTGATCTCTAGCTGGGAGTCACCATAAACTTGAAGATCCTTGATTTTCCATTTTATTCATTCAAAATCCTGTTAGTAATGCTTCATACTCAGCTATGTTATTGGTTCATGGAAATTCTATTCAAAATGAATTAGGAATGGAATCCTGAATAAAATGTCTGCTCCTGAACCATGACTTGTGTAGGATCCATCGAAGTACAATTTCCATGTTGTTGGTGTTTCTACGACAAAGATTGATTCATTTGGGAAGACAAATATTAGATGATGGTCTGCTTTCACTAGTGCATCTACGAGTTGATCAACTATCACTTTTCCTTTTATTGATTTTCGATCACCATATTCAATGTCACACTTACTTAAAATCATAACCCACTTAGCTAATCGTCCTGTCAGAGCTACTTTATTGAGAAGATACTTCAGAGGATCAATTTTGGCTATCAACTTTGTCTTATGGTTTAGCATGTAATGTCTCAATTTTTGGGCTGCAAATATAACTGCTACACATGCTCATTCAATAGGGCTATATTTTAACTCATATCCAACAAAGGTGCGACTAATGTAGTAGATTGCTCATTCTTTTCCGTCATTATCATTTTGTGCTAATAATGCCCCTAGTGTGGATGTAGTTGCTGTTACATATAATATCAAATGTCTTCCATCAATCAAAGCCATCAAAACTAGTGGATTCAATAGATAATGCTTAATTTGATCAAATGCTTCTTGAAATTTCTCTATCCAAACAAAGGGAATTCCTTTTTGTAACAAATGCTAAAATGGATGAATCTTGTCTACTAGCTGAACAATGAACCTACAGATTTATTGAAATCTTCTTTGTAAAATCCTTAACTGACTGATGTTAGTGGGTGGTAGCATGTCCAAGATAGCTTTTACTTTTGCAAGATCAACCTCTATTCCTTTGTAGGAGACAATGTACCCTAAGAGTTTTCCTGATTGGACCCTGAAAACACATTTATTTGGATTTAATCTGAGTTTGCACTTTTCAAGCCATGTGAAAATCTTATCCAAGACTACTAGGTGACCACTCCTTTCTTGAGATTTTGAGAGAAGATGACCAACATAATCATTCATAAGTACATGCATGTAATCATGAAAAATGGTTGTCATGGCTCTTTGATATGTAGCTCCAATGTTCTTAAGTCCAAATGGCATAACATTCCAACATAAAGTTACCCAAGAACATGTGAAGGTTGTCTTTGGTTGATCTTCAGGAGCGATCCTTATCTAATTATAGCATGAGAATCTGTCCATAAGTGATAGCATTTCATATCTAGTAGTGAGGTCTACTATGATGTCAATATTTGGTAAGGGGAAATCATATTTAGGACAAGCTTTGTTAAGATCCTAAAATCCATGCATACTCTGATTTTCCCATTCAGGTTTATGATAGGAACAAGATTAGATATCCAATCTGCATAATCAATAGAGTGTATGAATCCAGCATCCAAGAGTTTCTTTAGTTTCACCTTGACAAGGAGTGAAATTTTCAGGTGCATTTTCCTTAGCTTCTATTTGTATGGTTTGGAATTTGGTATCAATGGAAAGTGATGTAAAACAAGCTCAGGATCCAACCTAGGAATATTATCATATAACCATGCAAAATTAACTTGTCTCTCTGAAAAGAATGTTGTAAACTTAGGTCTTTCCTTAGTGGTCAAAGATGTTGCAAGCTGTATGATTCTAGAGTTGTCTTGGGTCCCAATGTTCACTTCTTCTATTTCTTCTACAAGTAGTGGTGATCTCTCTTAGTATATAGGGATATTTTCCAATCCTCCATCCTTAGGCGCCTTAGGGAGGTTTTCACCTTCAGATACATCCTTTATTTTTACTTTTTCATGATCAAAAGACACCTTTCAGTTTTCACCTAAAGACATATCCTTTTTATTTTGACTTTTTTCATTTTCACTTTTGTGACTAGAGGAAAGGAAAACCTCACCAAAGTATGTTGCACTATTGAGTTCTATGAAAAATCCAACCTTATGAACTCAACAATTGCTTTGTCATTCTTGAATGTGTCTAAACTCGGTGGTTCTTGTTGATCCCAATCTATTAATTGTGATTAAATGAGGGGCATGCCATCATCGGTGTTGTCAAGGGTCATGGTGTAGGTAGATGAGGTAAAGATAGAGGTAGAGTCATCGGGCTCCCAAAAGTGTTTGATCCAAGCTTCTGTTTTCAAGGGGACTTTTTGGTGGGGATTTGATAAGTTTTGTGGGGGACCAATTTTGAACATTTGGTTGAATCTTTCCTCAAAGGTAGTCTCACCAAGTTCTCTAAATGTTTCTTCAAGGTTATAGTCATTGAATGATCTCTCTGAACCCCATTCTCATTCATTGTAATTGAGTCAGTATAATAGTCCTCATATGTCTCAATTTCATTTGAAGCATTAACAATATCACTCGAGGGTAACCTGATACCTTAGATAGTCATTTTTACTAGTACAAACCCTAATCCACTATACTTTGGTAATTTAGGGGGTAGTAAGGGTTCCACTATGCCATGTTTGTTTAGACCAAGGCCACTGTGTCCATCATATCCTTGTTGCTTCATCAAGAGGAACCCTTTTGGATAGTGTTCAACTGGAAAATGCTTAGGTTCTATGTTCTCCTCTTCTTTATATAGCCATGTGTAGATGTGGTCTTCCAAAGGTTCTTTAGATAATTCCCCCCATTTAGTGAATGTGGTAGGGGGGTTGTGGATGATAACCTTAGGATGCATGGGATGTGGCTTGCCATAATACTTTGGTGATTTGGGAAACTTTCCAATGCAAAATAGTCTCTTCATGTTGTATTCTCCACATCCTTTGTCTTGAATCTGGATTTTGCGTTGGGATGGTGTGGTGAATGGAGTGGATGATTTGATGAGGTCAAATGGATAAATGTAGTGGGAATTGGTGGAAGATGAGACCTCTCGATTTATGGGTACTTGACGCTCAACAATTCCTTTTAGGTTTGTGCAATACTGAAAGGGATCAAGACCACCAATAATAGTAATTTCAGTGCCATTATGTGGAAACTTGAGGCATTGTTGGTATGTGTATGGTATAGCTTTCATGGTATGAATCCATGGGTGACCAAGGAGAAGGTTGTAGTGTAAATCTAGACCAAGATGTGAAAAACTATATTTTGCATAGTTGGACCAACTTTTATGGGAAGCAAAATTACTCCTTCAGACAAATGTTTAGCATCATCATAGGCTTTGATGAAAATTTTCTTGGTTTGATCTATGCAATTTTCAAAGTATCCCAATGATTTTACCAATTTTAGGGAGAAAATGTTTAGACCTACTCCGTCGTCTCCCAGAACTCGTCTAATCTTATGTTTATTCACATAGACTTCTAGGTGTATGGGATCATTATGATCAAAATTTTGTGTAGAAAATTCTTGTTTAGAGAAGGTGACATGATGCAACATAGCTAGGTATCCAACCATGGCCTAAAATTCATTGACATCTAGATCAGTGGGTATGGATGATTCTTGCAAGGATTTATCAAGGATAGCTTTGTGTTGAGGGGATATGTGAAGAAGTTCTAGAATAGAAATCTATGCAAGAGTCTTCCCTAGTTGGTCTAGGAGATTGTATTGGATTTTTGGTTATGGATTGGAGGGAAACCCTTGTAGTTACCTTGGATCTGTAAGTGGTGAAATCACACTCTAAATTTTTTCTATTTATGGTAATGGTGGCAACATGATCATCAAAGGCTCATATGTTGTGGACAATGGTGCTATAATCATGCATGACAGAGGTATAATTGACATTATTGTTATTCCTTGAACTTGGGGCTTTTCCTTTGTCGTGGTATTGCAAGGGAGTTTTAAATATGGTATGGTCAACATTTTTTTTCCTTGGGAATTGTCTACTAAAATGATTCCTTGTTCAATAAGGTCTTGAATGAGATTTTTGAGTATCCATCATCTAGATGTCTTATGTCTTTTTCTACAGTGATATTGACAATATTTTTTTCCTTCCACTAGTCAGGTTTGATCAATGAGGGTTCATAGTTTTTGATGTTTGGCAACTGGATGACATTGGATTGTAAGAGTTTTTTAGGATCGATTCAATGGGTTCACCCAATGGGGTTTATGTTCTCTTGGAGCATGGAGGACCTCTGCATTGTTGGTTGTTTTGGACTCTACTCAATGTTTGATCTTGACCTTGTGTTTGAAGTGGATGGACCTTTAAGATGAATGGTAGGACCTTTTTTTATCTTTAGCTCATTGACAACCCCATCATTAGTGACATTCTTATTTTAGGACCAAAATTTACCCTTGTCATTGTTCATCTTTGGGGTTTCTTTGTGCACTTTGACTAGTCCCTTTGTGATAAGATCCTTTTCAATAATGACACCTTTCTCCATGATTTCCTCAAAAGTTGTGCAACATTGGATTTGAAGACCACTCATCAATTCTAGGTGAAAGTTTTCTAGAAACATGGGGACTAGTTGTTTCTCTAGGATGTGACAAGGACACTTTCTAGCCATACCTTGCCATCTTTGGTAGAATGTGGTAAGTGAATCTCCTTCTTATTTTTTGGTAGTGCATAATTTTGAAAGGGTCACATCACTTTCAATGTCAAAGGAAAAGTGATTAATGAATTTTTCAGCCAAGTCACCCCATGTTATAATCCATGGAGGAAGGTGTGTGAACCAATCTAGGGCTAGCCCCATGAGACTTCGTGGGAATATCTCATCAAGTAGGTAGGATCATATGCAATTTCCATACACACCTTATTGAATTCTCGTATGTGTTCCATTGGATCTCCTTTCCCTTTGTATTTGGGTAAAATTGGTGTTGTGAAGTGAGGGGGAAAGGGTGGCATGTATAGATTTCTGTCGAATGGATAGGGGCACAATTCCTCCATGGAATAAGATTTCTTTTTAGTCCCCAAATGAATTTTTGTCATTTGTTGTTGTATGGCTTGTATCTGTTGCATCAAAGTATTCACAAGAGATGGTGTTGTATTGGTTTGATTTTTTATTATGGTGTTGGTGTTAAGATCATATGATGGATTTGAACTTGGATTGGAATTTTGTGGCATGAGACCTTGGTTTCCTTGTTGATGTGTAAATGTTGCATTGGTGTTGGTCTGGTTTGGAGTGAAATTGGAATTTAGATTGGTCCCAAAAGTCATATTGGTATTTGGTATGGAATTTTGCAATTGCAATGTAGGCCCTTGATTTGTTCCTTGGATTTGAAATGTTGGACCTTGATTTGTGTTTTGGAGTGGTGGTGTAAGTCCTTGATTGTTGTTTGAAAATGTAGGTTCCTGAATGGCATTTTGGAATGAGGGGCTAGGTCCTTGATTGGTGTTTGAAAATGTAGGTTCTTGGTTGATGTTTTGGTATGATGGAGTAGGTCTTTGGTTGGTGTTTTGATTTGGAATTCTTCGTGGGACAATATGAATTATCCTAGATTTGTTTGGTTGATTTTGATTTGATGGAGGAGTGTTTTGAAATTGAAATTAGGGACCTTGGTTCATGTTTTGAAGTGTAGGCATGGGACCTTGAGATTTATGACCTTGGTTCATATTTTGACATATAGTTGTGGGACCTTGTGATATAGGACCTTGGTTGATATTTTGAAAAAGAGGATTTTCAAAAGTTTTAACCATGGAGTTTGATGAGCTACCAAAAGTGAAATTTTGTCCTTATGTTGTGACATGTGTTCTCTTGTTTCCAAGTGTGGAGATATTAGGGATGTGTGGTAGTGGTATCCATGTGTGTTGTTGTCCCAAGTGGCAATGTAGTAGACATTTGTTGTGAAGATGGCATCCCTAATGCAAATGGGTTTTGAGTAGCTCCTTCCATAATTGTGGAGACATCAAAGCCTTGAGGAAGTTTAGCACCATTTTTGGCTAGTGCATAAAAATATCTATTAGGATTGACATTAAAAATCTCATCAATAATACATAGAATCCTTGGATCTTGGTATGATCTTTCAATCTCTTTGGGAGTTGATTTCTTGTTGAATTCATCCAAGTTTAGATTTTCAAATGTGTCAATTGGATCTCCTTGTGGTGTTTCTCTTTGTGGTGTAGATTGATTTGAATTTGGTCCAAAATTGGTGTCATGATGTGGACTAGAAAGGGGATATTTTGAGGCATCTATGTCCTTTATTTTGGTTCATTACCTTGTTTAAACCATGTAAGACTTGCAAGTTGGAAGGTAATGGAAGGTAATATGAAACTAAACTATGTTTTTGGGATTTTTTGGGTATAAGGATGCAAGGTGACCATGCAAGGATAATGATGATCCTAAGACCAAAGGGATGGAACTATATAAAACTAATGGATGATAAATGATACTAAAGGGAGTCTAATTAATGATAAAAGATAATGATATGAAGGCTTGGTAATGCTAAAATGAGGATAAGCTATCTTTTTTTTGATTTTAGGGATATAAGGATGATAATGATGCTATGGTCAAAGGGTATGATGTGAAGCTAAATGAAACTAGCAAGATGAAACTAAGGATATGAACCTTAATATTTAATAAAAAGGATGATAATCAAGCTATTGTAGGTCCAAAATAACTAACCCAATTATCATTGACCTTTTGTGATGACCAATATGATAGATTTGACAAAGCGAGTATAAACTAGGACACAAGTTTGAGACTCAAGTTTTGACCAAGATGACAACGACAAAGGTTGATCAATTATAAGATGAAGGTCAATGATAAGTTGGATAGGTACCCATGGACTATCCAAAGGCTTGATAGGTCTCCTATGTCTGAAATCTAAAAGGTATGTGGAACCTAAGGTCTAGGATTAATTATGCATGGCGAAGGAAACCTAGAATGTAATGCACTCCTAAGTGAAAGTGATGGAATGGACTGGTAAAACTTTGCAATTCTTTGGTTTAGAAGTCAAGATCACTGTCAAGATGAATTGATTCATTTTTGGACAAGGATTTTGTGAAATTCTGGTAATCAGGCAATTGGGCATTGATTTTCTCAAATGCGTCATTTTAGTTGTGGATTTCTGATGAGCAGTTGTAGTTCACTATATCAATTGTAGCTCTGTTTTAAGTAGCTGTGGTGTAGGATATCAATTGTGGTTTTCTAGTTAACAGTTGTGACATAGAATGCAATTGTAGGCTTGTTTTGATCAGTTACGATTCATAGAGAGTTGTTTTACAAATTTTATGGTTTTGAACTAGTTTTTAGATTGATTTTTGACTTGTTTTGGTGTGATTTTGTGAATTTTTCTTTGGAAAACACAAAAAATAGTCATCAAATACTTTTTTTGGTCTGATTTTGAGTGTGATTAATGTGTAACATGTAAAAAGACACTCATAGATAATGCACAACCTAGGATGGAAAATATACTACTTGTTGAGTCCCTACTTGGATTGCTCCAAACACTTAGACAAAGCAGACAACTAGAGACCTTGGTGGCACTAGCTCCCCCTTACACGACATGGGCTCACCAAGATCTCTTACCCCCTAAGATATAAAAACCTTGAGGGATTCCCTATCTCTACAATGAATAGTGGAATGTAGGGTGGCTTTAGAATGACCATTCCTGCACCAACAAGTAAAGGGTTTTTGGACACTAAAACAATTGGTTCTTATTATGTGTTTTGGGGAAATACTAGTGCGTATGCGTTAGGCAATATTAGATCAATTAATAGGCCTCCTAGTCCCCTCCTAAGAAAGGATTTTTATGTATCACATGGATACTAAGGGTGGCACTAGTTGTTTGCATAAGACATCCTCACCAGGTGATCAATGAATTTCCCAATGATCACAATAATTTATATAGTGGACCAAAAAAAAGTGCCTCTTAGGTCATTCCCTCTCACAGGATGGGAGGCAAGCCATCTATAGGTATACAAAATCAAGAAAGTACATTGTTTTTTATCTCCCAGATCGCACGAAGTTCAAGGAGAGAGCATACACAATGCCTTTTTCTCACACTCACAAGGGATTCATTTTAAAAAGAAAATCCCAAATAAAAATTTGTAGGTGGTTGTACAAAATTCCAAAGGAATGCTTTTGATTCTCAAGATCACCAAGTGGCGCGAGAGAAGAAAATACGCATCCAAAGACAAGATGTAAACCACAAGAAAATGCAAGCACTCATTTATTTTAACCCAACTTATTATGTCAAACAAACACTTGTGTTCTTTCTAAATAGATGATGTGTGATGCAAGTTCATTTTAATTCCCATGAGTGAAGATATGCATTTTTTTGTTCATTTTAACCCTTAATGAATGAAAATGCATGTTCATTTTAACCTTTATGAGTGTGATGCAAATTTGTAGTTGTAGACAAGCAAAATAAGATTGATTAATTTTAAAATAAATGACGATAAGCTTGATTTGTTTCTAAAGAAACAATTTTAACTCCTCAAATCCAATGCTACATGCTAAAAAGAGATGATTAGAAAACCAAAAACCCTATTCTAAAGAAAACCCAAAAGGAAAAATGAAAAAAAAACTCAAAACAAAAAATGTTATACTTAACCAGGCGGTTGTGTCATTTTGGATCATAGTTACAACACTGTAATACGTCGTTTCTTGAATCTAAAAGGCTACATTCAATTGCATCAATCCTCTTCATAGTTACGTTGCTTTTTCAAAATTTGGATTCCCACTTTCACTTGCATCTTTGTTTTTAGCAGTTGCGTTGCATTTTTGAATTTTGGAAGTGTGCCTTCAGTTGCATCATTGCGCTTTGTAGTTGCATCTCATGAACCTGTTACACATCAAAACAAAAAGAAACACAATTTTTTTTATAAAATTCGTCCATTTCATGTTGGGTTCACCAATGTAAGATAGGAAAATCAAGTAGCATAGACTAAGTGACAACCACTACACTTATCTAAGCTAGAAATCCAATCTAAACAAAGAAGAAAAATCAAACAAAAGGAGCAAAGTAAAAGCAATCACATAGCAAACTCCCCATGTTTGAAGTTGAATAACCTCCTTTGTCTCTCCTCAAAAAGCCTTTACAAGTTTTCTCTCAGTTCGTTGTGTGTGTATGCAAGTACCTGCAAACAATAAGCATGAAAGTCAAAGATATGTGGTTGTTAAATCAAAAATTAAGGAGAAGAGCTTCTTTTATAGACAACCATTCGAACGGATAGATGAGATCAAACTTCTAGAAAGATTCCAAGATCGATGGTTGAGGAGACATGCACCACAGAGTAGTGGGCTAGGGACGACTATGACATGGACAGTTGAGATCAAAAAGAGACCAAAGACAATCAATGGTTGAGATTTGAAAATGAGATAGTGGAGGGAGATATGGAGAAATTAAAAATTGAAATCAATTAATTCATGAGAAAGGAATCTTTGACCAAGTGGAGGATAAATAATTTATTTAAATAATTTATTTGTGGAAGAAGAAAGTGGGCATATAATTGAAATGATTTATGCAACCAATTTAATTAAATAAGATGAAATAGAGAAAGAGAATTAAATAATTAATTTAGATTAATGATTTAATAGGGGAGAAATGGCGAGAGATAATTAAATAATTTTAACAATTATTTAGCTATAGAAGAATTGAAAGATTAATGAATAGATAAATAATTAATAATAATTATTTAACTATAGACGAATGATGGAAGGTAAATAATTAAATAAATGTTAATTTATTTAATTATTGAAGAAAAGGGTGTTAGCGACACGATTAAATTTGTTTAATTGGTCATAGCAGAATAAAGGTCAAGAGATGAATTATTTAAATAATTTAAATAATTTAATTAATAGAGGAACGTGATCAAAGATAATTAAATAATTATTATTTTTTAATTATGTAGGGAAGAAGACTAAGAAAAATGACACTCGTAGATCAAGACATTTTTCAGTGTCTTAAATGACAACTTCATTTTCTCCATTACATCTCTGTCAACTTTCATAACTTAATTGAGAGTCTAGTCCAAATTTGGAAGATTTACCATTATCCATGTATGCCTTTGACATCAATGACAATATTTCCTATATATGTTTTCCCTTTGACATCAATGAATTTTTTTCCAACAAAAGAGTCAATCCAAGTGAGGGACCACTTGAGGTAACATTGTGACTCTGTTGTTTACATTAGTAGTTAGTTATTTTGATACATTCAATTTAGATCAATAGTTATTTGTAACTTTTATCTGTAGAAGCTATTGATGTGTTATCAATAGAACCCATAACACTAGTATTAACCTATAAAAACAATTGCAAAATAAATGTTATATATTTTTTGAAACCTTGAAAAATGAAGTGGGGAGTTCTAACCTCTTTGGAAGATATAACTAGGGTTTAGGACCTTTCCACTTATTTTCCTTATGTTTCACTCAAGGAAAACTTAGAGATCTCAATCCATAGAGGGAATGAGGGAAATATATCTACAATAAGGTGTCCTAGGGTGTGATTAAAGAATAAAAGGGGGGTTCACCACCAAGCTAAGGCTTTGAAAGACAAGAAATGTAAATGATATGCAAGACTTAAGTACATGACCTAGAGATGAGTTCAAATCAAAACAGTAAACTGAGAAAGTACAAAGGTGCACCTAGAAACTTGAAGAAGCTTGAACGAAGGCCTTAAATCCTAGAAATATTAGTTTTGATGCACACTGGGAATCATACACTAGTAGGGGAAATTTAGTCCCATTTTAGGGTTTCGGGTCGAAACCAGAATTTGGAACTACTGAATTAGGATCTATAGAAAAAGTATGAAAATAGGTATATTGGGACTCATACACCACAAGTGGCGATTTTGTCCTAGTATTAGGGCTGCTCTGAAACTCGGATATCCTTTAATGCTTTCCTATAGCTTCCTTCCTACCAAATCTCTAATTCTAAAACACTAATTTCTGCTTTGTAAGTGACTTTCTGTGATCTTGTAAACAAGGTGACAACTTTGACAACTTGACAACCTTTCTCCAGTCTTGCTCTTCAATGGATCTTTGACCTAAGCCACCTAGATTTGCAATCACACATCAAAGAGAGGGAAATTTTTTGTGTTTTTAGTGGATAGGGGTTTGCCTTGGTCAAACCTCGTTTTGGTAATCAAACCTTGAAATGAAATTAAATAGAATGAAGGAATGATGAATGAACAAATATGTAATGTTGTAACTCACCACACCCTTGAAGTAAAGGCTACAATATTGTAAGTAATGGCTAGCATGAATGTAGATCTTCACTCTTTATTAAATGTTATGGATCTTGACTTGAATGCTTGCTTGAATCATAAGATACCTACATCACAAATGTTAGCTCAAAAAGAAACATGATGCATGATGACTTTGACATGATGCTTGATTCTTGAATAATGCTCCAAAATGCTTGATAATCAAATCTTGAATGCTCTTGAATGCTCTTGAATTGATAGAATTCTCAAATGCTTAGATCACATGTGCTCATGAAAATTTATAGATGACTTGTAAACTTGCTAGGAGAAAAAATGTGAAATAACCTAATATTTATACTTGTTTATTCCAAATTTCTTGAAATTACAACACTACAAGCTGACATCAGATCTAGGAGAATAAAATCCCACCAAGAATTGAATTCAAAATTAGGTCCAAGCTAAGTAGGACTCATACACCAATTGTGGCATATGAGTCCCATTAGGCTAGGCTTGGAACACATTTTTCAAGAAATCCTTAGCTTAATGTTAAATTTAGATCTAGGCCTCAAAACCTAGGTGGGACCCATACGCCCAAGGTGGCATATGAGTCCCAGATCACTAAATCTAGACCATACAATCCAAAATCACTAAATTATAATTGGTCATTACATATGTGTTGGGGTTATCCTTAGAAAGATGCATTAATTAAGGCTTATGGATGCAAAATAGGACCAAATAAGGAAAAAAAAATCCCAATTTTAGCAGGAAGGGCCCAAACAGGTGTGAAAATGTAGAGGGATACATTTTTCTACACTACATTTTTTAAGTCTTTACTATGATTCTTTTTGAATTAGAAAGTTTAATTTCTATATTCAACTACTTAGAAAATTCCCCAAAACCTGTAAGTTGCACACAAAATACCAATATCATCCAAGAAGATATATCCCTAGTCTAAAGTTATAATATAACCCTCATAAATGATAGATTTATTGATAAAGGATATCTTGATCCATAGAGTTGATGCCTGAGTTAGTTGCACATAATTTATTATTATTTTTTAAAAGGTGCAATGCACCCATATTATTAGGGGTAAACACTTTTGACCAGAGCTATGAACCAAGTACAATAAACCACAAGAAATAACCAAACCCATGAGCGTAATGGCCTAGTGAAGGCACAAGGCTTGTGAACACTTTGGTCTGGCGAAGGTTTGAAACCTAGTGTCTGTCACTACAACCAAGCAACTTGAACATCGAACCACACCCTTATCGGCAATTGTACCTAATTTATTAAGCAATGAAGGGATCATACATTTTTGGCATCATATCCAGGGATGGTTGATGAAAGAGGGGGTTATCAACAATCCTATTTTTCTAAAAACAAACACTCAATCAATCTGAATAATGCATACAAATCTGCAACATAATCTCATGAAATTCTCAACAATGCATACAAATATGCAACATAGTCTCATAAAATTCTTTGAATTTTGCAACAAAAGGTATTCATATTAAAGAGATATGATTACACAATAATTTTTAGTCAAAAAATGACTGATGGGTAGTAACATATTCCCATTATATAATCTGAAAATTAAATAAAAATCAAGCTACAACAAAAAGCAAACTACGTGCTTCATGAGCACCTCCAAATCTACACTATTTTCTTACAAACAATCATCTGCAACTCTTCAATTCTCAACAATTGTGTCTTCAACCTTCAATGGCTGTAATAACTCTTTCAATCTGCAAAAAATCACTTCAATAACCTCTTGAGAAATGCCACACCCAACTCTCCAACCCCCAAAACTTGCAGTCAACAATGAAAACCAAAAACTACCAACAAAATCCTTCCCAAAAATCCAAAAATCAAAATTTCCCTCTGATTTGGAAAAATCACGACCAAATCCTCATAATGATTTATTCTACAATAGAAAAATCAATAAACGATTTTTAATTCCATTTTGTAATTCCCAATCCCAATGCCTCAACTTGCTTTTATATATATATATATATTTAAATGCAACTACACCTCCACTATCTCCACTTCCAACTTGCATAAAAAGGTGGAATTTTATTTAAATAAATAAAATTAAACTCACTTATTCAAATAGCCTCCTAACATGAAATTAACCTCCTAAAATGAAATTCAAATGAAAATTTCAAATTTGAAGTTTTTTGGTTGATGCTGATTGCACTTTCACTTGGGATGCTCTTGCATCAAACACCCTAGATAGAAATAAATGTTTCATGAGTTGAACTCATTAAAATTTGTAGACCTTGTGTCTTTATTGGATTCAACTCATTTCCTTGTCCACTAGAATATTTTTGTGCACCATTTTCTGCAAACTTACAACATTACCATGTTTCATCCTTCCTCTACTACCCATCATGTAATTCAAAGCATCAAATTTGTTTTCCAACCAATATACTTCATCAAAATCAAAACTAAAAATTGAACTTATACCTCCTTTTTCAAAATAAATTTATTTATTTTCCTCATTTTCTGTTCTACCTTTTCCATCTCTTTCCACCATGTCCCCTTCATGAAATTCCATTGTTTTCACGCCTTTTGAAAGACATGACACAGTTGCAACCTATTTTAATTCACTCAAAACAAAATTAATAATAACATAAAAAGAATCAATTTCCAAATTACCTAACAAGTAATCTTGATCACTAGTCAAAACACTTTCACCTCCACTATTCTCAAACAAGGAGTCCTCATAAAATTCTTCATTAACCTTGACACTCCACTCTTCCAATTCAACTTTATCAAAAGTAGTTTTTGCTGAAAAAAACTTATCTATTCCTTCACTCAATCTTTCATCAAAGGAAACAATAAATCAAATTTTACCTTACCCTCTGCTGCTACCTTCATTCCAATTGAGATCTCTTCTTCAATATGAGTCAACAAATCATCTTTCTCATCCTCATCATGGGTAGTGTTACCAAAGCCAACATATTCATGCTTCAAACCATCTAAAAGTATAATTTCATAAACCAAACAAGACCTTGCATTGCTGCAAACATTACCCATTTCTTCTTTCAATGGCTTCAATTTATGTTTCCCTCCATCATTCGTCAATGTGTATGTGTTGGCATAACCATCGTGCACTGTCTTCCTATCAAATTTTCCAAGGCCTTCCTAAAAAAAACATGAAAAGAATTAATAGGAATAATATCACATAAAATTTCATCTCTATAACCTCCTATATTAAAATTCATCAAACTTTGTTCACTGATCAAAACTTTCCTATCATTTTGTATCCATGCTATCCTATATGGATGTGGATGCCTTCTTCTCTCTAGCTGCAACTTTCTCACCATCTCTTCAGAAACAAGATTTTTTGTGCTACCTCCATCTATGATGAGATTAAATACCTTATTTTGGAACATACATCTTGTTTGAAACAAACATTTTCTTTTAATGGATTTATCATATTCATTTAACAGGGTTCTCCTAGCCATTGAAGTTTCACCATCTTCCGCTTCTTCGAAATGTGATGATCTTGTATTTTCTCTATTCCCATTTGCCACTCTATTATATTTTTTGATCTTCTTATTAGTATTTTATATTCATGAGGACAATCATATGCTCTGTGACCCTCTTCCCTACACTTAAAACAAGTTCCTCGAAAGGTTTCTCTTCCAAAATCTCTACTCGATCTTCCTCTACCTCTTGGATTTTGATCTCTAGGACCATATGAGTTATCATATCTCTGATCTTTGCTATTGCTTTGTTTTTTTTCTAATTATTATCTACTCCATATGTTCTTCCATCAACCTCCTCATCATGGTCTCTTCCTCTTTGCTTACCTTCATACCTTTTGTTCATTCTTTCCTCAAATTTTAAGGCAATTTGATAGGCATCTTGAATTGTGTAAACTCTTACCAAAGTCATCTCCTCTTGTATGCTTGGCATCAAACCATTAATGTATTTTGCAACCTTCTCCTTATTTTCTTTAATATGTCCTGTTCTAATCAATATCCTATGAAATTCCTCGTTATATTCTTTCAATGTTTTGGTTTCTTATTTTAACCCTTGCATTTTTTTGAGAAAATCAAGCTCATAGTCCACCGAAATGAATTGTCTTTTCATTTTATCTATCATTATATCTCAATTAGTAATTTTATCCTTTCCTTTCCTTCCTAATTCTAATTTAATATCTATCTACAAAACTGAAGCATTCCCTTTCAATCTGGTTTTTTCATACTTCACCCTATTAGGATCCTCAACCTCTTCAAACTCAAAGAATTCTTCCATTTTGTTGATCCAATCCACTAACTCTTTTGGATTCAAATTCCCATTAAATGTAGGAACATCAATTTTTTTTCTCTTTCCTATCCTTGATAGGGTAATCAACAATGGGTTATTGAAAAATTATGCTACTACATCTCTTTGTTCACTTGTTTGGTTGGCATCCTCTAAACTTTCTTGTTCCTCATCACTTATTGGTTCTCTTCTCTGTACAAATCCTCTTCTAATTTCTTATTGTAATGAGTCAAATTTCCTTCTCAAGGTTCTAAAATCATCACCATGGACAAAATTATCATTTATTTCTCTACCTCTACCCTTACCATGTGGAGCTCCTCTTGCATACATTTATTTTTTGCAACACCCACAACAAACAGATCCTAGTGTAAACTGCCTCTCTTCGGTGATCTTTTCACACACTCAAAATCTTCCTGATTTGATACCATTGATGAAAGAGGGGGTTCTCAAAAAACCTCTTTTTTATTTAAAAAAAAACTCGATCAATCTCAACAATGCATACAAATCTGCAGTATAATTTCATGAAATTATCAACAATGTATACAAATCTGCAACATAGTCTCATGCAATTCTTTGAATTTTGCAAAAAAAGGTATTCATATTAAAGAAATATGATTACACAATTATTTTCAATCAGAAAATGATTGATGGGAAGCAACATATTCCCATTACATAATCTGAAAATTAAATAAAAATAAAACTACAACAAAAAGCAAGCTATGTACTTCATGAGCACCTCCAAATCAGCAATAGTCTCTTGCAAACAATCACCTGCAATTCTTGAATTTTCAACAATGGTGTCTTCAACCTTCAATTGTTGCAATAACCATTTTAGCCTACAATAAATCACTTCAATAACCTCTTGATAAATGCCACACCCAACTCTCCAACCCCCAAAATTTGCAGTCAACAATCAAAACCAAAAACTGCAAACAAAACCCTTCCCAAAAATCCAAAAATCAAAATTTCCCTCCAATTTGGAAAAGTCACAACCAAATCCTCACAATGAGTTGTTTCAACAATAGAAAAATAAATAAATTATTTTTAGTTCCGTTTTGTAACTCCCAATCCCAATGCCTAAACTTGCTTTTTCAAAATTAAAATAAATGCAATTACACCTCCACTATCTCCACTTCCAACTTGCATAACAATGGTGGAATTTTATTTAAATAAATAAAATTAAACTCACTTATTCAAATAGACTCCTGACATGAAATTAACCTCCTAAAATGAAATTCAAATGAAAATTTCAAATTTGAATTTTTTTGGTTGATATTGATTGCACTTTCATCTAGGATGCTCTTGCATCAGACACCCCGAGTAGAAAGAAATATTTCATGATTTGAACTCATAAAAATTTGTAGACCTTGTGTCTATCTTGGATCCACCTAATTTCGTTTTCCATTGGAATATTTTTGTGCACCATTTTCTGCAAACTTACAACATTACCATGTTTCATCCTTCCTCTACTACCCATCATGTAATTCAAAGAATCAAATTTGTTTTCCAACCAATATACTTCATCAAAATTATAACTAAAAGTTAAACTTATACCTCCTCCTTCATCAAAATAAATTTATTTATTTTCATCATTTGTTGTTTTACTTTTTCCATCTCTTTCCACCATGTCCCCTTCATGAAATTCCATTGTTTTCATGCCTTTTTAAAGACATGACACTGTTGCAACCTATTTTTATTCACTCAAAACAATGTTACTACTACTATAAAAAGACTCAATTTCCACATTAACTAACAAGTAATCATGATCACTAATCAAAACACTTTTACCTCCACTATTCTCAAACTAGGGATTCTTCATAAAACTCTTCATTAACCTTGACACTCCACTCTTCCAATTCAACTTTATAAAAACTAGATTTTACTACAACAAACTTATCTATTACTTCACTCTCTTTCTCATAAAAGGAAACAATAAAATCAGAATTTATCTTACCCTCTGTTGCTACCTTCATTCCACTTGAGATCTCTACTTCAATCTGAGTCAACAAATCATCTTTCTCATCCTCATCATGGTTAGTGTTACCAAAGCCAACATATTCATGGTTCATACCATCTAAAATTCAATTTCATCAACCAAACAAGACCTTGCATTGTTGAAAACATTACCCATTTCTTCTTTCAATGGCTTCAATTTGTGTTTCACTCCATCATTCGTCAATGTGTATGTGTTGGAATAACCATCGTCTATCACTTTCCTATCAAATTTCCAAGACCTTCCTAACAAAACATGAAAATAATTCATAGGAATAATATCGCATAAAATTTCATCTCTATAACCTCCTATATTAAAATTCACAAAACTTTGTTATCTGATCAAAACTTTCCCATCATCTTGTAGCCATGCTATCCTATATGGATGTGGATGCCTTCTTCTCTCTTGATGTAACTTTCTCACCATCTATGATGACATTACATACCTTATTTTTACACTTGCATCTTGTTTGAATTTTTGTTTCTTTGAATGGATTTATCATCTTCATTTAACAAGGTTCTACTGGCCATTAAAGTTTCACCATCTTCTGCTTCTTTAGAATGTGATGATCTTGCATATTCTCTATTCACATTTGCTGCTGTATTATGATTTTATGATCTTCTTCTTGATCATTCCTCTTCATGAGGATAATTATATGCTCTAGGAACCTCTTCCCAACACTTAAAAAAAGTTCCTCAAAAGGTTTCTCTTCTAAAACCTCTACTCGATTTTCCTCTACCTCTTGGATTTTGATCTCTAGGACCATACAAGTCATCATATCTCTAATTTTTGTTGTTTCCTTGGTCTTTTTTTATTTTTTTATTATTATCTTCTCTATATGTTCTTCCTTCAACCTTCACATCATGGCCTCTTCCTTTTTGCTTACCTTCATACCTTTTGTTCATTCTTTCCTCAAATTTTAAGGCAATTTGATATGCATCTTCCATTGTGTAAACTCTCACCAAATTCACCTCCTCTTGTATGCTTAGCCTCAAAACATTAATGTATCTCAAAAACTTCTCCTTAGTCTTTTCAACATGTCTTGTTCTAATCAAGATCGTATGAAACTCCTCTATATATTCTTTCACTATTTTGGTTCCTTATTTTCACCCTTGCATTTTTTTGAGCAAATCAAGCTCATAGTCCACCAGAATGAAATGTATTTTTATTTTTTGTATCATTCTATCCCACTTAGTAATTTTATCCTTTCCTCTCCTTCCTCTTATTAATTGAATCTCTCTCCACCAAATTGAAGCATTCCCTTTCAATCTGGTTTTTGCATACCTTACCCTGTCACGATCCTCAACCTGTTCAAACTCAAAGAATTCTTCTATTTCGTTGATCCAATCCATTAACTATTTTGGATTAAAATTCCCACTGAATGTAGGAACATAAAATTTTGGTCTCTTTCCTATCCTTGATAGGGAAATCAACAATGGTCCATTGGAAACTACTACTACTGCATCTCTTTGTTCACTTGTTTGGTTGGCATCCTTTGAAGTTTCTTCTTCCTCATCCCATATTGGTTCTCTTTTATGTGCAAACTCTCTTCTAATTTCTTCTTGTAATGATTCCACTTTCCTTCTCAAGGCTCTAAAATTGTCACCATGTACAACATTCTCATTTTTTTCTCTACCTCTACCCTTATCATATGGGGCAACTCTTGCATACATTTTTTTTTCAACACCCACAACACATAGATCCTGGTGTAAATTGTCTCTCTTCGACGATTTGTTCACACACTCAGAATCTTCTTGCTCTGATACGACTTATGAAAGAGAGGATTCTAAACAACCCTATTTTTTACAACAAACACTCAATCAATATCAACAATGCATACAAATCTACAACATAATCTTATGAAATTCTCAACAATGCATACAAATCTGCAACATAGTCTCATGAAATTCTTTAAATTTTGCAACAAAAGGTATTCATACCAAAGAATTATGATTACAAAATGATTTTAAGTCAAAAAATTAATGATGGGAAGCAACATATTCACATTACATAATCTAAAAAATAAATAAAGATAAAGCTACAACAAAAAGCAAACTGTGCTTCATGAGCACCTCCAAATCTACACTATTCTCTTACAAACAATCACTTGCAACTGCTCATTTCTCAAAAATAGTGTCTTTAGCCTTCAATAGCTGAAATAACCCTTTAAAAATGTAAAAAATCACTTCAATAACCTCTTGAGCAATGCCACACCCAACTCTCCAACCCCCAAAACTTGCAGTCAACAATGAAAACCAAAAACTATCAACAAAACCCTTCCCAAAAATCCAAAAATCAAATTTTCTCTCCCATTCGGAAAAGTCATGATAAAATCCTCATAAGATTTTTTTCCAAAATATAAAAATCAATAAATGATTTTTAATTCCATTTTGTAACTCCCACTCCCAATGCCCAAACTTGCTTTTTCATAATTTTTCAAAAAAAATGCAATTACACCTACATTATCTCCACTTCCAATTTGCATAACAAAGGTGGAATTTTATTTAAATAAATAAAATTAAACTCACTTATTCAAATAGCCTCCTAACATGAAATTAACCTCCTAAAATGAAATTCAAATGAAAATTTCAAATTTGAATTTTTTTGGTTGATGTTGATTACACTTTCATGTAGGATGCTCCTGCATCAGACACCCCAGGTAGAAAGAAATGTTTCATGAGGTGAACTCATAAAAAATTGTAGACCTTGTGTCTATCTTGGATCCACCTCATTTCCTTCTCCACTCGAATATTTTTGTGCACCATTTTCTACAAACTTACAACATTACCATGTTTCTTCCTTCCTTTACTACCCATCATGTAATTTGAAGCATCAAATTTGTTTTCCAACCAATATAATTCATCAAAATCAGAACTAACAATTAAACGTATGCCTCATCCTTCATAAAAATAAATGTATTTATTTGCTTCATTTGCTATAATACCTTTTCCATCTCTTTCCACCATGTCCCCTTCATGAAATTCCACTATTTCCATGCGTTTGATCTTCTTCCATCTTCTACCATCTTCTCCCAAGCATTGAGCTCACTCTTGATAGCTCTAAGCATTCTATCAAAACACTTTACACTTCATAACAACAACATCAACACTCCACCACTTCAGTAGAGCAAGTGTGGAACAAAACACCATTGCAACAGAGGCTTGACTTCCTCTCATTTTCTCCCCCATTAGCCTTGAGCGCTCTTGATGGAGGTGGTAAGCTTTCACTCCTCTCCTCTATTACTTGGTTGAGTAGCATAACACTGTTTTGTAGTGCTTTAGTGCTCTTTACTTCATTTCTACTTTTCTTCATCTATCTGGTTGTCCGTGGAGGTGGGAACACCAAAACGGGGTCTGACTGAGGTAGGACCTTATATAGCCACCCAACAATTTCTCTCTCCCTCTTGTGTGCAGGTATTGAAGACACTCACGGGATGGAAGCTTCATCACTTGCATGTTCATAAGTATTTCCTTTCTCCTCCTTATCTTTAGCATCTCTAATTCACTTCATTTCAGTCTTATTACTTCATGTTGCTTTCTTGCATTCTAGAAGTTCTCAATAATTGGAGTGCAAGTTGCCACTTAGCCATTTTCTGAGACATTCTCACTTTCTAGTCCCTACGAGACTCCAACACGCCTCTAAGATGCCAGCGTGCCACCTTGTCGTCTATTTTCTATGTTGACGTCCTTTGGCAGAGAGCTTGTTAGTTTTTCTAGAAAATCTTTGTGACCTGCTCTTTCAGATTTTGAAACTCTCACTACTGTTCCATTGAGGTAGTATAGGGCAGTTCGCCCCATGAGTAGCGAATCCCCCTATATCACACCTTGGTCTTATTTTTTCTTATTTTTCCAATTTTTATCTACTCCATATGTTCTTCCTTCAATCTCCTCATCATGGCCTCTTCCTCTTTGTTTACCTTCATACCTTTTGTTCATTCTTTCCTCAAATTTTAATGCAATTTGTGGTGCAGGAGCACCTGATGGACTATATACCTCCATGAGGCCAATATGTAAATAAGAATTTAGGAATGATTAGGGGTTATTTAATAAGGTATTTCAAGACCATTACAAGGTGTTTGAGTCATTTGATGAATGTTCAGATAGGTTGTAAAGTCATTGTACCCAATTTGCAAAAAAATAAAAAATGTTGTCAAAAGAGGTCTATAATAGGATTTTGGTT
Source organism: Sequoia sempervirens (assembly GCA_007258455.2). Taxonomy (NCBI): domain Eukaryota; kingdom Viridiplantae; phylum Streptophyta; class Pinopsida; order Cupressales; family Cupressaceae; genus Sequoia; species Sequoia sempervirens. The sequence goes on along the minus strand of VDFB02026320.1, from coordinate 48,754,729 downwards.
TAGTATTGTCAATTTATTGTTGTAATAAGGCCAAATATTCCACATTAGGCATTTTATAGGTCTTATATATTTGATTTGAGTCCATTTCTCAAATATTGCAAAAAGTGTAAAAAGTTGTCAAAATTGTAATGCAAACTTGCAAAAATGAAAATATGGGAATACTAAGGGTCAAGTCATGTAAAAGGTCATTGTAGGTGGTTGAAAATGATTTAAATTAATTTGTAACATCTGTTTATACATCCATCCATCATTTTTAAGGGGGGTTCAAAATTGAATGTAAAATCATAAGTTTCACCATGATTTTTTGTTATTTCTAAAACGTTTTCTGCTGTTTCTTTGCCTTGTACGAAATTGTAAAGGTAGATTATGATACAAAAGTGATTGGAGGTTAAATAAATATGAGTCTTATTTAAACTACCACTGATTTTTTTGAATTTTATTAAGATATGAAGAAATTATGACAATTTTACTCCAAGTAGGTAGATTCAGATTTGCACAGGGCAACAAGCAATAAAAATTACATATCTTTCATTTTAACCATTAGAAATTGGTAAAAACTTGTATGAATGTTTGTTTTAAGGTTATGAATGATTTCCCATTGGTTTCATTGATTTTGGAGAATATTTTTATGAGTTTTTAAGAAGCCCTAGGCTATCCTCAATAAATTTTATTGGGTTTTTGGTTCAAAATTTGTGGCTACATGTAGGGTTTTGATAAAGCTAAATTATTTGAGGTTGGAAATCAGTTCGGATGTAATTTGCATGCATATTCCAAGGTGTGTGAAGCAATTTCAAGGTGACTTGAGGTTTGGAGGGACTGTTTTCAATAAACCCTTGCTTGCTTGATGAAAATTTGTGCTTTAATGCGGGTTTTAATATCTGATGCAATATTGTGACTTTTAATTTGTAAAAGTGATTGAATTTGAGGTTTTCTATGTTTCCCAGGGTTATTTGGGTGATTGGAAGTGTTTTGAAGGGTCAAGAAGTGGTTTGTGTTTTGTTTTTTGTTTTGGTGTGTTGAAGCAAGGGTTTGCGAAGAGAAAAGTGAACTTGAAATGAGGGAACAAATAAAGAATGTTTTGAGTTTTGTTAGATTAGATTGAGATAAGTTTTTTTATTGCTCTATAATTGCATCAAAGTGGTATTAGAGCATAAAAGGTGCTAGGTAGAGAGCTTTTGGTTTTGTGTTTGTGTGTTGTGGTTTGTGCAAGTTAAGAAGAACCTGGTTGCTGCCAAGAGAAGGCATAGAAAGTTGAGAGAAATTGAAGCAAGAAGAAGCTTGCTTGAGAGTAGAGAACAAGATGGAAGTGTTAAGAAGGTATTTGTAGGCAGAGGAAGAAAGGAAGAGACAAGAGATGATTGACAAAGAGATAGTCAAGTTAAAGCAAGAGATGAGGAGAAGGGAAGCAAAGTTCAGTGATTTTTATGCAGAGTCCATGATGAAGATGGAGCAGTGGATCAAACAAGCAACAAGTTGGCACATGACCGCAAAAAATAAAGTTGAATGGACCATACAAAATATTATTCAAAGAAGGAAAAGACAAGCAAGGACAACAACAAATGAGGCAGAGGTAGAGTTTGTTGAGCAAAGTAAGCTACAAGATGAGATGCATGATATTCCAATTATGTTTGAAGATGGAAAAATCTCTTTGTTTGTTGATGAAAATATTGATGTTTAGATTAATGATATGGTTGTTAGTGATCAAGTAGTTGATGAAATTTTTGTTGATGAGCAAGTAGAGAAGGTTGATGATGTTGCTGATAAAGTTGGTATTGATACTCAAGATGTTGTTGATAATAGAGATGTTGCAGATTGTTTGCTAATGAGGTGTATGCATATTTGAAAGAATATGATACAAGTTGTGATTATGGTGAAAATGTTGTCATATGGTACTCCAATGATGAGAATTCAGATATAGATGATGTTGCTAAGATATATGTACAAGAAATGGACTTTTGGAGCATGAAGACTGAGAGGTTGCTAGAAAAGAGATGGTATAAGAAGAAGAGGAAGAAGGACCCATGGATACTTGCTAAGATTAAGGAAAAACTACAAAAGAGTTGGAAGACCAGGAAGAAGGAGCATACCATCTTTCAAGAGGACTTGAATTTTCTTTTCTCCGGGAGAATGGTGCAGGAGCACCTGATGGACTATATGCCTCCATGAGGCCAATATGTAAATAAGAGTTTAGGAATGCTTAGGGATAATTTAATAAGGTCTTTCAAGACTATTAGAAGGTGTTTGAGTCATTTTATGAATGTTTAGATAGGTTGTAAGGTCATTGTACCCAATTTGCAAAAAATGAAAAACTGTTGTCAAAAGAGGTATACAATAGGATTTTTTTATAGTATTTTTAATTTATTGTTGTAATAAGGCACAAGAGTAAAAATTATGCATGTTATAGGTCTTAGATAGTTGATTTGAGTCCATTTCTCAAATATTGCAACAAGTGTAAAAAGTTGTCAAAAATTGTAATGCAAACTTGCAAAAATGCAAATATGGGAATACTAAGGGTAAAGTCATGTAAAAGGTTTTTTTAGGTGGTTGAAACTGATTGAAATTAATTTGTAACATCTATTTATACATCCATCCATATTTTTGAAGGGGGGCTAAGAATTGAATGTAAAATCATAAATTTCACCATGATTTTCTGTTATTTTTGAAACATTTTTTTCCATTTCTTTGCCTTGTACGAAATTGTACGGGAAGATTATGATACAAAAGTTATTTTAGGTTAAATACCTATGATTATTATTTCAAATTCCATCGATTTTGTTGAATTTCATGAAGATATGAAGAAGTTATGACAATTTTACTCCAGATAGGTAGATTCAGATTTGCACAGGGCAGCAAGCAATGAAAAATGCATATCTTTCATTTTAACCATTAGAAATTGGTAAAAACTTGTATGAATGTCTGTTTTAAGGTTATGAATGATTGACCATTGGTTTCATTTATTTTGGATAATATTTGGATGAGTTTTGAAGAAGCCCTAGGCTGTCCTCAATAAATTTTATTGGGTTTTTGACTCAAAATTGTTGGCTACATGTAGGGTTTTGATAAAGCTAAAGTATTTGAGGTTGGAAATTAGTTTGGATGTCATTTTCAAGAATATTACAAGGTGTGTGAAGCACTTTCAAGGTGATTTGAGGTTTGGAGGGACTGGTTTCAATAATCCCTTGCTTGCTTGATGAAAATTTATGCTTGAATGAGGGTTTTAATAACTAATACAATATTGTGACTTTTAATCTGTAAAAGTGATTGAATTTGAGGTTTTGTAATTTAACTCTATGCTGCCCAGGGTTATTTGGGTGATTGGAGGTGTTTTGAAGGGTCAAGAAGTGGTTTGTGTTTTTGTTTTTGTTTTGGTGTGTTGAAGCAAGGGTTTGTGAAGAGAAAAGTGAACTTGAAATGAGAGAACAAATAAAGAATGTTCTGAGTTTTGTTAGATGAGATTGAGATAAGTTTTTTTCTTCCTTTATCATTGCGTCAATTTGATATGCATCTTCCATTGTGTAAAATCTCACCAAAGTCACCTCCTCTTGTATGCTCAACCTCAAACCATTAATGTATCTTGCAAAATTATCCTTAGTTTCTTCAACATGTCCCGTTCTAATCAAGATCCTATGAAACTTCTTGATATATTCTTTCACTATTTTGGTTCATTTTTTTAACCCTTGCATTGTTATGAGCAAACCAAGCTCATATTCCATCAGAATGAACTATCTTTTTATTTTCTCTACCATTCTATCCCACTTAGTAATTTTATCCTTGCCTCTCCTTCCTCTTTCCAATTGAATCTTTCTCCACCAAATTGAAGCATTCCCTTTCAATATGGTTTTTGCATACCTCACCCTATCAGGATCCTCAACCTCTTCAAACTCAAAGAATTATTCCATTTTCTTGATCCAATCCACTAAATCTTTTGGATTCAAATTCCTACTGAATGTAGGAACACAAAATTTTGGTCTCTTTCCTATCCTTGATAGGGTAATCAACAATGGGTCATTGGCAACTACTGCTACTATATCTCTTTGTTTACTTGTTTGGTTGGCATCCTTTGAAGTTTCTTCGTCCTCATCACTTATTGGTTCTTTTCTCTATGCAAACCCTCTTCTAATTTCTTCTTGTAATGATTCCACTTGCCTTCTCAAGGCTCTAAAATCATCACCATGGACAAAATTCTCATTTCTTTCTCTACCTCTACCCTTACCATGTGGGGCTCCTCTTGCATACATTTTTTTTTACAACATCCACAACACACAGATCTTGGTGTATATCACCTCTCTTTGATGATCTGTTCACACACTCAGAATCTTCCTGCTCTGATACATTGATGAAAGAGGGGGTTCTCAACAAACCTCTTTTTTTGAAAACAAATACTCAATCAATCTCAACAATACATACAAATCTACAACATAATCTCATGAAATTCTCAACAATGCATACAAATTTGCAACATAGTCTCATAAAATTCTTTGAATTTTGCAACAAAAGGTATTCATATTAAAGAAATCTAATTACAAAATAATTTTTAGTCAAAAAATGACTCATGGGAAGCAACATATTCCCATTACATAATCTGAAAATTAAATGAAAATAAAGCTACAACAAAAAGCAAACTATGTGCTTCATGAGCACCTCCAAATCTACACCATTCTCTTGCGAACAATCACTTGCAATTATTCAATTTTGAACAATGGTGCCTTCAACCTTCAATTGTTGTAATAAAATTTTTAACCTACAACAAATCACTACAATAACCTCTTGATAAATGCCACACCCAACTCTCCAACCCCCAAAACTTGCAATCAACAATGAAAACCAAAAACTGCCAACAAAACCCTTCCCAAAAATCCAAAAATCAAAATTTCCCTCCCATTTAGAAAAGTCACCAAAAAACCCTCATAATGAGTTGTTCCCACAGTAAAAAATATCAATAAATTATTTTTAATTATATTTTGTAACTCCCAATCCCAATGCCTAAACTTGCTTTTTTTAGATTTAAAAAAAAAAAAAGCAATTAAACCTCCACTATCTCCACTTCCAACTTGCATAACAATGGTGAAATTTTATTTAAATAAATAAAATTAAACTCACTTATTCAAATATCCTCCTAACATGAAATTAACCTCCTAAAATGAAATTCAAATGAAAATTTCAAATTTAATTTTTTTTGGTTGATGTTGATTGCACTTTCACGTAGGATGCTCTTGCATCAATGGTGCTAATATTTAAAGTCTACAGATCTTTGAATACTTTTTCCTACTTTCCTAGCATATAAATTACATTTATATCATTTAGGACTATTATATATCATACCAAGTATTGAATTATCCACTAATATTGTGCAAAGTGTTGGTATAAATTGGTACTGTCCTAACTAGTTAATTAGTGGGGTCATATTTACATGTTAAGTCCACTTAGGTCCTAGTCATATTTAAGTTGTTTAAATAAGATTTTATCTTTTTATATCTTATTAAATATTAGATTCCCAGGCCATTTAATGATGGCTCATGTCATTTAATAATGACACAAATCATTTAATGTTTTACATTTGGTACTTCATCACACCTTGTCTATATAAGCAAGGTTATTATACATTTTTGTATATACCTATTCATCATATTTGATGGATCTTAATAATAAGAAATATCCTTTCTTACATACTCTCTTGTAGAAGGTTTTCATTTTTTTGTAGGTGGTCTTGGGATAGAGCTAATTTTCAACTCCTACATGGTATCAGAGCATAACCTTGCAAATTCCATCTCAAATTTGAGAGTAGAGTTATTGATAGTGAGAGATATTGGTGGATTTTAGCAAGGTTGAGTATGCTCTTCCCTTGCACTCAATGGTGATCTGGGGAATCAGAAAAGTTCCTCTTTGTGGGTTTTCATTATAGGTTAATTTTGGAACATGTTGGAAGTAATTTGAGCTCACCATTGAGTCTAGGGAATCTAATAAAGTCAATATTAGCTTTTGTTTCATCAAAATCTGACATATTTTGCTAGATCTATGAGGGTATGAGGTTAAGAGGTGGTTACCAGATCTAGGAGGTAGTTGAATTTTTAGAGCAGTCTAGACCAAAATTGACCTTTCCATTGTGTTTGGAAAGCCCAAAAACTCCAATTTTCATATAAAACACTTCATCTTTTTAAGAAAAAATATTTTTGGCAATTTTTTTTAAAAATTGGGTGACTATCTTAAATTTGATGGCCAAATAGCTGTCATCAAGGATTGTGTTAAATTTGGCGATTAAACGACTGTCATACCAATGCTCAGCCTAGTTCACCCACTTCTAGTCACATGGGGACCACCCGTTAGCCCTCAAGGGACTTAATTTTGGCCCCTCAAGTCTTAATTGGGCAATTTTTTTAAAAGCACCATATCTTTTGACTCAAGTATTAGATTTTCAAAAATGAGATCATCAAAAAGCTAATTCTGAGCACTTTCCACAGTTGCAGGTTATTTTTCCATATTTTTTTATTTTGGAATTTTTATTTCTTTTGAAGTTAAATCTCCCATTTGGACCTCTGAGCTCATTAATTTTTGTCTAGATCTCCATTTTTCATGATTTTTACAACATCAAACAGGTATTGAGGAGCTCTATCATTGTTCCCATGCATGTTTTCTAGATTAAAACCCATTTATTATTTAGTCAATTTTTTAAATTTGGAATTGTGACTAATTCTCTTGCATCCTAACTCTTGGAGAGGTTTTGTCTTTTTGGGAAGGCTTCATTTGCAATATTGGTGCAGCCATAGTAGGAGGGTCCTCAAAGAGAACAATCCAGACTGTACAACAAGAGTAACACAACAAAAGAAACATAGAATATGGTGGAAAATGCATATTAAAACATGCTCATTAACAAAAAATTCAATTATAATCGACCGACAACATCCGGGCTTTTAAATTCGGCTCACAGGCCTGATACAACATGTTCAAAATATCACATTCTTATATGCTCCTTAATGCAAGTGAAAATATTACATCTTGAGTGTCCTATTCTATCTAACTAACTTCCTAATGATCTATTACAATTATTTATATCACATCTTAAGATCTAGAATCATCTGCGTCGATCAAAGATTATTACAATCCCCAATAAAAGAAAATGTAACGTGTGCATGAATAGGTCAGCCTTAACTTTGAATTACTCCTCAGTGAATGCATAGGATGAAGTATGGACCTATAATTAAGGTTGGGGACACTCCATGGAACAATTAAAATCACACCATCAATATCCGCAAGCTACAAGAATGATCCATGAACGATCAAATTAGCCGTTATGCCTGGAAAATTATTCCAGAGCTAGTTGAAGAAACTACCATCAAATCCGTAACTTGCTGGAAAAAGATCCAATTGTGCTCAAATCTTGGAATAAGGAAAATTAACATGCCCACAATGTACACATAGATCCACATGGTTTGGTGAGAAAATATGATGAATCCACTAGCACGAACTAAACAAGAACTGAACATGAACAAAACTGAAAGGAAATATATTTTGTGGTTGATGCAAGATTGCCAAGAACCAAGGATGCTCCTGCATGAGACATCTGGGGTTGATTGAAAAGTGAGTCCCTCACTTTGCTAGGGCTAAAGGAAAACCAAAATGGTGTGCCTCATCCTGAGAAATCCAAGAAGAATCCTCCACTGGTCTGCCCTTCCACTTCACAAGATATTCTTTGTACTGTCTTCCACGAGTTTTCCTCCCATCCATGATATCTAAAATCTCTTCAATCTCATCTGATTGTTGTTTAGGAAACTGATCCTCCAATTTTTCTCTATTGTCTTTACTGAATTCTACTTCATGGTACTGATGTAGATCTGTAATGTTGAATATAGGTGATATACCCATGTCATCAAGTAACTCCACTTCATATGCATTTCCTGAATCAAATTTCTTCAAAATCCTACAGGGTCCAAAATTCCTCATCTTCAACTTATTATATGTTCCAACTGGAAATCTTTCCTTCCTCAAATACACCATCACTTCTTCCCCAACTTTGAACTCCTTATGTCTCCTCTTTTCATTTGCTTTCTCCTTATACTTCTGGTTCATATCTTCCAATTGATCCTTCACTTGAGTATGCACTTTCCTCATATGTTCTACAAATTCCTCTGCTTCTGCACTCCTTTTATCTTCCATATTGATGCCTCTCAGCTCTGATATACCTCTAAGATGAACTCTAGTAACAATCTCAAAAGGTGTCTTTCCAGTACTCCTATTCACTGAACTATTGTAAGCAAAATCTGCTTGTGCAAGAACTAAATCCCAACTTACGGTCTTCTCTCTAACCAAGCATCTCAACAAATTCCCCAAACTCCTATTTACTACCTTTATCTATCCATCAGTTTGTGGGTGAAAATTGGAACTAAACTTCAAATATGTCTTTAGCTTCTTCCAAAGTGTACTCCAAAAGTAACCAACAAACTTTGTGTCTTTGTCTGAAACAATACTCCTGGGTAACCCATGCAATCTAACCACCTCCCTGAAAAACAAGTCTGCTACATGTATTGCATCTGTTGTCTTCTTACAAGGTATGAAATGTGCTATTTTAGAAAATCTATCCACTACCACTAGTATAGAATCATTACCTCTCCGTGTCTTCGAAAATCCAAGTATGAAATCCATGCTTATATCCTCCCAAGGTCTCTCCAGAACTGTCAAAGGCTTATACAATCCAACATTTTGACTGCTCCCTTTTGCAACTTGACAAAATCTACAACTCTACACAAATTTCATAACATCCTTATGAATCTATGGCCAAAATTAATTCTCACTCACCAATGCTACTGTCTTATCAATCCCAAAGTGTCCTGCCAATCCTCCACTATGTTTTTCTTTCACCAAGTTATCCCTCATTGAACTCTGGGGTATACATAACTAATTTCCTCTGAACAAAATTTCCTCCTGAATGAAATAATCCAACCATTGACTCCTATCCTCTAAGAATGGTTCTTTACAAGCTCTCCAAGGTTCTACAAAATCCAGGTCTTCCTCACACAATTTCTTCAATTCATCAAAGCCTAATACCTCCACTCATCTCTGTCAGTAAAATCCTTCTCCTACTCAAAGAATCAACAACTCTATTTGACTTTCCACTCCTATGTTTCAAAACAAAAGTATAACTCTGCAAGAATTCCACCCATCTCATGTGTCTCTGATTCAACTTACCTTGAGTGGTCAAATATTGCAATGCTTGACGATCTGTATACAACAAAAACTCCTTAGGAAACAAATAATGTCTCCACTTCTTCAAGGCTTGAACTATGGCATAGAAATCCTAATCATACACTGAATATCTTCTTCTAGCATCATTCAATTTCTCACTGAAATAAGCTATTGGTCTTCCTTCTTGACTTAATACTACTCCAATTGTATTTCCACTTGCATCACAATCTACTTGAAATACCTTACTAAAATCTGGTAAATCCAACACAGGTTGCTCAATCACCTTCTGTTTCAAACACTCATAACTCCAATTTGCTCCAGATGTCCATCTAAAATCCTTCTTATCTCCTCTTATTGTTTCTGTCATAGGACTGCAAATAGAACTAGAATTCCTAATGAACTTTCGGTAGAAACTAGCCAATCCATGAAATGATATAACCTCTCCAATGCTTTCCGGTGTAGGCCATTCAACAATTTCTCTTACCTTCTCAGGATCAATCCTCAATCCATCCACATATATCACAAATCCCAAATATACCAACTCTTCCTTCATGAAACTACACTTCTTAATGTTTATCAACAACTGCTCTTCCCTCAACCTTTGCAAAAATTGTCTTATATGCAACAAATGTTCTTCCCTAGTCTTACTAAAAATCAATATTTCATCCAAATAAACAATCACAAACTTACCCAAGAATTTCTTCAGTACCTCATTCATTAGCCTCATGAAAGTACTTGGTACATTTGTTATTCCAAAAGGCATCACCAACCACTCATACAATCCTTCATTTGTCTTGAATGTTTTCTTCCACTCATCCCCTTCTTTGATTCTGATCTGATGATATCCACTTTGAAAATATATCTTTGTAAAGTATCCTCCACTCAAACAATCCATAATTTCATCCATCTAGGGAAAAGGAAATTTGTACTTCACTGTGATCTTATTTATGGCTCTAGAGTTTGTACACATCCTCCATTCTCCATCTTTCTTAGGTGCTAACACAATAGGTACTACACAAGGACTTAATCTTTCTTTGATCAAACCTTTCCTCAACAATTCTTGCACTTGTATATTCAAATATTCAATCTCTACAAGTGTCATCTAGCATGTTGCTTTATTAGGAAAACTAGCTCCAGGAATCATATCCATGCAATGACTAATACTCCTCACAGGTGGTAATCCATCAGGTACATTATCTGAAATGATCTCCTCATACTCTGTCAACAACTCCTTTATCTCTTCCAGTTGTTCTTCTACATGCTTCTAGTCTTTATCCTTCTTAGGAACCAAGGCATAGCACATGTTCTCATGTCTCAATCCATCCAAAAATCTCCTTCCATCAACCAAACAAATTCTAGCACTCGTACAAATCTCAACTCTAGGAACATCCTCCAAGGGTAAAAAAGTTTTCTTCATCCCATTAGCAACAATGGTATATGTATTCTTCTTTCCATCATGAATATCTTGTTTATCATACTGCTAATGTCTTCCCAAAAAAATATGGCATACATCCATAGGTATGCCATCACACAAAACTTCATCATGATAATTTCCTATCTTCAATTTCACCAAACATTGCTCACTTACCAGTATCTCATGCTCATCTTGAATCTAAGATATCTGATAGGGCTTTGAGTGTTTCAATCTTTCCAACTTCAATTTGGTCACCATTTCCTTAGAAACCAAGTTCTCAAAACTTCCACTATCAACAATCACTCTGCAACATTTACCATCTACCTTGCATCTAGTCTAAAACAAATTCTTTCTCTGTAACGGTTCTGGATACATCTCGCTTTGACACAATACTCTTTTGTTCACCAACACTTCTCCATCTTTCAGTTTATTAGATGATCCAACATGATCTTACTCAACAAATATTGTTCTTCTATTGTTTTCTATCTTTCTACTTGTCTCTCCCTGATTACATTCAAATGCTCTGTCCTTCTCCACCACATTTAAAATGAGTTCCTTTGAATACTCTTTTCTCTTGTCTTTTTTCATCTCTTTTATAACCTTCATTCCAATAACCACCATAACCTCCTCTCCTATAAGAGCTTCCATCATCTCTATGATACAAATTATCATTCTTACTAACTTCCTTATCTTTATTTTGATCTACAAAAGTTCCTCTTCCTCCTCTAGTAAAAATTATTCCTCTCTAAAATATTCCACCTCTTCCTCTCTGTCTTTGCTCATGTCTTTTATTTAGCTTCTCTTATGCTTTTAGGGAACATTGATATGCTTCTTCCACATTCAACAACTTGATCAAACTAATCTCATTCTATATAGATGGCTTCAAACCATTCACATATCTAGCTACTTGTTAAACCTCATCCTTTGAATGTCTGGATTTGATATTCAACTTGTAGAACTCTTCAGTATACTCTGTCACACTTGATTCCTTCTACTTCAAATTCTACAACTTAGGGAACAAACTAATTTGGTAATCTGCAGGCATAAAATTGGTCTTCAACTTATTCACCATCTGATCCCAAGATTTTATATTCTCCTTTCCTCTTCTTTGTCTATCTTTCTTCAAATGTTCCCACCAAAGCGATGCATGTCCTTTCAACTTTATACAAGAAAATTTCACCTTCTTATCTTCAATGGTACCTTAAAAATCAAAATACTTTTCCATCTCTGTTATCTAATTAAGAAATTCATCTAAATCCAACTTACCACTACAAGTCCAATGGATTGAAATGTGGTTTGGTATTTCCTCTAGTTAGGGATCTTATAAACCTCTCTTCTCCCTGATCCAAGCCATGTTGATCTTCTCTTCCTCTTTCATCCTGTACTTTTACCTCTTCATCACTTACATCATCAATTGGTCGATCTCTCATCTAGGTCGTTTCAATTGCATCTAATCTAGCAACAATTCCTCTCAACATCTCCATTAGGGTTGGATCTACATTTCCACGTGCTCCATTTCCTCTAACATTCCTTCTTCCCACCATCCTTACACAAGTCCTCTACAACTGTAGGTCAGATCCTCATTCTGACACCCACAACAAATCTTCAACAGGACTCTGCGAATTCTGACGACCTCACATAGATCGAATCTCGCTTTGATACCAATCTCATGCGAACACGGTAGGAAGGTCCTCAAAGAGAACAATCTAGACCATGCAAAAAGAGTAACACAACAAAAGCAACATATAATATGGAGGAAAATTTAGATTAAAACATGCTCATTAATAGAAATTTCAATTACAATCGACCAACAATATATGGGTTTTCAGATTTGGCTCACAGGCCTGATACAACATGTTCAAAATATCATATTTTTATATGCTCCTTAATGTGAGAAAAAATATTACATCTCAAGTCTCCTATTCTATTTTAATGACTTCCTAATGATCTATTACAATTATTTATATCACATATTAAGATCTAGAATCATCTGCATCGGCCAAAGATTATTGCAATCCCCAACAAAAGAAAATGTAACGTGTGCATGAACTGTTCGGCCTCAACTTTGAATTACTCCTCGGTGAATGCATAGGATGAAGTGTGGACCTATAATTAAGGTCAGGGACACTTCATGAAACAATTAAAATCACACCTTCAAGATTCGCAAGCTACGAGAATGATCCATGAATGATCAAATTAGTCATTATGCCTGAACATTGTTCGAGTTCTGGTTCAAGAAACTTCCATCAAATTTGGAAGTGATAACTTTCCGGAAAAAGATCCAATCATGCTCAAATATTGGAATAAGGAAAATGAACATGTCCATGATGTACACATAGATCCATAGGGTTTGGTGAGCAAATATGATGAATCCACCAACACGAACTAAGCAAGAACTGAACAAGAACAAAACTAAAAGGAAATATATTTTGTGGTTGATGCAAGATTGCCAAGAACCAGGGATGCTCCTGCATCAAATATACATCATGTTTGGGGGTTTCTAATTATTGTTGAAGGTTTTAGTCATTGTAATTTTGGATATTTATCATAGTTCATTATGGGTTTTCATTTCATTTATCTCTAATTATGTTGAAAAGGGGAAATTATAAATAATGGAGAGATGGCATCATAAAACATCTCCATTGGCTTCATTTTTTGCTAGATTTGTATGATCTAGTTCCCCTCTAGGTACTGGTAGTAAGAAATTTTCTTGGAATTGTAAAAGGGATAATGTCTTAGGAGTTATTGTTATGCAAGTTAAAGATGGTGTTTTTGAATTCTATTCTTCATTTTGAGTGTCCTCATGTTCTTGGACTAAAATTTAGGAGATATATGGAGATCTTGATACTCAACCATTCCTAGATGATCCTATTTCAGATTGTCTTGTGCCTCTTCATTTTCAAAATGGATACCCTATGAGTATGATAATGTTTGGGAGTTTAAAGATTTGGAGTACTTTGAATCTTCAGATGAGGATGAAGAGGTTTCTTCACATGCTCCTTTTTTCTCTTTTAGAGATGGTTTTTGATCCTTCACCTTCAGTGATTCTTTGTACAAAGTCATTGATTGAGGCTCCCATCATTCCTATTCAACTAGACCATTCATCTTATGTTGGTGATTCCTAGAAAGTTTCTATTGATTCATTCCAATAGGTATCTAATTATCTTCTTGATTGGGATTCCTATTTATTGAACATTGCATCCTTGTTTGTGAAGTCTCACATTTCAAATTTGGAAGATACATTTGAGGGGTTCTCTCTCCTCTTTGATGATATTCATTGCAAAACTATTGTCAAATCATCATTATCTTTGGATCTTGTTCAACACCAGTTTCCACTTAGTCTTGGTTTGTCATCTTCTTCATTGATTGTGGCATCATCATCTACCATGGACAAGGAAAAATATGAGCAAATTTCAAAGACATCATCATACATGTTTATGCTTATTTCTTTCAATTCCTATCTAAAATTAGAAGTATTCCTATGTTTGTACTTGGTTTTGTTTCTGCCAAAATGGAGACAAGTTGTTTGTCGATATTGGATAATGTTTTGTCTTTAGGCACTCACCACTTTTGTAGGAGATTATACATTGTGGGGGGGTACATAGTATATCTCTTTCCCTCTTATGGGAGGTTATCAATTGTATATTCATGATGGATGTGGTCCTTGGGGGTATCATTGAGTCTATACATCATCCTTGATTGTATATTTTCTCTCCTTTGGAGAGGGGATTTTTCCCATGTGATTTTTGACCTTTTATCCATTTATGAGAGATTGCATTTTAATTTTTACATGGGTACCTAAAATGGTCTCATAGTTGGGACCCATTCTTACATCTTTGCATAATAATTATTTCTCCATAAGTTACACTTAAGTGGGGTGTTGGTGTAAATAGGTACTTTTCCTAACTAGTTAATCAACAGTGTCCTTTTTTCATGTTAAGTCCATGCAAGTCCTAGGCATATTTAAGTTGTGAAACATAGAAAAATGGGGGGGTGATGATACTAAGTTTATTATCTAAAACTAAAATCAATCCAAGTTTCCAAGGGTTTCATTAGGATGCAAATCAACGAGGTACAAAGATTGAGTTTCAACCTTAAAGGTGAGCCAATCAAACCTGGATCTGATCCTTGTGAGTCTTATAAATGGATTAGAAATGATTTGGAATTATTAACCTAATTGAACTATATGACCTAATATAAAAAATTCAATATTCTAGAAATACACAAGCTAAAACTATAGATTGCGGGTGGATCTGGGAAGTGTCAAATTATGTATACCTATCACCAAGATCTAGATCTGGCATGTGCAAAAGAACCCATTTTCCCATGGATGAATGGGTATTTGATGAGGGGTTATAAAACTAATTTTTTAGTCCTCTAATGTTGGATCTGAGCTCTTGATTCCTAGTTACAAAACTGTTGGAATATTGTCAATAAATTCTATAATTAAATTTTTGTAGCTTGAAAACTTTTAGGGTTTTGAATGTAACAATGGAGAATTTTCCTTCAATCCTTCCTCAATCCTCTTCAAACCTATAACCTGCACATTCAAAGAGGGAGAAGATGTTGGTCCATTTAGGGGCTTGCCTCAATCAAACCCCGTGTAAGTTTTTCCAATTCCACAATGGAAATGTCAATGATATGAATGATAATTGAAAGGAAGGAATGATGAAATCACAAAGTGTTGAAACTCACCACCCTTCAATGGCTTCCTTTAAGGACTGAAGTCATGCACATCACCTCAAGGATTTGGGTCTTTCTTGTTTGAATGCTTGAATACTTTGGAGACTTACAACAAAGGTTAGCCTTCACAAAACATGAACATGAACACATAAAATTTGACATGATTTTGGATCTTGAATTGTTGCTATAGTGCTTTGCAATGCTTCTCTTGATATACTCTTGACAATAGTATTTTCTCAATAGTGTACTTAGTTCTCATTAGATTCTTGTTGTTGTTAGCTTTCAAATGATAAAATAACTAGGTATTTATCTGCAATTGTTATAATTTCCCAAAAAAAATAGATTCCAAAAGCTGACACTTGATATTTGAATTTTGGATGTTAAAATTCCACCAAAAACATATTTGAATTTGGGTCGTAGTAAATAAGGGGGACCCATTCACCCATGGGGGAATGGGTCCTGGCCCAAATTTACAAGACACACTTAGTCGGGAGAAAAATAACAATTGGATACATTTATTCAATGCTTGTAATCCTTTGGAAAATGATAAAAATTAGGCCTTGGAATGTATAATTTGGAAAATTAGGAGCTTAATTAATTCTAATAAATTAGGGGGACAAAATATAATGTGAAATTGTTGAGGGTGACAATTTATGACACCACAAGTTGTTTAGATAATTTTTTATCTTTTTATCTTTTATTAAATATTAGAGTACCATGTCATTTAATGGTGGCTCATGCCATTTAATAATGACACAAATCATTTAATGTTTTGTATTTGGTACTTCATTACACCTTGTATATATAAGCAAATTCATTGTATATATTTGTATATACCTCATCATCATATTTGATAAATCTTAATATCAAGCAAGCTCCTTTCTTGCATACTCTCTTGTATAAGGTTTGCATTACTTTTGCAAGTTGTCCAAGGATAGAGATAAATTTTAGACCCTACACAAAGAAGGTGGACATTGCCTCACAATTGTTGCATGTAGAGGAAAAGAGATCCCTTAGGGAGATCTCTTCCAATTACCAAATCTAATGAAGATATATTTGTACCAGTGGAATAACTTGAAGGAGGGCAACAAATTGAACCCTTTATTCTCAAAGCACAAACTATTCAAGCTAACATAGTAATTACTTCAAGCCAAGCTTTCAAAAAACTCCATTCTCAAGATACTCATTTATCCCACAACCAAAAATTCCACCCTACATTGTGAGATGTACCAATAGAAGATCCACCTGAAATCACAACTTTCAAGTTTCTAATTTTTTACTAGGGAAGACATGCTACCATAAAGAATATTCCTCCTACTTTTCCTAATTTCAATGGCCTCATCACATAATACCTTGATACATTCTTGTTAGAATTTAATGTTCTCTGTGGAAGTTATGACTATACCACAAATGCACATTGATTAAAATTATTCCCAACTACACTTAAGAATTCTGCCTTGAGGTAGTTTATGGGATTAGGAAGAGATGCAATGACTAATTGGTGAACCATGAAGGAAAATTTCCTTAAGAAATATAAGGACTTTTGTAGAGGAGGATATATGAGATGAGATGATATGTTCTGGATGATGTAGAAGGAGGATGCGCCTTAAGAAGATTATTTAGAGATATTTCTACTTGCAAAAATCTCAGTAGAATAGGCTATACCAAGACTCCCTCAAAATAATATTATTAAGGGGAGTCAATGAAGACTGTTTGGATGCTCTATATTTAATTGGAGGAGATATTTCTCAGGTCACATGAGAAGAAGTCTGTTATATTTATAGAAATTACTCATGATCCACCATGAAAAGGATATGAAGCTTGCGATCAATGAATACCAAGATAGCTACAAGTTTTTCTATGATGTATCTCAACAATCTACTGAAGGACATGAAGTAAGATACAATTAATTATATGATGAATCAATTGGATACCCTACATATAAAGACAAAACATGAAGAAGTAGAGGCAACATTAGAAAAATATTGTTGCTAGAAGAATTTGGACTACAAATGCAAGTGGGTGGAAAGTATTGAAGATGAACATGAATGACCAAAATTTAAATCATTGGAGGATGTAGATGGCTATATATTTTACCTAGCATAATGAAAACCATGGTATCAAAGGCAA
This sequence comes from Sequoia sempervirens, assembly GCA_007258455.2. Classification (NCBI taxonomy): domain Eukaryota; kingdom Viridiplantae; phylum Streptophyta; class Pinopsida; order Cupressales; family Cupressaceae; genus Sequoia; species Sequoia sempervirens. The sequence goes on along the minus strand of VDFB02026320.1, from coordinate 48,737,325 downwards.
GGTAATCCTCAAGATCCCTTATCTTATTTTGATCCATTTTCAAATTCAATTGCAAATATTCCTCCTTAGTATAATCAACCCCCTTGAAACTGGCCAAACTACATACCACTTGAATGGAAACATCCATAGGGAATATGGAACCAACAACCATACCTATCCCAATTCCATAAACAAAAATGACAAGTACTCCAAACTGCATCCCAACCAAGTGGCCAAATCCTAATATTGGTTATCTACAACAATTGTAAACCCTGCTCTAAAAATAATCCATTTTTCCAAATCCTTCTACCTCTACTCCTACACCTAGAGCAATGTAACTACCATCCCAACTTACAAAAATCCTAACAAGCTTCATTTAATAGGCTTATAATATTGAAACCCTTCAATATAAAATATATGTAGTTGAGATAAGAAATATACAACTACACTTAGGAAATATGCTCTCCACCCCTACATCTCCACTAATCATGGAACTTCATTTAGAGGAACCTTCCAGTGAAGCTCATGTGCAACCAAGTAATAAGAACCAACATACCAAGCAAGAGGAAATCGTAACTAAAGAACCCCCATTCCCAAAGAGATTAAACACCAAAAAGTATGAACCTTAGCATAAATTTAGCTTCCTTAGGAAATAAAAAAATGTCTACATAAAATTCCCCTTTTTTCAAGCCATTAAGGATGTTCCTATCTATACCAAAACTACAAGGGAGTTACATTTTAAAAAAATCAAGGCAAAAATTTAAGGACCAACAAACCATTCAACTAAGTTGATGACTTGCTTACATTATGCTAGGCAAGGTAGTAGTCCCCAAATATGTAGACCCTGACAACCTAGTAGTTGATGTACACATTAATGATATCCTTATATGTAACAATTTATTTGATCTAGGAGCTACCATAAATATTATAACCAAGGAAAACATGAAAAACATGCAATTGGTAAACTTTCAACCTACCCCAATAGCATTATTATTAACAAATATCTTAAGTGTTAAACTTGAAGGGGTTATAGAAGACCTATTTATTACATTGGAATCTTGGGAATACCCTACACACTTTATCATCTTGTAACCAAAGGCTAACCTAGGGGGATATCCTCTCATATTAAGATGACCATGGTTAGCAACAATCAATGCTTTTATTATTTGTAGTTCTGGGAGTATGATCATCTCTAATAACAACGCGACAAAAAAGTTGGTCCTATATCATCTAGTACAACCATTTGATAAATTGGATCAACCAGTTTGGCTAGACCTGGATGATAATGACTTGAATATACTCCAAGTATTAATGAAAATTGAAAAAATCTTAATTTTTTAACTACTGGATGAGGAAAAATTCCTCTCCAATATCATACAAAATAATTATGGGAGAGACTTGTAGTAGGATTGTTGTTTGGTGTACTTATCTTGCATGTTGCATAACATCCTTCATGCAACATGTTTACTTGAATATAATTTTGTTGCATGTATACTCCATCACCTATTATCTCATAGCTTTAGCATTAACATATCATTCCTTAGAGATGTTGTTTCTATGATTTTGACAGTTGAGTAAGTTGAAATTTCACTTGATCAGTCACTTAACATAAATAATAAGTTCACCACATACCAACAAAACGAATTAATCTCCATGCTGCAAGTTCATAAAATAAATTTTTCTTATGATTATCATGATATGAAGGGTATTGATCCCAATATTTTATACACACTGAATAATATACATCAAGGATGTAGACCCATTAGACAACCTCAATGAAGACTAACCCCATCATATGCAGCATAGTGAAAAATGAGTTGCAAAATCTCTTGGATGTTAGATTCATTTATCCCATATTAGACAATCAGTAGATCTCACCATTAGTTATAATACTCAAAAAATGGGGAAAGTGGCATGTTTGTGTAGATTACAAATAACTTAATGCATCAACTAATAAATATCATTTCCCTCTACCCTTCATTGATCAAGTTATGGGTTCTCTTGCAAGGAAATTATAACATTATTTTTTTGATGGGTCTAGTGGCTATAATTATATTAGAATAACACCTGAGGACAAAGATAAAATGACTTTCATTTTTCCTTGGGGTAATTATGTTTATTTAGTTCTCCCACCTGGGTTATGCAATGCTCCTACCACTTTTTAGAGGGTTGTATTGAGCATTTTTTAATCTTTCCCATGAATGTATGGAAGTATATATGGACTTCCCAGCATATTGTAACACATGAAGAAACATTAAACAATCTTAAAAATGTGTTGTAGAGATTACAGGACCGCAACCTCTCTCTCAGTAATGAGCAATGTTAATGATAGAAGAGGGTGTAGTATTAGGACACTATGTTTCACAATGATGAATTCAGGTAGATCCTACTAAAATTGAAGTAATCATAAACATACTTGTTCCTCAAAAGAAAAAAATATGTAAGGAGTTTTATTGGACATGCAAGGTACTATCAAATATTCGTTAAGTATTTTAGCAAGATAGCTACCCCTTTATTTGTCTTACTCTCCAAGGATTTTGAATTTGAATGGACAATATCCTACTAAGAATCCTTTTATAATCTCAAGCAATATTTAACCATGACCCATGTTCTAATAGGACCCATCTATTCTATACCTTTTCATATTCACACAAATTATTTTGACTTTTTTGTAGGAGATTTCCTAAGCTAAATGAAAGAATGCTAGAATATGTCATCTATTACATTAGTAAGAATCTTTAGTTATCTAAGTTGAATTACATTGTCATTGAAAAATAAATGTTGGTTGTGGCTTGTGCTATAAAAAAGTTTCAGAATTATATTATAGGTTACCCAATATCTATCCATACCAATCACATAGCTATTAAGTATCTAATGAATAATTCAATGGTTAGTGGTCGATTGGTTTGGTGGTCATTGCTTCTACAAGAATTCAACATCATCATAGTGGATAAACTTGGTAAAGAAAATATAGTTGTTGAATCTATTTCTAGATTGACTACTCTTGTAGATGACCCCATCATTGATGAATAATTTTTAAATGAGAACTTGTTTTCCATGACTTTGCAAATCCCCTAGTATGATGATATTGCAAATTACCTAGTTATATGAAGAAGAACTCCCCACTTATCACCAAGATAAAAAAAAATCATTTAGTAGAGAGGAGTCTCCCATATATCATGGATAGTTGGCTACCTTTTCTATACAAGACTAGATAATGAAATACATAGGTGTATTCATGAAGATGAGGTGCTTGAAATTTTGTACACCTACCATGAGGAGATCCATACTAATATAGGATACTACTATCCCATACTACATAAAGATGTAGTTGGGTCACCTTACCAAGATCTTGAGATGCCCCTGCAACCACAATTGGTGATAGCACATTTTAATAAATGGGGCATTGACTTCATTGGTACAATTGATCCTCCTTCTAACTATAAAGAATATATAATTATTTGTACTAACTATTTGAAAAATTGGGAAAAATTTAGAGCCATAGAAAATTCCAAGAGACAAAAGGTGGTAGAATCCCTATATGAAGAAGTTTATATTCACTATGGAGTACCTCGAGAGATTATCATAGATCAAGGGCCACGGTTTACATCAAATTTAAATATAGTATTGTTTAATGAATACAAATTCAAGTACAATATGTCTGACCTCTATTATCCATAATCTAATGATCAATTTGAGGTGACCAATAGAGAAATTGAAGTAATTCTAACCAATAAGTAACATTACAATGCAAAAACTAGGTGACTCACCTTCTTAACATCGTTTCAACATATAGGACTACCTGGAAAACTATAACAATATTTACACCTTATGAATTGGTCTATGACATTAAATTTTTCCTTCCAATTGAGTTTAAATATAATACTTTAAGGAAAACACTTCAATTAGGTATATAAATCTTTGTAGCTCAACATGATAGGATCATGCAACTTAATTCGCTCAAGAATAGAGGCTATCCACCACACCAAAATGATACAAAAGTAGAGGATTAAATGACACAATAAATTTTTTACAAAGGTATTTTGAAAAGGTGATGGGCCCTACTATATAATTCCAAGTACAAGGACCACGAAGGAAAATTACAAACTTGATGGTTGTGACCTTATAAAATTGAGTTTTATTGAAATGGCATAGTTAAATTAACAAAAAATGACCCTATCATATTTTCTTTAATAGTAAATAGACATCACTTGAAACTATATAAGAAGCCACTAGACAAAAATACCCTCTTGTATAAGTTCAACCATTCAAAGAACCTTAGACCTATAATACAACTACCTTCATCAACATTAACGAGAATTTGACACACAACACTAGGGAATGAGCTTCTTATCTCTAACCTTAATGCCTCATAGGTATGATCTCCATATTATTTAAAAAAATATTCCTTTGATGAATTTTTTGGGCATTGTCAGATTAACCATTGCAATAAAACTACTATCTTGACATGGTATGTGTAGCCACTATTAGAGGGAATGGTAGCATTAATACATATAATCACTATTGTATACGTCTAAAAATGGTCATGATTAAGCTTGTTAATTAATTAAATATAAATTATTTGATTAATCTCCTAAAGTCATCTACATATAAATACATTTAATTATTTATTTATATTGTTCATTTTCTAATTCTTCTACCTTAATTAAATAAATAATTTATTTAATTATTGACATTTCCCACATTCCTCTTAATTAAATTAAATAAATATGATTATTTATTTTAATTATCATATCATTCCAAAGTTTGAATATTCGAATATTCAAATAATGGAATATTCTCTTCATCCCATAATTAAATATTAAATATTTAATTTAATATTTTCCTCTCACTCTAAATTCATTTCTAAAACATAATTAAATACAATTTATTTAATTATGCGAATTTCTATATCCATCTTCACTTCTAAATTAAATAAATTTATTTTATTTAATTCTAACTAATTCTAACTCATTCTTCGAAATGGAAATTTCCCTTCGGATCTCAATGACGACAATCGAAGAAAAAGGGAAACCTTCTATCTCTCTCATCCACTTTCAAAAATCTTTCACCGTCCATTCAAACAAGCTTAATCCAGGCCGTTAATCGAATCAGCCAATCGAATCCATTCTAAAACTCTATAAAAGCCGATACAAATCCAAGCTTTGGTTACCTACGCATACATACGAAGATGCACAACCATACATGCAATCAGCCTTTTAGCATCACAACCATACTTTCATCTTAGCATAGCCTTGCATTTAGCATAGTGTGCACTTTAAAATCTCGTTCTTTAGCTGTTCATTTTGTTGAGCTCGATTTGCTGATCTGAGAGCCATTGGAAACAACAAAACACTGGAGTTAGAGAGAGATAGGACGATTTCAGGGAAGCTGCAATCACAGTTTGCTTATTCTATTTTCTTTTTCATTTTTTCTGATTTAATGTCTTATTGATATGTGTTTGAATTTCATTTACATTGATACATTTTTCACTCACACATAAAATGGCGCCCACCGTGGGGCCCAAACCCACGAATTTAACATTCTTTGCTCATTTTTTTTTATAGTTTCCGCGTGCTGGAGTCAACTTTCGAAAAAAATTTGGCGTTTGAGTGCATTCGACATTTTCTACGATACATACAGGGTTTTTGACTTTTGTTTTGCAGGATTCTAGAGTGCATATAGTAACTATTTCGATGCATATAGTAATTGTTCAACACATATAGTCACCGTTTAGGCACATATAGTAACTATTTCAGCGCATATAGTAACTGTTTAGGCACATATAGAATCTTTCCTTTGACACACATAGTAACTGTTTTAAGAGCATATTAATCTTTCTTATGGCGCATATAACTTCTGTTCTGGTGCATATATCTTCTGTTTTGGTGCATATACCATCTGTTCTGGCGCATATACCGTCTGTTCTGGCGCATATAGCTTATATTATGGCGCATATGGATTGTAACAAAAATATAGAATTATGAGTCTGACGCCTTCCGCAGAAAGAATTCTTTTTCTTTTTCTAGATTTTAAAATGAAGCAATCCTAGGATAGACACATCTGGATAAAATGAAGCAATCTAGGATAGTCACCACACAATGATCTTGCAGTTAAAATTGAACAAACTTGTTTTTGTGAAGCAATATCTTCACTTAGATTAGATCATCATGATTTGGGTTTTAAAATGAACATTTGTTTGCTTTGTCTGTGGCAATAGGTCTATGCTCTCCCCTTAATTGGTTGATCAAAATACTAGACTTTCCTTTCAATTTCATGAAGTTTTACTGCTTTAATTACATCCTTTAGAGAGCCTGCCGTAGTGGGAAAAAGTACTCACCCTACGTGAATGACTCAAGTGGGTTCAAGCCAAAACCAGTCTATTCTGCCCCACTATAAAATTTAAAGCAAATATGGGGAAACCCTCTTTTGCCGGTAGTGTGCAAGATAACCATCCCCAAAACCTTTGTTCTAAAGGTTGGGAGGTCTCTTGAGGGAGTTTATTATTGCTGCACTGAACAAAAATCCTTACTACGAACCTAGTCTAGTGGCCAGCCGAAGTCAGTTTCTGAACATTCTAATAATCACAGTGTAAGGGGAGGGAAGAATCTACCCCCAAGACACTCACCATATAACTACCAAGGACGTTTTGCTCAGGGGATCTGGTATCCACTTCCGTAACTCTGAGTACGTGCTTGGAAAAGACAAAAACATGGGCGCCCCTTCGGGGGTGACACGGCTGTGTGAGTCGACGCAGTTCTAAGATGTGGGCTGTTGATTACTAGAATGACCTACTTGAGCATTAAGAGTGAGTTTGCTTGATTTGTCTTTCATGTGCAAAACCTATGAAAACATTTATTGAAAACATTTTCTTGATCAAACACTTCATGTTAGTATAGGGCCTTAAAAAAAAACTGTTCTTCAAAATGTTTGTTGTGTCTTCCATTACATTAATTCAGATAGAAAGATCATCCAAAATGAATATGAAGAACAACAACTGAAAGCATACCTTTGGTCCAATAACATTCCCAATACTTTTTCCATGCTTAGAGATTGGAAATCAATAAAATTTCCCAAGAAATTAGTTTCCAAAAAGGATCAAAAAACCCAAGAAAACATTGCAAAAGAGAAAATTCTTGTACAAAAGTCGGCACGTCTTGCTTCATTACCGAGGATTTCTTCATAGATACAAGAATTTGTTAGAGGATTCACTGATGAGTATGATGTAGATCCCTTAGATTCTCGAGCTTATTATCAGAGATTAGCTCTATCACAATGGCATAATCATAATCAACCTCTTGAATTTGACAACATACCACAACCTTCTATAGAATATCCTTCACATCCCAATCAAATCCTTCAGTGATTTTGGAACCTTTCTTCAAAAACAAAGATCAAAACTTTAAGAGTGCATCTCTCAAACAAATTTCTAATTATTGATTCAACTTCCCCAATAGGATTCTAATATCCTTCATCATTGGAAGCCACAATAAAAAATTAGGAACATCTTAGATCATATTATAAGATTTCACATCTTATTAGATCAAGATATCATCATTATTGCACTTGTCAAAACCAAGATCTAAGTTTAGCATAATTTTTCAAAATCATATGCCTATCTTCACAAGATCCCAATTCAATAAATTGAAGGATGAAATCCAACAAGAAGGTTATACTCAAAACATTCAAGAAGAGGGTGAAAGCAGCAATCCTCTTTACATCATGAATCGTAATCCCCTTTTTGACAAAGATATGGATAACAGAGAAGAAAATATGTTCCACCAATACAAATACATGAACAAAACACAGATAGATAGTGATGAGGAACAAGATGAGGAACATCTTAGAGAGGCTGAGCAAGATCCAAAATTTCACAAAGCCATCGAAAAGATCTTACAGCGAGATAAGGAAAAATATTTTCGCTATCTAGTCGAACAAGGGGCTAAATTGCCTCATGACTTCAATACTAAAAACTTGAAAAACAAACCTGAAGAGACACCCCTATCTGATCTTAGTGCTTTGACTCAAAAAATCAAGGCACTTCAAGGACAAGTTAAAGAATTACAAGGGGGAACAACCACAAAGAAATATACTCTAGAGGACATTTGTCCTTACCCTTTCGATCGAAGTCTTAACATGATTCCTTTTCCCAAGCATTGTGAAATGCCAAAATTTGATCGATATAATGGGAAATCAGATCCAATCGATCATGTTAGAGACTTTTGAAACATGACATTGGAATTCGCTCATGAAGACACTTACTCGATGCGATTGTTTCCTAGGAGCCTTGGAGTTCACTCTATGGAATGGTTATCTAAGATTACACCTCTCATCAGGACATTTGAAGAATTAATCAACTTATTCATATCACAATATGCCTACAACATAAAACACCATATCACCATGATAGATCTTTGCAAAGTTGCACAAAAACTGGGCGAATCTTTCATTACGTTTCTTCAGAGATGGAGAAGAATGTTTGCCAGATATCCACGTCCTATTCCTGAAAAGGAAAAGATGGTTACCTTCATCAACAGTTTAAATTCAAAAATGAGCTATCATTTGAACTTACATTGTCCTTCTTCTTTTGAGAAAATGATTGAAGATGCCATAACCATTAAAATGCTTTGGTCAAAAGAGGAATAATAAAACATGACAAAGACAATCCTAGCTCATCCAACCATCACAATAATCAGGACAAGTCCAAATTCTGGACTCACAAAAAAAAAATGGTGAATGATGGTGTTGTTGATGCAAATCATGCCTCAACCAAGCCATTCGTCCTCAGTACTCCAAACATTTGCAACAACAATGTCAACTCGATTGAAAATCACGGAAATAATCCTCCTCCTCTAAGGAACAATATAAATCAACACTCTACTCCCAATCAAGGGACTTCCAACAACCAAGGTTACCGAGGAACTAATAACAATCACAATTCCTTAGGGAACACCTCGAATACAAATCCACAAAGATTTTTGTTCTTCTCTAATAAAAGAACTTTCACTTCATTGGGTCAATCTTTAGAATCTGCATTCAAAGAGTTGATGGCCAAAAATTTCATTACTTTGCCGCCTCAACAAAATTATGAACCCAATGTAAAGCCTCCATCATGGAATGAGGCATACTATTGTGATTATCATCAATGCAAAGGTCATCGCACAAATAACTGCCAAGCCTTGAAGAATTCCATTCAAGACTTAATCGACAATGACATCATTACAATAGAAGGACATCAACAATCCAGCGCAGACCACCAAGAATTTTGCAACCCTTTGCCAAACTATCAAAAGGGTGAGTCTTCTGAAAAAAATGTGAATCATATCAATGATGATCATATAATCAATCATCTCTACACAGACGATGAGCGAGTAAATGTCATTAAAGTCAACAAGGTGGAATATAGAGAAGTCAACGCAACAAAAAGAGCACAAGCTAAAGTTGTCTTAAAGGGCGCCTCTTCATAATCCACTGAACCTCCACCTCAACATTAATATGATTTGGTCAATCAACTTCAGAAAACCCCCGCTCAAATTTCTATTCTGGAACTATTGAAGATTTCCCCAGCCCATAAGGAAATTCTCAAAAAAGCCCTCGTTGAAACGAATGTATCTACTGATCTAGATGTGAACCAATTTCAAGCCATGGTAGGACACTTGTCCTCACCCACTTGCCTTTCATTCTCTGAAAAGGATGACATTTCCATAACTCATCCCCACAATTCATCATTGTACTTAGAAGTCATGGTTCACAAGTTTCGTGTCAGACAAGTTCTAATAGATGGAGGTGTTGGTTTAAATATATGTACCATGAAGTTGGTTAAAGCTTTAGGATTTTCTGAAGACTTCATTGATTTTAGAAGAAAGATTACCATAAAAGCTTATGATGATGAAGAAAGAGCATCCAAGGGTCTAATCATGCTGCCAATCAGAGTGGGCCCTGTTATCAAGAATACTTTCTGTCAAGTATTAGACTGTGATCTTGCATATAACATCTTGTTGGGTCGTCCTTGGATCCATGAAATGCAAGCTGTCCCATCAACCTATCATCAATGTCTTAAGTTTCCTTATGATGGATAGGAAATCATGATACCAGCTGATAATTCAAATATTCAAACTTGTGCCAACATAAAGGCCAGTCAAGATACTTTGGTCCCTAACAATCGAGAAGCTCATGCTGGGACTTCTCTAAAGATTGACACACAAATTAGTCAATTAACCAATAGTTTTGACAAAAAATTGAAATTCAAGGACCATGGAGTTGGAGAATACTCTCTTTGTCTTGCCAATTTACCTACATCACCTCGATCACATGGACAACTGTCTATCAGGGAACATCAAATATCAGCAGCATCAACATCAAAGCAACCACCAATAGAGCCAATCACAAAATTTAATGGACAATTCATCAAAGAAAAATTCCCCATGGAAAATCCTGAGGATACAAAAATTCTAAACTGGCTCTATAAAGATGAAGATGGAGCAGTCTTTAATATCAAATTACCCACGGAAAAATATGGAAAAGGGTACTCAATCATGCAGAAGATAGGCTATGATAAAGGTCCTATTGGAAAAAGGGAAGAAGGAGTAGTTGAACCTATTCACCTCCATGGACTTGCTGCCAAAGAGAAAACTGGATTGGGTTATGATACTCACTCCAAAGAAAGCACATCCAAACAACTGCATGGCACTGTCTTCACATTGCAAGAAGGCTCAGATTCATGAAAAGCATGTTTGGCAACAGTTCAAAACTTTGTGGATAACAATTCAAACATAGATTCTGTTGAATATGAATGGGACACCATTTATAATGATGAGTTTTGGAGGGATAAAGAGGTTGATGTAATACACCAGTACGCCCCAACTTTAATCGAAGGTGAAGGGTTAGGGTCCCGACCACAAGAATCTGAACCACAAATTGACTATGATTCTCGTGATACTAAGTCAGATCTAAACGAACAAGATTATCATGAGGACAGTATCATCATTGACCCACCTCACACCTCGGATCCTATGGACCACTCCGTTATGACCATAACCATAACTGATTTCACGCAACCTGATGACCTGATACCTTTGATTTATCCTGATCTCATTGATTGGGATTCATCTGAACCTATTGATATACCTATGTTTCCAAGTGATGAAGCTATTGTGAACTTCCTTTCGGTAGAAGATGTAAATGATTGTTCCACTAACGATTTTTGATATAAAGTCTTTGATCAGGAGAGTCTCAATTCTCCTAGCTGCAAAAGTAAAAATAAAAAAAAGAGATCTAATGGTGAAAACCAGAATCTGGCAGTATTAGATCAAACAAAAGATAAAATAAAGAGCCTATCAGATGGTGAAAACCTCTTTGAGGCACCAGATGATGGGAATCTTGACACTCTCCCAGAGCACTACCATGAGCGATCGCCTATTTTAATTGAGCCTACAAATGCTGTCAGTCTTGAGACTTTCGACAAACCAAAAATTTTACAGTTAGCTGCATCAATGACAGACAAAAATACCAGAGTTGATGGAATTCCTGAAAGAAAATCAAGTAAATTTTGCGTGGTCTTACACTGACATGCTTGGTCTTGATCCTGATCTTATCATGCATCACTTGTCTATCAAACTAGGGGCCAAGCCGGTGAAACAAAAACTCAGAAAGATGCACCCTCATGTTGCATTATTGGTTAAGGAAGAATTGAGAAAACTCCTTGATGTGGGCTTCATAAGACCAATCGACTATGCAAAATGGATCTCCAACATTGTTCTTGTATCCAAGCGAGATAAAACTGTGAGAATATGCACAGATTTTAGAGATCTTAATAAAGCATGTCCTAAGGATGACTTCCCACTGCCAAACATCGACACTATAGTTGATCTAACAGCTGGCCATGCTATGTATTCATTAATGGATGGTTTTTCTGGCTACAACCAAATCAAAATTGCACCTGAAGACCAAGAGAAAATAGCTTTTACATGTCCATGGGGAACTTATTGTTGGAACATCATGCCTTTTGGTCTAAAGAATGCTTGGGCTACTTACCAAAGAGCCATGACTACAATCTTTCAATACATGATGCATATCTTCATGGAAGATTATGTAGATGACATATTGGAAAAATCATACACCAGAGAAGGACATCTTGAAATATTGTCCAAAATATTTGCAAGATTAGAGAAATTCAAAGTTCGCCTCAACCCCAAGAAATGTGTTTTTGGGTCAAATCTAGAAAACTCTTGGGGTACATTATTTCAAAAAAAGGAATTGAAGTAGATCCCGTGAAAGTACAGGAAATTATGGAAATGCCTCCACCAAAGAACATCAGTTAGTTGAGATCACTACAGGGACGACTGCAGTCTATACGAAGGTTCATTGCACAATTAGTCGACAAAAGTTTACCTTTCACACATCTACTGCAAAAGAATGTTCCTTTCAAGTGGGATGACAAATGTGAATTGTCTTTTCAACAAATCAAACAGTATTTAATGACTCCACTAGTTCTCATACCACCAAATCTAGACAAACCACTAATCTTATACATTGCCGCAACAAAGACATCTTTGGGGGCATTGCTAGCGTAAGAAGACTCTATAGGAAAGGAACGTGCAATTTATTACATCAGTAGAACATTGGAAAGTCATGAGCTCAACTACACTTCTATTGAGAATGCTTGTATGGCAATAGTTTTTGCTTCACAGAAGTTTTGGCATTACATGTTAACCCATACAATCAATCTGGTTTCAAAAATTGATCCACTCAAGTATTTATTAAGCAAAGCATCATTGACAGGAAGGTTAGTAAAGTGGGTAATGATTCTGAGTGAGTTTGACATCCATTATGTTGATCGTAAGGCAGTCAAAGGACAAGTTATCGCTGATCAATTAGCTGAAGCACTACTACAAGCAGATCATCCCCTGCACATTGAATTTCTAGATGCCGATGTCTTTACTGCAAAATCTAAACAACCATGGTCTTTATATTTTGATGGTTCTTTAACTCAACATGGATCGGGGGCAAGCATACTTTTCATCACCCATCAAGGACACACTATTCCTCGATCATATAGGCTGATGTTTCCATGCACCAACAACAT